>CM040437.1:16341236-16970957 GCA_022702705.1 Papilionanthe hookeriana x Papilionanthe teres | reverse complement strand
TAATTCTCAACAAAGTGAAACCATATTCAAATTACATGGATGGTAAAGTTCATGGGGGTTGAGTGCAAATAAATAGGGAAATTTACTTTGATGGGCGTAGAATTGGAGATTTTAGGGTGTTAGAACAAAATCCCCAATTTGGTCCTACTGTATGGAAACTAAAGCGAGAGTTAGCCTTCAGGCAAAGGGAAGTGGGAGCTCTGGAGTGAGAGCCAGTATCCTCTGTTGACCTCAATTTTGGTGAGGTCTTTTGCTTCTCTCTTTAGAACATAGGATCTAGTCTTAGGCTTTTCCTTTGACTAATCTTAGAGAACTAGAAATGGAACCCACCACTTAGAAATTCAAAATACTTCTTAACTCCCTGCAAACCCCACAAGCTTGATTGTAGACCCCAAATCACCTAGAGGGTTGAAATCAAATGTGGAGGTTTAAAGGATGAGTTCCCTATAGGACTGGTCTGGTGAGAGTTGACTTGCACATACACTAAACTCTCACACACATTCCAAGTCCTAAAACCACACTCTTACCTAACTTGACTTCCTGACTCATGTAGGTAATTCATATGAATGGTCCTTAACCCCTAAGCCCCTAGCTAAGAGGGTTAAGAACAACATAGTGAATGCCTCAAATGAGTCCTCTCATGGCTCATATGGGCTTAATATGGCTTCATGGCTCAACTAAAGTGATTCCATTTCACTCACATTTGATAAATCTTCCTTTTTTCAAAATTTCAGTTTTTGACCCCCGGGGCCCCGGACCCACCAAACCTACCAAATACCTTTGAAATGACCCAAAATTTGCAAAATTACCTAAATTACCCAAGATCCCTCAAAATCAATCCTAAACACTTCCCACCACTCAAATTGACCATCTTTAGCCAAAAATACCAAAATTTCCAAAAATACCCCTAAACCCCCCAAAATTACCAAAATACCCTTTTACCCCAAAAATCTAAAAATTCTAAAAATTCCCAGAAAATTTCATAAAATCTGAAATATTCCCAATTTCATTTTTTTCAACTACACCATGGGCCAATTTTGCCAATTTACCCCACTTTTACCAAAACCCCCAATTTGACCCATTTTTTAACCCAAGTGAACCTAATGTCAAACCAAACCACCCCAATTGACCTCAATTTTGGTCCAATTCAATATCCCCAATATCAATTTAGACCAAATCCAAGTCCAATTTGATTGACATTTGGGCCCAATTTTAATTTGAAGCCCAAAGGCCCAATTTTGGCCCATGACCTAAACCAAGCCCAAACCAACCCAATTCAACTCCAATTGGCCCCAAATCTTTTCTAAAACCTTCCTAACATCCCCAAAAACAAAACACTAACTTGATTTACCCTAAATTTGAACCTAAACTCCACCCAAACCTAACCCAAAACCAAAATCCCATAAATTGACCTAAGCCCAAACCTAACCCAAATGGGCCCAAATCCCAAAATTAGAGCCCAACCAAAGTTGAAAACTGTTTTAAACACTCCCATAAACATTTTTCAACATTAATTTTACACCAAATTCAACCTTAGCCCAACCTTATCCCAAGTTAGCCCAATTTTGCCCACCTTGGCCCCTTTACCAAAAAAAGCCCAAATTCAACCCAATTCTACTCCAAATCACACCGAATCTCTTCCAAAATCTTCATGACACATCCCTAAACTAAATGCAAAATTAATTTGGAACAATCTTTTACAAAATTTTCATCCAAAAATTTATCTTAAAATCTAAAAGCTCATTTCATTAAAACATTTTAAAAGCCCATCCAAAACCATTTCAAAAGCCCAAGTTTTCAATCCAAAGCCCACATGACATTTATTTCCATCATCCATTTAATCAAAATCACCCCTAAGTTTCAAAACCATCATTAAACCATTCCAAATCGAAGCTTCATGAAAATTTTCCACCAAAATGTCAAAATTTCTAAAACCCACTTCCATGAAACTAAGCCAAGCCACCCCTAAGCCAAATGGAGCCATTGAACCATGCACAAGCCACATGCAAGCTTAGGGAGCCCCTTTACGCATCACCATGCCATTAATTGCAAAAGGAGGAGCCTCTTTTAAACCCCCTTAAAAAGGTTTTAATCCTTTTAATGATACACCCTAACCCATGATTAATCTAAATATTCATGGATGGGGACTTCACCACCTTCTCTTGGTTGAACCCACTGATTTCCCTCAGCCCAAAATCAGGCCTTGGGGAGGTGCACAAAGCCTAAAGCATACATTTGACCCATTTGTACCCAAAATAGCCACTTCCCCCATTCCATTTGAATCAAGTCCTTTACACATGGCCAATGCTTAATTGCTTGCACCATTGCCAACCCCTGACCCTCCTGATGACAACAGTGACTTGACCCTGGCCGGCCAGCCACCACAACCGCCGGAAACCACCAGGCCGAGAGCACCCATGTGAGCCAAAATTTTTATTTCTTCCTTGCTGAGTTGTCCCAGTCCAATTGAACACTATGGCTGTTCTTCTCTTGCAAAGAGCAGGTCGATCCTAAGCATCAAACCCCACAGGAAGCCCTCCGACCATGTCTATTTAAACCTCACCCCCTCTCGGCAAAAAGGGTGTTGAACCAAACCTTACCAAAACTCAGTCAAAATCACTCCGGATCCCTCTCCGGACATAGAGAATTTGATCCCCACCGAAATCCAACCCTAAAACCCTCTCTGTGAGTCCAATTTTGGAGTTGAAATTCAAGTTCAAAACCAGGACACTTCACCACAGTGAGCCAATCTTCAAATTGATTGACCATACACCTTCACCAGACCAAGAGGAGAAGTTCCCCAACAAAAGCCCCCTCACCAGGCCAGCCATTGCTTCCAGCCTCCAAGCTTTGTGATCGGCCTTGGTCACATTTGTACCTAGGCATTTCCCCAGAGCAAGAGACTTCATATGGAGCTTGATTGGACTCAATCGAAGGAGACACAACCCTCAGATCGAAGCTTCACTTCTCTGAGCAAAGGTATGAACTCACTCTTCCTACCGAGCTTCTGAAGATTCTCCATTTAGTTTGAGTTGATTTCAATGCACCTTAACCGTATAGATGTGTTCGTCTCTTCAAGACGAATCGATAGAGTATAAGAACACAGAAATCCATTGTGAATTGAGTGAGATCTTAAGGTTTTAGTGTGGACGGTCACGGGTGCACATTAGTCGGAGGTGATAACCAGGAGCCGTTGGATCGCGCGTGTATCGAGCGGATGGTCGAGATTAAGCCGGACAGCGTAATGGTACGTGAATGGCGGGCCCCCGTAGCGCTGACTCAGATGGCGGCGCAAAATCACGGAGCGACGCGTGGGCTTTCATCCAGACGAGGATGACGCGGTGCCGAGTCGGATAAGTAGAAAATTAGGATTTTTTTGGATTTATTTAAGTACCAGAACTTCAAAAATTCATATCTTTGCAAAGAAAAATCACAAAAATAAAATAAAAATACCCTCTTGCTTAGAGAACAGAGGAGAACAATGTGGAAAAGAAATCAAGTTAATTAGATGAGTATTTTATTTATAATAATTTATTTACCGTTTCTAATGTTTTGATTCTCTATTTGCATAGACAATTTACCATGGCATGAGACCATAGGACTTTTGAAGCCTCTGATCTTGGGAACATTCCCTGAATTTTTCAAGGTCAGAGGCCATCTCTGTGAAAAGTTATTGATTTTTCAATTTCATGTCACTGTTTTAGGTATTTTAATTTCAATAATTAGCATGTTCTAAAATAAATTCTAGGAAAATTTGGTGGTGTTTCTTAGGACCAAGGGACCCTATGAAAAATATATTTTGAGTTAATTCATTCATAATAACCTTAATTGGCCTAAACTCCCAAAATTGAATTTGAATTAATTAGGGTTAACCACACACCAAATTGACTTGAAAACAATTCTCCATTGCTCTTTAGGGTCAGAGGAACCTTACATAAAATTTTGAAATTAATTGGACTTGATTAACCCCACCAAATGGATTGATTAAGCCTCATAAGCAAAATAGAATTTTAAAAATTCATAACTCCAAAAATACTTTTAAAAATTCACAAAAATGGTTTTGGAGCTTCTCTGATATCAGGGGAGTTCAGGAAAATTAAAATTGGAATTTTCTAAAAAAGTTGATTTTTCACAATATTTTAATTTTTTAGTAATTAAAAAATTATAAAAATCACAAAGATATTAAAAATCATAAAAATGTCAAATTTTGACTCCTAATCACTTAAGAACAAACCAAATATTTTTCCTAAGTTCCTAGGATAAGTTATTGAATTTTAAAGGCTTAATGTAATTTTTAATATTAAAAAATGAATTTTCAACCTTTTTCACTAAAATAATTCTAGTAAATCAAAGAAAAATTAAAAATTATAAAATTTGTTTCTCTAGACTCCTTGAGGTCAGAGAAATTTAAGAAAAATATAAAATCTATTTTTTAATTTTTATTTTATTTTAAAATTAATTAATACTCTAAAACTCAAAATAATTATAATAAATAAAATATAATTCAAAGAATCATAAAAATTCGTCCAAGTGGTTCTCTGGTCATTAGAAACATCCCATAATTTTCTTAAAGACAGAAACTTTACCTTGGTCATGTTGTTGAATTTTCTTTGAAAACCCCTATTTTCTACTAAAAATAATTATATAAATAAATTAAAGTAAGAAAAATCACATTTTCTCCTCTAATGTCTTAATTGACATGTGAGTGAGGTGACATAAAAATTTCAAATTCATTTGAGCTCAATTTAGTGAGTTATGAAATAAATAAGCCTAAAAGGGCATAAAGGTAATTAAAAATTTTAACCCTTAATTAAAACTTTAGGTTTAATCAAAATGAAGGGTAAATTATTTGATTTTAATTTTCTCTTGGATGATTGAAACTTAGGGAAATTAAAAGGGTAGAAACCCATTAAACACTT
Source organism: Papilionanthe hookeriana x Papilionanthe teres (assembly GCA_022702705.1). Lineage (NCBI taxonomy): Eukaryota > Viridiplantae > Streptophyta > Magnoliopsida > Asparagales > Orchidaceae > Papilionanthe > Papilionanthe hookeriana x Papilionanthe teres. Next base: position 16,966,038 of record CM040437.1, on the reverse strand, counting down.
TGAAAATATCAAAATGTAACTCTGATTACTTAAATAATTTAAATTTTGGAAAGAATATATTTAAAATTTGGATTATTAAAATAGGGATATTATTAAGAGGATATTTATTCTTTAATTTAAAAATCCCTAAATAAGTCACTTCAATAATATTTAGTTCTTAATTAAAAATTAAAATAATAATCCAAATTAAATAAATTAAAAATTGAAAGAAGATAACCCTTAAATGAATTAATGCTTAAAATGTTAAATGGTCCAATAATTAAAATCAAATTTAAAATCTTGGAGTTAAATTAAATTAAATTAAATTAAGTTAAGTCAAAGTTTAAATTAAATTAAATTAACACCTTAACAATTAAATTAAATTAAATTTAAAATATTGAAACTAAAATTAAAATTAAATTAAATTAAATAAATTAAAATTAAATTAAAATTAAATTAAATTAAAATTAAATTAAAATTAAATTAAAATTAAATTAAATTAAATGAAATTAAATGAAATTAAAATCAAATTAAATTAAATTAAACTAAATTAAAATCACTTAACAACAAACCTAAATGAAATCATTAAGAGTTAAATCAAAACATATCAATAATTTCAACACCTCTTTCTATCTAAGTAAATTTAAAACATAAACATCAATCTGAAATACTAAGATAATTGAAAGTGTAAAGATTTAAATTAAATCTAAAATAATTTGAAAACTATTCCAAACTTAAAATTATTAATTAAAACCTCATAATTAAATTAAATCACTTTAAATCATTAACTCAAACTTCAAATTAAGAATGATTAAAATTCTCAACAACCCAACCTGGCCCTTAAAGGCTTCAATTATTATAACTCTTAAATAGAGTATTAAGTGAGATGTCACTTCATTCATCGAGTAATCAAATACCAGTGTTCACTGAAGCGAGAGACAAAGCTTAACTAAACTCTCGGATGATTAATTCACTTGTGCAACTAAATTTACTTGGACTCAAAATAATCTCAGAAGTATTGAAAAGATGTTTAGGACTCGTCCTAAGAACTTCCTCAATATGACGGGATGTTTTAGAAGAACAATTAAATTTAATTGTTCTTTGATGAAGAAAATCATCCTTAAACGAAACCAACAACCTAGACGTCATAGGAGACACTACTTGATAGGATTAGGAATTTGGTAGACAACCAAAACCCTTCCCTTAGCTTTACCTAGGTATTTGTCGAAATATTTAAATGCCTTAACTTGTGTTTTAAGTGCAGCTCGGGATGACGGGAAGACCCTCAAGGTACGCTTTTATTTTATTGCAATTTACTTTATTGTAATTTACTTACATGCACTGTACTTTACTTTTCTTGCATGGTAAACGAGACTGTTGCATGAAAACCAAAACTTTTAGGATAGTCCCTGAACTGAAACCAAAACTAAATTAAAAGTCATTGCAAGATAAAAATCACCGCCACAACATTCCAAAATATAAAACAACTCAAAATTTAATCACGAACAGAACAACAAAACTACAATTGTAACTAAATTAAAATGTCTCGTTGAATAATCGGGAATACCTCGGATGATGTAACCCACGTGTTGCTAACGAGATTTCCCACGGTCTAAATGAAAGTGTGGAACTCATTCGGTTGAGTTTAGCAAATTCATACGGACTAAGTGAATTCGATGAAAATAACGGTGCCGGGATGACGGAACCGTGGGATCTTAATCGGTTCTATTTAAACAACTTTAAGATTTGTTTTAATTAAAATATTAAAAACACTTGGATTTTAAGATTTTCTATAAACCAAAACACTTCTCTCATCTCCTGATTTTCACCTTCTAAAACTAAACCTCTGCAACAACAAGGAGCTTGGAGCATGGTGGGCAGCACGGCCATCGTCATCAGTAAAACTGGATTCTACTTCAACAAAACCTTTCCTAGTTTTAAACAACATAACCATAGGACTTCGAGGTAGTTTGCTTAGTGCAACATAATTCCTCAACTTTTTGTTAGGAATTTGTATAATCATGTTATGCAAATTAAGCCCTAACCGGTCTTAAGGCTCCGAGGTGGTCGTTTGGTATGACATAAACCCTCACATCTTCGAGGCTATTTGTGTGATTATGTCATACAAATATAAGTCCTAAATTAAATAAAATTGGCAGGATTGCAACATTAAATAAACTCTCAAATTGAAGCCAAACAATAGGATAGTTTGGGAAGTTGTCAAGATTCTTCTTGGATCCTCAGCTTCTCTTACTTCTCTTCCATTGGATTCTTGAAATAAACTGTTCCAAATTGATCCATTCCCTTTTGAAATTTCCAAAGTCCAATCCTTTGAAAACCTTAAACTTTGAAATTCTTGAGAGCAAAACCACTGATCATTAGCGAGAGTTTTCTTAAATGATTCCCGTCATTTAAGATGTAATTAACTATAGGGGCTTGCCCTTATAGGGAACTTTAAGAACCCAAGTAATATAAACCCTGTTTAATTTCTTTATATTAAGCAGGGGAACTTGTCAGCTTATAAAGTTGGTTCGCAGACCAAACGAATGTCATAAATCTTCTAGTTTATTTAACTGAGCCCCATCATCAAGCAGTGTGTCTATTCTCCGGGATAGATATACAGTTTTTGGTGCGGTGCTTGTTTATATAAACTATTCGGGATGTGAGATCAGTTTGATTTCATATCTTAAAATTTTCAAACTCAAAAGTATTTTCAAAATCAAATACTATTTTCTAAATTACATATATATTTAAATTAAATTTAAAATCTAAAATTCGCTGACAACTTCTGTAGGCGACCTCTTTTCTAAAAACAACACTCAACCTAAAATATGCCGACAGCTTCTGGCGACTCCGTTGGGGACTAGTTTCTCTCTCCATTTTGATTAGATGGTTTTGCTTTCATAAATCGGTAGTGATTCCATGCATCTTGTGAACCAAACTACCCTTCTTTCCGTTGGCATACCACGTTCATTTCTGTCTTGAACGAGTATAGCCAACTCCTCTCGGATTTAGGAGCCACTGTTTAGACACCCCTAAGTGGAGAGGTTCCGAGATCCTTTTACCTCTTTTCTGAGATGGGGTGGACCCCCAATAGGTGTTAGTTTAGGAGCGGTCCTTCGAGCCGAGAAGTCTTGCATAAGACTTTCTCTTCCTTTCCAATTCTAAATCGGGCCCTTTACCTTTTCTATAACCTTTTTCCTTTAATCGTTTTGTTTTTAACAAACGAACCCACTAATAAACAACCTTTTAATAAACAATCTCTTTTAAAAATCACAAATACACTAAGATAAATGAAAATGTATTCGAACTCTTTCTTTTACGTTCTAAACTTTACGACGAAAAGAAGTATAATTCGGGACCGACATTCGAATCGCCTCGTGAAAATGAGCGCCTCAAAGTTAATCTTCTCCTTCACCGATGGAATGGACTTCGCCGTTTACAAGGATGAGTCGTCCGACATTGGAATCATCTATTTCAGACAAGGATTCAGCAACACAGATATCAAGTTTGCTGACATCACTCTCTTCACACTAATGGACAAAGTGTCAGAAACTGAGAAACTCGTAATTGAGTTCAACTTGAAGTTGGCTCAAGAATTCCCTTCCCTGCAAAGGGTTCCAGCTGAAAGAAGTACTACTGTTCGTAGGAGGACTGTTGTCTCTACCCCCACAGGTCTACTCATCTCTGCACCTATCCCGACTTCTGCCAAACTGAAGGGGAAGGGAATCTAAGTCTGTGATGAGCCTATCACTGTGGAGGGTACAGATTTTGCTACAATACCATCTGTTTTTGAGATTGGGTCCATTTCAAGAGTTGCACCCCTAACTCGGACTCAAAGGAGAAACAGAAGCAGAAAGATCGCCAAGATCGAGAAAGCCAAAGCTGCTGAAGTTGCTTTTCTAGAAGAAATTCCGAGGAAAGAAAAGAACTACTCGAGTATATACCTATGTTGGAAGGAAGCAGGTTTCACCCTCTCTCTGCCGCAACAGATGAAGAGGATGTCCGTAGGATCGCCGCTGCATTACCCCGACCTGCATACTACAGCAATTACAAAAGGAAAAGGGATAAGACTACGCCATTTGCTCGACTGCAAGCTGTGATAGAAAGATTGGCAAAGAAAGAAAGATGCCTCGTGTCGAAATCTTAAGAAGGATGGGACGGGTGCCGGCTAAATCCGCATCGGACCGCAAATAGAGCACATTCTGCCACGAAAGAAACCAAAGAAGAAGATAAAAGCCGGTTCACCCGTTGTTGTATCGGGTCTACAAATTAGGAAGGATACCACCTTCCGAGTATATAGCAGAACGGACCATCCGGTCCTAGGCTTCCGACGCAAGAAGGATGGTATGACGACCTACTAGCGGCGAGCTAAGACCAAAACAATGTCACGAGAAGAAAAGTCTCGTCGGGAGACTTTAATCGAAGAAAGTGCTACTTGCAATAAAGGGGACTCCCGGAAAGGAAGTTCAACAACCGTCGCGTGACAAGCTGCGAGACCGTGCGGAAAAGGCTACTAGAGGATGCCATGGACAAGTTAAGGACCGACATCCGACGGTTAGCAAAAGAAAGAGAAGAAAAACTAGAAGATGAAGTTGATTCATCAGAATTTATGAATGACGAGTATGCTGAAATCAACATGGTTGAGACGCGATCATCATTAGCTTCACAAGGTGCTCCAGCAGCTACAGAAAGAGATGAATCGGAAGTGATGAGAGCACGACTTCAAGAGAAGGATGATACAATTTCCCAGAAGGCAAAGAGGATGGAAGAGATGACTGCCGCTTTAGCCACTCTCCAGAGTCAGGTTCAGCCTCAGAAAGAGACACCCCCAGAAATTATCCATATTGCAGATGGAGGAAAAGAGATCATATCCGTCAATGGAGAAGAACTACCAAAAAAGGATTCTGCACAAAGCATGATTCCAGAAAAGGACATTAAAAACATGGTAGAACAGCAGGTGTGAGAAGCCCTAGCACAATCTAAGAGTGGAGCATCTATTCAGACGGGTAGACCTTACCCCGAAGAGTTCGATGCGGTCCGATACCCGAAAGGCTTCGTACCACCTCTCGTTTAAGACTTTTGATGGAACGAAACCCCTCGTAGCATGTCGCACATTTTCGTGCTAGTTGTCTGCAATGCCGGTGAGTGATGCTCTACTCTTCCGTCAGTTCGTCAGCAGTTTGTCAGGGATTGCCTTCGACTGGTACGCAGAATTGCCGAACGGTTTAGTAAAGACCTTTTCAGAACTAGAGAATCTCTTCGTTAAGCGATTTGTCGGGGCTCAGCACCACATCACTATCGGTGATCTAGTGGTGGAGCAACATAAGCCGAACGAGACTTTAGTGGATTACATACTTCGATGGAGGAATTTAAGCATGAAGTGTGAACCACAGCTTCAAGAACAACATGCAGTCGGCATCTTGCTCAAGAGTATCCATGGCCCGATAACACTTCTCCTTATAGAATTTACAATCAAGACTTTCGACAAGTTGCTTAGCAAGGTCGGGAGCTTGCAAGAAGAGGCAAAGCAGTTAAGTTTCGTAGACAAGACCGATAAGCAGAAATCTGTTAAAGCATTTGAAAAGAAATCTGAAATCGTCGCGACAGTAGATAAGGGCAAGCAACCGGTTTAGATACAGTCTGAGCGGCCACAACCTAGTTACCAACCACCACAACGGACATACCAACAATAACCACAGATCTATCAGCAACCTCAGCAGGGCTATCAGCAACCTCGTCCGAGCTATCAGTCTCCTCAGCATTATGAACAACCGCCTCGTTCATCGCGTACCTTAAGAGAACTTCTAAATAGAGAATATCCATTCAAAACTGAAGCAATAGCGAAGATGTTCCGCAGTTTAATGAAGACACCAAATTTTCAGCTACCAGAGCCCAAAAGGCTGGAGGAAGTCAATAAGAAAGATCATCCGAACTATTGCCCTTACCACCAGATGCTCGGATACAAGATAGAGGATTGCATCATTTTCAAGAGTTGGCTTGATGATAATCTCCGGAAAGGGAACATAACGATCCCAAAGGAATACATGAAGGAACCCCAGAAAGGAGGTTCTGTCAATGTTATTTCAACGGATTCCATTGTTCCGATAGACCCGTACACGACTGATGATGGATGGAGTACTGTCTGGAGAAAATCATCGAAGAATATTTTGGATCACATCCAAGCCGCTTCGGTACGCGCTTCAACTCAGAGTTTGAAACCTGTCGAGCCGGCACTATCACTTGCGATTGAAGAACAACCCCAGAAGGAGGAGAGGATCGTGGAAGAAAAGAAGACCGAGGCTCCGAAGGGTAGACTAGGGGCTGCTTATCCTAGGATGGTTGTTTCCGATTCGGGGGAGAAATCCCTCGAACTCCTGACTCTGTATGATTATCTGCTCGCCCCGACGGGATCTTATAATGATAAGGGTTATGGCGTTGGCTACATTTTGACTGTTTATAACGATTACGTAACAAGCGACAACCGGCTTAATCCGGATCTCGATTCCATTGCAAATAACGTTTCTCAAATCATACATAACCTCGATGACCACGACGAAGAAGATGTTCACAAAGGAGGCTACGAAAGCTCGACAAGCAATGAGTCCATTGGTGAATTCTGAGGAGCTCCGATCACAACAGAATTAGAACCATCAGACACCGAAGCAACTTCAGAAGAGCTAGTTGTTCCGATTCAAGAGGAGACACCGGTAAATTTAGAAGAGATAACAGAGGTCAATCTAAGAAGCGGAAAAGTTCTACCCCCGAGAATGGGTCCAAAGGATAAAGTAAAGCAAGTGGTTGCTCAGGAAGAGTCAACCCCAGCAGATGAACTACCCATTCGGGAAGAAACCGAGGAACATGGTAATAAAGTGGACTACAACGTGCTAGCCCATCTTAAGAAGCTACCAGCTAAACTAAGCATATACGACGCTATGATCCTGTCAAAGGAGATGAGGGAGGCTCTGATCAAGGCTTTACTTGATCCAGAGATTTGTTTAGCTCAAATGGCCGGTAATTCCTTCGATGAGGTTTGCTCGTTAAGAGAACAGCGAGGTGTTACCTTCACGGACAATGATCTATTACTGGAAACAGCTGATCACAATCGACCGTTATACATTTCAGTCACTATTGGAAAGTTTACGCTCTCCAGAGTGTTGGTTGATCCGGGAGCATCAATCAACATAATGAATCTTCGGACGCTAGCATATTTAGAAATTGATGCTCGCGAGCTTGAAGTAGACAAGATGTTATTAAGAGGCTTCAATCAAAAAGGAGAAAGAGCTCTTGGATCGATAACACTACTAATGAAGACCGGTGATTTAACAAAGACAACCGCAAAATTTCACATAATTGATTCTGAGACATCGTTCAACGCTCTACTGGGTCGACCGTGGATCTATGAAAACCGGATGGTACCGTCATCTCTGCACCAGTGCATAAAGTATTACGAAGGAGGGGAACAATGCATCAAAGGTGATTTACAACCGTTCTCCATGCATGAAATTGGAATTCATGAAGATGCGGCCTACTATGCGCCTCCAAAGAAAACAATATTTTCCAGAAATACCATACCAAATGAAGCAAAAGGAATTCGAGACGATGAAGAACCTGAAGTTCTAGTCCAACTGTTACTCACCACTCCCTTACGGCGAGATGGTGAAGATTTCTCCAGAACTCACACCTGAGGTCTAGGCCAGGGACGAGGACGTGGAAGAAACGTTGGAACAGTTGGACAGAAGAAATCGGTCATCGATGTTGATTGGGAGAATAGTTCCGAAGAAGAAGAAGAAATTGAGAAAGAAATAGCGACAATAAGTCAGAAGGAACCACAATTCAAGATTTCTCTCGAAGATGAAAAGAATGAAGAATATAAATCAATGTCCGAGAAGATTAACCATTATGTACATACTATTACCCTGACCCCAATCCATTCTAATAAGATCGAGCGTATGGTGGTCAAGGAAGTGCATGATGGTTGTGCTAAGCCAATCAAGTTCTACCGTGGTGCTTCTTCTTCCAAAACTGAAAGTGATGTACAATTGAAGATGTTACTTCATCTGAATTAATGGAACTACCTTTTGAGTGGTACTCTCCCTGTGTTCAAAATTTAATTCAACGCGGTGTCTTACCTTGAAGATGGACAAAAGACCGATCACAACACTTTGAAAAATTATGAAATAATGCCGGTCGGCCTCCCAATTCAAAACATGGTCTCGGATTCGGCACAGTAGGATCAGTTGATCATACGGGATTTTGCTTGGTTGTCACTTGCGAACCTAATGAAGACTACTTGGAAGCTTCAGAAGACCTCGAAGATCTACCAATCAGAGACGCTCCACCAGAATTCGAAGAAGAAATCAAATCTACAATAGACGAGTTAACAGAAGTTAACTTAGGTACTAGCGAAGAGCCTAGGCCTACCTTTGTTAGCTCCTTACTCAATAAAGAAGACTCAGAAGACATAATCAAGCTATTAATGGAATTCAAGGACTGTTTTGCTTGAATTTACGACGAATTGCCAGGATTAGCTCCAGAAGTCACAGTTCACAGGCTAGGAGTGGATCCTACTTCCGTTCCAGTCAGACAAGCTCCCAGAAGAATGCGTCGAGAAATTGAGAAACAAGTAATAGCCGAAGTTAAGAAGCTAATAGACGCTAAATTTGTCCATGAAGAACAATACACAACTTGGTTAGCCAACATGGTACCAGTCAGCAAGAAGAATGGTCAGATCAGAATCTGCGTAGACTTCAGAGATTTAAATAAAGCATGTACAAAGGATGAATTCCCACTACCAATTCCAGAATTGATGATTGACATCACTTCGACGCATGAAATCTTCTCATTTATGGATGGATCGTCGGGATACAACCAGATAAAGATGGCACCAGAAGACGAAAAGCTCACGGCATTCAGAACTCCGATCGGAGTGTATTGCTACTACGGTAATGCCATTCAGACTAAAGAACGCAGGAGCAACATACCAAAAAGCGATGACGAAGATTTTTGATGATCTCATTCACAACCAAGTCGAGTGCTACGTGGATGATGTTGTCATCAAAATCAAACTGAAGGAAGATCACCTGTATGATTTGAGAATTGTTTTCGAGCAACTAAGACAATACAACCTTAAGATGAATCCCTTGAAATGCGCTTTTAGCGTCACCTCTGGGAAATTCTTAGGATTTGTTGTTTGACATCGTGGAATTGAAATCGATCCGGAGAATATTAAAGCCATTTTGGAAATGCCTCCTCCCAAAACTTTGAAACAACTACGATCCTTTCAAGGGAAGTTGGCATATCTTCGATGCTTTATCTCGAACTTGTCAGGTAGGTGTCAGCCCTTCTCGGCAGTGGTTAAAAAGGACGCCAAATTCGTTTGGGATGAGAAATGCCAGCGGGCTTTCAAGGACGTTAAGCAATATTTAATGACACCTCTCGTCTCAGCGACTCCGGTCTCGAGGGTAGACCGTTGATACTTTATACCGCGGCTTTAGACGATTCTCTCGGATCCCTGCTAGCCCAGGTCAATGACGAGGGAAAAGAAAACGCTCTCTACTACCTAAGCCGTCGTCTAATCCCGACGGAAGTAAAGTATCCCCCGATTGAGAAGCATTGTTTGGCCCTAATCTTCGCCGCTCAAAAGCTCAGGCATTACATGCTTTCTCATAAGGTCAACCTTATTTCGAGAGTTAATCCGTTGCAATACTTGATGACCCGACCGACGCTTTCTGCGGACTTGCCGGGTGGTCGATTATACTTGTCGCAATTCGACATAACTTTTGTTCCTCTTCGCGCCGTAAAGGGACAAGTCCTATGCGACTTCCTCGCGAGCACACCCTTTGCGGGCGGATTTGCCTCTCGACGATGATTTGCACGACGAGCGGATAATGAGCCTAGAAGACCACGGTGATCGACGTTGTGAAATATACTTCGACGGTGCATCCTCAGCACAGAAGGATAAAAAATTGCAAACGATAGTGCCCGGTAAGGCAGGAATCAGACTAATCTTTATACCACCGGAGCGGGGGATGTTAAGATACTCCTACCACTTAACAGAACCATGTACAAACAACGAAGCGGAATACGAAGCCCTCATAACAGGACTGGAATTAACCATTCAGATGGGAATAACGGACATCAACATCTACGGAGATTCTCAGTTGATCATTCAACAAGTCGCTGGACAGTACAAAATTTTAAAGCCAAGACTCGAGCAGTGCTTTCAGTACGCCATGAAATTGTTGGAACAAATTCCAAACGTAACAATCTACAAGATTCCCAGAAAAGAAAATGCTCTCCCCGATGCGTTAGCCCGCCTTGCAAAGGAATTTGCCTACTTGCAGGATGAGTCAGTTGAAGTGTCAGTTCAAGGACGACAGGTCCTATCACAGCTCGACATGGATACAATACATAAATCAGAAAGAAAAGCAGAAGAAACAATTACAGCAGTGACAAAAAATACATAATATTGGCGGCATCCATTAATAGACTACTTGCAGACAAGAAACTTGTCTGACGATAAGTCGTTAGCCCATCAAATCAAGAAAAGAACTCTGTCTTACGCATTAATAAACAATACATTATACAGAAGGTCTTTTGATCGGATGTGGCTAAGATTTCGAGCGAGTACGAGGCTCGTGAAATCGTTAAAGAAGTACATTCGAGGACTTTGTGGTGCTCATCGAGTCGGGTCCGAAAATGAAAATGAAGATTAAAAGACTAGGGTACTACCGGCCCTCGATGATGACCGATCGTATGAAAGTTGGCAAAGCCGTCACCAGTGCCAAGTGCACGGAGTGGTTCTACACCAACCTCCAAATGTGCTACATCCGACAATCGCGTCGTGGCCATTTGAGTGTTGGGGCACATATATAGTGGGTCCGATAGAACTGCCTTCTTCAAGAGGACATCGCTTCATTCTTGCAGCTACAGACTACTTTTCTAAATGGGCAGAAGCTATACCACTCAGAGAAGTGAAAGCACACCACGTGCTACATTTTTCAAGAACCAAGTCGTCTACCGTTTTGGGGTACCGCGCGGGATCATTTCGGATAATGGGTCCGCATTCAAAAGTACAAAGATCAACAATTTTGTCGGAAGACACGGGATCGATTGGTGATACTCAACGATCTACTACCCAAGAGCAAACGGCTTGGCCGAGGCTTTTAATAAAACTCTCGTTCAAATTTTAAAGAAAACTTTGGACTACAACAAGAGAAATTAGCACGAGAAATTGTTAGAAGCCTTATGGGCCTACAGGACGAGTTTTAGGACTCCTACTCAGTCTACGCCTTACGCTTTAGTGTACGGGTCCGAGGCCATCTTGCCCCTGGAAGTTCAGCTTCCGTCACTCTGAATTGCAGTTGCAAACAAAATCACTACAGAAGAGAATGCTAGACTATGACTAGAAGAGTTAGAAAGCTTGGAAGGGAAAAGACTTTCCGCGCGACAGAATTTGGAACTGTATCAAGCCAAGATGATCCAGGCCTATGATAAACTGGTCCGCCCAAGAACTTTCAAAGTCCGTGACTTGGTTTTGGTTCTCAAAAGACCTATTCTTGCACATCGCAAGATAGGTGGTAAATTTGAACCAACATGGGAAGGGCCGTTCGTGGTCGAGACAGTCTACTCAGGAGGTTCCTACCAAGCGGTGAATTGCCGTGGAGAACGACCCATGCTTCCAATCGATGGACGGTATTTAAAGAAGTATTACGCGACTCGATGTTTCGAAGGGTGGCCTCTAAAGTAGAATCTTATCCCTAGAAACACGGGTGAAGTAATCACTTTGTGACTGGGTCCGAACCCAAAAACAAAATAAAATGGATGATAAAAAAAATCTCATCAACGAAAATATTAAAAAGAAAACATGGGAAATCGTTATAATAAAATGTCAATCTTTCCTTTTAAATCCATTCATTCCTGATATTTTCTCATCTCTTCCTACTTCCTTTAAATTTAAAAGAAGTGAATAAGAATTTTTAAGTGTTTTTTCTTATTGTTCTTGTTCTTAGTACAACCCTGAATCCTTTCCTTATTTTTTTCGCAGGGAAATGTCGAACGGGCGGTTGGTTCTAAACTTTAGAAATGGCGTGAGTCTAGCACTTGATGAAAAGAGGGTGAGGGATGGAGCAATGATAGAGATTGACTCAGACTTCACACCAGCCGGCTTACAATACGAAGAAAACGATTAGATCCCAGTTGATCGAGAAGAACTTCACAGCCAGACAGTGATGAAAATGGGTGGCCCGAGCCACCAATCCAGCAGCAAGAAAAGAAAAGCAAACACCGCTTATGCAACCGAAGAAGATAAGAAAGTTAAGTCCGTGGTTTGCACAGCAGAGGGTAGGCTTGTCAGCGTCGTGCCCGCAGAAATTCAAGGGGTAAGGAGAGCTACCCTCACTGCTACCCAGTGAAGAAATAAGAATCGTTGCATTCGCAAAATGTTGACCAAGTTAGCAGAAGATCAACATAAACAGACAGTGGATACCGTTAGTGCAAATGCTCAAAGGAGACCGGTTCGTCAAAAACCAGAAAGAAGAAAGTTAACTCCAAGAAAGTCAGAACAGATAAAAGAAGTACAAAGGAAAGCAGAAATAGAGTCAGTACCTCGACGCCGATCAGATGTACCGGATCCGAAGAGTCTTGTTGCGAAAGCAACCCAGGAGGATGTCCCTACAGAGACTATTCCCGAGGAGCCGAGACATGCAGAAGAACGTGCTGGGGTTGAGCCATACATCCCGCGAGTATGTTACTAGTACACCGAGGACTTCAGATAATCCCAGAATACGAGCTGGAGAAAATGCAACTAGTTGAGAAGAAAACCTTTGAATACTTTGAAGGAATTGGAGACAAGAGGGTCAACATCTTGGAAGGCCTCGAGCTGCATACAAATGTATTCTCAGATTATGAACAACACTAAATTGTAGACTGCTTCCTCGAATTACAGAAAATGGGCCGAGCTGGTCGCCTGAGAGAAAAGACCTATTTAGAACCCCGAAGATGGATGTCAGGAAAAGGAAGAGTTACAATCCAATGCGGATGTTGCTACAATTTTGCCATAGACAGAAAAGGAAATCCACCAAGGATACTCCGTCGCAGTGAGGTGGATCCGATGCCAAGAATCATTAAGAGGATGGTGAAAAGGATGATAACATGGAGGGTATTGCTCGCAGTATGCATACCCAATAGTTCGCATTATTAACATCTACAAGGAAGGCGACTGCATACCTCCACATATAGACCATCATTACTTTGTTAGACCCTTCTGAACAGTGTCATTCGTCAACCAGTGCAACATCATGCTCGGATCTAACCTCCAGATTGCAGGCCCCGATGAGTTCCGAGGGCCGATGGAGATACCACTACCGGTAGGTTCCGTCCTGGTATTAAAAGGAAACGGAGCAGACGTTGCGAAGCATTGCATTCCAGGAGTGCCTGTGGAGCGGATCTCAGTTACTTTTAGAAGAATGGACGACAGAAAAATGCCTTACCACTTTCAGCCAGATCCAGAATTGGAGAGTCTCCGGCCCTACGAGATGTGAGTTACATGGGAAATAACACACCTCCAATACACATCCATGCGGCATTCCAGCCAAGGGTGGCTTGGAAGGTGATGTTATTGCCCATGTTTCTTACTATTCAGACATGGATTTTTTACAGACGCTTTTGGATGGATCAACAAGAATCTTACACAATCCGTTTTGGATTTACATGGATTGTATGAGACATTAAATTTCCGAGGGAAACGTCATCATGATTAGATCAAGTTGTATGATGTATTTTCAGCAAGTTGGAATGAAAACGACTACGTCATATTTTGCCTTCACCTCTTTTTATGCAAATTGACTGGGAAACGCCATTAGAGTTAAATGAACTTTGAACGAAGAACAGAAAAGAAAAGAAAATAAATGAGAACTTTTCCTTAAAATTTGAATATTAAAATGAACTTCAAATTCACATGAAAACTAAATAAACAACAAAAAATAAAATGGGATCGTTAAAGGGCAAACAAAACGAATCTAAACTCCGAATTGAATTTCGATCTCAAACCTCTGATTCGAACCTTTCAGTTCTTTCCTCCATCGAAATTTGTTGGAAAATCTTTTTAAATTTGAATATTCTCTCCGACTTGTCGTTAAGTTAAGTCTTTTCAGCTTGGTACGCTTACCAGTTCCTTTCAGTTCTCTTTCTTCTGTGTTTTAGAGGTTTGACTAGTTCTGTTGAAACGGAGCCACAAACTTTGTTCGATTTGGTTCTGATGGCATAAGACTGGGTCCCTCTTCATACAGATAAATTTCCGAGACTGGTACCAAATTCCAGTTCTCTTCCTTCGAGGTCGGTATCAAATTCCAACTCTCTTTCGAATTGATACCAAATTTCAATTCTAAATTTCCGAGACTGGTACCAAATTCCAGTTCTCTTCCTTTCGAGGTCGGTACCAAATTCTGACTCTCTTTCGAATTGATACCAAATTTCAATTCTAAATTCCCGAGACTGGTACTAAATTCCAGTTCTCTTCCTTCGAGGTCGGTACCAAATTCTGAATCTCTTTCGAATTGATACCAATTTTCAATTCTAAATTTCTGAGACTGGTACCAAATTCCAGTTCTCTTCCTTTCGAGGTCGGTACCAAATTCCGACTCTCTTTCGAATTGATACCAAATTTCAATTCTAAATTTCCGAGACTGGTACCAAATTCCTGTTCTCTTCCTTTCGAGTTCGGTACCAAATTTTGACTCTCTTTCGAATTGATACCAAATTCAATTCTAAATTTCTGAGACTCGTACCAACTTCCAGTTCTCTTCCTTTCGAGGTCGGTACCAAATTCTGACTCTCTTTCAAATTGATACCAAATTTCAATTCTAAATTTTCGAGACTGGTACCAAATTCCAGTTCTCTTCCTTTCGAGGTCGGTACCAAATTCCGACTCTCTTTCGAATTGATACCAAATTTCAATTCTAAATTTCCGAGACTGGTACCAAATTCCAGTTCTCTTCCTTCGAGTTCGGTACCAAATTCCGACTCTCATTCGAATTGATACCTAAATTTTGATTCACAACTTTCGAGATTGTTACCTAAATTCCAGTTCTCATTTCGAGGTTGGTACCTAAATTTCGACTCTCTTTCCGAGATCGATACCTAAATTTCGATTCTCTTCAGGATTGATACTTAAATTTCAAATCTCACTCTCTCGAGATCAGTACCTAAATTCTGATTCTCATCCATTTTCCGTCGATACTTAAACTCTGATTCCCACTCCGAGGCTGGTACCGAAATTTCAATTCTCTTCGCAATCCTGAGGTTGAAACCCAGGTTTCAATTCTCATTTCAAATCCAAATTTCAAATTCAAAATTTCCTTAAATTGATTTTAAATTAAAACTTCAATCGAAATTGAAACTCAGAACAAATCGAAATCTAAACTCACACATTGAAACTTGATATTTAAAAGTAAAATGAAATCTAAATCAAATTCCCCAGATCTTGTGATTTGGAGTTCACCTCCTTTCCATTCCCCAGCAAGAGTTCAGGAATCTCCAGTCTTGGAAATATACCTGATACTTCCCAGCGGAAATTCTTCTACTTCGTCCTAAGTTGTCACTTGGACGTCTATGTTGGTTTTGTTGATCTCTTCGGTCAACGCTAATACGTGCGGTGTACTTGGTTAGCACACCACACCTATTGGGGGTCCATTTGTTGACCTCAATTTTGGTTAGGTCTTTTGCTTCTCTCTTTAGTACTTAGGATATAGCCTAAGGCTTTTCCTTTGACTAATCTTAAAGGACTAGAAATGGAACCCACCACTTAGAAATTCAAACTACTTCTTAACTCCCTGCAAACCCCACAAGCTTGATTGTAGAGCCCTAATCATCTAGAGGGTTGAAATCAAATGTGGAGGTTTAAAGGATGAGTTCCATATAGGACTTTTTAGCCTTAGGAATACCCTGAATGGCCTGGTCTGGTGAGGGTTGAATTGCACATACACTACACTCTCACAAACATTCCAAGTCTAAAACCACACTCTCACCCAACTTGACTTCCTGACTCATGTAGGTAATTCATATGGATGGTCCTTAACCCCTAAGCCCTTGGCTAAGAGGGTTAGGAATAACATAGTGAATGCCTCAAATGAGTCCTCTCATGGCTCATATGGGTTTAATATGGCTTCATGACTCGACCAAAGTGATTCCATTTCACTCACATTTGATCAATCTTCCTTTTTTCAAAATTTCAGGTTTTCACCCCCGGGGCCCCGGACCCACCAACCTACCAAATACCCTTGAAATGACCCAAAATTTGTAAAATTACCTAAATTACCCAAGATCCCTCAAAATCAATCCTAAACACTTCCCACCACTCAAATT
This sequence comes from Papilionanthe hookeriana x Papilionanthe teres, assembly GCA_022702705.1. NCBI lineage: Eukaryota > Viridiplantae > Streptophyta > Magnoliopsida > Asparagales > Orchidaceae > Papilionanthe > Papilionanthe hookeriana x Papilionanthe teres. The sequence continues at coordinate 16,949,694 of CM040437.1, read as the reverse complement.
GACCATATTTGGCTAAAAATACCAAAATTTCCAAAAATACCACCCCTAAACCCCCCCAAAATTACCAAAATACCCTTTTACCCCAAAAATCCAAGAATTCTAAAAATTCCTAGAAAATTTTAGAAAATCCCAAATATTCCCAATTTCATTTTGTTCAACTACACCATGGGCCAATTTTGCCAATTTACCCCACTTTTACCAAAACCCCCAATTTGACCCATTTTTTAACCTAAGTGAACCCAATGTCAAACCAAACCACCCCAATTGACCACAATTTTGGTCCAATTCAATTATAAACTTCAATTAAATATCCCCAATATCATTTTAGACTAAATCCAAGTCCAATTTGATTGACATTTGGGCCCAATTTCAATTTGAAGCCCAAAGGCCCAATTTTGGCCCATGACCTAAACCTAGCCCAAACCAACCCAATTCAACTCCAATTGGCCCAAAATCTTTTCTAAAACCTTCTTAAAATCCCCATAAACAAAACACTAACTTGATTTGCCCAAAATTTGAACCTAAACTCCACCCAAACCTAACCCAAAACCAAAATCCCTTAAATTGACCTAAGCCTAAACCTAACCCAAATGGGCCCAAATCCCAAAATTAGAGCCCAACCAAAGTTGAAAACTCTTTGTAACACTCCCATAAACATTTTTCAACATTAATTTTACACAAAATTCAAACTTAGCCCAACCTTAGCCCAAGTTAGCCCAATTTTGCCCACCTTGGCCCCTTTACCAAAAAAAGCCCAAATTCAACCCAATTCTACTCCAAATCACACAAAATCTCTTCCAAAATCTTCATGACACATCCCTAAACTAAATGAAACATTTATTTGGTACAATCTTTTACAAAATTTTCATCCAAAAATTTATCTTAAAATCTAAAAGCCAATTTCATTAATACATTTTAAAAGCCCATCCAAAACCATTTCAAAAGCCCAAGTTTTCAATCCAAAGCCCACATGACATTTCTTTCCATCATCCATTTAATCAAAATAACCCCTAAGTTTCAAAACCATCATTAAACCATTCCAAATCAAGCTTCATGAAAATTTTCCACCAAAATGCCAAAATTTCTAAAACCCACTTCCATGAAACTAAGCCAAGCCACCCCTAAGCCAAATGGAGCCATTGAACCATGCACAAGCCACATGCAAGCCTTGGGAGCCCCTTTACATATCACCATGCCATTAATTGCAAAAGGAGGAGCCTCTTTTAAACCCCCTTAAAAATGTTTTAACCCTTTTAATGATTCACCCTAACCCATGATTAATCTAAATATTCATGGATGGGGACTTCAACACCTTCTCTTGGCTGAACCCACTGATTTCCCTTAGCCCAAAATCAGGCCTTGGGGAGGTGCACCAAGCCTAAAGCATGCATTTGACTCATTTGAACCCAAAATAGCCACTTCACCCATTCCATTTGAATCAAGTCCTTTACACATGGCCAATGCTAATTGCTTGCACCATTGCCAACTCCTGACCCTCCTGATGACAATAGTGACTTGACCCTGGCCTGCCAACCACCACAGCCGCAGGAAACCACCAGGCCGAGAGCACCCATGTTAGCCAAAATTTTCAATTCTTCCGTGCTGAGTTGTCCCAGTCCAATTGAACACCATGGTTGTTCTTCTCTTGCATAGAGCAGCTGATCCCAAGCATCAAACCCCCCTAGGAAGCCCTCCAGCCATGTCTATTTAAACCTCACCCCCTCTCGGCCAAAACGGGTGTTGAACCAAACCTTACCAAAACTCTGCCAAAATCACTCCAGATCCCTCTCTAGACATAGAGAACTTGATCCCCACTGAAATCCAGCCCTAAAACCCTCTCTGTGAGTCCAATTTTAGAGTTGAAATTCAAGCCCAAAACCAGGACACTTCACTACAGTGAGCCAATCTTCAAATTGATTGACCCTACACCTTCACCAGACCAAGAGGAGAAGTTCCCCAGCAAAAGCCCCCTCACCAGGCCAGCCATTGCTTCCAGCCTCCAAGCTTTGTGATCGGCCTTGGTCACTTTTGTACCTAGGCATTTCCCCGCAGCAAGAGACTTCATCTGGAGCTTGCTTGGACTCAATCGAAGGTGACACAACCCTCAGATCGAAGCTTCACTTCTCTGAGCAAAGGTATGAACTCACTCTTCCTCCCGAGCTCCTGGAGATTCTCCATTTAGTTTGAGTTGATTTCAATGCACCTTAACTGTATAGATGTGTTCGTCTCTTCAAGACGAATTGATAGAGTATAAGAACGCAGAAATCTATGGAGAATCGAGTGAGATCTTAGGGTTTTAGTGTGGACGGTCACAGGTGCACACCAGTCGGAGACGATAACCAGGAGCCGTTGGATCGCGCGTGTATCGAGCAGACGGTCGTGATCAAGCCGGACAGCTCAATGGTACGTGAATGGCGGGCCCCCAAAGTGCTGACTCAGATGGCGGCGCCGAATCACGGAGCGACGCGTGGGCTTTCGATCCGGACGAGGATGACGCGGCGCCGAGTCGGATAAGTAGAAAATTAGGATTTTTTGGATTTATTTAAATACCAGAACTTCAAAAATTCATATCTTCATAGAAAAATCACAAAAATAAAATAAAAATATCTACTTGCTCAGTGAACAGAGGAGAACAATGTGGAAAAGAAATCAAGTTAATTAGATGAGTATTTTATTTGTAATAATTTATTTACTATTTCCAATGTTTTGATTCTCTATTTGCATAAACAATTCACCATGGCATGAGACCATAGGGCTTTTGAAGCCTCTGATCTTGGGAACATTCCTTGAATGTTCCAAGGTCAGAGGCCATCTCTGTGAAATGTTATTGATTTTTCAAGTTCATGTCACTGTTTTAGGTATTTTAATTTCAATAATTAGCATGTTGTAAAATAAAATCTAGGAAAATTTAGTGGTGTTTCTTAGGACCAGGGGACCCTATGAAAAATATATTTTGAGTTAATTCATTCATAATAACCTTAATTGGCCTAAACTCCCAAAATTGAATTTGAATTAATTAGGGTTAACCACACACCAAATTGACCTAAAAACAATACTCCATTACTCTTTGGGGTCAGAGCAACCTTACATAAAATTTTGAAATCAATTGGACTTGATTAACCTCACCAAATGGATTGATTAAGCCTCATAAGCAAAATGGAACTTTAAAAATTCATAACTCTAAAAATGCTTTTCAAAAATTCACAAAAATGGTTTTGGAACTTCTCTGATATCAGGAGAATTCAGGAAAATTAAAATTATAATTTTCTAAAAAAATTGATTTTTCATAATATTTTAATATTTTAATAATTAAAAAATAATAAAAATCACAAAAATATTAAAAATCATAAAAATGTCAAATTTTGACTTCTAATCACTTAAGAACAAACCAAATATTTTTCCTAAGTCCCTAGGATAAGATATTGAATTTTAAAGGCTTAATGTAATTTTTAATATTAAAAAATGAATTTTCAACCTTTTTCACTAAAATAATTCTAATAAATCAAAGAAAAAGCAGAAAATTATAAAGTTTATATCTCTAGACTCCTTGAGGTTAAAGAAATTTAAGAAAAATATAAAATCTATTTTTAAATTTTTATTTTAATTTAAAATTAATTAATACTCTAAAACTCAAAATAATTATAATAAATAAAATATAATTCAAAAAATCACAAAAATTCGTCCAAGTGGTTTTATGATCATTAGAAACATCTTATAATTTTCTAAAGGACATAAACTTTACCTTGGTCATGTTGTTGAATTTTCTTTAAAAACCCCTATTTTCTACTAAAAATAATTATATAAATAAATTAAAGTTAGAAAAATCACATTTTCTCCTCTAATGTCTTAATTGACATGTGAGTGAGGTGACATAAAAATTTCAAATTCATTTGAGCTCAATTTAGTGAGTTATGAAATAAATAAGCCTAAAAGGGCATAAAGGTAATTAAAATTTTTAACCCTTAATTAAAACTTTAGGTTTAATCAAAATGAAGGGTAAAATATTTGATTTTAATTTTCTCTTGGATGATTGAAATTTAGGGAAATTAAAAGGGTAGAAACCCATTAAACACTTTGAAAATATCAAAATGAAACTCTAATTAATTAAATAATTTAAATTTTGGAAAGAATATATTTAAAATTTGGATTATTAAAATAGGGATATTATTAAGAGGATATTTATTCTTTAATTTAAAAATCCCTAAATAAGTCACTTGATAATATTTAGTTCTTAATTAAAAATTAAAATAATAATCCAAATTAAATAAATTAAAAATTGAAAGAAGATAACTCTTAAATGAATTAATGCTTAAAATGTTAAATGGTCCAATAATTAAAATCAAATTTAAAATCTTGGAGTTAAATTAAATTAAATTAAATTAAGTTAAGTCAAAGTTTAAATTAAATTAAATTAACACCTTAACAATTAAATTAAATTAAATTTAAAATATTGAAACTAAAATTAAAATTAAATTAAATTAAAATTAAATTAAATTAAATTAAATTAAAATTAAATTAAAATTAAATGAAATTAAATGAAATTAAATTAAAGAGATCAACCCCACGCTAACTTTCAAATTTTTTCTTTCAGATGATGAACCCCATGCTGACTTTCTCCAGCAACTTGCCCACTTCCCGTGAGGCCCGTCTTGCTGTTCCAATGATTTTGTTCAGGACTGGCTTTAATGAGTTTGAGGTTATGCTTGGAAAAGCCCCGTTCTTATCATCAAAGTCGCTACCCCTGAAGTTCAAGAGTCGTCTTCCGAGTTTGATCTGAACTCCCACCTCGATTTCCCTTGTGCTAAAAATGTCAAAGTTGCTACCACCCCTGTCAAGTCAGTCATCTCCGTGCCTAGGGGACTTGTTATCCCTACTACTACCGATTTTACCATCATCACACCTACTTCCTCATTTGCCAAAGGGAAGGAAATCATGTATGAAAAATATTTCGATAATGCCTTTCTCGTTTCGTCGTCGTTTTTGATGTTGGTGTCAGTTCTAGAGTTCCCCCACTGACTAGGTCTGAAAGGAGGTACCACAATAGTAGGATTCTCAAAGCCGCCATGACACAATTTACAAGTCTACCAGTGATTGATGATATTCCTCAACAGGAGGAACTCGGTTTGCCGGAGACCTCTCCTCTCCTTCGAGGGAGTAGGTTCCATCCCTTGGTTGATACTACGGGAGACGAGACCCTCCACAAGATTAATGCTACTTTTTCGTTACCACATGGTCTTGATGAGGTGAGGGAGAGGCCCACACCCATCACCCAAGTCCACACAATCTTTCAAATATTAGCTGAAAAGAAGGGATGTTCCATTGTCAAGCTCCTCAAGAGAATGGCATGTACAATATCCCCCAAAATGAAAAGTGAAATTCTGAAGATAGAAAGACCCATCCGAGTTTCTGTTAGACACTGTTGTGGAGGCATGTTGATGCCATCACTACAGATACTCCTACTGCCACTTTGATTCCCGCAATGTGCAGAGCGATCAAGTCTCGGCTGGTGTCGGCATATTTTTGGGTTATGTGTTGTGTTTTTGAAAAGAGGTCGCCTACAGAAATTGTCGGCGAATTTTTAATTTAATTTAAATAAATAATTTGAAAAGTAGTATTTTATTTTGAAAATAATTTTAAATTTGAAAATTTTAAGATATGAAGTCAAACTGATCTCACATCCCGAATAGTTTATATAAACGAGCACCGCACTACAAACCGTGTATCTATCCCGAAGAATAGACACACTGCTTGATGATGGGGCTTAATTAAATAAACTATTAGATTTGTGACATCCGTTTGGTCTGCGAACCGATTTTATAAGCCGACAAATTCCCCTGCTTAATATGAAAACATTAAACAGGGTTTATATTACTCAGGTTCTTTAAAATTCCCTATAAAGGAAAGCCCACATAGTTAATTACATCTTAAGTGACGGGAATCACCTAAGAAAACTCTCGATAATAATCAATAATTCTGCTCTCAAGAATTTCAAAAGTTTAAGTTTTCAAAGGATTGAATTTTTGAATCTCAATAGGGAATGGATCAAGTTTGGAACATTTTATTTTGGGAATTCGAAAGGAAGAAAAGTAGGAGAAATTACGGATTCGAAGCGAACTTCGGTAATCTCCCGACTATCCTATTGTTTGGCTTGGATTTAGGACGATCCTAATGTTTATTTAATGTTTTAATCTTGCCAATTTTAATTAATTAGGGCTTATATTTATATGATAGAATCATACTAAATAGCACGGAAGATATGAGGGTTTATATCGTATCGGACGACTACCTCGGAATCCTAAGACCTAGGTTAGGGCTTAATTTGCAACGCAAATGCCTAACGAAGAGTTGAGGATTTATGTTGCACTCGGCAAACTACCTCGAAGTCCTATGGCTTTGTTGTTTAATTCTAGGAAAGTTTTGCTGAAGTAGATTCAAGTTTTGCTGACGACGATGGCCGTGCTGCCCACCATGCTCCGAGCTCCTTGTTGTTGCAGAGGTTTAGTTTTAGAAATCATAAATCGGGGGATGAGAAAAGTGTTCCGGTTTAGAGAAGTCTTAATTTCCAAGTGTTTTTTGTGTTTTAATTAAAACAAATCTTAAAGTTGATTATAACGACACCGGTTAAGATCCCACGGTTCCATCCTTCGGCATCATTATTTTTATCGGATTCACTTAGTCCAGATGAATTTGCTAAAATCAACTGAATGAGTTCCACACTTTCATTTAGACCGTGGGAAATCCCGTTAGCAACACGTAGGTTACATCATCCGAGGTATTCCCGATCATCCAACAAGACGTTTTAATTTAGTTATAGTTGTAGTTTTGTTGTTACGTTTGTGATTAAATTTTGAGTTGCTTTATATTTTGAAATGTTGTGGAGGTGAATTTTATCTTGTAGTGTCTTTTAATTTAGTTATGGGTTTCAGTTTTGGTTTACGTCCTAAAGGTGTAGGTTTTCATGCAACGGTTGTTTATCATGCAAGAAAAGTAAGTGCGATGCGATTAAATAAGTTGCAATAGAGTAAATCGCAATAAAATAAAAGCGTACCTGGAGGGTCTTCCCATCATCCCAAGCTGCACTTAAAACACAGTTAGAATATTTAAGCATTTAAAGTAAGTTCCTAGGTAAAGCTAAGGGAAGGGTTATCATTTTCTACCAAATTCCTAATCCTATAGCTAGTCATTTCCTATGACGTCTAGGTTCCTTGTGTTTTTGGTTTTAAGGATGGTTTTCTTCACCAAAGAACAACTAAGCTCAATTTGTTCTTAAGGATATTCCATCGTATTGAGGAAGTGTTTAAGACGAATCTTAAACATCTTTTCAATATTTCGGGAATTGTCCTAAGTCCAAATGAATTATATTGTTCAAGTGAATTAATCATCAAGGGTGTTTGAGTTAAGTTTTATTTCTTGCTCAGTGAATTAGGATAGTTGAATATCCTTATGAGTGAAGTGTCATTTCACTTGATACTCCATTTAGGAGTTATAATAGTAAAAGCTCCTAAGGGCGAAATGATATTTAATGATTTGTGATTCAAATTTAAGTTCAAATTAATGATTTAAGTTTGGAATAGTGTTCAAGTTATTTTAGATTTATTTTTGAATTCTTCATATCTTTATATTTAATTTAATTTAATTTAATTTAACTTAATTTAATTTAATGTGGTTTAATTTAAATTAATTTAACTTAAGTTAATTTAATGTAATATGATTTAATTTAATTTAATTTAATTTTAATTTAATTTAATTTAATTTAATTTAATTTGATTTAATTTAATTTAATATAATATAATTTAATTTAATTTAATTTAATTTAATTTAATTTAATTTAATTTAATTTAATATCATTTAATTTAATTTAATTTAACTTAATTTAATTTAATTTAATTTAATTTAATATAATATAATATAATATAATTTAATTTAATTTAATATAATTTAATTTAATATAATATAATATAATTTAATTTAATTTAATTTAATTTAATGTAATTTAATTTAATTTAATTTAATTTAATTTAATGTGGTTTAATTTAATTTAATTTAATTTAATTTAATTTAATTTACTTTTAATTTAATTCTTAATTTTTTAATTTAATTTTTAATTTTAAGGGAATTTGTTTTAAATAATTTGACTTTAATTTAATTTAATGATTAAGTCTTTTAACATTTTAAATCTTAAACTTGGACTATCATTTTAATTAGGAATTAAATATTATTGGGATGATCAATTTAGGGATTTTTAAATTAAAGAATAAATCTCTTCCTAATAATATCCCTATTTTAATAATTCCAATTTCATTATTCTTCCAAATTTAATTAATTATTTAATTAAGGTTTATTTCAATTATTTTAAATTGTTTAGTAGGTTTCTACCCTTTAATTATTAAATTTCAATCATCCAAATCAGATTAGGATCAAATATTTTACCTATTAATTTTATTAAGCCTAAAGTTTTAATTAAAGGGTTAAGATTTTAATTACCAATTTTGCCCTTCAAGCCTAATAATTTCATAACTCACCAAATTGAGCTCAAATGAACTTGAAATTTTTATGTGACTTCACTCATATGTCAATAAAGACATTAGAGGAGAAAATGTGATTTTTCTGTATTTAATTTATTTATATAATTATTTTTGGTGGAAAATAAGGATTTCCAAGGAAAATTTAATAATATGACCAAGGAAAAGTTTCTGTCCTTAAGAAAATTATGAGACATTCCTAATGACCAGAGGACCACTTAGACCAATTTTTGTGATTTTTTGAATTATATTTTATTTATTAGAATTATTTTAAGTTCTGGAGTTTTAATTAATTTAAAAATAAAATAAGTGTTGAAAAATGAATTTTATAATTTTGAAAATTCTCTCTGATATCAAGGATTCCAGAGAACCAAATTTTACAATTTTCTGATTTTTCTTTGATTTATTATAATTATTTTAGTAAAAATGCTAGAAAATACATTTTTTTTAATTTTAAAATTACCCTAGAGCTTTAAAAATTAATATCTCACCAAATAGGCCTGAGAAAAATATAGGGTTTGTTCCTAAGTGATTAAAATTCAAAATGTGACATTTTGGTGAATTTTATTATTTTTGTGATTTTTATTATTTTTTAATTATTAAAAATATTAAAATAATATTAAAAATCAACTTTTTTAGAAAATTGAAATTTTAATTTTCTTAAATTCCTCTGATATCAGAGAGGCTCCAAAACCAATTTGGTGAATTTTTGAAAACATATTTTGAAAGTTATGAATTTTTAAAGTTTAAAATGACTAAGTGGCTTAATCAATCCAATTAATAGGGCTAACCAAATCCAATTGACTCCAAACTTTTATGGTGGGTTCCTCTGATCCTAAAGGTCAGTGGAGAATTGATTTCAAGTCAATTTGATGTATGGTTAGCTCTAATTAATTAGAGACCTATTTTGAGTGTTTAAACCGATTAGGGTTAATGCGAGTGAATTAACTCGAGTTCTATTTTTCCTAGGGTTCTCTGGTCATAAGGAACATCACCAAATTTTTCTAGAATTTATTTCACAACATGCTATTTATTGGAATTAAAATACTTAAAACACCAATATGCATTTGAAAAATCAATAACTTTTAACAGAGATGGCCTCTGACCTTGGAAAATTCAGGGAATGTTCCCAAGTTCAGAGGCTTCAAAAGCCTTATGGTCTCATGCCATGGTGAATTGTATACATGCATGGAGAATTAAATGTATGCAGAGAGTAAATAAATTATAAAAAATAAAATACTTGATGAAAATAAATGATTTCTTTTCCACATTATTCTCCTCTCGTTCACTCGAGCAAAAGGGTATTTTTATTTTATTTTTGTGATTTTCCTACACAAAGTTATGGATTTTCAAAGTTACGGTAATTAAATAAATAGAAAATAACCCTAATTTCCTACTTATCCACGCGGCGCCACGCCATCCTCGGCGGCTCCGAAAGGCCGCGCGTCGTCTCCCGATTCGGCGCCGCCATCCTACTCGGCGTTCCGGGGGCCCGCGGTTCATGTACCATTGCGGCTGTCCGGCTCGATCCGGACCGTCCGCTCGATACACGCTCGATCCGACGGCTCCCGGTCATCGTCTACGGCCGGTGTGCACCCGTGACCGTCGACCTTCTAACCCTAATTTCTCGCTCGATTCTCGACGGATTTTCGTGTTCTTATGCTCTATGGATTCGTCTTGAAGAGACGAACACATCCATACGGTAAACATGCATTTAAATTGACTCAAATGAAATGGAGAATCTCTGTAAGCTCGGGAAGAAGAATGAGTTCATACCTTTGCTCAGAGAAGTGAAGCTTCGATCTGAGAGTTGTTGCACCTTCGATTGGATCCTAGTAAGCTCCAGATGAAGTCTCCTGGTGCAGTGAATTGTCTAGGTTGGACTTCGACCACGGCCGATCACAAAGCTTGGAGGCTGGAGCAAGCTGGGTGGCTTAGAGATGGGGCTTTTCTTGGTGGACACCTTCCCTCGGTGCAGTGAAGGTGTAGAACCAATCAATTTGGGAATTGGCTCACTGTGAGGAGATGTCCTGGTTTTGGGCTTGGATTTCGACTCCGAAATTGAGCTCGCGGAGAAGAAATGGCGGGGGGATTTCGGTGGGGATCAAGTGCTCTGTGTATGGGGAGTAGTACGGAACAATTTTGGCGAGTTTCCTTAAGGTTTGTTTCGGCACCTCCTTTGGCCGAGAGGGTGAGGGGTTTAAATAGGCATGGTGGAGGCTCTCCGGGGGGTGTTGAGGGGCAGGATCGACTGCTCACGGCATGTGAAGAACGGCCATAATGGCCATGCTGGGGATGGGGCGGCTCGGCAGGTGAGAATTCAAAGTTGGCTCACATGTAAGCTCTCGGCCATGGTGTTTTCCGGCGACTAGGGTGGGTGGCCGGCGAGCGAGGGTCACCCTCGGGGTCGAGTGGGTCGGGTACGGGTGTTTGTGCCGACGATTGGCAATGGCCGAGTGTAAAGGCTTTGATCCGAAGTAGAATGGGGCATGGCTAGTTTTGGGTCTAAATGGGTCAACCCACCCATTTGGGCTTGGTGCACCCTTGAGGTGGCTTTGGGTCTTGTGGGGGATCAAAGGGATCGAGCTGGTTTGGCATGTAGAAGTCTCCAGTCCAAATATATTTGGATTAAATTTAGGTTTAGGTGAATCATGATTAAGGCTAATGAGCTTTAGGGGTTAAGGAAAGGGTCCCTCCTTCCTACCCAATATGGTATGGTGGAGTGTCCAAGGCTCTCATGGCTCACATGTGGCTCATGCATGGCTTCATGGCTCACCTTTGGCTTGGGGAAAGCTTGGTCAATTTCATGAAAATGGATTATAGGAATTTTTTGGTAATTTGATGGAAATTTGTATGGAACTTGATTTGGAATGATTTGATGATGAATTTAGGACTTAGGTATTGAGTTTAATTGAAAGTATGATGAGGGGAAATGTCATATGGGCTTTGGGACCAATTTTGGGCCTTTGGATGTGGTAAAGGATGGGCTTTTAAAATGGTTTAGGAAAGTGGGCTTTTGAATTTTAAAATGGATTTTGGGATGAAATTTTGGTAAAGGCTTGGGCCAAATAATTGTTGAGTTTGGTTTAGGGATGTGTCATGAGAGGTTTGAAACAAATTTGAGGTGATTTGAGTTTGAATTGGGTTGGATATGGGCCTTTTTGGTAAAGAGGCTAAGGTGGGCCAAAATGGGCTACCATGGGCCAAAGTTGGGCTAGAGTTGAAATTGATGTAAAATAAATGTTGAGAAATGTTTATGGGAGTGTTTCAAAGAGGTTTTGGCTTTGGTTGGGTTTTGATTTTGAGGTTTGGGTCTATTTGGGCTAGGTTTAGGTTTAGGTCAAAATTGGGCTTTTTGATTTTGGGTTGAGTTTGAGTGGGGTTTGGGTCTAAATTTTGGGCAAATCATGTTAGTGTTTTGTTTATGGGGATGTCAAGGAGGGTTTAGAAAATATTTGGGGTTAATTGGAGTTGAATTGGGTGAGTTTGGGCTAAGTTTGGGTCATGGGTCCAAATTGGGCTTTAAGGCCAAAAGTGAAATTGGATCCTAATGCCAATCAAATTGGGCTTGGATTGGGTCTAGATTTGTGTTAGGGATGTTGAATTGAAGTTTAGAATTGAATTGGACCAGAATTTGGGTCAATTGGGTAGGTTAGGTTTGACATTGGGTTTACTTTGGGTTAAAATGGGTCAAATTGGGGGTTTTGATAAAAGTGGGGTAAATTGACAAAATTGACCCATGGTGTAGTTGAACAAAATGAAATTGGAAATATTTGGGATTTTCTGGAATTTTCGGGGAATTTTCTGAATTTTTGGATTTTTTGGCTAAGAGGGGTATTTTGGGTATTTTGGAGGGTATTGGGAGGTATTTTTGGAATTTTTGGTATTTTGGCTATGAATGATCAATTTGAGTGATGTGGGAATGTTTAGGATTGGTTTTGGAGAATTTTGGGTAATTTAGGTGATTTTGGAAATTTTGGGTATTTTCAAGGGCATTTGGTAGGTTAGGCGGGGTGTAGGGTCCCGGGGGTCAAAAATTGAAAATTTGGAAAATTGAAGATTTGGTGAATATAAGTGGAATAAAAATCATTTTGGTTGAGCCATGAAGCCTCATCAAGCCCATATGAGCCATGAAGGGACTCATTTGAGACATTCACTATGTTGTTCCTAACCCTCTTAGCCAAGGGCTTAGGGGTTAAGAACCATCCATGTGAATCACTTACACGAGTCTGGAGGTCAAGTTAGGTATAGGTGTGGTTTTAGGAGGTGTTTGGAAGTGTAGTGTATGAGTGTAGTGTGTGTGTAAGCCAACCCTTCACCGAGACCGAGGCCGCAGGGCGATCCTGAGGCCGAAGAGTCCTATAGGAACTCATCCTTTAAACTTCCACACTTGATTTCAACCCTCTAGGTGATTAGGGGTCTACGGTCGAGTTTGTGGAGTTTGCGGGGAGTTAAGAAGTGGTTTGAATTTCTAGGTGGTGGGTCCCAATTCTAGTCCTCTAAGATAGTCAAAGGAAAAGCCTAAAGCTAGATCCTAAGTACTAAAGAGAAGAAGAGAAGACCTCATCAAAAATGAGGTCAACAGCTGGGTCCGAGAGTACCATCTGCCGACGATTATAAGGAATGTCATAAGAAGAAGAATAAGAGAGTTTTGTGTACCTCTGTACATGGTCTACACCCTAGGGAGCACACTTCTCCTCACCACTCTGATGTCTCCGCTGAGACACTCGGTCCCAAGGCACTGACTCTTAAGAGTAAAGTGTGGTTACCGAAGGTCATTGCACTAGTACACTTCGAGAATTCTGTGCATCATAAGATGGGTCATGATTCCGATGTGTTCGTTGCCACTACCGCCATTGCTTCTGAGTCAGTCGTGGAGAAAAGTGACAGTCGAGGGAAATCTACAGTTCTGAAATTGGTTAAAGAGAAAGCGTTTGATGATAAGTCTGAAAGCTCCGAGCATATCAAAATTAGCAAAACACCTAGGGTTGGATATTGATGATGAAGATTACTACTTGTTAGATTATATGTAAGAAGAATTCATGGATATTAATGTGACCAGGTCCACGTCATCTGGGTGTGTTGCTCCTAGTGAGGACAATGCCACAGATGAGCTTCAAAGGGCCATTTTGACAAGAGATGAACAAATTATTCGTCTAGAGAAGAGAATGAAGGAGATGACCGCCGACCGCCATGGCCGTACTACACGGACAGTCACAGTCAAGACCGGTGGCATCTCCAGAATTTAACCAACTCGAAGTTATACACATTACAAATGAAATAAGAGAAGTCACTTCTGCTAATGAAGATGAACTGCCGAAGAAGGATTCAGTTCAGAATATACCAAAGAAAGAGATCAAACAAATGGTTGAACAACAAGTTCGAGAGACCTTGGATAAGTCTAGTGGTGGAGCATCAGTTTCAATGGATAGACCCTACTGATTGGGGTTTAGGTGCACTGCCTCTAACATAAATATTCAAATGATAGTTTCAGTTCAGTTAAATTGATCTTAATAATTAGGCAGTCACTCATATACGCAAGTATACATATCGTTCAAGTAATACAGGGCTCTATAGGAGTCTTGGTTATGGATCCCACGAGGAAGGGAGGAACTTAACAAAATATAGTTAAGATTTAAAATCTAATATTCAATTCACAATACAAGTTCAAGTACTATTTAAGTTTCTAGTGCAAAGATAACTACGACAAAATTAACTAAAATTACTTTCTAAATTTCTAAACAGGATTAAATAACACACACTAAGTTTTGTATTGAAAGGTTCTAATATGGAAAAGTATCTTTCCTCTTGCAATGATTTTTTGATGAGTGATTGTTATAGATTGATAATAAATTTGTATTGTGTCAAATAGGAGCAATTATATTCTTTACCCACGTCAGAGTACCCCCTCTTCCAAGTATGAAATGAACATTGACAAATCCTTGGCTTAGTCACGAAATCTAAATCTCACTTCAGAGCTCCAACTTCCCTTCACCTGAAAGCTAACCCTAGCTTTAGTTACCAAACTTTAGGACCAGATTAAGGATTTCACCCAATCACTCTAAAATCTCCAATTCGAGGCCCATCAAACCACATTTCCCTATTTATTTGCACTCAATTCCCATGAACTATGCAACTCATTCATGGACATTGAACGGATTCTCCACTATTGTTGTAGAACACTTAGTCCTTCGGATTGAATGTTTCACAACAAGTTTTAACAATTCAATTGGCCAGATCGAAAAGTAAATGAAGTTTAAAGTGAAAATTCATCACAATTTCTTAAAATTTTTATGGCACATCAAATCTACATCAACACTTCCCCACATCACATTGCAAGAAGAAAAATAAAGAAATCTACTCAGAATTTATGAGGAAGATACAACAAAGAAGGGATTATATATATAAAAGTAAAGTCATACAAACCACAAAAGTAAATACAACTTATCTCAATTTCTTCCCCAAGCAAATCCCTTGAAGTTCATTTGAATCATTTTCTCCCTTCTCTATAAAACTCAATTCTCTCTTTAGAATAGTAAGGAAGAAGCAAAATCTCACTTTCCTCCTTCTCCTACACTCCTTAGAGAAGGATCCCTCACAAAACAACACTTAAACACACTTACCACACACTCTCTATAAACCCTAACACACTCTCTTCACTCCCGTTCACTTCTCTCCCTCTCCTCTCTCTCTCTCTTCTCGGCGTCCAAATCTGTTAGAAATAGTTTAGAATCGAATTCTCCAAAAGTTTCCTCAAGTAACTCTTCAAAAAGAATCCAAATACATTGAATTTAACTTCCACCGACATTGGGTGTCAGCGGCGCTGGGCCGTCATTTAATTTCTAAACTCACTAGAATTGGGCGCCGACAGTGCCCATTCTGGCGCCGGTGGTGCCAGAAGGCTGTTTTCTCCATTTTGCCTCTTTTTGCTCCAAATTCGTTTCTTTTTTCTTTTTTTTTTGCTACAACAACTAAAATCATCATATATGCAGCAAAACATGAAGAATACATTCCTTTAAAGTGCATTATCACCAAAAATGAGTACGGATTGTATAGAAAAAACCTAAAATATTTTTGGTGCATCAAAATCCCTCAAACTTAACTATTACTTATCCTCTAGTAATCCTTTTACTACATAAAAATATAACTCAAAGTAGTGAACTTTTCACTTATAGAGTACTATGATTTTTGATTCAAATGAATATAATTGTAAGATTCTTAGAAATAAGTTCAGTAACTCAGGTTAAGACTATAGGTCTAAGAAAATTTAGTAGTCAAGTCTAAGAATTCTAGTTTTCTCTTCATTTCAAGATGAACCATAATTTGTCACATTAAGGGTGCCATGAAAGACTATATAAAAAAGAAGCTCATGCAAACACTATTAGAAAGTAGGCTAATACTTTAAATATAAATTCAATAATATAACAATTTTTTTTCTTTAGGTTGATTCAAGTGAAGCCAATTTTTGATTAGGTATCTCCTCAAGCATCTCCTCACATATATTTTCTTTCTTTTTTCTTTCCTTTTTTTTCTTTTTTTTTTCTTTCTTTTTTTCTCTTTTATTTATCTTTCTTATGAGGATTACTATATCTAGATAACCTTTAATAATTTGGAACTTCAGTCTCCTCTTTCTAAAGTTGAAACTTAAAACACTTCCTTACTTTATATATATATATATATATATCAACTTTATAATTCATAATAAAGTCACAATACTTTCTTCACACATAGTTCTTTACGTCTCTTAACATTTCAAAAATACAATTTTCTTTACTTTAAATAGTCATCTATAGTCCAATCCTCTCTTACTAAATAACTTAACCATACAAAATTAACCTTTATTACTAAAAACTTTCATCCAAATCTACTATAATATTTAAATGAAATAAAAAATTTAGTTATCTAAAGTTAGGTTCAACAACTAAAAGTCATGCTAATAATTTTTGAAATTATATTAATTGAGAACTGTTGACCTCATTTTTGATGAGGTCTTTTCTCTTCTCTCTCCTTAGTACATAGGATCTAGCCATAGGGCTTCTCCTTGACTATCTTAAAGGACTAGAAATGGGACCCATCACTTCTTGGCTCCCTTCAAACCCCACAAGTTTGATTGTAAACCACTTAGAGGGTTAAAATCAAATGTGGAGGTTTAAAGGATGAGTTTCTTATAGGACTCTTTGGCCTTAGGATTACCCTAGGTAGCCTGGTCTGGTGAAGGTAAGCTTGCACACACCACACTCCCACACACACATTCCAAACCCTAAAACAACCTTTAACCAATTTGACTCCCTGACTCATGTAGGTAACTCAAATGGATGGACCTTGACTCCTAAGCCCCTAGCTAAGAGGGTTAGGAACAACATGTGGAGTGTCTAAAATGAGTCCTCTCATGGCTCTTGTGAGCTTAATATGCCTTCATGGCTCAAAAAAAATGATTTCATTTCACTCAAACTTGATCAATCTTCACTTTTCCAAAATTTCAATTTTTGACCCTGGGGGCCCTAAACCCACCAAACCTACCAAATGCCCTTGAAATTGCCCAAAATTTGCAAAATTGCCTAAATTACCCAAAATTCCTCAAAATCAGTCCTAAATATTCTCCACCACTCAAATTGATCATCCATGGCAAATATATCAAAATTTCCAAAAATACCCCCCAATGCCCTCCAAATACCCAAAATACCTTTTTAATCCAAAAATTCCAAAAATTCAGAAAATTCCCAAAAAATTCCAGAACATCCCAAATATTCCCAATTTCATTTTGTTCAACTACAACATAAGCCAATTTTATCAATTTAACCCACTTTTACCAAAACCACCAATTTGACTCATTCTTAATCCAAAGTGAACCCAATGTCAAACCAAACCACTCCAATTAACCTCAATGTTGATCCAATTCAATTATAAACTTCAATTCTATATCCACAATATCAATTTAGACCAAATCCAAGCCTAATCTTACCAATATGTGAATCCAATTTCAATTTGAAGCTTAAAGCCTAATTTTGACCCATGACCTATACTTAGCCCAACCCCATCCAATTCAACTCCAATTAGCCCCAAATCTTTTCTAAAACCTTCCTAACACCCCCACAAACAAAACACTAACTTTATTTGTCCAAAATTTGAACCCAAACTTCACTCATATCTAACCCAAATCAAAAATCCCCAATTTGGCCTAAAGCCCACCATGAATCCAAATAGGCCCAAATCCCAAAACCAAAGCCCATCCAAAGTTGAAAGCTATTTTTCACACACCCATAAACATTTCTCAACATTAATTTTACATCAAATCCAACATTAGCCCAAGTTAGCCCAATTTTCCCCACTTTGACCCTATCACTAAGGAAGCCCAAATTAAACCCAATTCAACTCCAAATTATTTCAAATCAATTCCAAATCACTCATGACCCATCCCTAAACTAAACCCAACATTCGTAAGGCCCAATCTTTATCAAAATTTTCATCCATCAACTTGATTTAAAATCTAAAAGCCCACTTGCCTAAAGCCTTTAAAAGCCCATTCCTAAACAATTCCAAAAGCCCAAAATTGACCCTAAAGCCCACATAGCATCTCTTTCCATCATCCATTTCAATTGAAGCCATCCCTAAGTTTTAAATCAATAATCAAATCATTCCAAATCAAGCTTCATCCAAATTTACACCAAAATGCCAAAATCCCTAAAACCTGCTTCCATGAAATTGACTAAGCTTGGCCCCAAGCCAAATGGAGCCATGCATAAGCCATATGCAAGCCATGAGGAGCCCTTTCCACCTCACCATGCCACTTATGGCAAGAAGAGGGGAGCCTTTCTTAAGCCTTCACTAAGCTTTTTTAACCCCATTCATGATACACTTTAACCAAAATTAGCCACCTCACCTTGGATGGGGACTTCACCACCTTCTCTTGGCTGACCCAAATGATTCCTCCCAGCCCAAAGTCAAGCCTTGGGGAGGTGCACCTAGCCTAAACCATGCCTTGGACCAAATCAAGCCAAAATAAGCCTTCCCCCCTTTCCACTTAAATCAAATCCTTTACACATGGCCAAAGCCAATTGCATGCACCAAGCCCAATCCCTGGACTCACTGAGTCAAGATGGTGACCTGACCCTGCCGGCCAGCCGCCTGGGCCGCCAGAAAACGCCATTGCCAAGAGCTCCATGTGAGCCAAACTCCCAAATTCTCCCTGGCTGAGCTACCCCATGCCCAATGGCCACTGTGGCTGTTCTTCCCTTGACCAAGGCAGCTGATCCCAAGCCCTAACTCCCCAGCAAAAGCCCTTCAGCCAGCTCTATTTAAACTCCACCCCCTCTCGGCCAAATAGGGTGATGAACCAGAGGTTAACAAAACTCTGCCAAAATTGCTCCAAGACCTTCTCCTAACCCAGAGCAATTGATTCCCAGTGTCCTTTTGCCCTAATCCCCATTAACAGAGCTTAATTTCTCAGTCAAAAATCCACCCAAAAACCAGGACAACTCTGAAACCTCCACCAAAATCAAATTAAACTCACCCACACCTGCACAAGACCTAGAGAAGGAGTTCCCCAGTGAAAGCCCCCTCACCAGGCCAACCATCCTCTCTATCAGCCAAGTTTTGAAATTTGCCTTGGTCACTTTCATACCTAGGCAATTCCCCAGAGCTAGAGACTTCATCTGGAGCTTTCTTAGGTGCAATCGAAGGTGCCACAACTCTCTAATTGAAGCTTCAGTTCTCAGAGCCAAGGTATGAACCCCTTCTTCCTCTCGAGCTTCCAGCGATTCTCTATTTTGCTTGGCTTAATTTCATAGCTTATAAACCATATGGATGTGTTCGTCTCCTCAAGACGAATCCATAGAGCCTAAGAACACAAAAATCTATTGAGAAATGAGAGAGATCTTAGGGTTTTAGTGTGGATGGCTCACGGGAGACACCAGTCGTAGACGATGACCAGGCGCCGTCCGATCGCGCGTGTATTGAATGTACGACCCAGATTGGGCCGGATCGAAGGATGGAGCGAGATCGCAGGCCGCGTGGCATCCGTGTCAGATGGCGGCGTCGAATGGGAGCGCGCCGCGTAGGCTTTCGGATCCGCCGAGGTTGAGTCAGCGCCGTGCTGGATAAGTAGATAAATAGGCTATTTTCTATTTATTTAAATACCTAGAAATTGAAAAATCCATAACTTTGCATAGAATAATCATTAAAATAAACTAAAAATACCCACTTGCTCAGTGAATAGAGGAGAATAATGTGGAAAAAGAATTGAGTTAATTTGATGAGTATTTTATTTTTAATTAATTATTTACTCATTTCAATGTTTTAATTCTCCATTTGCATAGACAATTCACCATGGCATGAGACCATAGGGCTTTTGTAGCCTCTGATCTTGGGAACATTCCCTAAATTTTCCAGGGTCAGAGGCCACCTCTATGGCAAGTTATTGATTTTCCAAATTTTTGTGCCTGTTTGGATATTTTAATTCCAGTAATTAGCATGTTACTTATAAAATTCTATGAAAATTTAGGGAGGTATCTTAGGACCAGAGGACCCTAGGAAAATTATGGTTTGAGTTAATTCATTAAGAATAATCTTAATTGGCCAAAATACTCAAAACTGAATTTTAATTAATTTGGGTAACCATACATCAAAATAACTTGAAAATAATTCTCTACTAGATTTTAGGATTAGGGGGACCTCACATAAAAATTTAAGATCAATTAGAGGTGATTAGCCCCACTAAATGGACTAATTAAGTTATATGACCAAAATAAACTTAAAAAATTCATAACTCCAAAAATACATTTTAAAAATTCACCAAAATAGTTTTGGAGCTTCTCTGATATTAGGGGAGTCTATGAAAATTAAAATTACAATTTTTTAAAAATCTTCATTTTTTAATCATATTTTAATATTTTAATAATAAAAAAATAATAAAAATCATAAAAATATTAAAAATCATAAAAATGTCATATTTTGCTTCCTAATCACTTAGCAATAAACCAAATATTTTTCCTAGGTCTATAGGTTAAGATATTGAATTTTAAAGGCTTAAAACAATTTTTGAATATTAAAAAATGAATTTCCTTACATTTTCACTAAATTAATTCTAATAAATCAAAGAAAAATCAGAAAAATATAAAATTTGTTTCTTTGAACTCCTTGAGATCAGAGAGATTTATGAAAAATATATAATCCATTTTTCAACTTGAATTTTATTTTTTATAATTAATTAGCACTCTAGAACTCAAAATAATCATAATAAACAAAATATAATTTGAAAAATCACCAAAATTGGTCCAAGTGGTCCTCTGGTCAATAGGGACATCTCATAATTTTCTTGAGGATAGAAACCTTGCCTTGGTCATGTTGTTGAATTTCCATTGAAAATCCATTTTTTTCATTAAGATAATTATATAAATTAAATTAAATTCAGGAAAATCAGATTTTCTCCTCTAATGTCTTAATTGACATGTGAGGGAAGTGACATAAAAATTTTAAGTTCATTTGAGCTTAATTTAATGAGTTATGAAATAATTAGGCTTAAAAGGGCATAATAGTAATTAAGAATTTTAACCCCTAATTAAAACTTTAGGTTTAATCAAAATGGAGGGTAAAATATTTGATCTTAATTTTTTCTTAGATGATTGAAATTTTTGGAAATTAAAGGGTAAGAACCCATTAATCATTTCTAATAATCAAAAAGAAAAATGAAACCTTAATTAATTAAATAATTTAAATTTTGGAAGATTAATAGAAATTTGAATTATTAAAATGGGGAGTATAACTTAGGGAGACTATAACCCTTTAATTTAAGATCCCTAAATAAATCACTTTAATAATATTCAACTCTTAATCAAACAGAAAAATGATAATTGAAATTAATAAATTCAATAATTAAAAGGAAAATAAACCTTAATTAAATCAAAAGCTTACAACATTAGGTGATTTGATAATCAAATTGAAATAAATTTAAAACATTAAAATTAATTTGAAATCACTTGAAAAGCAAATCTAAAACAAACTTGAAACATCAAAATCAACCTAAAAAATAATTCATAATTAAAAATCAAACCAATTAAAAATTAACCTAAAATATTTCAATTAAATTAAAATTAAATCATTAAAATCTAAATTGAATAATCTAAACACCTCTTTCATCCCAAATTAATCTAATACAATGAGATCATTTAAAATGTAAAGGCTTAATTAAGTTAAAACAACTTGAAAACTATTACAAACTTAAAATTATTAAAATTTCATAACCAAATTAAACCACTTTTAATAATAAATTCCAATTTTAAATCATTAAATTCTTTAACAAACTAATTTGCCCCTATAAGCTTTTGTTATCATAACTCTTAAATGGAGCATTAAGTGAAATGTCACTTTACTCATAGGATAATCAAACATCCTACTTCACTGAGCAAGAAGCAAAATTTAATTGAATTCTTGGATGATTGGTTCACTTAAACAAAGAAATTCGTTTGTACTCGAAATAATCTCAAAAATATTGAAAAGATGTTTAGGACTCGTCCTAAGCACTTTCTCAATATGATGAGATGTTTTAGAAGAACAACTGAACTTAATTGTTCTTTGATGAAGAAAATCATCCTTAACAAAACACAAAAGAACCTAGACGTCATAGGGATTGACTAGCAATAGGATTAGGACTTTGGTAGACAACCAAAACCTTCCCTTAGCTTTACCTAGGTGTTTTCTTGCAAATATATAAATGCCTTAACATGTGTTTTAAGTGTAGCTTGGAATGACGGGAAGACCCTCCAGGTACGCTTTTATTTTATTGCAAGTTACTTACATGTACTGCGCTTTACTTTTCTTGCATGTTAAACAAGATTGTTGCATGAAAACTGAAACCTTTAGGATAGCCACAAAACTGAAACCCAAAACTAAATTAAAAGTCAGAACAAGATAAAATTCACCGCCACAATATTTTAAAATATAAAACAACTCAAAATTTAATCACAAACAGAACAACAAAACTACAACTATAACTAAATTAAAACGTCTTGTTGGATGATCGGGAATACCTCGAATGATGTAACCTACGCGTTGCTAACGGGATTTCCCACGGTCTAAATGAAAGTGTGGAACTCATTCAGTTGAGTTTAGAAAATTCATCTAGATAAGTGAATCCGATAAAAATAATGGTGCCGGAATGATGGAACCGTGGGATCTTAACCAGTGTTGTTATAATCAACTTTAAGATTCCCCTAATAAAAAACTAAAAACATTTGGACTTTAAAAATTTTCTAAACCAAAACACTTCTCTCATCTTCTAATTTTTACTTTCTAAAACTAAACCTCTGCGACAACGACAAGGAGCTTGGAGCACGGTGGGCAGCACGACAATCTTCTTCAGCAAAACTCGGGTCTACTTCAGCAAAACCATTCTTAGAATTAAATAACCAAGCCATAGGATTTTGAGGTAGTTTGCCTAGTGCAACATAAATCCTCAACCTTTTCGTTAGGCACTTGCATAATTATTTTGTGCAAATTAAGTCCTAACCGGTCTTAGGATTCTGAG
Organism: Papilionanthe hookeriana x Papilionanthe teres; assembly: GCA_022702705.1. Taxonomy (NCBI): domain Eukaryota; kingdom Viridiplantae; phylum Streptophyta; class Magnoliopsida; order Asparagales; family Orchidaceae; genus Papilionanthe; species Papilionanthe hookeriana x Papilionanthe teres. The sequence continues at coordinate 16,926,651 of CM040437.1, read as the reverse complement.
GTAGTTGTTCAATACGACATAAACCCTCAGATCTTCGAGGCTACTTGTGTGATTATATCATACAAATATAAGTCCTAATTAATTAAAATTGGCAGAATTGAAACATTAATATACTCTTAAATTGAAGCCAAATAATAGGATAGTTTGGGAAGTTGCCAAGATTCTTCTTGGATCCTCAGCTTCTCCTGCTTCTCTTCCTTTGGACTCCTAAAATTAATTATTCCAAATTCGAGCTAATCCCTTTTGAAATTTCCAAAATTCAATCCTTTGAAAACCTTAAACTTTGAAATTCTTGAGAGCAAAACCACTGATCATTATCGAGAGTTTTCTTAAGTGTCTTTAGACATTTAAGATGTAATTAACTATAGGGGCTTGCCCTTATAGGGAACTTTAAGAACCTGAGTAATATAAACCTCAGCTAATTTCTTTATATTAAGCGGGGGAACTTATCGGCTTATAAAATTGGTTCGCGGACCAAACGGATGTCACAAATCTTCTAGTTTATTTAATCGAGCCCTATCATCAAGCAGTGTGTCTATTCTTCGGGATAGATACACGGTTTGTGATGCGGTGCTCGTTTATATAAACTATTTGGGATGTGAGATCGGTTTGATTCCATGTCTTAAAATTTCAAACTTAAAATTATTTTCAAAATTAAATGCTATTTTCTAAATTATAAATATATATTTAAATTAAATATAAAATCTAAAACTCGCCGATAACTTCGTAAGTAACCCCTTTTCAAAATACAACTTAACCTAAAAATATGCCTACAAGAATAAATAAGAGTTAATATTTTGCCCTCCCCCAAACTTAAGTTTTTCATTACATATAAATTTATAAAGTTAGAGAGTAAAAGAAAACTAACCTTTTTATGCTGGGATTTTTTAAATCTTCTGAAGCTATGTGTCGGTCATTTTAAATTCCTTCTTTGGTTGAAAAACATGTTTTTGGGTGTTTCATTTTGGAAAGAGTTTTAATTTTGTAAAATATAAATTTGATTTAATTTAATTTATATATGGATTTTGAAATTAATATTTCTTTTTGAAAAATATGAAATCAAACCGATCTCATATAAATAATAGTTTAAATAATCAAGAATTTCGCCACAAGACATGTATTTATTCCGTAGAGTAAGTACGTGGCTTGGGGTGAAACTTGATTAAATAAACTAAAGAATTTGTGACATCTGTTTAATCTGCAAACTATTTTGACTGACAATTTCCCCTATCTAATATGAAGGAATTAGATAAGGTTTATATTAATATGGGGTCTTTAAGTTTCCTATAAGGGCAAGCTCCTATAGTTAATTACATCCTAGATAATAGAAGTTACCTAAGAAAACTCTTGATATAGATCATGAAATATTTTATTCATGACTTCCAAAGGTAAGATTTTCCAAGAAAATGTGATAGTCGGAAGTTTAATAGGTGATTGGCTCAAATTTTGGAACATTTTATTTTGTCAGATTCCAAAGGAGAGAAGGCTAGGGGAAGAACACAGATTCAAGGAAACAATCTTGATGTCTTCCCAAACAATCCTATGGTTTGGCTTTAAATCTGAGAAATGAAGTTATTTAAATTTTAATTCTGCCAATTATTTATAGGAATTACATTTGCATAATACCTGATTATACAAATAACCTGGAAGATGGGAGGATTTATGTCGCATTAGATGACAACCTCAGAATTTTAAAGCGAATTAGGGCTTATATTGCACGATATGGCTGTGCAAAGGCATAAAGGAAGGGTGAGGATTTATGCTGCACTAGAAAAGCTACCTCGAAGTCCTATGGCTTGTTGTTTAAACTAAGGAAAGGTTTTGCTGATATAGACAAGTTATGCTGTTGAAGATGGCCATGCTGCCCACTATGCATGCTCCAAGCTCCTCATTGTAGCAGGTTTAGTTTAAAGAAGTGTCAATTGAGGAGAAGAGAGAAGTGACAGGTTTTAGAAATATTGAGATGTCTTAATATTTTATTAAGGTAACATTAAAGTTAATTATAGCAACACCAGTTAAGATTCCACTGTTCCATCATCCCGACACTGCTATTTTCATAAGATTCACTTAGTCCAAATGAATCTACTAAACTCAACTTAATGAGTTACATACTTTCATTCAGACTGTGGGAAAAATCTGTTAGCAACACATGGGTTACCTCCTCCAAGGAATTCCCAATCATCCAATGAGACGTCTTAATTTAGTTACAATTGTGATTTTTGTCGTTTTCTTTGTGATTAAATTTTGAGTTGTTTAATATTTTGAATATTATGGGGGTGAATTTTATCTTGTCTTATTTTTTTAATTTAGTTTTGGTTTTGGTTTTGTGGCTATCCTAAATGTTTCAATTTTCATGTAGGGTGACAATTGTTTACAATGCAGATTGCAAGAAGAGTAAAGTGCAGTAAAGAAAACACGGGAAAGGAAAGCACTGTAAACTTATAACAGTGTACCAGGCGATTCTTCTCGTTCCTCCACCTGAAACTTTAGTATTCTTTGTAATAAACATTTATATTTGTAGGGAAGTAAAACCTTATTGATATGTTGGTCACAGGCCTAAAAAGTCCTAGGTCATAACCAGGTGGGTCCTAATCATTTATGAGATATTTTCATTTAATAAATTTGATCGGTGCAGTAGTCCTGCAAGGTGTCCAAAAGACTTGTGAAGATCCCCTAGGAGCTACCTAGCTGTTTCACAATTCTTTTGAGTTTCCTTGAGATCATTTTGAACCTATCATAATTATTAAATAATCTATCTATTTTGTACCCTTATGCTCAGTGAGTCGGTGTTTTAATTATTTCTAAGAGTAGGCTAATTCATCGTATATTACTTAACTTAAGAATTATGTGGGTAAAGACCCCAAAGGACTTAATTAAGATTATTAGGGTACTTAATCAAATTTAGATTTAGGGCTTATAGTGTTTTCAGGCATTTAGAATTTGATTATGTTTGCTTTTCTAAACTTCTCTTAGCAAGATTGATTAAGCCTAGCTCACGACCAACCCCTTAAAATTTTGATGGATACTTTTGTAATTCTTTTTTTTTAGAAAAAAATAAATGAGTTTAATTGATCTTTATCAAAATATTGGGCTATCATTTAATATACCAAATAGGGGTGCAAGTTAGTGGATTATTAACCTCCAAGATTAACCCCTAACCATAAGGATCATTTTGTTTAATTATCTTCCAAATTAAAATTAATTAGGAAAATCCAAACATTTAATTTTGATATGACAAAATTGAAGTTGGTTTCTACCATTTATACTTTTAATGTCTCAAACATCCAATCATATCATTTAGGATCATTAATTGCCCATTTTACCGTTTGATTATGCCTAAATATTAATTGAGCCTAAAACCCTTAAAATGATAACTTTGCCCTTGGGGCCTTATCACCTCATAATTCGTAAAATTCAATTTAAAAGACTTTGGAATTTTCATGTTTCCTTACTAATGAGATAATTAAAACATGAGAGGAGAAAATGTGATATTTCAAATTTTAATTTAATTTATATATTTATTTTAATGAAAGAATAGAGGTTTTTAGTGAAAATTCCATAACTTGATCAAAACAAAATATTTTACTTTGAAATTTTTAATGGAGGTAAACCTAGACCAGAGGACCACTTTGACCAAATTTCATGATTTTTTGAAGTTTATTTTAATTATTATAATTATTTTAATTTCTAGAGTTTTAATTAATTATAAAATATTTTAAAAGTTGAAAATTCAATTTAATATTTTTCAAAAATCTCTCTGAGGTCAGGGAACCTAGAGAAATAAATTTCATATTTTTCTAATTTTTCTTTTAATTTTTAGAATTACTTTAGTGCAAAATTAAGGAAATTCATTTTTTATCCTTTTAAAAATTCATTTAAGCCTTTAAAAATTAATATTTTTATTTTAAAGCTTAGGAAAATTATGGGGAAGGTTCCTAAGGGATTAAGAGACTAAAAGTAATAATTTGTTATTTTTTTAAATTTTTGTGATTTTTAATATTTTTTAATTATTTAAATATTAAAATATGATTTAAAATGAAAATTTTATAAAAATTCCAATTTTTTTTTTACAAAAAATTCCTCTCATCACAAAAAACTCCCAAATTATTTTTTTAAAATTTTGAGTGGTATTGTATTTATTAAAATTCATTTAAGTGCCAAAATTGCAATTGGGCTTAAGAAAATCATTTAACTTAAAAATTAATTCCAAATGACTTCAAAATTTTTAGGGGAGTTCCTCTGTCCCTGAAGCACAGTGGAGAATCATTTTTAGGTTATTTTGATTTTTATTTTATCTTAATTAATTAAGTGTTTGTTTTAGGTCAAGTTGATGATTAGTGCACATCTTAGTGATTTAGCCCATGAAATAATTATCCTAGGGTCCTCTGATCATAAGAGACCTACCAAAATTTATTTTGTAATTTTCTAATTATTATTTTAATTATTATAATTTTTATATCAAAACAGACACAATAACTTGAAAAATAGACATCTTCTCATAGAGATGCCCCCTGACTTTGGAAAAATCACAGAAGATCCCTTATGATAGATAGAACAAGACCCCCAAATCTCAAGCCATGGTGAAATGTCTGGATCAGTGGTGAATTAAAAGACTAAAATCAGTATTTAATTTATTAAAAATAAAATATACATAAAAAATACTTCAAAACATTTCCACATTGTTTTTCTCTATTCACTGAGCAACAGGGTATTTCCTTTTATTTTTCTGATTTTTCTAGACCAAGATATGAATTTTTAAAGTTCTGATGATTTAAATAATTTAAAAAACATGGATTTTCCTACTTAACCACGTCGGCGCCACGCAAACCTACGGCGGGTCGAAAGCACACGCGTCTCTTTCTGGTTGGGCGCCGCCTTCTGAGTCAGCGCCACGCGGCTCCGCGGTTCTGCTTCATCTTCCCATCCGGCACCATCCTAGCCCTCCGTTTAATACACAGATGATCTAACAATGCTCCAGCTTCATCCCCAACTGGTGTGATCTCGTGACCATCCACATTAAAACCCTAATTTCTCAGCCTAGACTCAACCAAATCACTTCAGGTTTGATCCTATGGACTCGTCTAAGCATAGAGAACATATCCATACGACTAATCATAGTTTAAATTAACCCAGATTACATGGGGAATCATAGTTTAAATTAACTACACCATAGGCCAATTTTGCCAATTTAACCTACTTTTATCAAAATCCCTAATTTGACCTATTTTTAACCTAAATGTACCCAATGTCAAACCAAACCAACCCATTTGACCTCAATTTTGCCCAATTTCAATACTAAACTTTAATTCAACATCCCCACTATCAATCTAAACCAAATCCAAGCCCAATTTGATTCACATTTGAGTTCAATTCCATTTGAAATCCAAAATCCCCAATTTTACCTAATTAATCCAAAACCCCCAATTAACTTAATACCAACTTTTTTTCCCCAAATTTCAATCCTAAACTTTCCATGACATGCCCATGAAACCTATGCAACCTTCAATTACCCCAATTTGAGCTTAAGCTTAACCTAAATCTATTTGAAAACCAAAGATACCCCATTTTAGCCTAAAGTGGATCCATGCACTAAATCTACCAAATTGGTTAGCCAAATCCTAAAATTTCTTCCCAATTGATGTTGGGAACTCTTCAACACATTCCCCTAATCCATTTGAAGCTTTCAATTGGGTCTAAACCCCACCTTAACCCAACTTGGACCCAAGTTGATTCAACCTTGCCTAAATTAACCAAAATCCCTAAATCCACCTAATTGACCTTTCAATTGAACTCAAAACCTTTACATGTCTTCATGAAAGTTCTTCATGGCAATCATTTCTACAATGTTGCTCAAGACACTTGGACCTAAATCAAACCCAAACCCAAGTTAGCTTAACCTAAACCCCAAGTGACCCAATTTGAACCTATGGCCTAATCAAACTAAATTGAACCAAGTGTGGCTAAACCAACCTTTCCACAGCCACCAAGTGAACCCTAGGAACCACCCTAGATCCACCTAGCCCAAGCTAAGTGAGCCATGGACTAAGAGTCCCCCATTTTAATGGATTTCTTCCCTTAAGTGGTTAAATTCTCTTTTTCCTTTCCCTAAAACATCCCCACAACTGCTAATCACCATTAAACCTCTCCATCAGTCACCTGACCTCAGGGGCCAGCTCCCCTATCCTTGACGGCCGGCCTAGCCACCTGAGGGGGTCAAAACCGAGAGCCACCATCTACCTAAACTCACCCAAACTCACCCAATTGGCCACCTCAGCCAAATCAAACAATGGAGCCTCTCTACCATCCACCTAAGCAACTGAATCCACCCATCAATTGAACCCAAAACTAGCTGAATGGCCCTGGCCATTTAAACACATCTTCTCGGTCATGAGAAGGTTGTTGACAGGTGTTGAAATTTTTCTCAACAGAACCTCCTCAAATCACTCCCAGAGCTCCTCCCAGCAAAGAGAAGCTCAGCTCCACTGCTTTCCAGCCCTCATCCCTACAGGCTGAGCTCAATTTTTGAGTTCAATCTCAGGCTAGAAAACAGGACACTCTTGAAACATCCATAGAAACCAAATTAAACTCACCCACACCTTCACCAGAGGTAGAGAAGAAGTTCCCCAGCAAAAGCCCCCTCACCAGACCAGCCAGTCCTTCTATCGGCCAAGGTTTGAAATCTGGCCTAGTTGAAATCATACCCAGGCATTTCACCACAGCTCCAGGCTTCATACCTAGCTTCCCTGGACTCCAATGAACGTGTCGAGCCCCTCTGATTGAAGCTTCTCTTCTCAGAGTCAAGGTATTGAATTCCTTTTGCTCCCGAGCTACCAGCGATTCTCCATTTTGTTTCACTCGATTTCAATGCATGTTAGCCGTATGGATGTGTTAGTCTTATCAAGATGAGTTCATAGAGCCCAAGAACGTATGATTTGGTTAAGTATCGAGCGAGTTCTTAGGGTTAGAAGCTGGATGGCTCTCGGCTCACACCAGTTGGGATGATGACCATGGACCGTTCGATCGCGCGTGTTTTCAACAGACAGCTCAGATGGCGTCGGACGAGGAGATGGAACATGAACCGCGGGCCGCGTGGATGCCGAGTTAGATGGCGGTGCCGAATCAGGGAGCGACGCGTGGAGTTTGACCCGCCGTAGGTTGAGCTGGCGCCGACATGTTTAAGTAGGAAATTAAGAATTTTCTGATTTATTTAAATGCACAGAACTTTGAAAATTCATATCTTTGCATAGAAAAATCATAAAAATAAACTAAAAATACCCTCTTGCTCAGTGAACAGAGGAGAATAATGTGACAAAAGAATTAAATTATTTTGTTAAGTATTTTATTTTTAATTAATTTAATACTATTTTGAGTATTTTAATTCTCCATGAATGTATACATTTCACCATGGCATGAGACCATAGGGCTTTTGTAGCCTCTGTTCTTGGAAACATTCCCTGAATTTTCCAAGGCCAGAGGCCATCTCTGTGGCAAGTTATTTATTTTCCAAGATTATGTGCCTGTTTTGGATATTTTAATTCCAGTAATTAACATGTTGCTTAATAAAATCCAGAAAAATTAGGGGAGGTATCTTATGACCAGAGGACCTTAGGATAATTATGCCTTGGCTTAAATCACTCAAATAAACCTTAATTTGGCTAAAACCCTAAAACCAAGATGGAATTAATTTAAAAAATCACTCATCAAAATAACTTGAAATTATGTCTCTACTGATCTTTAGGATCAGAGGAGACCCTATAAAAAGTTTGAAGTCAATTGAAGATGTTTTAGCCCACTAAATAAATTATCTAAACAACATGGCCAAATTCAAATTTTAAAAATTCATAAAGCTTAAAATATAGCTCAAAAATTCACCAAATTGGTTTTAGGACTTCTCTGATGTCAAAAGAATCTAAGAAAATTAAAATTGGATTTTTCTAAAAAACTTCATTTTTTAACCTATTCTTAATATTTTAATAATTAAAAATAGTTAAAATCACAAAAATATTAAAAATCACAAAAATGTCATATTTGGTCCCCTAATCACTCAAGAACCAACAAAATATTTTTCCTAAGTCTCTGGGTTAAGATATTGAATTTTAAAGGTTTAAGACAATTTTTAATATTAAAAATGGATTTTTTTAATCTTTTCACTAAATTAATTCTAATAAATCAAACAAAAATCAGAAAATTATAAAATTTGTTTCTCTAGACTCCTTGAGGTCAGAGAGATTTAAGAAAAATATAAAAGTTAATTTTTAATCCTTAAAATATTTTAAAATTAATTAATACCCTAAAACTTAAAATAATTATAATAAATAAAATATAGTTAAAAAAATCACCAAAATTGGTCCAAGTGGTCCTCTAGTTAGTAGAAACATCTCATAATTTTCCCAAAGTCAGAAACTTTACCTTGGTCATGTTGTTGAATTTTCATTGAAAACTCCTATTTTTCACTAAAATAATTATATAAATTAAATTAAAAATTGAAAAATCACATTTTCTCCTCTAATGTCTTAATTGACATATGAGTGGGGTGACATAAAAAATTTCAAATTCATTTGAGCTTAATTTGATGACATGTTTCTTTCTAAATTTTTCAAAATCAAATGCTACTTTCTAAATTATATATATATATATATATATTTAAATTAAATTTCAAATCTAAAATTTTCCGATAACTTCTGTAGGCGACCCCCTTTTTCAAAAAAACACTTAACTTTAAAAAAAATAATAATAACCTAAAAAGAAACACTCCGACATGTTTCTAGCGACTCCACTGGGGAATAGTTCATCTCTCCTTTTTGATAAGATGATTTTGCTTTCATAAATCGGTAATGAGTCCATGCCCCTAGTGGATCAAACTACCATTCTTTCTGTTGGCATATCTCGCTCATTTCTGTCTTGAGCGAGTTTAGTCAACTCCTTTTTTGAATTTTGGAGCCACTGTTTAGACATCCCTAGATAGAGAGGTTCTGGAATCCTCCCACCTCCCCAAAGAGGCGAGGTAGACCCCCAATAGGTGTGGTAGATTATGATTGGTCTATCGAAGTAAATTCGATGCGAAATCAACACCCCGCAAATTTCAGTTGGGGTCCTACTCTTCATTCCTCTTTGAGTTTGATTTTTTTTTTTTTGTAAACAAGTTAAACCTAAATCTCGCTCTTACAATATTCCATTTAAATTTCAACTAAAAAAATTTCTTTAAAATTTCAAAAGCAAAATAAAACTTTTCAAAACATAGCAAATGCACTAATAAACAATACACAAAATTTGAAATAAAAATTTACATAAATAAATTTAGAAGGACGTCCATTTTGTAAGACGAGTGCGTTAACTTCAGTACTTTCACTGAAACTGCAAGACACGGGACGTCACTGACTTCTGTAGATTCTTCAAATGATAGGGACAATGTCTTCGCCAAAGTTGATCTTCTCTTTCACCACCGGAGAAGAGTTCGCTATCAATAGAGACGAGTTGTCCGATCTGGCAGTCATTAAGTTTGGACAAGGATTCGACAATGTTGTAGCAATGTTCGGTGATGTGGCTGTCACAGTGATGAAGTCTAAAATAAGCAAGTTCGTTAAGCCTGTTGTGGAGTTCAACTTGAAGGCTGTTACGAAATTCTCCCCTCTGGAAAGGATGTCGTTTGGAAAGAATTCTTCCTTTGTTGTAAGGTCTGTTGCTAAAAATGTTAGGATTGCTCCTGGAGTTGTATCTGCTCTTACTGCTGGATTCACCACTGCTGTACCAATCGCTCCACTAACTAAAGGAAAAGAGATTCTACATGAGGAAAAGTCAGACGGAGTTTATGACCTACCATTTTCCATATTCAATATTGGGTCCAATTCAAAGCCCATGCAACAATGTGTCAACGATTAAATAAGGTATACCCGTTCAAGGAAGAGTCAGTGTCGAAGATATTCCATGACATACTTCTAAGTTCAGAAATCAGACCACCTGAGCCGAAAAAGCCAGAGGAGGCTGGCAAGGAAGATCATCCGATGTACTGCCCATACCACCGGTTGCTCGGCCATACTATAGAAACTGCTTCAACTTCAAGGATTGGCTTGAGGAGAATTTCAGAAGTGGAAAGGTGGTGATCCTGGAAGATTATTTAAAAGAACCTGAAAAAAGTTCTGTAAATATTATTTCAGATGATTCAATTGACTTCTACGCGACGACACCGGTGCTTGGGGAAATAAGTGATGTTTCTCGAAAATCTCCAGTTGACCTTAAAGACATCAAAGAAAAGTCAATTGAGGAGGCTATGGAAAAGCTTCGAGTTGAAATTGCACAACTATCTAAAGATTAGAACAAAGATATTGAAGAGGAAGATTACGAACTAGCAGATTCCATGGAAGGTGAATTCGCAGAAATCGACGTCGTCGAGACCCGTGCCACATTATCTGCGAGCGACACTCTGCCTTTTGGTGAAGAGAACGCCGCAGAGGATTGGTAAAGGGCCATTCAACAACGAGATGAACATATCAACCATTTGAAGAAGCAACTAGAAGAAGTGATGGCTGCTATGGCCACAATTAAAGGAAAGTCACAATCACCGCGAATGACACCTCCAGAAACAAACCAACTAGAGACTATTAATGTTACAGATGAAAGAAGGGAGTTTGCCATCAATGTACGATAGAAGAGGGATTCAGTTCAGGGTCCAGAACCAGAAAAAGATGTTAAGCAATTGGTGGAACAGCAGGTGAGAGAAGCCCTATCTCAGTCTAAAGAACGAACATCGATTCTGAAGGGTAGACCATACCCTGAAGAGTTTGATGCTGTCCAATACCCAGAGGTTTCGTATCACCTCAGTTCAAGATTTTTGATGGTACCGAAAACCCCCGACAACATGTTGCACACGTTCGAGCAAGTTGCTGCAACGCAGGGGGTAGCGATGCATTATTGTGTCGTCAATTTATGAATAGCCTTTCTGGGGTTGCATTCGACTGGTACGCAGAGCTGCTAATGGTTCGTTGAAAACAGTCGCAAAATTAGAAGACCTCTTTGTTAAGCGGTTCGCTGGAGCTCGACCCCATATCACCATCGGTGATCTTGTGGTGGAGCGACAGAAGCCAACCGAAACATTGGTATACTACATTTTGCGATGGAGAAATTTGAGCTCGAAGTGTGAGCCACGGCTCCGGGAGCAACATGCAGTTGAAATTCTCTTAAAGAGCATCCATGGACCAGTTGCATTTCTCCTCAAAGGTTTTACAATCAAAACGTTCAAGAAACTACTTTGCAAAGCTGGAAGTTTGCAAGAGGAAGCCAAACAGTTGGGTTTTCCAGAAAAGTCTGAAAAGCTAGAGCCGGTCAAGACATTTGAGGAGTCTGAGACAATGGCAATGGTGTATAAAGGCAAGCGACCGATGCGGATCCGGATTGAACGGCCTCGACAACGGATCGCGTCGGCGGTCGTCTCAACAGTGGTCGCTCCGGATGGATGGAGGATAGGGTCCGTCTACGGCCAAGAAACTAAGCAGAGTATATTCTTTCAAAGATGAGGCAGTGGCAAAGATGCTTCAGAACTTGATTAAGAGGCCTAAGTTCAGATTGCTTGAGCCAAAGAAGCCAGATGAGGGGTATAAAAAGGATCACCCAAGATATTACCCATATCACAGACTGCTTGGGCACACCATAGGGAATTGCATCAGCTTCAAAGAATGGCTCGAGAATAACTTTAAGAAGGGGAACATAACGATCCCGAAAGAATATTTGAGAGAGCCTGAAAGAGGTTTTATCAATATGATTTCGGTCGATCTTGTTGTTCCGTTTGATTCCTACGCAGCTGATGTCGAATGACACGGTGCAGGTGAAAGCTTCAAAGGAAACAAAGGAAAATAACGAACCAGATCCAGGCAGTTTTGGTACAGGCTAGAAGGCAGATTTCAAGACCTCTCCATTGGGAGAATGTAGGATTTATCTTTTTATTACTACAACAGTGTAAAAAGGACATTAGCAGAATCGATGTTAGTATGTCCCATCCCTCCCACCACAATGAATGAAAGAAAAGGAGTTTGTTTTTGTCCAGAATTGCTCTATATTTGGAAAAGCTTAAATTTGGATATTTTGCTAAGTCTATGGCTTCGGGGAAGAATGAAATTAATGCTCTAATAACTGAGTCGTTTACTTTAAGGAATTTGGACTGAGTTCTAAGTACATTTTGAAATGAAGTAGTGTGGTTGAAATACGAGTAATTGACTCGAGATATCACGAGCCTTTTAATTTTCTGCCATGTGGCTGGGTCCGGACTTTCAAAATAAGTTATAATATCCCAGGATTCGCGTTGAGGAACAATTCAGAATTATTAATTAAGGGAGGTTCGATATTCAAAGTCTTTATTAGAAATATGTCTTACCAGATACAGTAATTATCAGAAAATAAAAGGAGTAAAAAAAAGTGTTCATGAGGAGAAGCTTGAGGTGAGCTCACAATAAAAAATTGGTGTCCCAATTCAGACATTCAAAATCTTTAACATGTGCTCCACCAGATACAGTAATCCTCAATTTAAAAAAATAAGGAGCGAACAGCTTAAAAAAAGGAAAAAAGAGAAAACAAGAATGCTCTCTGAGAAGAAGCTTGAGGCAAGCATATAATCAAAAATTGGTGTCTTATTCCTCCTCTGATTAATAAAATTTGAAAGGCAACCTTGAGAAGTTTCTTCTGATATTATGCTTTGAAAAGAGTCAAGTGATTTCATGTCTTTTGGTCAGTCATTAATTGGCTCAGAAATATCTTTGGACAATGAAAAATATTTTAGTCGCATGAACATAAATTTTGGGATTTGCTTAGGCCCAAGAAGAAAGAATTAAAGAAATGACAACGATATTAGCAGTTAATGGAAATTCAACCCTGAAGTCATATCCTTCAGCGCCCAGCAAATACAACTTCAACGTCAGTTCAAAGAACGTCATAGTAATTTCTCGAAGACAGTGTGAACACCCTTTATGAAATCGGTGACAAAGTCAAATGAAAACTGCTACGAACAAAGCTAAGAAGTTGCAGCCTCCTCAACAGCAAAGTCCTTAGAGATAACACATCTTTATAGGTGCTTGAAAGAATATAAATTCTGATAGCAACTTAAAGATTGAGTTATTATCTACAGTTGCTTTCAATTAGTGGATGATACCCTCAGAAGTACTGCGCATCGTGATGTTTCAAAGATAAATTCTTGTCCTACGATGCACTGATGTCGCACTTGTCTAAAATTGGGTCTAGATCTTAAAATGAATGCAACTAAATAAAACTCAGCATCAAACAAAATGAAAGTCAACATTTGAAGAAAACAAAAAAAAAATTCTGCACCTCATAAATTTTCACAAAATCTCTGCATAAGCATTTTGATAAAATTCAGCACTGCATGAACTTCTACAAACATTATCTGTACTTTACAAAATATTTTTGCAATCTCTGCATCCATAAATCTCAGCAAAATTCTTCAGGCTCTACCTTCATAAATATATGTAAATCTCTGCATTCCCAAATATCAGCAAAATCTTTCTCAAATCTCATCATAAGCCAAATCTCAGCAAAATTCTTCATAGTCACAGCATAAATCAAATATCAATAAAATTTTTCACAATCACTGCATAAACTGAATCTCAGCAAAAATTCCTCATGGACCTCAGCAAAATTTCTCTCAATCTTTGCATAAATAAATTTCAACAAAATTCTTCAGTCTCAGCATAAGTCAGCAAAATTCTTTAGTATCTCTGCATTCACAGAATCTCAGTAGTTCTCAGCACTCGGGATAGGCTTCCGCCGTATTCCCTTCTCAGCAATCCTCAGCAATTCTCAGTAATCTCAGTATTTCTCAGCATTACTCAACAATTCTCAGCATATTCTCAGCATTCGGGATAGGCTTTTGCCTCATTCCCTTCTCAGCATATTCTCAGCACTCGGGATAGGCTTCCGCCCTACTCCCTTCTCAGCAGTTCTCAGCAGTCGGGATAGGCTTCCTCCCTACTCTCTTCTCAGAAATTCTCAGCACTCGGGATAGGCTTCCGCCGTACTCCCATCTCAGCATATTCTCTGCAGTTCTCAGCACTCGGGATAGGCTTCCGCCCTACTCCCTTCTCAGTAATTCTCAGTACTCAGGATAGGCACAATCCTACTCCTTTCTCATCAATCTCAATATTTAATCCTCTCAGCAAGAAATTGAAATTAAAGCACTCTGCATTTGGATAGGCTTTGTCCTATTCTTCCTTAGCATTTGGGGTAGGCTCAGTCCTAATCCTTCTCAGCATACACATTTGGGATAGGCTCAGTCCTAATCCTTCTCAGCATACACATTTGGGATAGGCTCAGTCCTAATCCTTCTCAGCATATACATATGGAATAGGCTCAGTCATACTTCCTTCTCAGCATACAAATGCATTCGGGTGGGCCTTAGCCCTACTCTTTTCTCTGCATAAAACCAAAATTGAAATTGAAATAGAAATTAAAATTGAAATCAAAATTCAAACTCAAAATTAAAACTTGAAATAAAAAAATGACACGAATCTAAAGTCAAATCTCTTGAAATCTAGTGATTTGAAATCACCTCTTAATCCCCAGTGAGAATTTTGGAATCTTCAGTTTCGAAGATTTACCTGATACTCCCCAGTGGGAACCTTCTCCACTCTTTCTCTTTTTTGTTCTGAGTGTGTGAGCTTAGAATGTCTGTGTTAGTTTGTTGATCTCATCGGTCAATGCCAATACGCGCGGTGTGCTTGGTTAAAACACCACACTTATTGGGGGTCCATTTGGTGACCTCATTTTTTGTGAGGTCTTCTTCCTTCCTCTTAGTGCTTAGGATCTAGCCATAGGACTTCTCCTTGACTATCCTAAAGGACTAGAGATGGAACCCACCATTTAGAAATTCAAACCAAATCTTGATTCTCTTTGGAATCCTACATAGATGATCATTAACCTCCAAGTCACTTGAAAGGTTAGGACCAATGTGTAGGAAGACAAGGATGAATTCCTATAGGATGTTCAAGCCTTAGGACAGCCCTGGGTGGCCTTATCTTGGTGAGGTCTGGCTGGTACATACTGCACTCCTACACTAATCCTAAACCCTGAACCATGTCGGCATATTTTTAGGTTAAGTGTTTTTAAAAGAGAGTCGCCTACAAAAATTGTCGGAGAGTTTTATTTTAAATTAAGTTTATTGTATATATGGTTTTAAATAATTTGGAAAGTAGCATTTGATTTTGAAAATAATTTTAAGTTTAAAAATTTTAAGATATGAAATCAAACCGATCTCACATCCCAAATAGTTTATATAAAAGAGCTCCGTATCACAAACCATGTATCTATCCCGAAGAATAGACACACTGCTTAATGATGGGGCTCGATTAAATAAACTAGAAGATTTGTGACATCCGTTTGGTCTGCGAACCAATTTTATAAGCTGACAAGTTCCCTTGCTTAATATAAAGGAATTAAGCAGGGTTTATATTACTCTGGTTCTTAAAGTTCTCTATAAGGGCGAGCCCTATAGTTAATTACATCTTAAATGTCCGAAGACACTTAAGAAAACTCTCGATAATGATCGGTGGTTTTGCTCTCAAGAATTTCGAAAGTTTAAGGTTTCAAAGGATTGAATTTTGGAAATTTCAAAAGGGAGTGGATCAAATTTAGAACAGTTTATTTTAGGAGTCCAAAGTAAGAGAAGTAGGGGATGTCACGGACCTGAAGTGAACTTCGGTGACTTCCCGACTATCCTATTGTTTGGCTTCAATTTGAGAGTTTATTTAATGTTTCAATCCAGCCAATTTTAATTAATTAGAACTTATATTTGTATGACATGATCATACAAATAGCCTGGAAGATGGGAGAGTTTATGTCGTACCAAACGACTACCTCGGAGTCCTAAGACCAGTTAGGGCTTAATTTGCATAACACAATTATGCAAATGCCTAACGAAAAGTTGAGGACTTATGTTGCACTTAAGATAATTACCTTGAAATCCTATGGCTTGGTTATTTAATTCTAGGAAAGGTTTAGCTGATGTAGACACAAGTTCTGCTGATGAAGATGGTCGTGCTGCCCACTGCGCTCCAAGCTCCTTGTTGTTGCAGAGGTTTGGTTTTAAAAATGGCAATCAAGAGATGAGAGAAGTGTTTTGGTTTAGAGAGGTTGAAAATTGAGATGGCTTATTATTTTAATTAAAATAAATCTTAAAGTTGATTAAGCAGAACCGATTAAGATCCCACGGTTTCGTCGTCCAAGCATCTGCTTATTTTCATCGAATTCACTTAGTCCAAATGAATTTGCTAAACTCAGCTGAATGAGTTCCACACTTTCATTTAGGCCGTGGGAAATCCCGTTAGCGACACGTAGGTTACATCATCCGAGGTATTCCCGATCATCCAATGAGACGTTTTAATTTAGTTGTAGTTGTAGTTTTGTGTTCTGTTTGTGATTAAATTTTGAGTTGTTTTATCTTTTGAAATGTTGTGGCGGTGAATTTTATCTTGCTGTGACTTTTAATTTAGTTTTGGTTTTCAGTTTTGTGGCTATCCTAAAGGTTTCAGTTTTCATGCAGGGTGACATTCTTGTTTATCATGCAAGAAAAGTAAAGTGCAGTACAGGTAAGTAAATTACAATAAAGTAAAAGCGTACCTGGATGGTCTCCTCGTCATTCCAAGCTGCACTTAAAACTCATGTTGAAGCATTTAAATAATGCAATAAGTACATAGGTAAAGCTAAGGGAAGGTTCTGGTTGTCTACCAAAATCCTAATCCTTTTGCTAGTCAATTCCTATGACGTCTAAGTCCTTGGTTTTGTGGATGATTTTCTTCACCAAAGAATAATTAATTCCAATTGTTCTTCTAAAACATCTCATCGTATTGAGAAAGTGCTTAGAACGAATCCTGAACATCTTTTCAATACTTCTGAGATTACTTCGAGTCCAACTGAATTTCATTGTACAAGTGAATTAATCATTCAAGAGATTTAGTTAAGTTTTGCTTCTTGCTCAGTGAACTAGGCTGTTTGATTATCCTATGAGTAGAGTGACATTTCACTTGATGCATTGTTTAAGATTTATAATAATAAAAGCCTTTAGGGGGCAAATTAGTTCGTTAAAAAATTTAACCATTCTTAATTTAAAATTGGAATTGATGATTTACAGTGATTTTGTTTAGTTATAAAATTTTAATTAATAATTTTAAGTTTGAAATAATGTTCAAGTTGTTTTAATTCAATTAAATCTTTATATTTTATATAATCTTAATAATTCATATTAATTTTAATGTTTTAAATTTTGCTTAGGTTGAAAGAGGTGTTTAAATTATTTATTTTTATTAAATTTTGATGACTTGATTTGGATTAATTATAATACCTTAGGTTGATTTTAATTAGTTTGATTTTTATATTTTGTTATTATGAATTGTTTTGAAATTACTTAAGGTTTTAAATTTGTTTTAAGTTTGTACTTAAGTGATTTCAAATTAATTTTAAATGTTTAAAATTTATTTTTAATTTGATTGTTAAATCATTTAATGTTTTAAGCTTTAATTTAATTAAGGGTAATTTTCCTTTTAATTATTTAATTTCAGTCATCATCTTAAGTTTAATTAAGAGTTAAATATTATTAAAGTGATTCATTTAGGGATTTTAAATTAAAGAATTGGTATTTCCTTAAGTCACATCCCTAATAATCCAAAATTGTAATTATTTTCCCAAAATTTAAATGATTTAATTAATTAAAGTTCCATTTTTTTTATATTCTTAAAGTGATCAATTAGTTTCTACCCCTTTATTCCCTAAGTTTCAATCATCCAAGAGAAGATTAAGATCAAATATTTTTACCCTCCCTTTTGATTAAACCTAAGGTAATAACTAGGGTTAAAATCCTTAATTACCTTTATGCCCCTTTAGGATTATTTATTTCATGACTCATCAAATTAAGATCAAATGAGCTTAAAATTTTTATTTCACTTCACTCATATGTCAATTAAGACACTAGAGGAGAAAATGTGATTTTTCTGAATTTAATTTAATTTATATATTTATTTTTGTGAGAAAATGAGGGCTTTCAATGAAAACTCAACAACATGACCAAGGTAAGGTTTTTTGTCCTTAAAAAAAATTAGGGATGTTCCTATTGACCAGAGGACCACTTGGACCAATTTTGGTGATTTTTTGAATTATATTTTATTTATTGTAATTATTTTGAGTTTTAGGGTATTAATTAATTATAAAATAAAATAAAAGTTTAAAAATGGATTTTATATTTTTTTAAGTCTCTATGACCTCAAGGAGTCCAAAGAAACAAATTTTGTATTTTTCTAATTTTTCTTTGATTTATTAGAATTAATTTGGTGAAAAGGATGGAAAATCCATTTTTTAATATTAAAAATTGTCTTGAGCCTTTAAAAATCAATATCTTAACCTAGAGACTTAGGAAAAAAATTTGGTTGGTTCCTAGGTGATTAGGAAGCAAAATATGACATTTTTATAATTTTTACTATTTTTTGTGATTTTTATTATTTTTTAATTATTAAAATATTGAAAATATGATTAAAAAAGAAAATTTTTAGAAATTTCCAATTTTAATTTTCTTAGACTCCTCTGATATCAGAGAGCCCACAAAACCAATTTGGAGAAATTTTGAAATATAATTTGGGTTTTATGAATTTTTTTAATTTTCAAAATAGCTATGTCACTTAATTAATTCATTTAATGGGTTAAATTATTTCCAATTGACTTGAAATTTTTATGTGAGGTTCTCTACATCCTAAGTGACAGTAGAGAATTGTTTTCAAGTAATTTTGATGTGTGGTTAATTCTAATTGATTAAAATTCAATTTTGGGTGTTTGGGCCAATTAGAGTTATTTTTAAGGAATTAAACCAAACCATAATTTTCCTATGGTGCTCTGGTCTTAAGATACCTTCTCTAATTTTTCTGGGATTTATTAAGTAATATGCTAATTACTTGAATTAAAACATCAAAACAGACACACAAACTTAGAAAAGCAATAACTTGCCATAGAGATGTCTTCTGGTCTTGAAAAATTCAGGGAATGTTCCCAAGAGTAGAGGCTACAAAAGCCCTATGGTCTCATGCCATGGTGAATTGTATGCATACATGGAGAATTAAAATACTGAAATCAGTAAATAATTAATTAAAAAAATACTTAACAAAACAGCTTAATTCTTTTTCCACATTATTCTCCTCTGTTCACTGATCAAGAGCATATTTTTATTTTATTTTTATGATTTTTCTACACAAAGATATGAATTTTTAAAGTTTCTGATATTTAATTAATTTCAAAATACCCTATTTATCTACTTATCCAGCGCGGCGCTGACTCAACCTCGACAGCTCTGAAAGGCCACGCGTCGCTCCACCATTTGACGCCGCCATTTGACTGGGATGCCACACGGCCCGCGGTCTCGTTCCATCTTCTTGCCTGGCTCGATCTGGACCGTCCATTCAATACACGTGCGAATGGACGACATCCGTTCATCGTCCCCAGGCGTGCTAACCCGAGAGTCATCCACCTTCTAGGTTTAATATCTCGCTTGATACTTAACCAATTCGCACGTTCTTAGGGAACTCGTCTTGACGAAACGAACATATCTATATGGCTAACATGCTATGAAATAGACTCAAACGAAATGGAGAATCGCTGGAAGCTCGGGTTAAAGAGAAGTTCACATCAGGAGGTGAAGCCTCGACTGAATGTGCTCGACACGTTCGTTGGAGCTGGAGGAGCCTAGGGATGAAGCTTCTGGTCCTGGTGAAATGTCTAGAACAAACCCGATTTCAAGCTTTGGTCTCTGGAACAATTGGATGGCCTGGTGAGGGGGCTTTTACTAAGGAACTCCTTCTCTACCTCTGGTGAAGGTGTGAGAGGAGTTAGTTTGACTTCTGTGAAGTTTTGGTGGATGTCCTGTTCTGGCTTGAGAATTGAACTCCAAAATTGAGCTTAATCAGTGGGAATTAGGGCAGGAGAACAGTGGGGATGAGCTTCTCTTGGTTAGGGGAAGCTCTGTGGGGAATTTGGTGGAGTTCTGTGAGAGTTAATTTCAGCCAACCCTTTGGCCGTGGGAGATGGCTGTTTAAATAGCCATGGCCAGGGGCTTCCTAGAGGGAGTTAGGACTTGGGATTGGCTGCCTTGGTGAGGAGAAGAACAGCTCCACTGACCAGTAGCCATGGGACAGCTCAGCAAAAGAGTTTGAATTTTTTAAATCAATTTAGACCTCTCGACCAAGGTGTTTTCCGGCGGCTGTGGTGGCTGGTCGGCCAGGCTTGGGTCACCTTCATGGTCAGTGAGGTCAGGGCTTGAGGTTTGTGAATTCAGTTGGGGTTTGACATGTGTAAAGGAGTGGATTCAAGTGGAATGGGAGAGAGTTCATTTTGGGCTCAATTTGATCAAGTCATGGTTTAGGCTAGGTGCACCTCCCCAAGGCTGGTTTGGGTTGAAGAGAAAGTCACTTGGGTCAGCTAGGAAAGAGTGGTGAAGTCCCCATCCAAGGTGATGTGGCTAAACTTGGTTTAGAGTGTAACATAAATAGGGTTAAAAAGTGATAATGAAGGGTTAAGAAAGAACCTCCTCCTCTTGCCATTAATGGCTTGGTGAGGTGGAAAGTGGCTTCCACGGCTTCCATGTGGCTTGTGCATGGCTCAATGGCTCCATTTGGCTTAGGGATGGCTTGGCTTATTTCATGGAAGTAGGTTTTAGAAATTTTGGCATTTTGGTGGAAAATTTTCATGAAGCTTGATTTGGAATGGTTTAATCATTGATTTAAAACTTAGGGATTGATTTAGATTAAATGGATGAAGGGGGGATTTGTCATATGGGGTTTTAAAACAAATTTTGGGCTTTTGGATTTGATGAAAGATGGGCTTTTAAATGTCTTATGGAAGTGGGCTTTTATGTTTCAAAATGAACTTTTGGATGAAAATTTGGTAAAGGATTGGGCCAAATAAATGTTGTATTTAGTTTAGGGAAGTGTCATGAAAATTTTAGAAAAGATTTGATGTCATTTGGGGTTGAACTGGGTTTAATTTGGGCCTCTTTAATAATATGGTCAAAGTGGGTCAAATTGGACTAACTTGGGCTAAGGTTGGGCTAATATTGGTTTTGATGTAAAATTAATGTTGTAAAATATTTATGGAGGTGTAACAAAGAGTTTTCAATTTTGGTTGGGTCTTGATTTAGAGATTTGGGCCTATTTGGGTTCATGATTGGTTTAGGCCAATTTTGGGAATTTTGGCTAAAGTTAAGCTTGGGTGAAGTTTGGGTTCAAATTTGGGGCAAATAAAGTTATTTTTTTGTTTGTGGGGATGTTGGGAAGGTTTTAGAAAAGATTTGGGGCTAATTGGAGTTGGGTTGGGTTGGTTTAGGCTAAGTTTAGGTCATGAACCAAAATTGGGCTTTAAGCTTCAAATTGAAATTAGATCCACATGTTGATAAATTTGGGTTTGGATTTGGTTTAAATTGATATTGGGGATATTTAATTGAAGTTTAGAATTGAATTGAATCAAAATTGAGGTCAATTGAAGTGATTTGGTTTGACATTGGGTTCATTTTAGGTTAAAAAGGGTCAAATTGGGGATTAGTAAAAGTGGGCTAAATTGACAAAATTGGCCTATGGTGTAGTTGAACAAAATGAAATTGGGAATATTTGGAATTTTTTAGAATTTTCTGGGAATTTTTGGAATTTTTTGGATTTTTGGGCTAAAGGGTTATTTTGGTTATTTTAAGGGTATTAGGGGGTATTTTTGGAAATTTTGGTGTATTTAGCTATGGATACTCAATTTGAGTGGTGGGAAAATTTTATGATTGATTTTAAGGAATTTTGGGTAATTTAGGCAATTTTGCAAATTTTGGGCAATTTCAAGGGCATTTGGTAGGTTTGGTGGGTTTAGGGTCCCGGGGGTCAAAAATTGAAATTTGGGGAAAATGAAGATTAATTAGGTGTGAATAAAATGAGACCATTTTGGTTGAGTCATGAAGCCATTTTAAGCTCACAAGATCCATGAGAGGACTCATTTTAGGCACTCAATATGTTGTTCCTAACATTCTTAGCCAGGGGCTTAAGGGTTAAGGTCCCTCCATATGAGTTTCCTACATGAGTCAGGAAATCAAATTAGGTAAGGGTGGTTTTAGGATTTGGAATGTGTGTAAGAGTGTGGTGTGTGCAAGCTAAACCTCACCAGACCAGACCATCCAGGGTATTCATAAGGCCAAAGATTCCTATAGGAACTCATTCTTTAAACCTCCACATATTGGTCTTAACCCTCCAAGTGGCCTGGGGGTTTACAATCAAACATGTGGTGTTTGAAGGGAGTCAAGAAGTGTTTTGAATTTCTAAGTGGTGGGTCCCATTTCTAGTCCTCTAGGATAGCCAAAGGGAAAACCTATGGCTAGATCCTAAGCACTAAGGAGAGAGAGAGAAAAGACCTCATCAAAAATGAGGTCAACAAACCATCCCTACCCAATCTTGACTCCTGGTTCATTGGAGCACTCATGTGGCTAAGTCTAAACCCCTAACTCCTTGGCTAGGAGAGTTAGGAACAACATATGAGATGTTCAAAATGAACACCTTCTTGGTCCATGGCTCACTCTAAGCTTTTCTACACTTCCCAGCCATAATCAAATTTCATTTTTGCCAAAATTCCTGGTTCTGACATTAAGTCCTCAAACCTACCTAAATTTACCTAAATACCCCTACATAACCAAAAATTCCAAAAAATTCCAAAAATTCAAAAAATTCCTAGAAAATTCAAGAAAATTCCAAATATTTCTAATTTCATTTTCTCTAACTACATAGGCCATTTTTGCCAATTTAACCCACTTTTATCAAAATCCCCAATTTGACCAATTTTTAACCTAAATGGACCAAATGTC
The DNA here is from genome assembly GCA_022702705.1 of Papilionanthe hookeriana x Papilionanthe teres. Taxonomy (NCBI): domain Eukaryota; kingdom Viridiplantae; phylum Streptophyta; class Magnoliopsida; order Asparagales; family Orchidaceae; genus Papilionanthe; species Papilionanthe hookeriana x Papilionanthe teres. The sequence continues at coordinate 16,903,793 of CM040437.1, read as the reverse complement.
AAATCAAACCAACCCATTTGACCTCAATTTTGCCCAATTTCAATACTAAACTTTAATTCAACATCCCCACTATCAATCTAAACCAAATTCAAGCCCAATTTGATTCACATTTGAGTTCAATTCCATTTGAAATCCAAAATCCCCAATTTTTCCTAATTAATCCAAAACCCCCAATTAACCTAATACCAACTTTTTTTCCCCAAATTTTAATCCTAAACTTTCCAGGACATTCCCATGAAACCTATGCAACCTTCAATTGCCCCAATTTGAGCCTAAGCTTAACCTAAATCTATTTGAAAACCAAAGATACCCCATTTTAGCCTAAAGTGGATCCATGCACTAAATCTACCAAATTGGTTAGCCAAATCCTAAAATTTCTTCCCAATTGATGTTGGGAACTCTTCACCACATTCCCCTAATCCATTTGAAACTTTCAATTGGGTCTAAACCCCACCTTAACCCAACTTGGACCCAAGTTGATTCAACCTTGCCTAAATTAACCAAAATCCCTAAATCCACCTAATTGACCTTTCAATTGAACTCAAAACCTTTCCATGTCTTCATGAAAGTTCTTCATGGAAATCATTTCTACAATGTTGCTCAAGACACTTGGACCTAAATAAAACCCAAACCCAAGTTAGATTAACTTAAACCCAAGTGACACAATTTGAACCTATGGCCTAATTAAACCAAATTGAACCAAGTGTGGCTAAACCAACCTTTCCACAGCCACCAAGTGAACCCTAGGAACCACCCTAGATCCACCTAGCCCAAGCTAAGTGAGCCATGGACCAAGAGTCCCCCATTTTAAGTGATTTCTTCCCTTAAGTGGTTAAATTCTCTTTTGCCTTACCCCAAAACATCCCCACATTTGCTAATCACCATTAAACCTCTCCATGACTCACCTGACCTAAGGGGCCAGCTCCCATGTCCTTGCTGGCAGGCCTAGCCACCGGAGGGGGTCAAAACCGAGAGCCACCATCTACCTAAAATCACACAAACTCACCCAATTGGCTACCTCAGCCAAATCAAACATTGGAGCCTCTCTTCCCTCCACCTAAACAACTGAATCCACCCATCAATTGAACCCAAACCTAGCCGAATGGCCCTGGACATTTAAACAAATCTTCTAGGCCTTGAGAAGGTTGCTGACAGGAGTTGAAATTTTTCTCAACAAAACCTCCCCAAATCACTCCCAGAGCTCCTCCCAGCCAAGAGAAGCTCAGCTCCACTGCTTTCCAGCCCTCATCCCTACAGGCTGAGCTCAATTTTTGAGTTCAATCTCAGGCTAAAAAATAGGACACTCCAAAAACCTCTACAGAAACCAAATTAAACTCACCCACAGCTTCACCAGAGGCAGAGAAGAAGTTCCCTAGCGAAAGCCCCCTCACTAGACCAGCCAATCCTTCTATCGACCAAGGTTTGAAATCGGGCCTAGTGGAAATCATACCCAGGCATTTCACCACAGCTTCAGGCTTCATCCCTAGCTTCCCTAGACTCCAACGAATGTTCTGAGCCCCTCTGATTGAAGCTTCACTTCTCAGAGCCATGGTATTGAATTCCTCTTGCTCCCGAGCTTCCAGCGATTCTCCATTTTGTTGTACTCGATTTCAATGCATGTTAGCCGTATGGATGTGTTCGTCTTGTCAAAATGAGTTCATAGAGGCTAAGAACGTATGATTTGGTTAAGTATCGAGCGAGTTCTTAGGGTTAGAAGCTGGACGGCTCTCTGCTCACACCAGTTGGGACGATGACCATAGAACATTCGATCACGATTGTTTTCAACAGACGGCTCAGATGGCGTTGGACGAGGAGATGGAACATGAACCACGGGCCGCATGGTTACCGAGTCAGATGGTGGCGCCGAATCAGGGAGCGATGCGTGGAGTTCGACCCGCCGTAGGTTGAGCTGGCGCCGACGTGTTTAAGTAGTAAATTAGGGATTTTCTGATTTATTTAAATGCCCAGAACTTTGAAAGTTCATATCTTAACATAGAAAAATCATAAAAATAAACTAAAAATATCCCCATTGCTCAGTGAACAGAGGAGAATAATGTGGAAAAAGAATTAAGTTAATTTTTTAAGTATTTTATTTTTAATTAATTTAAAACTATTTTGAGTATTTTAATTCTCTATGCATGTATACATTTCACCATGGCATGAGACCATAGGGCTTTTGTAGCCTCTGTTCTTGGGAACATTCCCTCAATTTTCCAAGGCCAGAGGCCATCTCTGTGGCAAGTTATTTATTTTCAAAGATTATGCGTCTGTTTTAGGTATTTTAATTCCAGTAATTAGCAAGTTGCTTAATAAAATCCAAGAAAATTAGGGGAGGTATAATATAACAAGAGGACCTTAGGATAATTAAGCCATGGCTTAAATCACTAAAATGAACCTTAATTTGGCCAAAACCCTAAAACCAAGATGGAATTAATTTAAAAAAATCACTCATCAAAATAACTTGAAATTATTTCTCCACTGATCTTTAGAATCAGAGGAGAGCCCATAAAAATTTTGAAGTCAATTGAAGATGTTTTAACCCACTAAATGAACTATCTAAATAACATGGCCAAATCCAAACTTTAAAAATTCATAAAACTTGAAATATAACTAAAAAATTCACCAAATTGGTTTTGGGACTTCTCGATATAAGAGTAATCTAAGAAAATTAAAATTGGATTTTTCTAAAAAACTTCGTTTTTTAACCTATTCTCAATATTTTAATAATTAAAAAATAGTTAAAATCACAAAAATATTAAAAATCACAAAAATGTCATATTTGGTCTCCTAATCACTCAAGAACCAACCAAATATTTTTCCTAAGTCTCTAGGTTAAGATATTGAATTTTAAAGGTTTAAGACAATTTTTAATATTAAAAATGGATTTTTTTAATCTTTCCACTAAATTAATTCTAATAAATCAAAGAAAAATCAGAAAATTATAAAATTTATTTCTCTAGACTCCTTGAGGTCAGAGAGATTTAAGAAAAATATAAAACTTAATTTTCAATCCTTAAAATATTTTAAAATTAATTAATACCCTTAAAATATAGTTCAAAAAATCACTAAAATTGGTCCAAGTGGTCCTCTAGTCAATAGAAACATCCCATAATTTTCCTAAGGTCAGAAACTTTACCTTGGTCATGTTGTTGAATTTTGATTGAAAACTCCTATTTTTCACTAAAATAACTATATAAATTAAATTAAAAATAGAAAAATCACATTTTTTCCTCTAATGTCTTAATTGACATATGAGTGGGGTGACATAAAATTTCAAATTCATTTGAGATTAATTTGATGAGTTATGAAATAAATAAGCCTAAAAGGGCATAATGATAATTAAGGAATTTTAACCATAACTAAAGTTTAGGCTAAACCAAAGGGAGGGATAAAATACTTGATCTTAAATTCTTATTAGATGATTAAAACTAAGGTAGTTAAGGAGTAGAAACCCATTAATCACCTTGAACATTTAAAAGAAACTTTAATTAATTAAGTCACCTAAACTTTGGAAGATTAATTAAGGCATGAATGGCTATGGTTAAGGGATTTTGATATAAGAAGATCCTAATACTTCAAATTGAATCCCTAATCAATAATTTGATCAATATTATTTAAACACCAATCAATGAAGCTATAAAATGATAATTGAAATTAATGAAAGGAAGATAATCCAAAATTTCATAATTAAACTAAAACTTAAAACATTAAAACCAATTTGAAGTAAGAAAATCAAATTAAAGGAAACTTAAAATATCAAAACAAATCTGAAATTGTTTAAAACTTAAATTAAAATTAAATTAAAACATTAAGGTTAACTCGGGACAATTCATAATTGAAATATTTAAAATTAACTCGAAACATCAAGACCACTGAAATAATAAAACTTAACTAAATTAAACGATTTAAATGCTTTTTCAAACTTGAAACAATTTAAAACATTTGAAAAAGACCAATCAAAATTTCATAACTAAATCACTTTAAGCTGTCAACTCAAACTTTAAATTATGAATGGTTAAAATCTTTAATGAATTTGATCCTAAAGGCTTTCATATTATAACTCCTAAATGAAGCATTAATTGAAATGTCACTTCACTCATAGGACAATCAAATGTCTGAGTTCACTGAGCAAGGAACAAAACTTAACTAAATTCTCGGATGACCAATTCACTTGTACAATGAAATTCATTTGGACTCGAAATAATCTCAGAAGTTTTGAAAAGGTGTTTTAGAAGAACAATTGAACTTAAGTGTTCTTTGGTGAAGAAAATCATCCTTAACAAAACACCAGAACCTAGACGTCATAGGAATTGACTAGCAATAGGATTAGGATCTTGGTAGACAACCTTCCCCTAGCTTTACCTAGGAATTCTCTCGCAAATATATAACTGCTTTAAAATGTATCTTAAGTGCAGGTGGAAGTGACGGGAATGCTTACCAGGTACGCTTTTATTTTACTGCAATTTATTTACCTATGCCGTACTTTTTTTCTTGTAAAATTTGCATGTTAAACAAGAATGTCACCCTGTATGAAAACTGGAACTTTTAGGATAGCCATAAAACTGAAACCCATAACTAAATTAAAATCAACACAAGATAAAATTCACCGCCACAACATTCAAAATATAAAACAACTCAAAATTTAATCACAAATAGAGCAATAAAACTACAACTACAACTAAATTAAAATGTCTTGTTGGATGATCGGGAATACCTCAGATGATGTAACCTACGTGTTGCTAACGGGATTTTCCATGGTCTGCATGAAAGTGTGGAACTCATTTAGTTAAGTTTAGCAAATTCATTTGGACTAAGTGAATCCGATGAAAATAACGGTGCTGGAATGATGGAACCACGAGATCTTAACCGTTGTTGTTATAACTAACTTTAAGATTCCCCTAACAAAATGTTAAAACATTTGAACCTTAAGACTTTTCTAAACCAAAACATATTTTGATTGCCATTTTCTAAAACTAAACCTTCTGCAACAACGAGAAGCTTGGAGCACAGTGGGCAGCACGACCATCTTCGTCAGCAAAACTTGTGTCTACTTTAGCTAAACCTTTTCTTAGAATTAAACAACAATCCATAGAATTTCGAGGTAGTTTGCTTAGTGCAACATAAATTCTCAACTTTTCGTTAGGCATTTACATAATTATGCTATGCAACTTAAGCCCTAACTGGTCTTAGAACTCCGAGGTAGTCGTTTGGTACGACATAAACCCTCACACCTTAGAGGCTATTTATGTGATTATATCATATAAATATAAGTCCTAATTAATTAAAATTGGAAGGATTAAAACATTAAATAAATTCACAAATTCAAGCCAAACAATAGGATAGTCGGGAAGTCACCGAAGTTCACATCGGGTTCGTGACATCCCCTACTTCTCTTCCTTTGGACTCCTAAAATAAAATGTTCCAAATTTGAGCTATTCACTATTGAAGTTTCCAAAATTCAATCCTTTGAAACCTTAAACTTTGAAATTCTTGAGAGCAAAACCACTGATAATTATCGAGAGTTTTCTTGAGTGTCTTCGGACATTTAAGATGTAATTAACTATAGGGGCTTGCCCTTATAGGGAACTTTAAGAACCCAGGTAATATAAACCCTGCTTAATTCTTTTATATTAAGCAGGGGAACTTGTCGACTTATAAAATTGGTTCGCAGATCAAACGGATGTCACAAATCTTCTAGTTTATTTAATCAAACCCCATCACCAAGCAGTGTGTCTATTCCTCAGGATAGATACACGGTTTGTGATGCAGTGCTCGTTTATATAAACTATTTGAGATGTGAGATCGGTTTGATTTCATATCTTAAAAATTTTTAAACTTAAAATTATTTTCAAAATCAAATGCTACTTTCTAAATTATATATATATATATATATATATACAAAAAGCAGTATGGTGGCTGTTGGTGCTCTGCTAGGGTTTCTAGCATGACCCTGCCGGCGGCGGCTCCTTGTGTGGTGGCTCAGGTAAGGTGAGGTGGCTTTCTTGCTGAGGAGAAAAGATTTCTTGGTGTGGTTTGGTTCTACTGTCTTACTTTGGTGGTTTTCTCCTTCTCGGACTCCTTAAATTTGAATTTTACTGTTCCATTGGTTCCTTCTTGCTTTGTTTTGCTTTTGGGTGAGGAGTGGTCCTCTCCTTCCTCTTCCCCCTCCTGGGGTTACCTGGGATCTTGGCTGAGCATTTTGGCTGGTTTTCCTGGTTTCTGGTTTTCAGCTATACTTATTCCTGCCTTCTAGTTTTGGTTCTCTGTGCTGCACCTGAATGGATAATCCTATCAACCCTCCTAATAGACTGGATGGGTCTAAGACTTCATATGTTGGAGTGGTAGGACATTCCCCCTCTCTACCTTCCAGCAAGCTGGTTTTTCCCCAATTATTTCATGAAGCTGCTGCTGGTAAAACCCATTGCCCTTTCATCCACCCTGTTGGTGAAAAGGAGGGTTGCCCAGCCATTTTTTTCTCTGATGATGAACTGGAAGCTCTAAATGAAGAAGTCATACTAACCCTTATTGGGAAATTCACTCTTGGCCATCCCAAAATGGAATTAGTTAGAGCTTTCTTTGACTCCCTGGCTTTTATTGGCAGCTGGAAAATGGGTCTCTTAGATGGGAGACATCTTCTCATTCATCTATCCACTGAAGAGGACTATGCTAGGCTATTTGCAAAGCAAATGGTGACAATTGCTGGCATGGATATGAAGCTACTTAAATGGAAACCAAACTTTGACCCAAGCAAAGAACCCCCTATTTTTCCCATTTGGTTCAAGTTCCCAAAATTACCCTACAGATACTTCAACCATAACACTCTTTTCCAAAGTGCTAGGGGTATTGGTACTCCCCTAAGGATGGATGCAGCTACTTTCACCAGGGGGATGCCTGATGCTTCCAGAATTCAAATTGAAAGAGACATATCTTTGCCTGAGATCAAGAAGATTTGGGTAGGGTCTGTTTCTGATGGCTACTGGCAGGAGGTTATTATGCAGCAAAAGCCCTATTATTGCAACCATTGCAAAATGTTTGGGCATACAGTTGAAAGGTGTTTCAGGCTCCAGCCAACCTCTAAGAAACCCAACTCCACTACAACAGGGAGACCTGAACCCACCAGCAATCCAGCTACAAACCTTTCACCAATATCCCCTTCCATCACTAATACCCTTACTAACAACCTGGCTCACCTCTCATCCCCTATCCCCACTGATCACACTCCCAACCCCTCTACTCCTTTGGAACACCCAAAACTTTCACCCCCGCAGTTCCCCCTTCACGAGCCAATCCCATTTCTCCTACCATCCCCCCACCTCCTCTCCTTTCATCTCCCCCACCCCCCATTGAGCTAGCTGCTGTCTCTCCTTCTTTTTTACCTCTAACCCTTCCTGTTGGAGAGCTTCAAGAGTCCTTGGAACAAGCTTGGGAAGTTCAGACTTCAAAAAAAAAGAAAAAATCCAAATCATATCCTACTAGAAACCCCCCCTCCTCATCCAAGACCCCTCCCAGCCCTACCCCCCTTTCTACTAGGGGCAGAACCATATCTAAATCTTATCCCCCCTCCACCTCTCCACTTAACCCATGATAAATTTCCTTTGTTGGAACATTAGAGGTGTGGCCCAACCCTCCTCTCTAAAAAGACTCATTTACCTTACCAAAAAACACTCTATTTGGTGCCTTGCCATCCTTGAACCCCTTGTTTATCAAGCTCCTTCCAAATTTATCAAAAAGTTTCCTGGTTTTTCCCACTTTGCCAACTCCAACAACAAAATTTGGATTCTTTGCAGAAAAGAAATCACTTGGACTGTCCTTCTGGATCACTCCCAATTTGTTCATCTCTCTCTCCAATTTGCTGGCCACTCCATTGCTGCCTCCTTTGTCTATGCTGGCTGCAGGAGCATTGACAGATCTCAACTTTGGGAGCAAATTCATGAACTGAGTACCCATATCAATTCCCCCTGGATTGTAGGTGGGGATTTTAACTGCATATCTACTCCAGCTGAAAAACTAGGTGGCAGAAGGCCTAATGTTAGGACCATGTGCAACTTCAGGGATAACATCTTAGCTGCTGGACTGTTTGATTTGGGTTTCATGGGCCCCCTTTTCACATGGAAGAGGAATCATGTTCAGGAAAGGCTTGACGAGCTCGTCCAATGAGCTGCGGCAATCCCATTTCCTCCACACCCAAATTACCCACCTAGCTCTTACTTGTTCTGATCATAGACCCCTTTTGATCTCCCTAACTATCCCTCCTAATCAGCAATCTAAACCCCCTTTCAGATATCAGAATTTCTGGTCTTCTCACCCTGAATTTTTGCCATTTGTCAAGAACCACTGGAAAGCTTCTACTCAGCAGGACCCCTGGATCAGATTATGCTCATTACATCGTAACACGAGTCCCCGACTGAATAAGTGGGGATGGCAGCAATTGGCAATGTCTTTTCTGCAGTTGAACAAGCTGAACAAGAAGTTTTGTCTTTGGAGGAGAAGACCCAACATAACAATGATCTAAATCCCCTTCTGCTGGCAGCTGAAGCTAAACTATTGAAATCCATTGATATCCAAGATATGTATTTGAAGCAGAAGGCTTCCATCAAGCATTTTGTTGAGGGAGATAGGAATACAGCCTATTTTCATGCCTACTTACAGTATAGAAGAAAATACAGCTACATTCACCAAATAAAGAAGGATTCTGGGGAATGGATCTCCCATCATCTGGATATTGGCAGGAGTGCCACTTAATACTTCAGAAAGCTGCTCCAACAGCCTCACATGAATAGAACCCCAATTTCATCTGCTTTTTTCAGGAACCAACAGCCCCTCCTAACTGGGAATGATCTTAGTTTTCCCCCTCGAAACCGAAATCGCGAGGCCCTCTCCTCCATTGATTCATCCAAAACAGCTGGCCCAGATGGCTACACTTCTGATTTTTATAAAAAGGCTTGGACAATCATAAAAAATGACAACATTGAAGCCATTGTTAATTTCTTCCAAGGTGGTGATATTCCCCAATACTTCTACAACTCTAGCTTTGTGCTAATTCCCAAAGGCAGTATGCAGACCACTTGGGATCACTACAGACCTATATCCCTTACTTCTGTTATCAGCAAACTAATTAGTAAGATTATTGTTAACAGACTGCAACCCCTATTGGACCATCTCATCAGCCCCAACCAAACTGTATTTGTCAAGGGAAGATCCATATTTGATAACATATTGCTGGCCCAAGAATTGCTATTAGATCTTAATAAAAAGTGCAGAAGTGGACCTAATCTATAAGCTGGACATCAAGAAGGCCTATGACACCATTAATTGGAATTTTCTCGTTGGAAACTCTTCGTTGCTAGGGGATTTCGGAACAATTTCGCAACCTCATCAAAAGATGGTTAAAAGCTAATGCTCACTCCATAATTCTTAATGGTTCCGAGTTGGGGTTACTTTGTTGCCACCGGGGTCTTAAACAAGGGGATCCTCTATCACCTACTCTTTTCATCTTGGCTATGGACTATCTGTCTAGGCTCCTTAACCAAACTGCTACAATGCATGGTTCCACTAGGTATCATCATAAATCAAATATTACCATCTCCCATCTGATATATGCTGATGATGTCATGATTTTTTCTAATGCTTCTAAAATTGCTGTTAAGCAAACCATGAAATGCCTGCATTCTTTTCAAGCGTGATTGCAGGATGGAGTTCAATCCTCGCCAAAAGCTACTTAATTTTCCCCCATAAAATTACTGCTGATACTAAACACTGGATTACTTCCTTCACTGGTTTCTCTAGCACCACTCTACCTATCAATTACCTTGGGGCCCAACTTAATTTAGGCGAGCTCGACGAAAGACAATTTGATGAAACCTTGAACAAGATCAGCACCTACCTGGCTAATTGGACTCACAATTATCTCTCAAATGGGGGTAGAATAGCCATTCTCAGGAGCATCCTCACAACTCTCCCAAAATATGCTCTCCAGATAGCTGATATGAATAAAGGCACACAATACCTGTTTGAAAGAGCCTTTAATCAGTTTTTATGGGCTGGATAAAGGAAGCAACTTCACTGGTCATCCTGGCATAAAGTAGCTAAACCTATTTGGGCAGGTGGAATGGGTTTCAAGACCCTCCAGTAGATTTCCCAAATTAACATCTGCAAACTCTGACTCAAATTCAGATCCCAAACCTCTCTTTGGGCTCAATACATCTCTGGAAAATACTGCAGGCACATTCACCCTTCCCAAGCAACTAGTAAAATTGGTGATTCTAAAATCTGGAGAGCCATGGTGAAAAATAAAACCCATGCTGAGAATATGTACATATGGAACTTAGGACATGGAAATTTGTCTTTCTGGCTGGATCATTGGTGCCCAGTTGGTTGGTTCCATCCCTTCCCTACCTCACCTGATCCTAAACTTAAAGTTGCTGACTACTGGAATGGGGACAACTGGTCTATTCCATCACTACTTAAGGTGTTGAGTAAAGAATCTGTTGATCAAGTGGCTACAATCAAATTCAACAACAAAGAGAAAGACTCCATAAGCTGGCAATCCCACCTCTCCCACAGCCTATCTAAAGCCATCTATGCCAAACTTTATAACTGGAACACTGTGCAATGGGGAGAGGCACCCGGAATAATTACCTTTCTCCTTCCATGTGCTTTTTTCTTGGAGAACTTTCTTGAAGCTGCTTCCCACCGATGATATCCTCAAATTGAAAGGAATTAGAGGCCCCTTATGCTGTAAGCTTTGCTGGAAAGATGAAGAATCAATCCCTCATCTATTCTTCAGATGCACTTTCTCCCAAGCTGTTTGGAGAAAACTCACCCAGCAGTTCCACTTAAACACTCAGAATTTGACCTGGGATCTCCTGTCTTCCTGCTGGCTAGGCTGGAATGCAATTGGTATAGGAGTCATTCCTTTTATCATTGCCTGGTTTATCTGGATGGAAAGAAACAAAGTTAACTATGATGGAACTATACCTAGTGAGCTTCAAGTTACCAAAAAGTGCCTTTCTTACATCCAAAAACTCATCAGATACACTAAATTCCCTAATATCTGCTGCTGGAACTCTCAAACTGTCTCCCTTCCTTCAAGATTGGACTGGTATCTTGGCTTTCCCCACATTACCTCAAAGTCAATTGTGATGGCAGCTACTGTCCTGATTCTGCTGGCATTGGTGGTCTCTTCAGAAACAGTGGTGGTAATTGCTGTCTTTTCTTCCATGCTCCTGTACAATCCACTGATTCCATGGAAGCTGAGCTTATTGCCATTTACTGGGCTCTGAACATTGCTAGGAATTTTCATTGGCATCGTATTGAGGTTGAAAGTGATGCTAAACTTTCCATAAAGAGCAGTAAGGATACTGATCTCCCTGCCACTCTTCCCTGGCACCATCTCTACTGGGTTAAAAGAATTCATGCCATTCGATCTCTGATCCAACCTCAGTTCTACTTCACCTATAGAGAAGCTAACCAACCAGTGACCGGTTAGCCAAATTGGGAGCTAATTCGGTGAAGTAGTCATATCCCATACCCTCACCCCGGCTATCCCTCGCTTATTGGTAGTGACATCCTAAAAGTCCCTCACATAAGAATTATTCATTAACTGGGGCTTGGTGGGCCTCTCTACCCCCACCCTCATTTTCTCGGCATGATAGCATTGTTTTGTGCTCTGTTTGTAGGTCGTTTGTTTTTTAACATTCTTTATACTTCTGTTAGTTAGCATGTTAGGTGTTTTGCTTCCTTTTGGGTTTGTGAGGGATGGAGCCCCCCTCAACCTTTTTGTACCTAACTTCTAATAGCAACAAAGTTTTTGTTTTAATATATATATATATATATATATATATATATATATATATATATATATATATATATATATATATATATATATATATATATATATTAAATTTAAAATCTAAAATTTGTCGACAACTTCTGTAGGCGACCCCCTTTTTCAAAAAAAAACACTTAACCTAAAAGAAAAATAATAACAACCTAAAAAAAATACGTTGACATCTTCTTCTTTCACTGTCGGGAAGGTGTGGGTGCAGTTTATTGAGATTTGGTTCTGTGTGGAGGTTTATTGGAAAGTGTCCTGGTTTTCGGCCAAATTTGTGCTCTGAAATTGAGCTCAGGCAGTGGGGACCTGAGGGGGAAAATGGCTGGAATGGTCTTAGGAAGGTCTGGAGGAGCTCTGGTAAGATTTTGGCTTAAATAGTCATGGCTGGGGTGGCTGACAGGGCTTCAATTCAGGTGCAAAGTGCTGCCTAGGTGGAGTGCAGAGGAGCTCTGGTGGCAACTTTGGGCTGAGTTGGCCATAGTGTCGTGTTTGGGTTTGGCCAAGAGGGAGGTGGCTCTCTGTTTTGGCATTTTTTCGCCACTAGGCCGGCCAGCCAAGGGAGTTGGCCAGTGGGCAGGCCATGAGTGCAATGGGCTTTAATGGTTAAGGCATTATGACAAACATCTCTTGGATTTAACCATTTAAGGGATAAGATCCCCTAATTTGGGGGACCTTTGGTCCATGGCTCCACCAGGGTGGGCTAGGTGGGTTTAGCCGAGTCCCTAGGGTCAACTTAGTGGCTGTGGAGGGGTTGGTTTGGTCACATTTGGTTCAATTTGGTGAGATTGGGTCACCTTGGGTTCATATTGGGTTAACTTGGGTTTGAAATTGAATGGAGCCCAAGTATCTTGAGCAACATTGTGTAAATTATTGTAATGAAGATTTTTCATGAAGACTTGGAGTGGTTTTGAGTTCATTTGGGGGTTCAATTTGGTGGATTTTGGGATTTTGGCCAATTTCGGGCAAGTTTGGTCAACTTAGGTTTAGGTTGAGCTAGGGTTAGTTCCAAGGCTAATTTAAGGCTCCAAATGGTCTAGAGGAATGTGGTGAAGATTTCCCAACATCAATTGGGTGGAAATTTTAGGCGTTGGGCAATCAATTTGGTAGATTTTTGGCATGTGTTGAACTTGGGATAAACTTGAGTATTTTTGAATTTCAAGTGGATTTGGGTGAGACTTGGACTCAAATTGGGGGCAATTGAATGTTGCATGTGATTCATAGGAGTGTTATGGAGGGTTTAGGATTGAAATTTTTGGGAATTGGTTGACATCGGGTCAATTTGGGGATTTTGGATCATTTAGGCAAAATTGGGGACTTTGGATTTCAAGTGAAATTGAACTCAAATGTGGGTTAATTTGGGCTTAGATTTGGTTTAGATTGGTATTGGTGATGTTGAATTAAAGTTTAGAATTGAAATTGGGAAGATTGGGATCAATTGGGTAGACATTTGGTTTAATTTGGGTACTTTTGGGTTAAATGGGTCAAATTGGGGATTTTGGTTAAATTAGGCTAAATTGGCCAAATTGGGTCATGTGGTAGTTAAGAGAAATGAAATTGGGAATATTTGGGATGTTTTTGGAATTTATGTGAATTTTTGGAATTATGGGCTAAGAGGGGCATTTTGGTCATTTGGGGGGTTTTTTTTTGGGAAATTTGGCAATTTAGGGTAATTTTGGTCAATTTGAATGGTAGAGGGTATTTTGGAATTATTTTTGGAGAAATATGGATAATTTGGGTGATTTTAGAAATTTTGGGGGATTTTAGGGTTTTGGGGGCATTTTAGGTATTTTGGGAATTTTTTGTATTTTGGGGTAAATGGGCTAGAAATTTGGAATGTTTGGGCAAATTGGGATTGTCTAAAGGTGAGTAGTATGGAATTGTCTAGATTGAGCCATGGACCAAGGGTCACCCTCATTTGGTCCTCTATGTGTTGGTACTAGCCACACCATAACCTGAAGCTAAAGGCTTGGGAAAACCACTTACATGAGTTTCCAAGGAGTTAGGGGATAAAAGGTGATGTCCTTTGTTTTGGGTTGTGAGTGTGTAATGTGAGTGTGGTGTAAGCTCCAGACCTCCCGGGGTAGATCCTATGGCCTGACCACCTATAGGAGACTTCCCCTAGGCTTCCTTGTGCTTTGTCTCTTTCTCCCAAAATTGGAGGTTAGACCTTAAGCATATGAATATTCCCAGTGAAGTAAGAAAAGTTTGAATTTCTATGGGGAAGGGTTCCATGACTAGTCTTCTAAGAAAGTCACCAGCAGAGTCCTATGGCTAGAACCTAGGCTATTCTAAAGAAAGACTAGACCTCAATCAACAGTTAGGTTAACACTATGTTAGTATTAATCAATAATTAAGCGAGCAAACCTGAAACATTTAGAAAGAGTGATATATATATAACATTAAAAATTTGTAATGGTGAAGAAATATTAAAAACTTAAAGGTTAAACTTCCAACATAACATCACAATCTCAATCCAAATCACTAAACAAACTAACACAGAGTTAATTACATTTTCATTTTTCACACAGATAAATCAACAAACTACACTAATCACATAAAAACAAATAACATACACAACAAAGTACTACAACACACGAAGAAAAATAGAAATCACAAAATTACCAATCATCATCACCAGCTTCCTCAGCTTCTTCTGCATGATCAGGTCAGTAATAAACATAATTAAGGCATGTAAGAAATATCACTCCAGCGTCTCCCCTCAAGAATCTGAGCTGAGCATCATGGTAAGCAATATCATACTCAACTCTCCTCCTCGTATAATAATCATTAACATCACTTCTAGCCTTAAAGTCATCCATCATACTATGGAGTCTATCTATACTGACACTCTGAATTCTCAACTACTCCATAACATTAGACAAAGTAAGAGGCTTAGAACTAGATGGTATGTCCTGGCTGGTAATAGGAATATCAGTACTCCTACTTTCTCCTCTCCCCACTACATGAGACTCATAAGTACGAATAACAGTCTTAGTAATAGGCCTCAGTGGACGGACCAACTCCTCATAACTATCAAACGCAACTCCATACTGTGCACATAATGAATGAATCAGGGTAGGATGTCCTAATCCACCAGTGGTTTCTCATGTAGCAATAGTCAGGATATTCTTGAAGAAAATCGATCCAATATTAATCTATTTCATAGTTTGAATACAATTATTGAGAATTGCTCTATCTCTAGTGACTTCGCTCTGATGATAAGAAGATAGTAATCTTGCAGAGATGAAATAGTGACAGACTTTAGATGCTACATTTAACTTGGAAGCGGGGAAATTAATCATATATTTTGGTGAATTCTACCATTTTTCCACGAACAAGCACATATTCCATTTCGGTCCAAGGCAGATTTGCATCAAATTCTTTAGCAGTACCCATAATATCATTAGCAGTAAAATAACAAAAGGTTTCCCATTTTCAATCAGAAATCAACTGCTCTACAGATCTGCCCGAATTATCAAAAGCCTAGTCTTGAATACACTTTTTGTTATACAGGATTGAATTGAAACGATATTGTGATTTCACATTAACAAATCTTTCTTCATCAAAATCTAATTTTCTCTTGTCTTTACATGTTTTAGGAGCCATGTGAAATTGTCTAAAAAATTTGCAAGAAAATCTAATAAATTTCAAAATCACAATGTAGGAGACTCCTAAAGCAACTCTAAATAAATAAGAACTTAAATCACCATGGAAAATTTCAAAACTTCATCAAAAATTCCAAATTTCGAATCTAAATAATGTGAGAAATTTCCCTGGTGAAAATAAAAAATTTTTAGTTTAAGGTTAAGCTCTTACCAAGAGAAGTCAAGATCCACACTTTTTAAGCCTTGAAATCACTTTAAATCCACGATATAACAAGCCCTAGATCTCAAAGATGCATTGTTTAGAGGTAGAAGATGATGGAAATGGTGCAAATGGCAAATCCCAAGGTAAAAATCATGAAATAAAGAGGTTTCGGGCCTTTTCTATATTTGGGCGCTGGATTGGACGCCGACAGCGCTCTATTTAATTTAATTAGCCAAAATCTCTGTATTCTGGCGCCGGCAGCACCAGTTTAATTTCTGGGACCGTAAAATTTTTGCAATTTCGATTGTTTCAATGTTACACTATCACATAATTAGCCTCTTTAAGCATCTATTTCATAAATTAAGCAACTAACTAACAACAAATCTACACAAACAACATAAAAATCACTTTAATATATAAAATCCACATTACAAACATACACACTTAAGCATTCACTACAAAAGCTCATTAAGCCAATGAAATTCAGCGTTGTAAACACACTACGATACTCTAACGCTGAAAGCTAAACACAGACACATAATCCAAGCATAATAAGTCCAAACACATACTACAAAGTCAATCAAGCCAATACTGAGCACACCAAAGCATAATAAAAATAATACTAGATATAAAGCAGTGTCACTACTCCTCGTCAGTCTCAATATTATCTTCTCCTCTAATATTCCAATAGATTGATGATGCACAAACAGATTGTAGAAGGGGCGATACGGGAATTCATTAGTTGAATCCTCAGCAATCACAACATTCCTTTTCATCACATTTACCAAATTATCTTCAATTCGCCAAGTGTGATCAAATTGATCTTTCATTCTCCAATCCAAGTGATCAAATAAATTAGAGATATTATTAATAGCATTCATAAGATTTTGTACCTCTTTCTCCAGTTTCTTGATCTTCTTCAAAATCACTTGGAAACTTTTAGGAAAGTAAGGCTGAATAGGTCGTGAACTCTGAGATGGTTGATCTGCAATGAGGCTCATATCATTCTCATCTCCTATTGTCTGATAGTCATAAAGATTATTTGGGTCTGTACGCCTCCATAAAAGAAGCACTTTTTCTCAACTTTCATATGGAACATGTGACTGGCTACAAAGAAAAAATATAGTGGAAGGATGTCCAAGCCCATATTTAGATCTATGAACAATCAATCCCAATACATATTTCACAATTATAGAACTAATATCGATCGGCCTTCCAGTTTGAATACAATAATTTAAAATAGCACTTTCCTTTGTCACTTTGCTAATTTTCATAGTAGGAAGTAATTTTGCAGAAATGGAGTAAGACCATTGCTTCGACTCCGAATTTAAAAATGTAGTAGAAAAACTTACAAAGCCGTTGTCTCTTATCTCCCAATCTTCACTTTCATCTGTCAAATAGCGATAAATTTCATTCATGTTGTCCCTCGTCGCATAGAAATTCGTATAATGGCATATAGACATGTTCTCAATCATAAACAAATCATTAATCTTTGAAGGAGTGAATGGTATAAACCTACCTCGTACATAGACAAATCCTTGGTTGATGCCATGAAGACGTGCATAAAACTCTTTCACAACAGGAACGACTACAGCGACAGTAGTATAGCATAACACTTTCCAACGTCTCTGCACAATAATCTCTTCTACTCAAGTACTGGAAGTATCCATACCTCGATTCACAAAGCCTCTTTCTTTGATAATCCTCTTCTTCATCATCACTTTGTTGAATAATCGTTGCGCCTTGAAACTGATGAATTTTCATTGGTTAAAAACTCTAAATCTTGAGGTTACTATGGAGATAGAATACATTGGATGCGAATTTTGAATGAATTCTTTTATTTTTCTGGAGTTTAGGGGGTTAACAACACGTTTTGAGAAGTAATTAGGATGAAATCCCGCCTAAAACCGCCAAAAATCATAATTTGAAACTCTAAGAACTGTCACCATACGTTTGACGCTGGCGGCGCCGGATAAGGCGTCGGTGGCGCCTAAATCCCGAAATAAGGTGCTGCTCTCTGGAATAGGGTGTCGGTGGCGCCAGTGTTCAAAAATGCACTGAACTTCGTTTTGGTCCGAAATATTCTAATTCTTTGATACGATCTAATAATTTCTAATATTTTATGAAATTTACAAATGAGTATGACTCAAATATTACTAAATACAAGCACAACTACTAAAAACAAGCAAAAAAACATAATAAAGATAAATATGGGTTGCCTCCCACAAAGCGCTTGGTTTAACGTCGTCATCCTGACAAACAATCAGTTATTCAAAATGACTTAACATTAAAACCTCTTTAAAATATGGTCAATACCCTTCAAACCATGGTTTTAGTCTATGCCCGTTTACTTTAAATATCTTTACAGTTTTGGGATCCTCAATATCAACAGCTCCAAAAGAAGAGACTCTTATAAAAGTAAAAGATCATATCCACAAAGACTTTAGTTTTCCAGGAAATAATTTCAATCTTGTATTATATAGCAAAACATTCTGTCCAGGTTCAAATTTCTTTTTTAATATCTTGCGATCATGCCATAATTTCATTTTCTCCTTATAAATTTTGTCATTATAATAAGATTCATTTCAAATTTCTTCCAATTGATTCAATTGCAAATATCTCTTCTCACCTGCATTCTTTAAGTTAAAATTCAGCTCTTTTCTTGCCTAACATGATTTATGCTCCAATTCCTTAAGTAAGTGGCAAGTCTTTCTAAATACTAGTCTATAAGGAGACATTTTGATAGGGGTCTTAAAAACAGTTCTATATGCCCATAATGCAGTATCTAACTCATATACCAGTTTAATTTGTAAAGATCCACAATTTTCCCCAAAATTCTTTTAATTTCATGATTAGACACTTCTGCTAAACCACTAGTCTGGGGATGATAAGCAGTAGAGATTTTTTTGAATAATATTACATTTTCCAACCAATTACTGAATTAGATTATTCCTAAATGAGATCCACTGTCAGTTATGATCACTCTCGGCATTCCATATCTTGTAAAAATATTTTTCATTAAAAATTTTGAAACACTCCGAGCATCACATCTAGGTAAAATAATTGCTTTGATCCATTTTGAGACATAATCAATAGCAACCAATATATATAAATTATTAAATGAAGGAGTAAATGGTCCCATAAAATCCAATCCCCATACATCAAAGATCTCAACTTCTAAAGTAAAATTTAGAGGCATTTCATTTCTTCTAGAAATCTTACCTACTCTCTGACATCGATCACATGATTTTATATATCTAAATATATCCCTAAAAAGAGTATGGTAATACAATCCAGATTGTAAAATCTTATAAAAAGATTTATCAGAACCAAAATGTCCTCTAAATTCTTAATCATGACAACTCTGAATAATTGGTTCAATTTATTCATATGGCACACATCCTCTAATAATAAGATCCTTACACAAATTATATAGGTAGGGCTCATCTCAAAAGTAAAATTTAGCATCATATCTAAATTTCTTTTGTTGTTGCCTTGCTAAATCAGGTGGCAAAATATCACTTACTATATAGTTCACAATATCAGCATACTAAGGCAAATTTCTTTCCTTAATGTTTTAAAGTTGCTCATCAGGGAAAGTTTTTGTAATTTCCTTCATAAATTTAGATAGTTTATAATACTTCAGTCGAGACAAATGGTCAGCAATTTGATTATCAGTTCCTTTTCTATCAACTATCACAAATTCAAATTCTTGCATTAGAAGTATCCACCTGATTAACCTCAGTTTGACATCCTTCTTTTGCATTAAATATTTGATAGTTGAATGGTCCGTATGCACTATGCATTTAGTTCCAATCAAATACGGCCTAAACTTTTAAAAACCATACACAATAGCTAATAATTCTCTTTATTTAGTGGTATAATTAATTTGAGTTTTATTAAGAGTTTTACTAGTATAGTACAAAACCTTGAATATTTTATCGTACATTTACCCTAAAGCAACTCCAATCACAAAATCATTGGCATCACACATAAGTTCAAATGGTTTCTCCCGATCAGGTGAAATAATTATAGGGGTAATGATTAATTTTTCTTTTAATATTTTAAAGGCATTTAAACATTCTTCATTAAACTCAAATTTCTTATCTTTTTCTAAAAGTTGACACAAAGGTTTAGTAATTTTTGAAAAATCTTTAATATAACGTATGTAAAATCAAACCTGTCCTAAAAAATCCTTACCCCTCTCACTTTAGTAGGAGGTGGTAATTTCTCAATAATCTGAATTTTTGTAGGGTCAACCTCCATTCCAATTTCAAAATATGACCAAGTACAATTTCTCCTGCAACCATAAATTGACAGTTTTCCCAATTTATAACTAAATTTGTTTTCTCGCAAATCTTCAAATCTTTTTCTAAGTTATTAAAACATATGTCAAATGAAGTTTCAAATACAGAAAAATCATCGATAAATACTTCTATTCCATTATCAATCGAATTACTAAAAATAGACATCATGCATCTTTGAAATGTTACAGGTTCATTACATAATCCAAAGGGCATTCTTCTAAAAGAAAATGTTTCATAAGGGCTAGTAAATGTTGTCTTTTTTTTATCCTCAGGAGCAATGGGTATTTGATGATAACTAGTATATCCATCCAAAAGCTATAGTACTTGTGTCCAGCAAGTCTATCCAACATTTGATCTAGAAAAGGAAGAGGAAAGTGATCTTTCCTAGTGGCTGCATTTAATTTTCTATAATCAATACAAATTCACCAGCCTTTAATTTGTCTTGTTGGTATAATTTTATTTCGTTCATTTACATCAACAGTCACTCCTCCTTTCTTAGGGACACAATGAATTGGACTTACCCAAGCACTGTCTAAAATTGGATAAATAATTCCAGCATCAAGCCATTTTAAAATTTCCTTCTTAACTACTTCTTTCATCATTGGATTTAATCTCCTTTGCGGATCAGCTCTAGGTTTATGTTGTTCATCCAACAAAATTCTATGCATACAGATCAAAGGACTGATTCCTTTAATATCGATAAGGTCCAACCAAAAGGCTTTTTTTAGCTTTTTAAAGTATCTAATAATTTTTTTCTTGATATTCGTTCAAATCCGAAGATACAATAACTAGTAAGGTAGCTGATTCTCCTAAAAACATGTATTTCAAATGATTAGGAAGAATTTTTATTTCAAGTTCAGGAGGTTTTATGATAGATAGAATTAAACTTATATCATCACTTTTCATAGTATCCAACATTTCAAATCTTTCCTGAACATAGTCTAAATCTTCATTCTTCATATCATCAAAATCATCTTTAATTTCCTTATTATCCTCACATTTCAAATTTTCATATTTTATTTTATCTTCAAACATTTCTTTAAAATGATCATCTCTCAAATAAACATAGATTTCCATTTGAAAGCATTCATCATCTTTTTTTTATTGAGAGATATTTCATAGAATTCAGAATATTAAACGTCACCTCTTAATCATTAACTCTCATAGTTAATTCTCCTTTTTGAACATCAATCATAGCTCTTCCAGTAGCAAGGAATGGTCTTCCGAAAATAATTAGAATTTCTTTATCTTCATCCGTATCTAATACAATAAAATCCACAAGAAAGATAAATTTATCCACATTCACTAATATATCTTCCACAACTCCTTTAGGATAAGTAATGGAACGATCAGCTAACTGAAGAGCCACAGAAGTAGGTGAAATATCTCCTATTCCTAATCTTTTGAAAGTTGATAAAGGTATAAGGTTAATACTAGCTCCTAGATCACTGACCGGGTGCTTCAGTGCTGCCAGATATGAAGTCTCTAAAATAATATTCAAAAGATAATTTCAGTTTAGTTTCACAATAAGATCAATTTTAATAATTAGTCAATCACCCCGTACACGCAAGTATATGTATCGCTCAAGTAATACAGGGCTCTAGTGGAGTCCTGGTTATCGATCCCACGAGGAAGGTCGTAACTTATCAAATTATATCCAAGATTTGAAATCTAATTCTAAATTAACCATGCAAATTCATGAACTATCTAAGTTGCTAGTGCAAATATAATTAAACTAAATTAACTACAATTACTTTCTAAACTTCTAAGCAAGACGATTAACACACACTATGTTTTTTTAAAGATTCAAATATGGAAAAGTATCTATTCTCTTGCAATGTGTCTATGATGAGTGATTGATATATATTGATAGTAATTTTGTATTGTTCCAAATATGAGCATTAATATTCTTTACCTTCGTTAGAGTACCCCCTCTTCCAACTATGAAAAGAATATTGACAAATCTTAGGTTTAGTCACTAAGGGTCATTTTGGGGCAGCTGCAACTTATTGAATAATCTGCTGATAAGCTAATTAAAAATAATCTGCAAATAAGCTAGGTGCGGTAGCTATTATAAATTTTTATTTTTTTGGAAAAGCCAGACCGCAGATAGAAAGCTCCCACCGCACCTAGGTAGGTGCGGTGTGAAAATGCTGTTTTCAGCATTTTGAAAATGCATAAGCTGCCAAAATGCGGTTTACGCAAACAAGCCAAGTGCGTTTTCAAAACGCTACCGCACCAAATAAGATGCCCCGAACAGACCCTAAATCCAAGGTTAGGCTGGGAGAATACTAGCTCTCACTTCCCTTTGCCTGAAGGCTAACTATAGCTTTAGTTACCAAACTTTAGGATAGAATTGAGGATTTTAGCCTGTCACTCTAAAACTTCCAATTTGACACCCATCAAACTATATTTCCCTATTTATTTGCACTTAATTTCCATGAACTATGCACTTCATTCAAGGATATTGAATGGATTCTCCACTATTGTTGTAGAATACTTAATCCTTTCAAATTAGATGTTTCAGAATAAATTTTAACAATTTAAATGGCCAGATCAAAAAGTAAATGAAGTTCAAAGTGAAAAATCATCACAATTTCTTAACATTTTTATGGCACATCAAATCTACATCAACACTTACCACATCACATTGCAAGAAGAAAGGCAAAGAATTCTACTCAGAATTCTTGAAGAAGATACAACACAACATGGATTATATATAAAAGCAAAGTCATACAAACCACAAAATTAAATACAAATTATCTCACTTTCTTCCCCCAAATAAATCCCTTGAAGTTCCTTTGAATCCTTTTCTCTCTTCTCTTCAACACTCAATTATCTCTTTAGAATAATGAGGAAGAAGCAAACACTCACTTTCCTCCTTCTTCTACACTCCACAGAGAAGAATCCCTCTCAAAACATACTTTCTACAAACCCTAACACACTCTCTTCACTCCTCTTCACTTCTCTCACACTCCATACTCACACACAACTACTCTACTAACTTCAAATTGGTGTCCATAACTGTCTAAAATAGTCTAGAAATGAATTCTTCAAGAGTTTCCTCGAGCACTCCTTCAAAAAGTGTCCAAATAAGTTGAATTTGAGTTCCACTGACATTGGGCGCCAGCGGCGCTGGATAGGGTGTCGGCAGCGTTGAGCTACCTTTTAATTCAGTACTTCTCTGGAATTGGGTGCCAGTGGTGGCCATTTTGGCGCCGGCAGCGCCATAAAGTTTTTTCTCCATTTTGCCTCTTTTTGCTCCAAATTCATTCATTTTCACTTTCTTTTGCTCCAATCACCTAAAATCATCATACCTGCAGCAAAACATGAATAATATCTTTCTTTAAAGTGCAATATCACAAAAAATGAGTACAAATTATCTAGCAAAAATCTCAAATATTTTTGGTGTATTAAAATCCCCTAAACTTAACTATTACTTGTCCTTAAGTAATTCTTTTACTACATAAAAATATAATTCAAAGTAGTGAACTTTTCAATTATAAAATACTATGATTTTTCATTCACATGAATATAATAGTATGATTCTTAGAAAGAAATTCAGTTACTCAGGTTAAAACTATAGGTATAAGATTATTCAGTAATCAACTCTAGGAGTTCTAGTTTTCTATTTATTTCGCGATAAAACATAATTTGTCACATTTGTACGGCTTTTTTTTTTAGGTTATGTGTTGTATTTTGAAAAGGGGTCGCCTACAGAAATTGTCGGTGAATTTTTCGGATTTTAAATTTAATTTAAATATATATATATATAATTTGAAAAGTAACATTTGGTTTTTTGAAAATAATTTTAAGTTTGAAAATTTTAAGATATGAAATCAAACCGATCTCACATCCCAAATAGTTTATATAAACGAACACCACATCACAAACCATGTATCTATCCCGAAGAATAGACACATTGCTTGACGATGGGACTCGATTAAATAAACTAGAGGATTTGTGACATCCGTTTGGTCTGCAAACCAGTTTTATAAGTCGACGAGTTCCCTCGCTTAATATAAAGGAATTAAGCGTGGTTTATATTACTCGGGTTCTTAAAGTTCCCTATAAGGGCAAGCCCCTATAGTTAATTACATCTTAAATAATGGGAATCACTTAAGAAAACTCTCGATAATGATCAGTGGTTTTGCTCTCAAGAATTTCAAAGTTTAAGGTTTCAAACAAATGGATTTTGGAAATTTCAATTGGGAATGGATCAAATTTGGAACAGTTACTTTAGGAGTCCAAAGGAAAAGAAATAGGAGAAGCTGAGGATCCAAGAAGAATCTTGGCAACTTCCCAAACTATTCTATTGTTTGGCTTCAATTTGGGAGTTTATTTAATGTTTCAACCCTGCCAAATTTAATTAGTTAGGACTTATATTTGTATGACATGATCATACAAATAGCCTGGAAGATGTGAGGGTTTGTGTCGTACCAAATGACTACCTCGGAGTCCTAAGAACGGTTAGGGCTTAATTTGCATAACATGATTATGCAAATGCCTAACGAAAAGTTGAGGATTTATGTTGCACTAGACAAACAACCTCAAAATCCTATGGCTTGTTATTTAATTCTAAGAAAGGTTTTGCTGAAGTAGACTCAGGTTTTGCTGACGAAGATAGCCGTGCTGCCCGCCTTGCTCCAAGCTCCTTGTTGTTGAAGAGGTTTAGATGTAGAAGGTGAAAATCAGGAGATAAGAGAAGTGTTTTGGTTTAGAAAAGTTTTAAAATCCAAATGTCTTTAATGTTTTATTAGGGGAATCTTAAAGTTGATTATAACAACACCGGTTAAGAGCCCACGGTTCCATCATTCCGACACCGTTATTTTTATCGGATTCACTTAGTCCAGATGAATTTGCTAAACTCAACTGAATGAGTTCCACACTTTCATTTAGACCATAGGAAATCCCGTTAGCAACACGTAGGTTACATCATTCGAGGTATTTCCGATCATCCAACAAGACGTTTTAATTTAGTTATAGTTATAGTTTTGTGTTCTGTTTGTGATTAAATTTTGAGTTGTTTTATATTTTGAAATGTTGTGGCGGTGAATTTTATCTTGTTGTGATTTTTAATTTAGTTTTGGGTTTCAGTTTTGTGGCTATCCTAAAGGTTTCAGTTTTCATGCAACAATCTTGTTTAACATGCAAGAAGGTAAAGCGCAGTACATGTAAGTAACTTGCAATAAAATAAAAGCGTACCTGGAGGGTCTTCCCATCATTCCAAGCTACCCTTAAAGCACATTTTAAGGCATATATATATATTTGCAACAAGTACCAAGGTAAAGCTAAGGAAATGTTCTGGTTGTCTACCAAAATCCTAATCCTATTGCTAGTCAATCCCTATGGCGTCTAGGTTCTTGTATTTTGTTAAGGATGATTTTCTTCATCAAAGAACAATTAAGTTCAATTGTTCTTCTAAAATATCTCATCATATTGAGAAAGTGCTTAGGACGAATCTTAAACATCTTTTCAATGCTTCTGAGAATATTTTGAGTCCAAATGAATTTTATTGTACAAGTGAATTGTTCATCCAAAAGTTTAGTTTAGTTTGTTACTTGCTCAGTGAATTAGGATGTTTGATTATCCTATAAGTAAAGTGACATATCATTTGATACTTTACTTAAGAGTTATAATAATGAAAACCTTTAGGGGGCAAATCAGTTTGTTAAAGAATTCAATGATTTAAAACTGGAATTGGTGATTTAAAGTGATTTACTTTAGTTATGAAATTTTAATAATTTAAGTTTGGAATAGTGTTCAAATTGTTTTAATTTTAATTAAATCTTTACATCTTTAATGATTTCAATGTATTAGAGTAATTTGGGTTGAAAGAGGTGTTTAGATTATTCAATTTAAATTTTAATGACTTAATTTTAATTTTATTGAAATATTTAGGTTAATTTTTAATTGGTTTGATTTTTTTTGTTTTTTTTATTTTGAATTGTCTTAAGGTTGATTTTCTTTAATGTTTCAAATTTGTTTTAGATTTTTTTTTAAGTGATTTCAAATTAATTTTAATGTTTTAAATTTATTCCAATTTGATTATCAAGTTATTCAATGTTTTAAATTTTTAATTTAATTAAGGTTTATTTTCCTTTTAATTATTTAATTATTAATTTCAATTATCACTTTAAATTTAATTAGAAGTTAAATATTATTAAAGTGATTCATTTAGGGATTTTAAATTAAAGAATTGATATCTTCTTAAATCAAATCCCTAATCTTAATAATCCAAATTTTAACTCTATTCTTCCAAAATTCAAATTGTTTAATTAATTAAAACTTACTTTAAATATTTTCAAGATGATTAATGGGTTTCTACCCCTTAATTCCCTAGGTTTCAATCATCTAATGAAAATTTTAAAATCAGATATTTTACGCTCCCCTTGATTAAACCTAAATATTAATTAGGGTTAAAATTCTTTAATTACCTTTATGCCCCTTTAGGCTTATTTATTTCCTAACTCATCAAATTAAGCTCAAATGAACTTAAAATTTTTATGTCACTTCACTCGTATGTCAATTAAGACATTAGAGGGGAAAATGAGATTTTTCTGAATTTAATTTAATTTATATATTTATTTTTTTGAAAAATATGGGTTTTCAATGAAAATTCAACAACATGACCAAGGTAAAGTTTCTGTCCTTAGGAAAATTATGGGATTTTTCACCGACCAGAGGACCACTTGGACCAATTTTGGTGATTTTTTTAATTATATTTTATTTATTATAATTATTTTCAGTTTTGGAGTGTTAATTAATTATAAAATAAAATTAAAATTGAAAAATGGATTTTATATTTTTCTTAAGTCTCTCTGACCTCAAGGAGTTCAGAGAAGTAAATTTTATAATTTTCTAATTTTTTTTTGATTTATTAGAATTAATTTAGTGAAAATGTTGAAAAATCCATTTTTTAATATTAAAGATTGTCTTAAGGTTTTAAAATTCAATATCTTTACTTTGAGGCTTAGGAAAAATATTTGGTTTATTCCTAAGTGATTAGGAGGTGAACTATGACATTTTTTATAATTTTTAATATTTTTTTAATTTTTATTATTTTTTTAATTATTAAAATATTAAATTAAGGTGGAAAATAAAGATTTTTGAAAAAATACAATTTTAATTTTCTTAGACTCCTCTTATATCAGAGAGCCCACAAAACCAATTTGGTGGATTTTTGGAATGTATTTTTAGAGTTATGAATTATTAAAGTTTAATTTTACTCATATGACATAATTAATCCATTTAGTGGGGTTAAACATTTTCAATTGATTCCAAATTTTTATGTGAGGTCCCTCTGATCTTAAAGATCAGTGGAGAATTGTTTTTAAGTTCTTTTGATGTGTGGTTAAACGTAATTAATTAAAATTCAGTTTTGAGTGTTTAGGTCAATTAGGATTATTCTTAATGAATTAACTCAAAACATAATTATCCTAGGGTCTTCTAGTCCTAAGAAACTTCCCCAAATTTTTCTAGAATTTTTAAGCAATATGCTAATTAATGGAATTAAAATACCAAAAATAGTGACATAAACTTGAAAAATACATAACTTGCCATAGAGATAACCTCTGACCTTGAAAAATTCAGGGAATGTTCCCAAGATCAGAGGCTTCAAAAGCCCTATGGTCTCATGCCATGGTGAATTGTCTATACAAATGGAGAATTAAAATACTGAAATGAGTAAATAATTAATTAAAAATAAAATACTCATCAAATTAACTCAATTCTTTTTCCACATTATTCTCCTCTGTTCACTGAGCAAGAGTGTATTTTTATTTTATTTTTGTAATTTTTCTATGCAAAGATATGGATTTTTGAAGTTCTGGGTATTTAAATAAATAAAAAAATACCCCTAATTATCTACTTATCCACGTGGCGCCGACTCATCCTCGGCAGCTCCGAAAGCCCACGCGTCACCTCCCTATTCGACGCCGCCATCCGACTCAGCGCTCCGGGGGCCCGCCGTTCATATCCCGTTCACTCGTCCGACGTGATCTGCATTGTCCATTCGATACACGCTCGATCCAACGGCGGCCGATCATCGTCTCTGACTGGTGTGTCCCAAGAGCCGTCCACACACAAAAACTAAGATCTCTCTCGTTTCTCAATGGATTTTCATGTTCTTATGCTCTATGGATTCGTCTTGAGGAGACGAACACATCCATACGGTTTACATGCTATGAAATTTACTCAAACAAAATGGAGAATAGCTGGAAGCTCGGGTTAAAGAGAAGTCTCCATACCTTGGTTCAGGAGGTGAGGCCTCAACTGAATGTGCTCGGCACGTTCGTTGGAGTTGGAGGAGCCTGGGGATGAAGCCTCTAGCCCTGTCGAATTGTCTAGGTGCAACTTCCACCAAGCCCGATTTCAAACTTTGGAGGCTAGAGCAATTGGGTGGCCTGGAGAGGGGCTTTCACCAGGAAACTCCTTCTCTTGGTCCTGTGCAGGTGTGGGTGAGTTTAATTTAATTTTGGTGGAGGTTTGAGAGATGTCCTGTTCTGGCCTGAGAATTGAGCTCCAAAATTGAGCTCAATCAATGGGATTTAGGGCAGGAGAACAGTGGGGATGGATTGCTCTTGGCTAGGGGAAGCTCTGTGAGGAGTTTGGAGGGATTCTATGAAGGTTGATTTCAGCCAACCTTTTGGCCGAGAGGGGGTGGCTTGTTTAAATAGCCATGGCCAGGGCCTCCTAGGGGGGTTTGATGGCTTGAATCAACTGCTCTGTTGAAGAGAAGAACAGCTGCAGTTGCCATTGGACATCAGACAACTCAGCTAGTTCAAATTGAATTTTTGAATCCATTTAGACCTCTCGACCATGGTGTTTTCCGGCGACCTGGTGGCTGGCCGGCCAGGGTCAGGTCACCATCCTGATCAGGAGGGTCAGGGCTTGAAGTTTGTGGGTTCAATTGGCCAATGCCAAGTGTAAAGAGGTTTGATTTAAGTGGTAAGGGGGAAGGGTCATTTTGGATTTAAATGGATCAAGTCATGGCTTAGGGCTCGGTGCACCATCCAAAGCTCTGATTTTTGGCTGAGGGAGGTCAGGTGAGTCAGCTTATGAAGAGTGGTGAAGTCCCCATCAAGATTATTTGGATTAAATTTGGGTTAAGGGGAATCATGGGTAGGGCTAATGACTTTTAGGGAGTGCTTATAGGATCTCCTCCTTTTGCCATTTAGGGAGTGATGACAAGTCTATGGCTCCTCATGGCTTACATATGGCTTATGCATGGCTCCATGGCTCCATTTGGCTTGGGGCCAAGCTTAGTCAATTTCATGGAAATGGGTTTTAAGGATTTTAGATATTTAGGGGTAATTTGGCACATGGCTTAGTTTAGAAAAGTTTAATGATGAATTTTAAACTTAGGGAGTGATTTAAATCAAAGGGATGATGAGGCTAATGTGTCATGTAGGCTTTGGATTGACTTTAGGCCTTTTGGATTTGGTGAAAATGAGCTTTTAAAATGGTTTAAGAAAGTGGGCCTTTAGGTTTGAAAACAAATTTGTGGATGGAAATTTTGTGAAGTATTGGGCCAAAAAAATATTAGTTTTAGTTTAGGGATGTGTCATGAATGATTTGAAACAAATTTGAGGTGATTTGGAGTTGAATTGTGTTTGATTTGAGATTTTTCGGTAAAGGGGCCAAAGTGGGTCAAATTAGTCTAAATTGGCATAAGGTTGGGCTAATGTTAGATTTGATGTAAAATTAATGTTGAGAAATGTTTATAGGAGTTTTACAAAAAGTTTTCAACTTTGGTTGGGCTTTGATTTTGGGATTTAGGCCCATTTGGGTTCATGGTGGGTTTAGGCCAAAATTGGGGATTTTGGTTTTGGGTTAGGTTTGGGTGGAGTTTGGGTTCAAATTTGGGGTAAATCTTGTTATTTTTTGTTTTTGGGGATGTTAGGAAGTTTTAGGAAAAGATTTGGGGTTAATTGGAGTTGAGTTGAGTTAGTTTGGGCTAAGTTTAGGTCATGGGCCAAAATTGGGCTTTAAGCTTCAAATTGGAATTGGATCCAAATGTTAATCAAATTGGGCTTGAATTTGATCTAAATTGATATTGGGTATATTTAATTGAAGTTTAGAATTGAATTGGATCAAAATTGAGGTCAATTGGGTTGATTTGGTTTGACATTGGGTCCACTTGGGTTAAAAATGGGTAAAATTGGGGGTTTTGGTAAAAGTGAGCTAAATTGACAAAATTGGCTTATGGTGTAGTTGAATAAAATGAAATTAGGAATATTTGGGATTTTCTGGAATTTTTTAGGAATTTTCTAAATTTTTAGAATTTTTGGGTTAAAAGGGTATTTTGGGTATTTGGAGGGTATTGGGGGGTATTTTTGGAATTCTTGGTATATTTAGTCAAGGATGATCAATTTGAATGGTGGGAAATGTTTAGAATTAGTTTTGAGGAATTTTGGATAATTTAGATGATTTTGCAAATTTTTTGTGGTTTTAAGGGCATTTGGTAGGTTTGGTGGGTGTAGGGTCCCCGGGGTCAAAACTTAAAATTTTGAAAAAATGATGAATGATCAAATTTGCATAGAATGGAATCACGTTGGTTGAGCCATGAATCCATATCAAGCCCATAAGAGCCATGAGAGGACTCATTTGAGGCATTCACTATGTTGTTCCTCACCCTCTTGCCTAAGGGCTCTAGGGGTTAAGGTCCATCCATATGAATTACCTACATGAGTCAGGAAGCCAAGCTAGGTATGAATGGTTTTAGGATTTGGAATGTGTGTGAAAGTATAATGTGTGTGCAAGTCAACCCTCACCAGACCAGGCCACTCAGGGTAGTCCTAAGGCCAAAGAGTCCTATAGGGAACTCATCCTTTAAACCTCCACATTTGATCTTAACCTTCCAAGTGGCTTAGGGGTTTACAATCAGGCATGTGGGGTTTAAAGGGAGTTAAGAGGTGTTTGAATTTCTAAATGGTGGGTTTCATCTCTAATCCTCTAAGATAGTCAAAGGGAAAGCCTAAGGCTAGATCCTAAGTACTAAGGAGAGAGAAGAGAAAAGACCTCATCAAAAATGAGGTCAACAACATTAAAGGTACCTTAAAAGACTATATGAAAAAGAAATTGATGCAAAATCTATTAGAACATAGGCTAATACTTTACATATAAATTCAGAAATGTAGCAAAGTTCTCCCTTTAGGTTGATTCAAGTGAAGCCAATTTTTTATTAGGCATCTCCTCAAGTTTGTCCTCAGACACACACACACACACACACACACACACACACACATATAATCTATTTGAGATTGTTTTTCAATCATTTATTTTTTTCATTTTTTTATATGAGGATTACTGTATCTAGATAGCCTTTAATAGTTTTGAACTTCACTCTCCTCTTTCTAAAGTTGAAACCTGAAACACCTCCTTACTTTATAAATATATATTAGCTTTATAATTCATCATAAAGTCACACTCCTTTCTTCACACATAGTTCTTTAAGTCTCTTAACATTTCCAAAATACAATTTTCTTTACTTTAAATAGTTAACTATAATCCAATTCTCTTATACTAAATATCTCAACCTTATAAAATTAACCTTCATTACTAAATACTTCATTCAAATCCCCCATAATATTTAGATGAAATTAAAAACTTAGTTATCTCAAGTTAGGTTCATCTATTAAAAGTTATGTTAATAAATTTTGAAATTATATTAATTGAGAATAAATAAGAGTTAATGTTTTTACCCTTCCCCAAACTTAAGCTTTTCATCACATATAAATTTGCAAAGGTAGAGAGTAAAAGAAAACTAGCATTTTTGTGTTGGGATTTTGAAATATTCTGAAGCTATGCTCGTATTAATCAATAAATTAAGCTAGCAAGCATGAAAAAGTTAGAAGCAGTGATATATATAACATTACAAATTTGCTAGGGGAAGAAATATTAAACACTTAAACATCAAACATCCAATATAATATCACAATCTCAATCTAAACTACTAAACGACTAACACAGAGTTCATTACATTTTCATTTTTCAACACAAATACATCAATAAACTACATAAATCACAGAACGCCAAATAACAACACAATAAAGTACTACAACACAAAAAATAAAAATAAAAATCATAAAAACAGACTACACTACCAATCATCATCACCAGCTTCTTCAGCCTCTTCTACTTGATCAGGTCGGTATGGAACATAGCTGGGGCAGGTAGGAAATATCACTTCAGTGACTCCCCTCATAAATCTGAACTGAGCATCATGATAGGCTATATCATACTCAACTCTCCTCCTCATATAATCTTCATTCATATCACTTCTAGCCTCAAAGTCATCCATCCTGCTATGGAGTATATCTATACTAGCACTCTGAATCCTCAACTACTCCATAACATCAGATAATGTAGGTAGCTCAGAAGTAGATGGTATATACTGACTGGTAGTAGGAATATCAGTACTCGTACTTTCTCCTCTCCCTACCACATGATACTCATAAGTACGAATAATGGTCTGGGTATTAGGTCTCAGTGGTATGGCTAATTCTTCGGAACTATCAAAGTCAACTCCAAACTGTGCACATAGTGAATGAATTAGGGCAGGATGTCCTAATCCATTAGTGGTTTCTCCTCTAGCAATAGTCTAGATATTCTTGAAAATAATCAATCCAATATTTGTTCGATTCATTGTCTGAATACAATAATTGAGAATTGCTTGGTCTATAGTCACTTCACTGTGATGATAATATAGTAGTAGTCTGGCAGAAATGAAATAGTGCAAAGCTTTAAAAACTACATTTAATATGGAGACAGAGAAATTAATCATATGTTTTTGCTTTGCTCTCCATTCCCCTCTTCCATCAGTAAGAAAAGAAATCATTTCTTTCATATTAGGTTCTCTAAAATAAAGTTTTCATAATTATAAAATCTCACCCCCTGTAACTGATAAAAATCATTAATACGCTGAGGGGTGAATTCAACCATTTTTCCTTGAATAAGCACATATTCTGTTTCGGTCCAAGGTAGATTTGTGTAAAATTCTCCCATAGTACCCATAATAGCAATAGGAGTGAAATAACAAAATCTCTCCCAGTTCCTATCAGAAATCAACTGCTCTATAGATCTGCCTGGATTTTCAAAAGTTATATCTTGTATAGACTGTTTACTATGTAGGAATGAATTGAGTCAAAACTGTGCTTTAACATTAATAAATTTATCTTCATCAAAATCCAACTTTCTCTTGCCTTTGCTTGTTCTAGGAGCCTTTTGAAATTCTAAAACATTTTGTAAGAAAATTCAATAAATTTCAAAATCTCAATGTAGGAGACTCCTAAAGCAAAACTAAGTAAATAAGAGCATAAATCACAATGGAAAATCTCAAAACTTCATCAAAAATTTTAATTTTCAGATCTAAGTAATGTGAGAAATTCCCATGGTGAAAATAAAAAATTTTTATTTTAGGGTGAAGCTCTTACCAAGAGATGTTAAGATCCACACTCTTTAGGGCTTGAAATTGCTTTTAATCCTTGATCTAGCAAGCCCTATGTCTCGAAGATGAGATGGCTAGAGGTAGAAGACGACGGAAATGGCAAAATAGGTGGGTCCTAGGGAAAAAATCACAAAAAGCTTTTCCATAAAATCTGAAAAAATCACACAAAGCTTTTCCATGAAGAGGGTTTAGGCGTTTTCTATATTCGAGCGCCAGCGGCGCTGGTTTAGGCGTGATATAACTAAAATATATAGTGTTTTTAAATACATTTTTTTACCTATTTTTGATCATATTGCACTTTAATAGAAGGTATTTTGTGTTTTTCTTGCAGGTATGATTAAAATGAGTGACTATGATGAAAGGAGCAACAAATGATCAAATTTGGAGCAAAAATTAAAAGGTTTTCAAAATTGGCATTTGGTGGCTAAGCACCGGACCCTTGGCGCATAGGCGCCACAGTTAAGGTGACAAATTTTATTTGATTTTGGCTCAAATTTAAAGGGGTTTTTGAAGCATCCTTTGGTTTAAACTTCACTAACTTTCCATGAGCTCCAAAACTCATTTAAAATTTGAACGGATGGATGCATTCATGATGGGTACATTGAATATGGATATATTTTTAAGAAAAAGCAAGGCACCTTTTGGAAAATTAGAAAAAAGAAGATTTGAAGATCAGAAAAAGGGTTATTATTGGAGGGTTGATTAGTGTTAAGAGTCAAGTTTATGTTAAAGAGTTATTGAGAGCACCCCTTTCCACTTCATACACTTTTATTATCAATTTTATCTAGTTTTTAATAAGAGTGGAATGGAGATTTGAAGTCAACAGAGTTAGGCGCCAACCTCTATTGTGTCTTGTAAAGGGAAGTTTCAAAGGAACTTTAAGAGTCTTGTGGAGAGGATTTTCAGATAAGTGTTTAGCTTTGTTTTACATTTAGTTTTAAAGTAAGACTTGTTGTGATTTCATTTTGATTTCTACTTTCAAATCAAGTTTTGATTGTGTTTTCTCCATGGATTCTGAGTAGTTTTCTTTATCTTTTTCCTTTTAAATGATGAAGTAATTAAATTATGAAAGGAAGTTGTGTGAAGTATAGGATTTCAATGTTTGAAGAAGTTGTGATGATTCAGTACCTTGCACTTCATTTACCTCTTGATTTGGCCAATTAAGATGTTGAAATTTGTTGGGAGATTATGTAAGATCCATTGTGGTATTATCTCAATCAACAATTGGAAAGAATCACTTGCAATTGTTTGGATGAGAATTGTTGTCCATATGGTTGGGTGCAAATAAATAGTAAGATATGTTTATAATGGGGGGTAAAATTAGAGGACTTTAGAGTGACAGACTAAAGCCCTCTAATTTGGTTTGATATGAAAAAATTTTGTTATGAGATGTTAGCCCCCAGGTGGAGGGAATCGAGAGAACTCTATAGTGAGGCTAGTATCTTCCCTGCCTAACCCATCTACAAGATTTCAAAGCATCAAATTAACCAATGTTCTTTATAGTACCAAGTAAGGGTAAATAATACAATTACTTCTATTTGGCACAACACATTTTAGATACTTCTACAATGAAATTCCATAATTATTACTGATTTATTGAAAGAGGAAAAAGATATTTTATTCTCATTTGCTTTCATACTATTTTATAGTTGTGTTAACTTTAGTTGTTTGCTTTACTTTTTATTCAGAAAATACCAAAAACAAATTTGAAAAAGTTTATATCTTAAAACATACTTTAAAAAATCATTTTAAAAAGTAAAAAGTTATTTTTCTTATTTCTTTAAATTTTAGACATTTCCCTGTGGGTTTGATATCTCGGGGCTTAATCAAAAAGTCATATATTATTTGATAAATGATACATATAATTGTGTAGTATCCCATATTATATATAATTAAAATATAATTTCATATCTAAAACGTAAGTGTAAATATTCGGAGATCAAGTTTTTGGCGCCTTTATAGGGAAAATTAATTAAAATATCATTTAAAAAAAATTTAAGAAAAATTAAGTGTTTGCTTTTCATTGTTTTGTTAGAGCATTTTGTTTTATTTTGTTAATTGTGTATGCGTAGTTCAGGTTTTGAGGGACTTGTGCCTTACGATTCTAAATTAGAGCGAACTATCAGAAAAATTAAAAAAATTAAAAATACATAAAAAGATAAAAATATTCAAGAAATGATAAATCAAGATCATCAAAATGTTGAAATCTTTTAAGAATTTAGACCTTTAAGAGATTAGGCTAACCCTGCAGTGGATAAACTTCATGGTAGAATTCAACACCCTACTGTAGCTACTAATCCATTTGAACTTAAACATGTTATTATCCAGATGGTATCTAATAATCATTTTTGGGGAGCACCAACTGAAGATCCTAATTTACATCTTGCCAGATTTCTGGAATTGAGCGCTACTTTTAAATACGATGGTGTTTCAGATGATGCTATTAGAATTAGACTTTTTCCTTTTTCACTGAGGAATAAGGCTAAGATTTTGTTTCGTTAGCACCTGGATCTATCAGAACTTGGGGTGATTTAGAAGAAAAATTCTTTGCTAAATATTTTCCACCATCGAAGACTGCGAAGCTTAGAAATGATATTACAACTTTTTGTCGACTTGAAGGGAATCATATATGAAGCATGGGAACGTTTTAAAGATCTCTTAAGAAAGTGTCCACATCATTCGATACCAGATTGGTTAATAATTCAGACCTTTTATAATGGATTAGCTGGATCTCTTAGATCTATTATCGATGCCGTTGCTGGTGCTTCATTGATATATAAACAGTTTGTTGATGCTTATGCTTTAATTGAATAAATGGCTACTATTAATTTAAAATGGCCTTCTAAAAGGTTAAATCCTAAAAAGGTAGCCAACATTCAAGAAAATGATGCTTTTGCGATGCTAGCGAATCAAGTTGCTGCAATTTCAACGAAGATAGACCAATTTGGGATGAATTTTTCTTAGCCAACTTCCATGATTGAAAAAAATTTATTAGGCCAAATGGTTGATTCTCAAACTTCAACAGAAACCTTGAATGCCATAAGTAAGCCTAATAACCCATATTCCAATTATTATAACCCAGGTTGGAAAAACCATCTAAACTTTAACTAGAATACCAATAATCAGGGTGGTAGTAATCAATATTTGGGGAACAACCAAGTAATCCCTTTGGGAAACTGGAAAAACCAAGGGAATAATAATTATAGACCAACCTATCCTCCAAGTTTTAACAATAATTCACAATTTAAGGAGAAGAAGTTGTCTGATGAAGAAGTGGTGTTACAAATGGGAAATCAATTACAAAGTCAAGGAGCTACAATCAGAAATATTAAGAATCAATTGGGATAGATTGCCAATTCATTAAGTAATAGATCCCGAGGAACGCTTCCTAGTAATATTGAAATAAATCCAAGAGACAAAACGAAAGAGCAAGTACAAGTTATTCAGTTAAGAAGTGGAAGAGAGTTGGAAGGTAGAGTTCAAAAAGAGACTGAAGTAGAGAAAGAAGAAATTAAAAAACCAAAAGAGGATGCTCTGAAAGGTTTGGAAAGACCTATTTCTCCACCTAAGGTTGATTTAGAAAAGCCACCACCTCCATTTCCTCAGAGACTTCGACAACAAAAATTGGATAGAAAATTTTCAAAATTCTTGGAGATATTTAAGAAGCTTACAATCAACATTCCATTTGCTGAAGCCTTAGAACAAATGCCAAGCTATGTGAAATTTATGAAGGATATTCTTAATAAAAAAGGAATTTTGAAGATAATGAGACCGTTACACTTAGTGAAGAGTGCAGTGCAATAATTCAGAAAAAGCTTCCTGAAAAACTCAAAGATCCTGGAAGTTTCACAATTCCATGTGCAATCGGATCAGATTTTATGGAAAAGCTTTATGTGTTTTGGGTGCAAGCATTAAGCTTATGTCGTTATCAATATTCAAAAGACTGGGATTAGGAGAAATAACCCCTACAAATGTAACTCTGCAATTAGCTGATCGTTCGATCACATAACCTAAAGGAGTTATAAAATATGTTTTGGTGAAAGTGGATGAATTTATTTTTCCTGTTGATTGCATTGTGTTGAATATGGAGGAAGATAAAGAGATACCCATAATTTTAGGGAGACCTTTCCTAGCTACAAGCAGAGTGATGATAGATGTTGAAAAAGGGGAATTAACGATGCGAGTTAATGATCAAAGTGTTACATTCAATATTTAAAAGTCAATGAAATATCCTACAAGAGGTAAAGATGATGAATGTTATATGATGGATGTTATCAAATATTTGAGTGAATACCATTTCAAATCAACTTATGAAGAAAAATCTGAAATTGAAAAATTGGAACACAAGCAAGAATATTAATTACAAGATTCTAAAGATTTTCATGAGGAAAATTTCAATTATGTTCATGAAAATTTTGAAATGTTGGACATGACTGAAAAAGATGAATCTTTTGGTCCGTCAATTGAAAAACCTTCTGAACTTAATTTAGAGAGGCTTCCTAATCATTTAAAGTATGCCTTTTTAGGTGATTCCTTAACTTTGCCAGTTGTAATTTCCTCTCAATTAACTGAAAGAGAAGAAGAGAGTTTGATTGAATTTTTGAAGAAATATAAGAAAGCCTTTGGATGGACAATAGCTGATATTAAAAGAATTAGTCCTTCAATTTGTATGCATAGAATCCTTATGGAGGATAACTGCAAACCTCAGGCTGATCCTAAAAGGAGATTAAATCCTATCATGAAAGAAGTTGTTAAGAAATAAATCTTAAAGTGGTTGAATGCAGGAATTATCTACCCTATTTCAAATAGTGCATGGGTTAGTACTATTCACTGTGTACCTAAGAAAGAAGGAGTTACTGTGACTGTGAATGAAAAGAATGAAATAATACCAATAAGACAAGTTACGTGATGACGAATATGCAATGATTATATAAAATTTAATCTTGTCACCAGGAAAGATCATTTTTCACTTCCCTTTCAAGATCAGATGTTGGATAGACTGGTTGGGCATAAATATTTTTATTTTCTGGATGGATACACTGGTTACCACCAAATTCAAATTACTCCTGAGGATCAAGAGAAAATAACATTTACCAGCCCTTATGGTACATTTGCTTTTAGAAGAATGCCCTTTGGTTTATGTAATGCCCCTGTTACATTTCAGAGATGTATGATGGCAATTTTTTTTGATTTAATAGAAAAAAGAATTGAAGTTTTTATGATTGACTTTTCTGTGTTTGGAATTTCATTTGAATCATGTTTAGAACATCTATCTAAAGTTCAAAATGCTGTGAAGAAACTAACTTGGTTCTTAACTGGGAGAAATGCCATTTTATGTTAGCAGGAGGAATTTTTTTGGGACATCGTATATCAGAAAATGGTATAGAAGTAAATCCTGCAAAAATTCAAGTGATCTCTAATTTACCTTGCCCAACTAATGTAAGGGGAATTAGAAGTTTTACGGGACATGCTTTGGATTTTACGAGCGTTATATTAAAGACTTTTCAAAAATTTCGAAGCCTTTATGTCGTTTACTGAAAAAAGATGTGATTTTTAATTTTGATGATGATTGCCTAAAAGCTTTTGAAATTTTAAAAGAAAAATTAATCACTGCACCTGTTATAGTTTCACCTAATTGGGAAAAACCTTTTGAATTAATGTGTGATGCTAGTGATTATGCTATTTGAGCTGTTTTAGGTCATAAATATGATAGAAATTTCAAAGTAATTTACTATGCTAGTAAAACTCTTAATAAAGCTCAAATTAATTATACCACTACTGAGAAAGAGTTATTAGCTATAGTATTTCCCTTTGATAAATTAAGATCATATTTAATTGGAACTAAATGTGTGGTGCATACTGATCATTCTGCTATTAAGTATTTAATGAATAAGAATGATGCAAAACCAAGACTGATTAGATGGACTCTTTTTTGCAAGAATTTGATTTCGAGATAGTTGATAAGAAGGGTGCTGATAATCAAATTATTGATCATTTGTCTAGGCTTGAATTGAAAAATCTCTCTGTGGTGCTGAAGAAATTAATGAAAATTTTCTTGATGAAAAATTGTTAGCTGTTAATGAGTTGTGTGCTCCGTGGTATGCTGACATTGTAAACTTTATTGTTAGTGATATTTTATCTTATGGTTTGACATACCAGGAGAAGAAGAAATTTCTATCTGAAGCTAAGACTTATTTTTGGGATGACCCATTTTTATATAAACAAGGAAAGGATTTGATTATTCGAAGATATGTGCCTTTAGAAGAAACTTATGAAATTATTCAAAAATGTCATAATTCTGATTATGGGTGATATTTTGGAGTTGATAAAATTGCATATAAAATCTTACAATCTGGATTTTATTGGCCTACAATATTTAAGGATGTTAATGTTTATATTAAAAATTGTGATCAATGTCAACATGTAGGTAATATTTCTAGAAGAAATGAGATGCCCCTCAATTATATATTGGAAGTTGAAATATTTGACGTTTGGGGATTAGATTTCATGGAACCATTTATACCATCTTTCGGAAATACATACATTTTGATAGCAATGGACTATGTATCTAAATGGATAGAAGCTGTTGCTTTACCTCGATGTGATGCTCAAAGTGTTGCAAAATTTTTAAATAAGAATATATTTTGCAGATTTGGAATACTAAGAGTAATCATAACTGATGGGGGAAGTCATTTTAGAAATGTGATTATGGAAAAGTTAGTAAAGAAATATCATATTAACCATCACATTAATACTGCTTATTATCCGCAGACAAGTGGTTTGGTTGAATTATCCAATCGTGAAATTAAAAGAATATTAGAAAAGACTGTTAATCCAAATAGAAAGGATTGGTCAATCAAATTGGATTATGCTTTGTGGACCTATAGGACTGCCTACAGAACTCCTATAGGAATGTCCCCATATAGGCTAATTTTTTGAAAGCTTATCATTTACCAGTTAAACTTGAGCATAAAGCATTTTGGGCTATTAAAGAGTTCAAATTTAATTTGAAAGATGCTGGAGAAAAAAGATTGTTGCAATTAAATGAGCCTGAAGAGATAAGGAATAAATTTTATGAAAATGCTAAGATTTATAAAGAAAAGATGAAGTTATGGCATGATCGGAAGATTCTTACTAAAAATGTTGAGCCAAGGCAAAAAGTTTTGTTGTATAATGTTAGATTGAGAATTTTTGATGGAAAACTTAAGTCTAGGTGGTTAGGCGCATTTATTGTGATAAAGATTTATTCATATGGAGTTGTGGATATTAAAGATCCTAAGATTGGAAAAGTATTTAAAGTGAACGGTCATCGACTTAAAGCTTATTTTTCAGTCGATCAATCTAAATCTGTTGAGAATCTGATGTTGGGTCACTCAGAATAAGCTCTGGGTATGTCAGGCTGATGACGTTAAACCAAATGCTTTGTGGAAGGCAACCCAAATTTATTGGTGTGCTTTGTTTTTATGTTTATTTTGTGTGCTTTTATTTGCTTTGATTTGAGAAATGTGGTAGCATTTTGGAGTTTTTTATGTTATAGTGGTGTTTATTTGACCTTATTTAATGACTTAGAGGAGTCAAAATGAAGATTTTGACGTTTGGCAGAATTGTACAAAAATGTGCACTGGCGCATATGCGTCACAGTTATAAAAAACGTGAAAAATGAGGTTCTAGAAGCCTAAATCGTGGGTGAGTAGTTTTTGAAGTTATTAAGGAGTTTTAACACGTCTAGGGTCAGTTTTGTGCCTTCCCAAGTCTATAAAAAGGCCCTAAATTTATGAGATACTTGCCCCAGTTCTTATTTTCATTCTTGAGTCTTAAAAAGAGTATTTTGAGTGCAAAAATTCTTCTTGGGAGAGCAAAGTTAAGAAGAAAGAGGAAGCCAACAAGAAGAAGTTTATTTGTGATAGTGTGTAAGAGTTATATAATGGATTTCTGGTTGTGAGTATCCAAGGAATAACAGAAAGGATTACGAAGATTGAATCCGATGTGGAGTCTATTGATGCAAAGGTAAAGGAAATTGATGCACATTTAGTGCACATTGGATGGCAACTCAAAATGCAATTCAGTCATACAAGTCATGTGGAAGAAGCGAATAGAGTGATGTATCTGAAGACCAAATGGATAAAAGAAGAAGATGTAAGAGTTTTTAATCATCGCCCATTTTATCAAATTTACATTCCATATGGTTTAAATGGAACTAATGATGGTTCTGGATATAATCCACCAAATGGAGATTGGAATTAAATTATGTGTGGTCTTGTGGTTTGATTATGTTAGTTTAGTGTTTTAAGTGTGTCTTTCTTTTGTTAATGTCAATGTTTGTTGCACTTTACTTATGTTTGGTACATATCAATGATGTAAATTTGTGTTTAATTATGTGTGTTTGAACTTATGTATTGGAGAATTTCATCCAAAATGTTTGGATAGAAATTTGTAGTTCGTATTAAGTGTGTTTTGATATTTAAGTAATATAAGTTTGAGTTTGTGTGAAATTTGTGTGGAATCATTGGAAATTAAAGTGTACTTTTGGAGTATTAGAAGAGTTTATGGGGATAAATAATTATTTAAAGAGATTAAAGGTGATTAACTCAGATTTTTGACTGAATTAACTTAATTGTCAAAATGTGGACAATGGCGCCTAAGCGCCAAACTGACGACGCATAAGCGCCAAAGCTAAGCTTCGTACGCCTCGTGCATAGGCGCCAATTTGTGAAAATAAATTTTCTATAGTTAAAAACCCAAAATTTTCCATTTTTAACATCCACATCACCTTCAACCTCTCGGTTTCATGAAATAAAACCTTAGGGCATCACTAATTGGATGATTTTAGAGCAAATTTCATCAAAATTGTTAGATTTGAAATCCTTAAGGTATGATCACTACACCTAAGTAAAAAATTTTGATTTTCACCATTTACTTTGAGTACATTATTGAAAAATCTGAAAATCACTATTCATGGTGAAAATTTGAGTAAAGCATGAGAAATTTCTTGCATTTAGTGGAGTTTGCCTTTGGAAGTTGAGTTAACAACTTTAGTATAAATTTGGAATTTATGGTGAATTTTTTGTGAATTTTTAGAGATGGATCCAAAGTCAAAATGCTCGAAAGAAAAAGCAAAATTTGATTCCAACAAATTTGTCAGTTCTAAAGCAGAGAATTGTTACGTCGATGCACTTGCATCGTAGAAATTGATTCCAGAATTAGTTTTTAGTAAGCGAGGAAGAGATATTAAGGAGATGAATGCTAGAAGTGATTGGGAAAGACATTTTTGCTTCTCCGTTGTTGCAGTTTTTTCTGTAGTGAGAGAGTTCTATGATAACTTGCCAGCAGCAGAATACAATTTAGTGATGGTTAGGGGGTAACAAGTGGATTTTTTATCCGCGGTAATTAATATTTTTTACCAATTACCTCCTGCGATGTTTTGTTTTTATGTGAATTATCATCCTTATGAGGGAGTGTTAGATGATATTATGGCCTTTCTTACTGATGGAAGAGGTTTGTGGAAGATTACAAATGAATGGGGAGTGAATTTTCAAGCCTCTAAATTGAATGCCATTTCAAAGGCATGACATTAATTTATCTCATCTAAGCTTCTACCTTCAAGTCATGTCAGTGAAGTTGCAAGGGAGAGAGCTGTTATGAACCATTGTATTCTGCAGGGAAAGTGTTTAGATATTGGGACTATTATTTTTTGTTATATTTTGAACTGTACCAGAGCTACTACTACTATAGGTATGGGATTTGCAGCTCTTATTCATTCACTGTGTGTGCAGTTTGGTGTTAAGTCTAAAACATGGGAAGAGGTTCCTCAGCCCCTTAGACCTATTAGCAGTGTAAATGTGAACACTTACATTATACATTCAGTATTTTGCTGGAAAGAAGGATTTGTTAGAGCTTACAATGCTTCTGCTTCTGCTGCTTCTACTTCTCGTACTTCTACTGCACATGCATCATCCTCCAGAGATTCACAAACTGGATTATTACAGAAAATTTTGAAGAAGGTGAGTCTTATCAGAGAACATGTTAGAGAAATGGATGATAAAATTGAAAATATTGAAAGGTATATTGTAAAATATGATGAATATGAAGAGTATTATCAGCAGTACATGGACAAAATGATTAGAGGAGATCACAGTGCTAAGATGCCCCCTCATCCTTTTTATATACCTTATGTTCCATCCAGAGACTGGAATGAAGATGATGATGATGAGGATGATAATTACGATTGTTAGTTAAGTTTGTGATGTTGTTATGTGATTTTCTTATATGTTGTAATGCTTTTATTTAATATTCTCATATGTGATGTGATGTATTTTGCTATGGACTCTGATGTTGTGTAGATTATAGTTGGACTATTTCTATTTTGCACATTCAGATGTTTATATGTTGGATTTATGTTTTATGATGTAATATGTGATGTGTTTGTGGTAGTAAATGTTTTAATGTGTTTCTAGTGTTTAAGTTTTTAG
The DNA here is from genome assembly GCA_022702705.1 of Papilionanthe hookeriana x Papilionanthe teres. Lineage (NCBI taxonomy): Eukaryota > Viridiplantae > Streptophyta > Magnoliopsida > Asparagales > Orchidaceae > Papilionanthe > Papilionanthe hookeriana x Papilionanthe teres. The sequence continues at coordinate 16,859,924 of CM040437.1, read as the reverse complement.
TAGTGTCTAATTTAATTCCTATAAATATTAGAAACATTTAGAACACTATTAGAAACCACTATTTATATAGCATTTTTAAACTTTTCAAAATTTGCTACCATTTATTTTCTAGTATGTTGTGATTTGTGCTGGTGTGTATTTGCTTTGAAAACGTCCACTATTATTGAAGTCCTTTGAAATTTTAAAATTTCTATTTTATGAAAAAAAAACTGAATTTGATTTCTTTTTAGTCCTTGTTCTCAAACTGTTATACTTGCATATTTAGAATATTAAGATTCATGCAAACATGTTATTCTAGTTTTTTAATTCTTACCCATGTATAATTTTTATGCTTAAATGTTTTATCCTAATTAAAAATTAAAGTTTGGGGGGAATTTAAAAAATAAACTTTTAAAAACTAAAATTTTATTTGTTCTCAAGAATACTTAAATAAAATTTGATTTTTGTTTGAAAATAATTATGTATATGAAGTTATATTAGGGAAGCAAAATTTTGAATATAGAAATGAGTAAGAGAATTTAATTAAAAGTTATAGTAATGATGAAAAATTTAAAGTTAAAATTTTCTTAGTAAAGAAATGTTAAATATAGTTAAACTATCTTTAGTAAGAAGTGTTGTATTTTTGGATAAATAGAATATTTGATTTTTATTTTTCAATGATTAAATTTCTTTTATTGAGAAATAATTTTCAACACTATTATTATGATTTTTAAGTGAAAGATATATATCAGACCTTTATTTTAAATGAAAGGGTGGAATTCAAAATCATTAAAGGCCTTTCTAGATACAGTAATCATTGCCTTATAAAAAAAAGAAAAGAAAAAGAAAAAAGAAAAAAGAAAAAGAAAAACAAAAATAAAAAAAGGAGAAAAATATTATGTAAAAAGGAATGAGAAGCTTGAGTATTTAATGGTCTAATCAAAAATTGGATCCGTACCTAAAGTTTAAAATATAACTTTTGAGAAAATCTAAAGCTTAAGGATATAATATAGTAAGTAAAATTATTTACAAATGAAAATTTTTAAGTGAGGAAGATGAAATGTTTGAATCCCATATTTTGAAAAATCTACAATTACTTCTAAATTAGATAGGAACTAATATTTTTCATTGTCCTTTACTAAGAACCTTCTAAACTTTAAGTTGATCTCATTTACTAAATTTTTTTCAAAATTGAACTATTTCATTTCTAGAACAAAATTTGAAACCTTCCTAAAGAAACTCATTTACATAATTTGCATGTTAAGATTTTCTATGTGATTAAGTGTCACTTGAAAACAAGTAACATTTTAATTTTGGGGGATTTTGATACACCTAAAATATATAGTATTTTTAAATACATTTTTATACCTATTTTGATGATATTGCACTTTAATGGATGATATTGTTTGTGTTTTTCTTGCAGGTATGATTAAAATGAGTGACTATGATGAAAGGAGCAATAAATGATCAAATTTGGAGCAAAAATTGAAATGTGTGCAAAATTAGCCTTTGGCGGCTAAGCGCCGGACCCTTGACGCATAGGCGCCATAGTTAAGGTGACGTATTTAATTTGATTTTGGCACAAATTTGAAGGGGTTTTTGAAGCATCCTTTGTTTTAAACTTCACGAACTTCTCATCAACTCCAAAACTCATTTAAAATTTGAATGGATGGATGCATTCTTGATGGATACAATGAATATGGACATATTTTGAAGAGCCACTAAGACACCCTTTGGAAAATTTTAAAAAGAAGATTTGAAGATCAGAAAAAGGGTTGTTGTTGGAGGGTGTGATTAGTGTTAAAAGTCAAGTTTATGTTAGAGAGTTATTGATAGCACGCCTTTCCACTTCATCCACTTTTATTATCAATTGTATCTAGTTTTTATTAAGAGTAGAATAGAGATTCGGAGTCAACAGAGTTGGGCGCCAACCTCTATTGTGTCTTGTAAAGGGAAAGCAAAGTTTCAAAGGAACTTCAAGAGTCTTGTGGAGAGGATTTTCATATAAGTGTTTAACTTAGTTTTACATTTGGTTTTAAAGTAAGACTTGTTATGTTTTCATTATGATTTCTACTTTCAACTCAAGTTGTGATTGTGTTTTCTCCATGGATGCTGAGTAGTTTTCTTTATCTTTTTCCTTTTAAATGATGAAGTAATTAAATTATGGAAGAAGTTGTGTATAGGATTTCAATGTTGGAAGAATTTGTGATGATTCACTACCTTGCACTTCATTTACCTCTTGATTTGGCCAATTAAGATGTTGAAATTTGTTGGGAGATTAGATAAGATCCATTGTGGTATTGTCTCAATCAACAATTGGAAAAAATCACATGCAATTGTATGGATAAGAATTGTAGTCCATATGGTTGGGTGCAAATAAATAGGAAGATATGTTTATAATGGGGAGTAAAATTAGAGGATATTAGAGTGACAGGCTAAAGCCCCCTAATTTGGTTTGATGTGAAAAATTTTGTTATGAGATGTTGGCCCCCAGGTGGAGGGAATTGAGGGAACTCTAGAGTGAGAGCTAGTATCTTCCCTGCCTAACCCATCTACAAGATTTCAAAGCATCAAATTAACCAATGTTCTTTATAGAACCAAGTAAGGGTAAAGAATATAATTCCTTCTATTTGGCACAACACATTTGAGATACTTCCACAATGAAATTCAATAATTATTACTAATTCATTGAAAGAGGAAAAAATATTTTATTCTCGTTTGCTTTCATACTATTTTATAGTTGTGTTAACTTTAATTGTTTGCTTTACTTTTTATTCAGAAAATATCAAAAACAAATTTGAAAAAATTTATATCTTAAAACATACTTCACAAAATCATTTTAAAAAGTAAGAAGTTATTTTTCTTATTTCTTTAAAATTTTAGACATATCCCTATGGGTTCGATATCTCGGGACTTAATCAAAAAGTCATATATTACTTGATAAACGATACGTATACTTGCGTAGTATCTCATATTATAAATAATTAAAGTAAAATTTCATATCTAAAATGTAAGGGTAAATATTCAGGAATCAAGGCCCCGGCGGCACTCTATTTAAAAAAAATTGCAAAACTCTTTGTAATTGGGCACTGGCGGTGCCAATTCGATTTTTTTTCTGGGTCCATAAAATTTTTGCAATTTCGATCGTTTTGACGTTACTCCATCACATAATTAGCCTATTTAAGTATCTATTTCATTAATTAAGCACTAACCAATAACAAATTATACAAACAACACAAAACATCACTTTAATATATAAAATCCATATTACAACATACACACTTAAACATTCATTAAATACGTTCATCAAGCCATATCAATTCAGCGTCACAAACATACTATGATACTCAACGCTGAAGACTACACACAAACATAGAATCCAAGCATAATAAGTCTAAGCACCAACTACAAAGTAAATTAAGCCAACACTAAGCACATTAAAGCATAATAAAAATTTTGAAATACTAAATATAAAGTAGAATCACTACTCATCATCAATCTCAGTACTATCTTCTCCTCTGATATCTCCAATAGATTGACGATGCATAAACAGATTGTAGAAGGGACGATACAGGAATTCATCGGTCGAATCCTTAGCTATCACAACATTCCTTTTCATCACATTTACCAAACTATCTTCAATTCTACCAGTGTAATCAAACTGTTTTTTGATTCTCCAATCCAAGTGATCAAATAAATCAGAGATATTATTAATAGCATTTATAAGATTTTGTACCTCCTTCTCCAACTTTTTGATCTTCACTTAAGAAATTTCAGGAAAGTAAGGATGAATAGGTTGTGAACTTTAAGATGGTTGATCTGGAATAAGGCTCATATCATTCTCATCTCCTATTTCCTGATGATCATAAAGATTAGTTGGGTCTATAGGCCTCCAAAGAAGAAGTACTTTTTCTCAACTTTCATAAGGAACTTGTGACTGGCTGCAAAGAAGAAATATGGTGGAGGAATCTCCAAGCCCATATTTAGATCCACGAACAATCAATCCCAATACATATCTCACATTATAGTTCCAATATCTATCAACTATCCAATTTGAATACAGTAATTCAAAATGGCACTTTCCTTAGTTAATTTACTAATTTTCATAGTATGAAGTAAATTCACAGAAATAAAGTAATTCCATTTCTTCGACACAGGATTTAAACATGCAGTAGAGAAACTTACAAATTTGTTGTCTCCTATCTCCCAATCTTCATTCTCTTCTGTCAAATAGCGATACATTTCATTCATATTATCTCTTGTTGCACCAAAATTTATGTAATGGCAAATAGGCACGTTCTCAATCATAAACAAATCATTAATCTTCGAAGGAGTGAATGGTACAAACCTACCTAGCACATAGACGAATCCTTGGTTGATTCTATGAAGATTTGCATAGAACTATTTCACAACAGGAACGACTACAACAGCAATAGTGTAGCATAACATCTCCCAACGTCTCTGCATTATAATTTCTTCTACTCGAGTATTTGGAGTATCCATACCTTAATTTACAAAGCCCCTTTCCTTGATAATCCTCCTCCTCGTAATCACTTTGTTGAATAAACGCTGCGCCTCAAAACTAATGAATTTTCTTCAGTTGAAAATCTAAATCTTGTGGTTTCTACAAAATTAGAATCCATTGGAAGTGAATTGGGAATGGAAGTTTTTGTTTTTTTGGAGTTTAGGGGGTTAAAAACACGTTTTGCGGAGTTATTAGGATGAAATCCTGCCAAAAACCACCAAAAATCGTATTTTTAAACTCTAGGAATAATAAAAAATTGTTGTCTTAATTCTCCCCCGATTAATAAAACTTGAAAGGTTACCTTAAAAAGTTTTCTCCGATATTATGTTTTGAAGAGAGTCAAGTGATTTTATGTCTTTTGGTCAGTCATTAATTGACTCAGAAATATCTTTGGACAATGAAAAATATTTCTATCACATGAGCATAAATTTTGAATTCTGCTTAGGCTCAGAAAGAAAGAATTGAAGTAGAAAGGTTTTGTTATTAGCAATTGATGAAATTCAATCCTGAATTCATATCCTTCATTGCTCAGCAAATACAACTCCAACATCAATTCGAAGAGCGTCAGAGTAACTTCTTAAAGACAACTTGTACAATCCTTACAAATCAGTGTCAAAGAAATGATGATCGTTGTGACAGAGCTACAAAGTTACAACATTTCCAGCTATGGTGTCTGTAGAAATAACACCTCTTTGTAGGTACTTGAAAAAAAATAATAATTTTGATAGTATCTTAAAGAGTGGGTTATTTTCTAAACGTGACTTTAGTCAGTGGACGATACCTCAAGAAGTACTGTGCATTGTTATGTTTCAAAGACAGTCTTGTTTCAAGAAGCACAGATGCTGCACTTGCTTGTAACTGGGTACAAATCCTAATAAAAGATATAATAAAAAAAGAAAATTATAAAACAAAAAAAATAAAATAAAATTTCAAAACAAATAAACAACAATAAATTTCTCAATGAATGAAATAACAAATAAATGAATAACAAAAAAATAATGATTTCACCAAAATTAAACAAAATAAAAATGTGTATACAAATCAAAATGAAATTCAAACCAAAGTGAAACAAAATTCAAATCAAAACAAAAATTTAAATCAAAAGAAAATCAAATCATCAAATTTAAAAAAAAATTAAGAAAAGACAAAAAAAAACAAATCAGAAATATGAATTCCTCTCCTGACTCAGTAGTAAGTTGAGCTTCATCAGCATATGGTTGTTCTCAATTCCCTTTTATTCGTGTGAGAAAGGATCAGCTGGTTCTATTGACATGGAGCCACGAGGTCTCGTAGGTTCTGTTGGCGTGGAGCTACACCCTTTCTCACAGAAACTACTTTTTTTAATCAGCTCTTCGAGTTGGATGCAAGACACCCTCGTACCCTCTTTTAAACTGATTCTTTCCAACGGGAAATCCGAAATTCAAATTCCAAACTTCAAACTTTTTATGATTCCAACATCCCATGAAACTCAGCAAACCTTCACAGATTTTCAGTGAATCTCTTGAATCTTTCCTCCATTCTTGAGTTAAAAAGTTTTGAAGATCAAAAAAAATTAACATAAAACAACAAAAAATAAATAAAAGAGAAAAAAAAGAAAAGAAAATGAAAGAAAAGAAAGAGGAAAATGAATGAGAACTCTTTTAAGAATCTAAATGTCAAAACAAATTCCAAAAAAAAAATATAACGTGAACTTTAATTGAACAAAAATGAAATCGAATCACTAAAACGAACAAAATAAATCTAAACCTCGAATGGTAAACAAAATAAATGAATAAAAAAAATCTAAATCAAAATAAAAATTCAAACTTGAAAATCAAAACAAAATCAAATCACTAAAAACAAACAGTGAAAACGAAACCCCAAATTCGAAATCCCCAGCCTCAGGCTGTTCTCGAAACTTTTTCGACTCCCCGCGATCCCTTTCCTCTTTTTGTGAAGGTCGACAAAGTCTACTGACACAGAACCATAAAATTTTCGATTTGGTTCTGATGGTATGGATTCACATCCTTCGCCAAACAATCAAACTTTGATCAACTTTCTCGGGATATGAAACACTTTCATGTCTCATTCCAATCTTCTACTAAACTAAATTTTCTGTAGAATCTTCGAAACCCAAATCAAATACCAACTTTTGGGATTGGTACCTAACTTCCAGTTCCCATTCTTTTGAGACTGGTACCTAACTTCCAATTCTCAATTTGAGATCGATACTCAAAGTTTGATTCTCTTCTCTGAATGTCCATTACTTTTTCGCATCCTAATCCTCCGACTTGGGTATATGACCGCAAGGCATCCTAATCTCGGTGTCCACTAATCTCTCACTCTTCTGAGAAACTTTTTCGCATTCTAATCCTCTGACTTGGGTATAAGACCGACAAGACATCCTGATCTCGGTGTCCGCTAATCTCGCACTCTTTCCGAGAAACGTTTTCGCATTCTAATCCTCCGACTTGGGTATAAGACCGACAAGGCATCCTGATCTCGGTGTCCGCTAATCTCACACTCTTTCCGAGAAACTTTTTCGCATTCTAATCCTCCGACTTGGGTATAAGACCGACAAGGCATCCTAATCTCGGTGTCCGCTAAATTCAGATTCTTTCCGAGAAATGTTTTCGTATTCTAATCCTCCGATTTGGGTATAAGACCGACAAGGCATCCTAATCTTGGTGTCCGCTAAATTCATACTCTTCCGAGAAACTTTTCTGCACTCCTGAAACCTCGAGGTCGGTACCTAACTTCCGACTCTCTTCCGAGACTGGTACCTAACTTCTAGTTCTCACCCTTTTCGAGGCTGGTACCTAACTTCCAGTTCTCATTTCGAGATCAGTACTTAGATTTTGATCCTCATCCTTCTCGATCGGTAACTAAATTCTGATTCTCTCTTCGAGGCTGGTACCTAAATTCCAGTTCTCTTTGTAATCCTGAGGTTGGAACCTAGATTCCAATTCTCATTTTAAATTCAAAATTCCTACGAAATACATCTTGAAATTAATCTCAAATCAAATTTCAACAAAAATGGAAACCCGAATCAAAATTCAAACTCAAAATAAATTTGAGATAAAAATGAAATGAATCTAAAATTCAATCTATTTAGATCTTGTGATTTGAAATTCACTTCCCTTTTCCCCAGTGAGAGTTATGGAATCTTCAGTCTTGGAGATTTACCTGATACTCCCCAATGGAAATTTTCTACGCTTTGTTCTAACTGTGTCACTTAGATGTCTGTATTGGATTTATTGATCTCTTCGGTCAACGCTAATACGTGCAGTGTGCTTAGTTCACACACCACACCTATTGGGGGTCCATTTATTGACCTCATTTTTGGTGAGGTCTTTTCTCTTCTTAGTGCTTAGGATCTAGCCAAAGGTTTTCTCTTTGACTATCTTAGAGGACTAGAAATGGAACCCACCACTTAGAAATTCAAACACCTCTTAACTCTTCTTGAACCCCACAGATGATCATAAACCTCCAAGCCCTTTGGAAGGTTAAAAGTCAAATGTGGAGGTTCAAGGATGAATTCCTATAAGATGGTCAAGCCTTAGGATCACCCTGGGTGGTCTGGTCTTGGTGAGGTTCAGCCTACACACACCACTCCCTCACACACATTCTAAACCCTAAAACCACTCTTACCCAACTTGGGTTACTCACTCATGTAGGAAACTCATATGGATGGGCCTTAACCCCTAAGCCCCTGGCTAAGAGGGTTAGAAACAACATATTGAGTGCCTAAAATGAGTCATCTCTTAGCTCTTATGAGCTTAACATGACTTCATGGCTCAACCAAAATGATTTTATTTTACTCACATCTAATCAATCTTCATTTTTCCCAAATTTCAAATTTTGACCCCCGGGGTCCCTAAACCCACCAAACCTATCAAATACCCTTGAAATTACCCAAAATTCTCAAAAATTACCCAAATTACCAAAATTCCTCAAAATCAATCCCAACCACTCAAATTGATCTTACATGGCCAAATATACCAAAATTTCCAAAAATACCCCCCAATAACCTCCAAATACCCAAAATACCCTTTTTTGCCCAAAAAACCAAAAATTCTAAAAATTCCTAGAAAATTCCAAAAAATCCCAAATATTTCTAATTTCATTTTGTTCAACTGCCACATATCCCAATTTTATCAATTTAACCCAATTTGATCAAAAATCTCAAATTAGCCCTTAAGGCCCAAAATGACCAACAAACCCAATCCATCCCAAATTCAACCCAAATGTCCCCCAATTTTCCCCAAATCTGTTTTGAAACTTTCTTAACATCCTCATAAACCAAACTCTACATTAATTTGCCCCAATTTGAATCCAAACTCCACCCAAGCCTAACTCAAACCAAAATTCTCCAAATTGGCCTAAACCAACCATCAACCCAAACAAGCCCAAATCCCAAAATCAAGATCCAACCAAAATTGGAAACTCTTTATAACACTCCCATAAACCTTTTTCAACTTTAATTTCACATCAAAACCAACATTAACCCAACTTTAGCCCAAGTTAGCCCAATTTGACCCACTTTAACCATATCATTAAATGACCCAAATTAAATCCAATTCAACTCCAAATGACCCCAAATCTTTTCTAAAACCTTCATAACACATTCCTAAATTAAATGCAACACTTATTTGGCATAACCTTTTACCAAATTTTTATCCAAAAGTTTATGTCAAAATCTAAAAGCCCATCCCCTTAAAACATTTTAAAAGCCCATCTTTCACCAAATTTAAAAGCCCAAAATCTATCCTAAAGCCCACATGACATTTCTTTTCATCATCTAATTCATTAAAATCTTCCCTCTAAAGTTTCATTTCATGATTAGATAATTCTAAATAAAGCCTCATGATAATTCCATCAAAAATACTCCAAAATTCCAAATTCCTTTCTCATACAAGTCCCTAAGGCATACATGAGCCAAGAAGCCATGGGCAAGCCATATGCAAGCCATGAGGAGCCCTTTCCACCTCACCATGCCATTAATGGAAAAAGAGGGAGTCACTTTCTTAATCCCTCACTAAACTTTTTAACCCCATTCATGTCACACTTTAACCAAGTTTAGCCACCTCACCATGGATGGAGACTTCACCACCCATCTTTGAGCAGACCCAAATGATTCTCCCTCAGCCCAAAGTCAAGCCTTGGGGGGTGCACCAAACACCAAACCATGATTGAACCCAATTAAGCTCAAAATTCACCCTTCCCCCATTCCATTTAAATCAAACCTTTAACACATGTTCAAAGCCAATTGAACTCACTAAACCCCAGCCCTGACCTCACTGAGTCAGATGGTGACCCATGCCTGCCGGCCAGCCGCCTGGGTCGCCAGAAAACACCACACCCGAGAGCTCCATGTGAGCTAAAATTTCAAATTTAAGCTTGTTGAGTTGTCCCAACCCCAGTGGACACTAGGGCTCTTCTTCTCCTCCCCTGAGCAGCCGATCCCAACCTTCAATTACCTCTGGGAAGCCCTATAGCCATGGCTATTTAAACTCCTCACCTCCACGGCCAAAAGGTTGGATGCACTTGACCTTAAAAAAACTCTGTCGAATTGATCCCAAACTCTTCTCCTAACTTAGAGCAATTGATCCCTACTGAAATCTAGCCCTAAAGCCCCCTCTGTGAGTTCAATTTCTGAGCTCAATCTCAAGCCTGAAACCAGGACATCCCTGAAACCTCCACAGAAACCAAATTAAACTCACCCATACCTCCACTAGACCAAGAGAAGAAGTTACCCAGTGGAATCCCCACGCACTGTGCCACCCATTGTCTTGCCGAGACCAAAGCTTGAAATCGGGTTTGGTGGAAATCATACTTAGGCATTTGACCACAGCTCCAGGCTTCATCCCTAGCTTCCTTGGACTCCAACAAACGTGCCGAGCCTCTATGATTGAAGCTTCACTTCTCAGAGCCAAGGTATTGAACTCTTCCATCCCGAGAGCTTCTTTCGATTCTCCATTTTGTTTAAGTCCACTTCATAGCATCATAGCCGTATAGATGTGTTAATCTTGTTGAGACGAGTCCATAGAGTCAAAGATCATGAAATTTGGTGGAGAAATGAGGGAGATCTTAGGGATTTAGTGTGGACGGTTCTCTGGTAAGGGCACTTGGGGATGATGAATGGATGTCGTCCATTCGTGCGTGTATCAAATGAACGATCCAAATTGTGTCGGACCGGAGCACGAAACGAGACCGCGGGGCCGTGTGGCACTGAGGTGGAAGGTGGCGTCTAATGGAGGCGCGCCGCGTGGAGCTTCAGAGCTGCCGAGGTTGAGTTGGCGCCGCGCGGGATAAGTAGAAAAATAGGGGATTTTTCTATTTAATTAATTCAGCAAACTTTAAAAAATCATATCTTTACATAGAAAAATCATAAAAATAAAATAAAAATACCCTCTTGCTCAGTGAACAGAGGAGAATAATGTGAAAAAAGAGTTAAGTCAATTTGTTGAGTATATGATTTTTAATGATTTAAATACTCTCTGTGGTGTTTTAATTCTCCACTTGCATACATAATTTATCATGTCATGAGACCATAGGGCTTTTGTAGCCTCTATTCTTGGGAACATTCCCTGAATTTTCCAAGGCCATATGCTATCTCTATGGAAAGTTATCTAATTTCCAAGTTTATGTGTCTATTTTAGTATTTTAATTCTAATAATTAGCATATTGCTTACAAAATTCTAGAAAAATTAGGGGAGGTATCTTATAACTAGAGGACCTTAGGAAAATTATGGTTTGGTTTAATTTATTAAAAATAACCCTAATAAGACCAAACACTTAAAATTGAATTTTAATTAATTAGGGGTAACCACACATTAAAATCACTTGAAAACAATTCTCCATCATCACTTAGGATGCAGAGAATCTCACATTAAAATTACAAGTCAAATAGAGTTAATTTAACCCATTAAATGAATTAATTAAGTGATATAGCTATTTTAAAAATTAAAAAATTCATAAAACCCAAAATACATTTCAAAATTTCACCAAATTGGTTTTGAAGCTTCTCTGATATCAGAGGAGTCCAAGAAAATTAAAATTGGAATTTTTTAAAAATATTTATTTTTAACTCTATTTTTAATATTTTAATAATTAAAAAATTTTAAAAATCATAAAAATATCAAAAATCACAAAAATGTCATATTTTATTCCCTAATCACTTAAGAACCAACCAAATATTTTCCTAAGTCTCTAGGTTAAGATATTGAATTTTAAAAGCTTAATGTAATTTTTAATGTTAAAAAATGAATTTTCAAACCTTCCCACTAAAATAATTCTAATAAATCAAAGAAAAAATCAAAAAAATATAAAGTTTGTTTCTTTGGCTTCCTTTAGGCTAGAGCGACTTAAGAAAAATGAAAAAAACTATTTTTCAACTTTAATTTTATTTTATAATTAATTAATACCCTAAAACTCAAAATAATTATAATAAATAAAATATAATTCAAAAAATCACCAAAATTGGTCCGAGTGATCCTCTGGTTATTAAAAACATCCCATAATTTTCCTAAGGACAGAAACCTTACCTTGGTCATGTTGTTGAATTTTCATCGAAAACCCTTATTTTCCACAAAAATAATTACATAAATTAAATTAAAAATAGAAAAATCACATTTTCTTCTCTAATGTCTTAATTAACATGTGAGTGAGGTGGCATAAAAATTCCAAGTTCATTTGAGCTCAATTTAGTGAGTTATGAAATGAATATGCTTAAAGGGGCATAAATGTAATTAAGGATTTTTAACCCTAATTAATACCTTAGGCTTAATCAAAGGGAGGGAAAAATATATGATCTTAATTCTCTTTTAGATGATTGAAACCTAGGAAATTAAAAGGTAGAAACCCATCAATTATCTTGAAAATATTCAAAGTGAATCTTAATTAATTAAATAATTGAAATTTTGGAAAGATAATTAAAAGTTTGGATTGTTAAAATGGGGATATAATTTAGGAAAATTGCAATCATTTAATCTAAAATCCCTAAATGAATCCTCCAGTAATATTCAACTCTTAATTAAATTTTAAAGACATGATGATTAAAATTAATAATTAATAATTAAAAGGGAAATAACTTGTTAAATAAAAGAAAGCTTAAGACATTAAATGATTTAATAATCAAATTAAAAATAAATTTAAAACATTAAAATTAATTTGAAATCACTTGAGAACAAACTTGAAACAAATTTGAAATATTAAGTAATCTCAAAATAATTCATAATTAAAAATGTGAAAATCAAACCGATTAAAATTAGCCTAAAGTAATATGATTAATTCAAATCAATTTAAATCATCAAAATTTAATGAAATTAAATAATTTAAACACTTCTTTCAACTCAAGTAATTTAAAACACTTAAAAGAAAATCAGCCTGAACTTTGAAACTAAACTATCTTAAACCAACAATTCAACTTTAATTAAAGATGGTTAAATTCCTCAATAAACTAATCTGCCCTTAAAGGCTCTCACATTTATAACCTTTAAATGGAGTATCAAGTGAAATGTCACTTCACTCATCGGACAATCAAATGTCCAAGTTCACTGAGCAAGAAACAAAACTCAACTAAATTCTTAGATGATTAATTCACCTGTACAATGAAATTCATTTGGACTCGAAATAATCCCAGAAGCATTGAAAAGATGTTCAGAATTTGTCCTAAACACTTTCTCAATATGATGAGATGTTTTAAAAGAACAATTGAATTTAATTATTCTTTGGTGAAGAAAATCATCCTTAACAAAACATAAGAACCTAGACGTCATAAGAATTGACTAGCAATAGGATTAGGATTTTGGTAGACAACCAGAACCTTCCCTTAGCTTTACCTAGGTGCTTTCCTTAGAATATTTAAATGCTCTGACATGTGTTTTAAGTGCAGCCGGGAATGACGAGAAGACCCACCAGGTACGTTTTTATTTTATTACGATTTATTTATCTGCACTGTACTTTACTTCTCTTGCATGTTAAACAAGAATGTCACCCTGCATGAAAACTGAAACCCAAAACTAAATTAAAATCAACACAAGATAAAATTCACCGCCACAACATTCAAAATATAAAACAACACAAAATTTAATCACAAACAGAATAACAAAACTATAACAACAAGTAAATTAAAACGTCTCGTTGGATGATCGGGAATTCCTCGGATGATGTAACTCACGTGTTGCTAACGTGATTTCCCACAGTCTAAATGAAAGTGTGGAACTCATTCAGTTGAGTTTAGCAAATTCATTTGGACTAAGTGAATCCAATGAAAATAGCGGTGTTGGGATGACGGAACCGTGGAATCTTAATTGGTCCTGCTTAATCAACTTTAAGATTTCTTTTAATTAAAACATTAAGACATCTGAACGTTAAGACTTTTCTAAACCAAAACACTACTCTCATCTCTTGATTGTCACCTTCTAAAACTAAACCTCTGCAACAATAAGGAGCTTGGAGCACAGTGGGCAGCATGACCATCGTCATTAGCAAAACTTGTGTCTACTTCAGCAAAACCTTTCTTAGAATTAAATAACCAAGCCATAGGATTTTGAGGTAGTTTTCCTAGTGCAACATAAATCCTTAACTTTTCGTTAGGCATTTTCATAATCATATTATGCAAATTAAGCCCTAACCGGTCTTAGGACTCCGAGGTAGTCTTTTGGTACGACATAAACCCTCACATCTTCGAGACTATTTGCATGATTGTGTCATACAAATATAAGTCTTAATTAACTAAAATTGGCAGGATTGAAATATTAAATAACAAATTGAAGCCAAACAATAGGATAGTTGGGAAGTCACTGAAGTTCACTTCGGGTCCGTGACATCCCCTACTTCTCTTCCTTTAGACTCCTGAAATAAACTGTTCCGAATTTGAACTATTCCCTATTGAAATTTCCAAAATCCAATCATTTGAAAACCTTAAACTTTGAAATTATTGAGAGCAAAACCACTGATCATTATCGAGAGTTTTCTTAAGTGTTTTCGGACATTTAAGATGTAATTAATATAGGGGCTTGACCTTATAGGGAACTTTAAGAACCCAGGTAATATAAATCTTGTTTAATTTCTTTATATTAAGCAAGGGAACTTGTCGGCTTATAAAAATTGGTTCACAGACCAAACAGATGTCACAAATCTTTTAGTTTATTTAATCGAGTCACATTATCAAGCAGTGTATCTATTACTCGGGATAGATACACGGTTTGTGGTGTGGTGCTCGTTTATATAAACTATTTGGGATGTGAAATCAGTTTGATTTCATATCTTAAAAAAAATTTCAATCTTAAAATTATTTTCAAAAATCAAATACTTCTTTCTAAATTATATATATAATTAAATTAAATTTAAAATCTAAAATTCGCCGACAATTTCTGTAGGCGACCCATTTTTAAAATACAAACCTAAAAATATGCCGACACACATCTTCTTGAAGATCCCACTTTTTGGAAGTCATGAATACAATAGTTCTTGATCCATATCAAGAGTTTTCTTAGGTGACTTCGGATATCTAAAATGTAATTAACTATAGGGGCTTGCCCTCATGGGAAACTTAAAGACCCCAAATTAATTTAAACCCTATCTAATTCTTTTGTATTAGATAGGGGAAATTGTGGGTCAACATAAATGGTTCACAGACCAAACAGATGTCATGAATTCTTTGATTTATTTGATTAAGTCTTACCACCAAGCAATGTATCCATTATTCGGGATAGAGATATGGTTTGTGGTGAAACACTTGATTATTTAATTTATTGTTTATATGAGATCGGTTTGATTTCGTATTTTAAAATTAAATTTATATTTTCCAAGCTTCTATCTATATTTATATAAATTAAAAGCAAACCCACCTCCTCTTTGCACCATCACTCATGATGTAAGCATCAATCTTTATTCAAAAATCATATTTCATAAATATGACAAATAACATATGTTCTTTTAATAAGCCTGAAAACTCTTAAATTACTAGCACGATTATCATTACTCTTAAAATAATCCAATATAATATTAAAAAAATACTCTTATAAATTAATAAAATAAGGCTTAAGTATCTCAACCATCACATCCATGAACATTGCTAGTGCATTCATTAGTCCAAATGATAGCTCCAAATGTTCATAACACTCATGCTAGATGACATTTAGATTTTAAATCAATTTTAGAAAATACTAAAGCTCATGTTAACTAGTCATGTATTTCATCAATTATAAAATGAGTATACTTATTTTTTGAACAATCAATTTACTCAACTCTTTATAGGCCATACACAATCTCATTATATCACTTTATTTTTTTTTTAATAAAATAGATGCACCATAATGAGATTTGCTAAGTATAATGAAACATTTTTTAATCAATTTTTATAATAAGCTCTTACAATTATTTAGTAGCCTTCCTATAAAGTGTTTTGATAACCATTATAGTTCCAAGTTGAACTTGGATTTTGAATTCAACATTCCTTTCTAGTGGCAAAACAATAGGTTTCAAGAAAACAAAATATACTTATTTACCACAAGTATATTGCTTATATCACCAGCTAAATACTTGATTACTTCTAAATTTCTAAAAAAACTAGATCTATAGGTTTCATCAATTTGTTCAACCCGATGAAATTAATAAGAGGAAAAATGACCCCCTTTACAAATTCAAAACTTAATATATTTTTATAGGGGACTTCTTCTAAAACTTAATCAACAACATGGTATTTAACAATTCAATTCATTTACAAAGTTATATCAAACTTAGTCAGTGGAACTAAAATTAGCAGTAAATGCTCAACTTATTACCATGATACCTATACACATAAAGTATTGACAAATATGTTATCACACATAAATGATATCATATGCAAAATAGCAGTAAATTAAAGATGCTTTTAAATGCAACTTAGAAAATAAAACCATAGATAAGAAAGAATATGAAGCTCTGTAATAAAAGACTATTTTACAAAAATTCTTGAAATATTAATCATACTTGTGATAATATTTAAGATTTCGATGGCTTCTGAGTTATTATAGCAAATACTTGAGTAAGTGTCATTCTTGCATCAACTCTAACTGAGTTTATCTTCTCCATTAATTTTAGTTGTAAGCTTTGCTTTTTTAAGCTTATTTTGCCTTTGAATTCAATATCCCTTCCCTCTATCACCCTGAATAGTTATTGTATAAGTTCTTTTAGCATTACCTATATATATATATTCATATATAAATATATATATATATATATATATATATATATATATATATATATATATATATATATATATATATATATATATATATATATATATATGTAATATCATCTAAAATTCATTAAATATTTTCTTAACAAAACTTCTAATATATAACACACACTGGAGTAATATACTGACATTCGCACTGTCGTTATTATAAATGTCCATAAATAATTTTTTATTTTTAAAATCATTTATTTACATTATTGTTAACTAACCATTATTATTACTATGTCTCACCCTGGCCATATCATACTCTAGTGATTTTTATAATCTCTACTAATTCAGCAAAATCTTTGATATGTAATGAAATTAATGGTTGACACAATTTTCCTTCATCTCAATAAAAAATTTATAGCATTTCTCAGTCAGAGTCATTGGTTAGTTTTGGAGCACAAAATGGCTATTGATGTAAATTCAACCTCATGTTATTGTACTGACCTTGATCCTTGAGTTAGATTTACAAAACACTCCTACATCTCTCATCTCGTAGAATAAGGAACAAACTAATCTCAATACACATCTTTGAATTCCTTCGGTGATATATTCATCATATCAACTTTCAAGCTTCATTAGAAGTCGACAGTTCCACCAAAGCTATTCTTTTCCTTCTAGTACAAATATAGTCATAAATACTCATCTATTTGCAAGACACTTTATACTGTTTGGGATATTTTATATCTTAATTATCTAATTCAAAATTACTCTAGCATCAACTCCCTCCTTAGACATCAGTGACTTTATGCTCTAAAATAAATTAAAGTATTTTCTTATGTCTTCATAAATACTCATCTATTTGCATGTGGGGATTGTGGTGCAATAAAAAATATAGGTGTTGCAAGCACTACCAAAGGCCACATTTTTTTATCATTTGTATCATCATTATCTAACATCATGGCTGCTTTCTTGAAGCAATTGCTTTCTTTATTCTTTTGTTACTCTACTAGTGCAACTAACTTGGACACCTTTTAACTATCATATTGAGTTGGGCTTCTTTACCATTTTTTTCATCTTGTATTCTTGTTGGCATACTAATTACAACTCATTTCATTTTAGCACCCCTTATAAGTCCTAATAGCTTCTAAGATCTCGTAGTATTTACAAGTGTTACAACATTAACAAATTTGAAGAGGTTTTTCTGTGTTTTTTGGGGTTCTTATAAATGTCGATAACTTCTGAAATGCCGCAACACTTATAAGCGTTGCTTTAGATACCGATGCAAAAATGTTTCGCGTCGCTTGCAAATGCGCTGTGAAAATGTCTTAACAATACAAATCAACACAACACATTTCCAGCGCCCTTTGAAGCACTATAAGAAAATTAACTTGTTTTGTAAGTGCAACAAAAGCTCGAAAAAAATGCTGTAAACTGTCTTTTTTTTGTAGATATAATTATGTCATCATGCAAGCCCTTATTCATACTAATTCCAATCGGCTTCTTTTCGCATAAGAAAATTATATATATATATATATATATATATATATATATATATATATATATATATATATATATATATATATATATATATATTAAAAAGGATGGACAGAGGCTATTTAGACAAGCCCTAGCCAGTATGCTAATGTGTCTAAACACTCGAGTACTTACCTCTTTAAGGCATCGGTGATCGGTGGTGGATTCGAACTCCGGCACGATGGGTGCTTGCAACTGACTCGCATATCGCTAACCGACAAGTCGAAATACGCGGCACACACACTTATATGTATACATACATACATACATACATACATACATACATACATACATACATACATACATACATACATACATATATATATATATATATATATATATATATATATATATATATATATATATATATATATATAAACATAATTTCATAGAATCAGCTTGTGAATATTTTTGTGAGGTTCGAAAACAATGGTCTATAAATTTAGACACAAATTTAACATTAATAATTTCAATATTGTGAATATTATATAATAACTCATTCCTGGAACTGCATTAAAATGTATATGTATTAAAAATAAAGTATATTTATTTATTAAATTTCATGTTATTTTGTGCTTTAATGTTGTTTATCTTGTGTTTTATTGCAAAAAATTAATAGGACAATAAGATCGAAAGGACATAAAAGCATTATTATAGCAACATTGTAGCAGCGCCGAGGCGCTGTTGTAGTAGAGTTTATTGTCAAGGGCATTTAGTCCCACATCGGCTAGGTGTAAGGCCGAAAAGTAGTATATAAGTCTTGGGTTGCCCACCTCTCTTAAGAGCTCTTTTGAGAGCGTGACTAGTGGTATCAGAGCAGGGTACTGATGCATCATTGATGAATTACCCAGTGCCCATTGAGTGCCTGGGGGTCACATTGTGGCGCCTGTTAGTTTTGTTTTATTTTGTGTCCACCACACAAATATTTGAATATTTTAATTTATTTAAATAATTAAATATGACGCCTGTTAGTTTTGTTTTATTTTGTGTCCACCACACAAATATTTGAATATTTTAAATTACTTAAATAATTAAATATGACATCAAAAATAAGTTACTACCTGGAAAGATAGAAAAATCACTTTTATGATGGATTTAATTACTCGAATAAACGATTTCATTCGATATTTGTTGGTATGTATTTAAACTAATAAATGCATTCTCTACTTAATCTGAATAATAGAGAAGGTTTAGACTAAATTGGATTACAAATTTTTTATATGGACAAGTTCTATAGTTAATTACATCTTAAGATATAAAATCTACTAAAAACTGTCCGTTAAGACTGACATTAAGTATTCGAGATTTTAAATATTTGATATTCACATTTGTTCATTAGAACTTAAAATGGAAAAATTTAATGTTGAGCATTTTCTTTTAGACCAAAAAGAAGAGAAAGTTAGAAAATGATTGGATGTTAAAAATCTCATACACTCCTACTAGTTTAACTGTCAGCTCAAATCTCAAAGTGATCGAATGACCAAGGGTGGTGGCCAGATAATCGAAGCACCGGGCTAAATGAGCATTATTTGATCAGCAATCTGACAAACGAACATCCGATCAAATCGAGGGACATGCAATGTCAATGGATTCAATCGGCGGACACCGCTTATGGTCCAACCTACCTAAACTATTATAATATTATTAGACACAGTTTTATTTTGGTAATATTTATGTTTTATATGAGTATTGTTGTGGTTGTATGTTCTCTGTTTTCTGTTATGATTTATGTAAACAGTATTCTAGGTTTATTTCGGTATGATTTTTAAAGAGCATAAGGTAAAATTTAATATATTTAGTTTTATTGTGGTAGTATTTATGTCTTATATGAGTATTATTATTGTTATAGGTTTTTGTTTGCGGTTAGGTTATACACTGGAAGTGTGCGGATTTTATTTGGGTCATATTCAGGTAATATTCGGGTTGTACTTCAGTATTATTCAGGGTTTACATGTAAGAATGTTTTCTCATAATAAAGATACGAATACAAAATAAAAATATTACCTCGACGAACTGTCGGTGGTGACATTTTTGCTGCTAGTCCCATTTTTCTTTTTTTTCTCATTGGTGACTTGCTGCGTAGGTTGTTCGGTTTGTTGTTGCTCATCCGTTTCCATTTGTACTGGAATATCTTGTGCTTCCATCGGGGTGTTCTCTGCTTCCATCTATGTAAATTCTTGGAAATGAAAAATGTATTTCTGTTCCGGATTGGAAACGCAATGTCCTAAAACTCTAAAAATTTGGGAGCGGTGAGACCTGGAGTAGTTTTCCTCCGGGAAAAGTGCTCGACGAGACATTTCGTTTCCAGTTATATTATCTAGGTGTTGGCGCGGAATTTGAAAAGGGTCGGACATTTTATAATAAATATTTTTTACGCTAGTTTTATGATTGTGATTCGCTGGAAAGCATTAGTCTACGAATATTCCAATACAACCAGTTTAACGTTCGCTTTTCTTCTGCCGCCGTTGTATTTCAAAAATATTACAAGTGTTTTAAAGCTGTATTTTTACAGCTGAAACCGCGGGTTTAATTGGAATATATTACGGAATATTCCAATACAACCAGTTCTGCGGCGCGTCATTTTCATCTAAGTACGTTGTATACGGCGATTGTATTCCCGTGATATTGCGATCGTTTTACGATTGTATTCTCGTGTTATTCCGAAGTAATACCACTGTAATACCGCAATAAAAATCTCAATGTTATTAAAATCAAACAAAAAACTTGCCAACAAGGTATTATATTAAAATTATAGAAAATGCTTACAAAGCGACTTTCAGTATTACTCAAATAATACTTAATTATAACCTAAATAATACTCTAATAATACCAAAATCATAATACCGTAATAAAACAGACATAATAAGAAAATAAAACCTAAATTTTACAAATGCAGAACGTAAATGTAATACCGCAATAAAAACCTCAATGTTATTAAAATCAAACCAAAAGTCACAACGAGGTATTAAATTAAAACTATAGAAAACGATTACAATGTCAATTTCAGTATTACTCAAATAATACTGAATTACAACTAAAATAATACTCTAATAATACCAAAACTAAAATTCTCTAAATAAAACATAAATAATAAGAAAATAAAACCTAAATTTTACAAAAGCAGAACATAAACAATACTTAATATATTCATCTTCAAAATTCATCTTCAAAATTCATCTTCACTTGCTCTACAATAATCCAGGAATCTTAGACCCCCCAGGAATAAAGCATCAACCTCATAAATGCTTCGTCCCTCCAAAAATCTACAAAAATCTTCTTGTCTAAAGATAAATGGCGAATACTTTGTACTTTGGCGGGAAAAGCGTGAAAATTTTGCTTTTTTCAGTCGCGGGCCTCAACTCGGGTCGGGTCGGGTCGGCAAAAAGCAATTTAAAATGCATTTTTTTTTCAAATTCGCCATGGTGGGACCCAGAATTCACATGGCGAATTTTTATTGGGGTCCGGACTCGAATAATATGTAAGGTTTAGACTAAATTGGATTACAAATTTTCTATATACCGACAAGCTCTATAGTTAATTATATCTTAAGATATAAAATCTACTAAAAATTGTCCATTAAGGCTGACATTAAGTGTTCGAGATTTTAAATATTTGATTTTCACACCTGTTCTTTATAAGTTCAAATGGAAAAATTTAATGTTGAGCATTTTCTTTTAGACCAAAATGAAGAGAAAGTTAGAAAATGATTGGATGTTAAAAATCTCAGACACTCCAACTAGTTTAACTGTCAGCTCAAATCTCAAAGTGATCGAATGGCCAAGGGTAGTGGCCAGATAATCAAAGCATCGGGCTAAATGAGCATTATTTGATCAGCAATCTGACAAACGAACATTCGATCAAATCGAGGGACATGCAATGTCAGTGGATCCAATCGGCAGACCGCGCTTATGGTCCCAACAACCTAAACTCCTTGCAAGAATGTTCATCCGGTCACAGTCAGTCAACCGACTGACTTTACCTCGGCAGGAGCGCTCGTCACGCGACCGGTCTCCTTGGTTGACCGAAATCAAACACATCGACTAATGGATAGTCGTATTACACTTAAATTGTAACACAAGTCTGATATTAAATTATCACATTAATTACATTAATGGTGGTTTTCGTAACTGTTCCGTACTTTTTTTGTAAATTTACAAAATAGGCCACAAACTGAATAAAGAGACTTTTCTCCCCGACTTTGCCACCCGAAATTCTGTAACTGCTCTACTCTCTCTCCCTCGTTTTCTCTCGGCTCCAGCTCTCGGGGCGCGTACTATAATTTTTAGGGATTACATATTTACCAACTCATAGAATTGAGCATTTCAATCAACTTACATGGGATTTGGTATATTCAGATGACCATTTTGTTATGAGTTGGTTAGTTTTATGATCAAAGAGATGTCAAGTGGTGATTATGGGAGGAAAGGGTACATATTTAATTCTAAAAATTATAAATTTACCCTTTACCTAGAATTAAATGTTTTAACTTAATTTCCACGTATGGTTGTTTTCTATTTCTAATGATTAATTGAAAGATTTGGGTGAGATTATATGAATATTTAAATTTATTTTTAGTGGTTTTGAAAGAGAAGGGTGTAAATGTAATTTTGAAATTACAAACACACCCTTTGCACTTTTAAATACCTAATTAAGTCCATAATCATCCATTTATTAAAGCCCGTTAATCATGACATGTGTTAAATTGGTAACTTGATTTTGATAATTAATTATATTTATTATAATTATGATTAATTAAGAATTTTATAAATAATTTATTAAAACCCACTAATTAAACATTATCTGAGCTTGAGAATATCACCCAGGTTTATTTTATCATTTTTAACATTTTTTTTTTAATTCTGGGTTTTATTTTATTTAATTTATTTGGCTTTAAACTTAATTATTTAATTAAGCTAATTAAGATTAAAGTTACTATTATATTTTGATTCCGTTAAATTCTATTCAATTTTCTGAGCAGATATCAATTTTTATTTTATTTTCTTGTTTTATTTTTTTTTAATGATTTCTTTTAATTTTGATTTTTTCTGATTATTTAATGATTTAAATGGTTTCACATGAGTGGCTGCCACGCAGCAGCTGCGTCATTGTAACTTAAACGTGTGGCACGTTTCTGTTTAACGGGCAATAATTACTGATCATATGCTCTACGTGATTTAGACGTGGATGGACGGATGGATCTCTGTCCGAATGAACCTGAGTTGTTCGTTTCCAAATCACAGAAACAGACAAAATTCGTTCATCGTCCTCATGTGAACAATAATTCATTATTGCACGAGGTAAATAACATGATTCAAAGGACCCATAACTCATACCATAGACAATTGATGCAAAAAGCAGCATCCATACACACCCTAAACATATAATATCCAAAAACTTTGGTTTTAAGCGCAGTTGAAAGCTTTGCATGGACAATTGAATAGTCAAATGGATTCCAAATTCGACAAGCCTATATTCAAATCAAACGTCTTATCGAGTAAATTCCAATGATCCCAATATCATTTGATTATGATATCATTAAGGCACTAAAATGATCATAAAACATCATGCGATTTAAGAGATCACTTTAAGCCGTTCGATGGAGTGGTCCTAATTCATGTGGTATTTATGGAGGATATCACAGACAAAATTTATAAAAAAACCCCTACTCTCTTTATGAAATGAGGACGGGTTGGGACCTGAACCGAAAAGAAAAAGCTGCAGGAGCTCTAAGCTCTTGAGAGTTCATTAACTCCACTGTCGGATTGTCGCCGACCAGCCATCGCACCGCTGGACTACCACTGCTCGGTCGCCGCCACCAACTGACCACTATCACTGCTTTACGCCACCACCATACCGCTGCTGTTTAGCCGCCGCCACTACCAAACCACCGTCGCCACTACTAAGCCACCACAGACTAGCCGCCCCCAATGGCCAGTTCGCAGCGGCCGGGCCGCCACCATCAAGCCATTGCCATCGTTGGATCACAACTATATGATCACAATCGTCGAGTAGCAGCCACTATCGATGCTTCACGATCAAGACCGTTTGATTGCCACTACCAAAGAAAGTGACAACAATTTTTCTTGCACTTAACCCTACTGTGAATAATTTTAAAAATAAAAATTGAGGTGAAAAATTTGTACACACAAAAGAATTGTGTGAAATGTATGTAAATGCGAAAAAAATTAAATTTAGATTCAACTAATTATCCAAAACAACTGTCGGCAGCTGACTTAAATCCAATTGCCTTTCTTAATCTCAAAAACGTTCGAAAATTAGTAGAATAAGAAGGCTTTGAAGGCTGCAAAGCAATTTTAAATTCGTAATAATGGAGTCCATTCGGATGGTAAAAGTGTCGTTTCTCAGGCGAGGAAGCACTCTCTCTCTTCTCCATTCGAGTGGCGTTTTTGATTCTGAAGGCGATTATTTTCCTTTCTTCCAAGCTCGAATTGTTTCAACTCTCTTGCTGCAATCGATTAGCGGTTACAGAGTGGAAAACCGAGTTATTTGCTCCGGCGAAGTCAATATATGTCTCTCTCCGGGGGCCGTAGATCGCCGGCGGCGATGGAAGTAGGGACAAAAGTTCGAGGCAAGGATGTGATGCGGCTTGAGCGGGAATCCGTCATTCCTATCCTCAAGCCCAAGCTTATCATGACTCTAGCCAATCTCATAGGTAACCTAGCGCTTGTGTGCTTTCTTTTGAAACTGTTATGTGTCCTTTTTCTGATTTTTTTCCGCTTTATTCGATTTGTGATTATTATTTCATTGATTTTGATTTATATTTTCGGTTATGGACCTGTCTACAGAATTTCCTGTTGGATTCTTTTGTTTTGGTTAATGAATTTCTAAATTTCATTTGATTGAATAGGGTATTTGGGCGAGTTTCTTGAAGCTTTTTTCTTCTGTTCAGTTCTGCTGTTTTGGATTACTGGAGTTTTTTGTTGATGGTTTTGTAAGGTGATAAGCTTAAAACATGGAACTGCAGTTTGAATCAGATATTAATTCCTGCTAGAGAAGTTTACTGATGAACCTAGAGAAAATTCAATTTTGTCTTTATCAAGCGACATAATTTTTGTGGGAATTGAATATAACAAGAGATTTTAAGGCTTGAGACTGTCCAGGGACGTTACCTTCTAGGTGCTACTAGCCCCCGCTTGTTACCAAATTTGTTCTATACGCTTTGTGTCTGGAGCTCCGATCCCTTAAGGGGCTGTCCAGCAACTGATTGGATTTAATTTATAGGTATATCCTGAAGGGGTTAAATCCTGAAAACTGTCTGGCAAATGATTTACTAAATCCAGTAAATCCTGTAATACTGTCTTGCAACGGATGAGTAGTATTTAATAAACAGTTAACAGCTGGGAGTAAAAAAAGAGGCATACATAGATGTTATTGAAGTTCTCTCTCAAAAACAAGTGATTATAATTTCAGATTATAAAAACTGTTATTAACATCCCCAAATCTGATGCTGAGCAAAAGCAGTATAAAATTTTTCAACCATTCTCATTATGCCAAAGCTTTCAATAGTTCATTAAAAGAACATTTTATTTTCAACAAGCAAAGGTCCAATTCCTGCCTTAGCATCAAGAGCAGCCTTATCTGATGAATGAAACAACTAGACAAAATATGTAGCCCTTTTTAAAAATATAATTCAAAGAAATGAAAATTCATACAACCAGCCTTCAAAAACGAAAGAATAGAGTTGGCCTCTACACCTGTTAAATTGATGAAACAGAGAATCAAGTTGCTCATAGGGTGCTTGCGCCTTTCAGTTACTACTGAAATTTAGTATTTAGGATTCTCCAAGGTTTTAATCACAAAAAAGGATGTCAAATAGAACTTGCATACAAAGTTGCAGGAAGATATTCTACTAAACAATGCAAATTATCCTGGAATTTATGGTTCAAACTGATGTCTTAATGATATGTATAACAAGCCAACTGGTTCAGCTCCATATGCCTTGCTCTACACATTCATGCAAAATATAGAAACCATGGATCCTTTAAAAAATTATAAAAGTAACGTAAATTTATTACGAAGAAACATTGCCGCTTCATAGCAAAATAGCCAATCATAAGGTGTAACTTTTTGCATAGAATTCAAGTGGCCAATGCTTGGATCAAGCTCATGGTCGTACTTTGATGCAAGCAGGACTTTTGAATGTTCCATGCCATGCTTAAATATCACTTACAAAAAAAATCTATTCTCTCCATGTACAGGTAATAAAAAAATGCAAATGATAACCAATATCAGCTTGTTTTAAACCATAAGCATATCACTATTAACAATGCTCTAGTATCAGGGACATCCAAATATTTTCCAGCAATAACGCGCGATGCTGTGGTTACCATGCGAAAGCATAGGTCATCTAAGTTGCTATGCCACCACGCCAAACAATACTTCAATATGCCACTATTCTTTAACAAATGTAAGGCAATAAACTTGTTAATCGTAATAAAAATAAACTAACAAAATGAATTTCATTGTGGAAAGAAGCCTAAATATAAGATTTTCCACATGTACTTCCCTGACACTTTCTAGTATAATGTAATTTTTCTCCTTGATTTCTAAGTTCTCAAGAACGACAAAAATGTTCAAAGCCATGATCCATTACAAATGTTTTAGTTTGCGGTGCTCTCCTGACATCGCAGCGGTTACCACGCAAAAACAGAGGTCATCCAAGTTGCTCCGTCATGAAAAAAAAAAAAAAAAAGAAAGTTGACATCTGAAATTGCCTAATTAAGGGAATCATGCATGATCTAAATCACAACTGATTTGCTAATTGATTAGGGAGGGAGAGTGAGTAAAAAAACCATATGCAAGCCATAAAAAGGAGCACTAAAAACCATTGTGTACAGAACAGTTAATATAGTAAAAAGCCAACTTCCAGTTCACTTTCAATACAAAAGAAATCTTTTCGCAACTCATTGTCTTGTGTATCTCAAAAATGTCCACTTCTAATTCTTTTTTAGGAATCAACTAGATACCTATAAGTGCAAATATATGTATATAGTAACTGGCGACACATCGACCAGAAAAAGAAAGCTTCATAACGTTAGTTTCATAGTACAATGTGGTAGCACTCTACATTCCCATATGGATTACAACTTTATCAACTGTTTCACGCAACTATACAATAATGACATCAATCCATGAATTCACTCACGAAGCAAACATTTCTCTCAATAATTGTACGCAATAGAAATACAATTGCAGAAGCAAATGAAGATAAACAAATTCAATTTCAAGCTGAAGGTATAATACTGATTCTAGTGCGACTTCGAAAAATTTAGGTTAGAAAAAAATAGAAACATAATGATTGTGTTGCGTCTTCTTTGTTCAGATTCCCGCAACATAAGTAAAACTATTATTAACATAATGCATAAATTATTTATGAAAAGAAGAGGTTTTTAAAAAATTTCTTACACGTAATTGCCACATATTTGCTGCAATTGTATGAAGAATCATCTCATTTTCATTTTTTTCCCCAATACTCGCATGCACATTTAAGTTATCACTCGTGCTCATCACCTCGCCCATTTTCCTATCGTGATGCATTTCAGTCTGGGACATGATAAGTATGTCTTTTCCGTGATGTCAATTAATAAAGTTATGTCGAATTGCACAAGCAATCACTATATCACCCTTTACGTCTAATGAAAACTAACGCATATGTGTTAAAACATGAAACCTCTCTTTTCATATGCCAAATGTTCTCTCAACTACATTTTGTAATTAGGCATGACGATGATTATACATCTCTTTTGCTTTGGGGTAACTCCTAGTTCCCCGTCCATGGTACTCACTAAAATGATATCGAAAACCATGATAAGTGATCCCGATTTTCTTTACTACCAGATGAATACTGATAAAATTATGCTTGTGGTAATCCAATCAAATTTATATTTTTGATATAAAATATTTTTGTTTACAACAGTGAATAACTTGATGTTGATGTAAATAAGAATACAATATTGATATTTTAATTTAGGGATTCTACGTAAGTATTCGTATCATTATCAAGTAATATAAGACTTTCTGATTAAGCACCGAAATATCAGTCCCACGGGAAAAAATTTTGGAAATTTAAAAGATAAAAATGTTTTTAGAACACAAATTCTATTTAGAAAAGACTCTTACTTAAACAGTTTTGGATATCAAATAAAGTTAGAAATTTTATTCTTTTTGATATTTTCTTAAATTATGAAATAAAGTAAACAATTTACTAACTATAATGAGATTTTTGTACGATTAAAGAAGTATAGATGAAAATATCATTTTTTATCATGATTAAGTAATAAGTACGAGAATTATGTTGTGGAAATATTGAAAATGTGTTGTCTTAGAATCGAAACGAATTTTATTTTTTACGCTTCTACTAAAGATCTTATAAAGAATATTGGTAGTTTAAAATTTGAATAGTTTTGAAGACGGGTTAGGTATGGAAGATACTTATCTTTCACTCTAGGTTTCTCTTTTCCATAAACTTGGAATTAACTCTCACCTCAAGCACCAAAGCAATAGCTCTGAAATCTACAATTCTGCACTATCAAAGTATATTTTCACTATTTATTTGCACGAAATCATATGAATTACTTTCTTATCTAAGCAATCTCGTGTGATTCCTATATATTATTGATTGAGACAATCTCTACTAGGATTTTACGTATTCTCACAATAAATGTTAACATCTTAATTGGCCGAAATCGAAGTAAATGAAGTGCAAAGATTAAATTAACACAACTTCTTCCAACATTAAAGATCAATACTTCCACAACTTTCATTCAACACTTAATTACTTTTCATTTTAAGGAAAAAGATAAAAAAAACTACTCAGAATCCATGGGAAAAACACTACATGTAGTTTTAAAAGTAGAAACCATGTAGAAAACACAAGAAGTTTCAATTAAAATCAAATGAAGTACAAAGATAAAACCTTATCTCAAGTTCCTCTCCACTAAATTCTTGAAGTTCCTTTGAATCTCTTCCTCTCTCTTACAAGAGTCTCTTGGACTAGTTGCCCAACCCAAGAGGGTTTAAATCTCTCTATAACAATGGATTTTTGCTTAGAAATCCCTACTCACCTTCTCTTTCACTAGGAAGGAGAAAAGTTTGAAGAAACCCTAAGTAAGAATCCTACAACTTTTTACTCTCCAAACTCTGTAAAAATACACTAATTCTACTTTCTAATAGCCTCTCCACTCTCTCTCAAACTTCTCTTCACGTCTTTTTATATTTTTTCAAAAGGTACCTTGGTGTCTCTTCAAAATGTGTTTATATTCAATGAATCTACCCAAGAGATGCATTATTTCAAGTGAAATTTGAATGTTTTTTGGCGCTCTTGATTAGTTACCAGCGTTTGTACCAAAGGATGCCTGAAACACTCTTCAAAATTCGCCAAAAATTCTTTAAAAATGCAAAGTAAATACTTGGCGTTTAAGCTAGGGTTTTGGCTCTTGGCGCGACCTTCTCGTTCTGTTGCTCAGCGCTTAGGCGCTAGATCCGAGCGCCTAGGCGCCCGAGTTCATTTTAACTCTTTCTTCATTTTTGCTTCAAATTTGATCTTTTTTCACTCCTTTTAATATATTAAGTCCATTTAAGTGTACCTAAAAGAAAAACACACAAATATCTTCCATTAAAGTGCAATATCATAAAAAATGGATATAAAAATATGTATAAAAATATTATAAATTTTAGGTATATCAATAAGGTTTTATAAATTTATTGGTGTTAGCATATCCCGAGTCAACGAGATAATATCGTCCTTGTGGCAAACGAAAAGGCCCTTGGTTAATCGACCAACGAAGGATCCTCATATCTGTTACTGATCCCTCCTAACCAGTTGCAACGAACAAGTTGACAGTCAAAGGATACAACCGCCATCACATTTTGCGTTGGGAATCTTTTCGGTTACGATATCTATTCTGTGAATCCCGATCATCAACAGCAGGTATATGTGTGAATGAATCCCTCCTAACGAGTTGCTCCGATATCATTTTCAAATAAAAGGATAAAATTGCTGATTAGAACTTATGAAT
Organism: Papilionanthe hookeriana x Papilionanthe teres; assembly: GCA_022702705.1. Lineage (NCBI taxonomy): Eukaryota > Viridiplantae > Streptophyta > Magnoliopsida > Asparagales > Orchidaceae > Papilionanthe > Papilionanthe hookeriana x Papilionanthe teres. The sequence continues at coordinate 16,829,695 of CM040437.1, read as the reverse complement.
GGGTGACATTTGGAATCCTCAGTTGACAATCGAATGTATTCCTCGGTCAGAGAGATAATGGCTTGCGAGACAAGATTGAAGTACCTCCCTACTGTTTACAATGAATGCTGAAATAATTCACACAATTTTCTATAGGAATGAGCATGAGCAACTCTAAGAAAACCTTCAAGTTGTTCCAAAATAGTCATAGTTCTGTTATTGCTTAATAGATTGTGAATCACTTGAATATCTTGTAATGGGATGAAGGCTTCTAGTGGTAGCATAAAACAATTATAAGAATGTATGGGAAGTCCAACAAGAACATCCATTACATACTGATGCCCTGTGTATGTTGTATCAAACATCGGTCTCGGTACCTCTCATCGTTGGATGAAATACTATCCATCATTTTAGGTAATAGCTCAGTAAGGGGGTTAGTTATATCGATGTAATTGTTAATGAGATTGTACATATCATCTGATAATCTTCCACAAGAGTAAATAAACTTAGCTGTGATTTGAAACAAAGTTTTTGGTACACATTATGACCTGAAGAAAATAGTGCAGCGAGCGTTAAAATAAATGGTTACAATAGTAAGAACGCTGTCTGGATGATAGGCGGGACAAAAAAAAAATGATATGAAATACAAAGGAAATCAAACGACAGTACAACAGTGACGCTTGATGATTATTCTCACCAAAATAAGTTCGATACAATGAAAGTACACTACACTCAATGGCCTTCAAATCCATGCCGGATATGAAAAATAACCAGGATGTTTGGGTATAATGTGCTCAACCCAACGCCGAAACTTAGAATTGTGGTATCTTAAGAGAACACACTTATTATTCTCATGTTCGTTGAGCGCATCCAGAATGGCAAGTGCGCCTTCTTCTGAAATGTCAGCTAAACTTTCTATTTTTGCAAGACAGTCATTCATCGATACTGGGGCGTTATGATCCAACGATTCTTTCAGAGCTGCACCATCTGCGCAGAAAGTAGTTTGTTAAATACCTCCTTATTAGCTTTTTTTTTTTTATCGTCGAGACACCAGAACTATGCCTTTTGCTTCCTGCACTCTGTGGGTTTGTCTCTTGATCTTCCATTGGGTAATCATTAATGGTCTGCATAGGGGTTGTAGGCGTGCTAAGATCCTCGATAAAGGTAACACCATTCGAAGCCATGAATTCATCCTGAACTATATAATCCATTGGTATAGTTATAGTCTCACCGACATATTTTCTTCTCAACTCTTGATCAATTGTTGATATCGCCCATATTCCAACAACAATATTTTCCGAGGAAATCTTCTCGAATATATCATACTTGTGAAATGAATTTCTTCTAATGCGACTCAACTTTGAATTCTCCTATGATTTATTGAAATGAATTAACTCGTGCAAGCACAATTACTTGAGTGTAATAATTTGGAAAAGTTTATATTTATCTTGTATGTAGGATCTTATCCCAAAGCTCATCGGTGGCTACTGGTAAATGTAACTCTTCATGTCAGCCCTAACTACTTCTATTAGACAGTTGATACGCAATCTTAAAATTGGCTTTCCTATTTTTAAACTTAGTCATCAAAACTGGTATGGAATATGACACATCTAACCGTCTGTTAAGTGTTTTGATGATGTCACTCCATAAACTCTTTTTCTGCGCACCCGAGAGAATATTCCATAGATGTATTGCTCCATAATTAACTCCCCTAGAACAACATTATGCTATGGCGAACACTCTGGTGTGCGAGTTGAATTCTTGGGTTCTCTGAACTGTACCAGTGAGTCTTCATCAGGAGTTGGACGTGAGTTGCCACTACCATGACACAATGAACTCTCGGGTACAAATCTTTTCATTTCTACGAATAAAACATTGGATTGTCAATGTAACTATGAGAAACATAATAACCAAAGAAAACAAATCAAATTTAAATAGTATATCTAATCCAAAAGGCAATCATTTCATGGTAGTTATATGAGCCAAAATTTAAACTACAAAAGTTAAGGTTCTACTGACTAGCATAACATCTATTCATATTCAAATTATTTCGATCACCGGTGGACTCCCTATCATATATTATATCTATTGACATTAAGCAATTGTCTTTAATTTTTAGTTTAGACTTAATTTCTCAATAAAGTCTTCACTTTTGTATTTATTCTCCAAATTTACATTTGTCAAGTTCAACATATGTCTTTGAGTCATGAGTCGACTTACAACTCATATTAATTTAATTAATATAAGCTTCTTAATTTGACGCTGTGTTTTCTACGGGGCCTACGAATGAACAACAATGAGTATAATTAACTTCATTGGACTTTGACAACACTTTATTTAGATCATTTATGACAAACATCATGAAATTTTTTATTAATGAATGAATAACATATTTTGACATTAATAAAAAAGATCCTGTAGTTTGTAAACAATGAACCTTACTTTCCTCGTGTTTTTCAAAAGACAACAAGCTATAAAAAAGATTAGAGCTTTTGAGGATTCTTATAATGTTAATGAAAGGAGATTCCTCAACTCTTGTGATGAATCCGTGTGTTAAAGCACAAAAAAGCAATTTTATATTTAAAACAACATGCAACATGACCAATTTTGCATGCATTCTATATTTTTTAAAATACCAAAACGATACTTCAAATTTCAACTATAAAAAACCTAACTCAGAGCATTAAATGGTTATATTAAGAATAGAATTTTAAAGCATATAAGGGGCATATCAATAAAAAAGCATACTGAAGTATAAGTTCTAAGTTTATGCATTCGTCAGGCATAAAGATTACTGGACATACATTTTACAATATCTTATAAGGTATAACTTACATAACATTCACACGGGAAAAATCATGCGGTGCTTCGTTCCCCCCAAAAAAGGTTGATAAATCCATATTTAAAAAAAATTATAAACTATAAGTTTTATGAATCAAGCAAACTAAGATAAATGAGCTGCAAAGATATGTTTTTCCAATTTTTCCAATCCTTATTAGAAATAAACAAAAGGGCAAATATTATTTTCTATGCTTTAGTTTGCATGAATGAGTACCGAGCGAAGAATCGTTAAGAACAGGGAACCTATAGTAAAAAAAGAGAGTAATTTTCTACTTTTATATAGCAAGCAATGAGGATTAGTAAAGAAGGTGCAAGCACGCAAATTGCCTATGCTTACATGCTTTACCCGGCATGAACTTAAAAATAATAGAGCTCCAAGATTTTAAGAGCACTGCAGGAATAACCACAAGAGTAAAGTAACTAATTGTGTTCATTTCATATTTGGTAAAATCTGCAATTCTTACCATTCAAACTATCTTTAGATATTAACTGGTGTTAGAATCATGCTTCAAGAGTTTAAAATAATAAATCACAAAGCAAATGAAGAAACAAATGGCTTTAAAATGCTATTCTTGAAACAAATATTCGTGATCTTGTGAGCTTGGCATATTTGGATGACCACGAGAAAAAAAAAATCAATATTTGACTAAGCTTTAAATTAAGTATATGGAGAGGAATTACACTTTATATATAAAGACACATATACCATTTTGTCTATATTAAAAATCAAGAAGAAACACAACCACCCATTGTGAATATGAGAGTTGAAATTGGAGAATAAGACATATTTGCTAGTTCTCTATCTCAGTTTTCTCATTTATTGTAAGGGCTTTACCCTGATTTACTTTCTTTCCTTTGATTTTGGGTTGCCTCAAGTGTGCATCTAATGGAGCCATCAATTCCATCTCCCAACCCTTCTTTCATGGCTAATTCAAACATCGTACTTGAAAGCACCCTTGTATAAAATTTAGTAACCCCAATTTTCCTTCCCCTTTTCCTTTAACATTGAAGATTGGGGGCATACACAACGACCAAAAACAAAAAAAAAAAAAAAAAAACCTAATTTAGCATCCGTAGTACTACATGAAAGTCAACTTTTTTCATTCATGCTAATATGAAATAACAATACAACCTAAGTCAGGGCATTAACAACCGCAGGTTGAAAGGTTACGCAAACATCTCATCACTATCGTTCATTACTGCCATATTATCCTAAAGGGCATTCAAACAGCAATCTGACATAGAATTTTTCCACAACACAGCCTAAAATATAGATCAATCCATGTAGAGCATCATACTAGCAACAATAAAATTACAGTATATAGACCTTAGACCATGAAGATAAACTCGGAAAGCATTCATGCCTCACAAAAACTAGCAGCAATAAGGTTACAATATTCTAAGGCCACGATCTCAAACAACAACAATCAAGAAATTGGAATCCAAAGCATGGAAACAGGAAGAACGCAACATGATAAAGACCATATTGTTCGAGCATAACATATGATGAGGAATCAAACCTCATTCAAAAAGAAAGAAACTAGACAAGAAGCAGAAGAAATACCTAGATCGGAACCGGGTAAGAGGGAAAAAGCACTCGAAAAGAGAAGCTAGGGATGTTACTGTGGGAGAAAAGAGATCACCAGCACCATAGATATAACCTCGTCGCCCGGTAGACAACGGTGACAATAGAACCATTGGGAGGGAAGAACGATAAGTTTATTGCACGCTATCAGATGAGCTGTTACCTACCCGTGCCATAAATCCTTAGTGTACGAACGTAAATCCACTGGTTTGTAAGATTTAGTAAATCCCGGATTTTCGACTGAAATTGGTGAAATCCATATTTAACAAATCCACGGCTTTATTTTGTCCAAAATGACTGTCTGGCAGGATTTAGCTTACATATCACTTAAATCCCGGGATAAATCCATTACCAGATGGTCCCTTAGAGATTTAAACACCTGGAGATATGATTGTAATCGAGCCGACTTGAGCAGAGTTTGTTGTGGATTAGAGTTGGCTTTGATATATTTTAAGTTGTTCTTGTTCGTCTTGAGTTTGAGTAAAGCTTTCATATATATCTTCATATTTGGCTTGTTTAAAAGTTTAAAAATTGTACTTAATTTGCATTCTATTTGTATATATTAATTTAATAAGTATTTCAACAAGTTAATAAACAAGCTAAAATTCAAATGAGTACTTGATTTCTCACATAAAATTATTAACAAGTAATTTCACAAATATAAATAAATAGGTCGGTTAACAAAATTTGAGTTAGTATCTTATTAGTTTACATCAAATAACTAAGACAATATATAAATTACAAGTAAGCTTTCATGAAATCAAATAATATAAATAAGTTCTAACAAACTATTTCATTGAAATAAAGAAATAAGAAAAAGTTGTATAAATTATGATACATATTGATATTAGATTATAATATTTTAGTATTAAATATATAATTAAATAAGTTATAATTAAACAATTTTATTTAAATAATATGTCATATATGATAGAAGTTATCATTGAATTTATTATAGAATACTTAATAAGTTACTTGTTAAATAATAAATAAGTTTGTTCATGGACATAAAAAAATGATTTGAACTGTATTCAAGCTTGTTCTTTTACTAATTTTATCAAACTCCATCTAGTATTATTTGAGTGGAGCTCGAGTTGTTCACCGAGTGCATTTGTTGACTTATTGCCCTAGGTTAGGGATGTTAATAGCAATTTAAAGCATCTATCTCTGTAAGGGAAAGAAATATTGGTATGTCATGTATGTAATTCTTACCCATTATTGCCATACAATCCAACATTCTTTACACCATATTATTTTTTGATTAACAAGGTATATTAGCCTTATTTGAGTTATATGAGACCAACATTAGGAATTCTTATTCTCATTCATTTTTGTTCAGTATTTTCTTAGGTATTAAACATATTTTTCGCAATTTATTTTGGACAACTTACTATTCATGTAATTTTAGGTCCATCGTTTTTGTTCTAATCCTTTGATATTAATTTTAATAACTTGTTTAATGAGTGTTTTTTTCCTTTCTTGTACATGTCCAAATCATCAATTTTTTTTGTTTTTAAACTCATGTGTTTGGGTTGATAACATGTTCTTAAAACTTTCTATTTCTATGATAAGATTGCACATATTTCTCTTCACGATGCAAAGAGTAAGAAAAATATTTTGGAGGGGCCACTGTTGCTCTTTTACGGGCTCAATCTTATGGATTCGTCGAGCCATTAGCATTTCTTCCTCGTCGATTAGAAGGCTCCTATCTTATAGCTTCATTTTTTTTTCTGTCCCTAGTGTTATTGTATACTTCTTCCACCACTCCTTATTTAGTAAAAGAGATCACTTTCCTATTAGGACAATCATATGCTATTTGCCTAAAATCATGCACTGGAGGCACTTTTTAGACTGAAAAATTTATGATGGCGGCGCCCACATTTTCTCCACTCTGGGTTGATTTTTCCTCAAAAGGGTCGGCTTTGGTGCACTACTAGGTGTGCCCTTGCTACATCATTCCTAAAGTTGAGCTTTGTCTATACGGTATAGTGGTCCAATAATGATGATGTTGCCTCTCCACCCTCAAATCTATGATCTATATGCTATCTCGAGTAGGGATCAATACGATTGTAGTTGCACCATATTATGAATAATTGATTTAATTATTTAAAGTGCATCGCCACTGTGTGTTCCTCAAGTTCTACCAACTAATATTTCAATACGACTCGAGTAAATTTGGTCATGTATTTCTCAACAGAAGAGTTCCTCTTATGCAAGTTGTTGAATCTTAGGTACATATCATAACAATAATACAAGAGAAGATATTTTTACTGCATTTTCCTTTCCATATTGGGCCATGTGGTGATCTTTCTCTTCCATTCTTGTTGTCGAAGATGCTTTAAATTCTCCCAGCATAAAGAAATATTTTTCTTGAGCTTCACTGCTGTAAATTTGACTCTTATCTTGGGAAACATCATTGTGTTAAAAATTTGTTTCATTGCTTAGAGCCACTCAATAAATTTATTCGGATCTAACACCCGTTAAAATCTGCAAGTCAATCTTTACCCCAAAGTCCTTGTCTCTCCTCTGATATTCAATGCCAAATCGTCGAGATCATGGTTCTTTATTACTGAAAATTTTTTGGTGGAAAGGGGTTAACTTCCTCCTCTCGATCCAACTAATCACCATTATAGCTATAGGCGATATCTTCAGGTTGCCATCTCTCAAATACGATAAGTTTTGTTATATTTGGATGATCTTTTTATGCATAATTTTCATTATGAGCTTCTGGACACCTATTTGCATGTTTTTCCTCGACGGCATGATATCCCTTTCTCCCAATTTGGGTTCCAAACAAAATTGAAAGGCAGTTTTAGGTGGATGAAAGGTGAGACGGTGAGGGTAGATGAATTAGATAATGTGAAATTAAGTTTCGAAGCGAGAAAAGTAAATCCAAAAAAATTAGGGTTTGCTAGGCTCTGATATCCAATGTCACAATTTTGGGGTTTCTAGATGGTATGAAAAGATAACAAGAAGGATTGAATCTTGGGAGGAAAACCGACAAAGGAAAAAATTGCAATAAGGCTGAGAACGGGTGGTTCGAGCCACTGGACACAAAAAATAGTAGGTAGGCAACAACTGTAGAGGAGTAGGAAGGTATTCAAACATTTGGGGGTGATCACCACCTAGATTCAGTCAGATTATAGACATACCCCTGAGGAAGATCAATAATACAATACTTGACAAGAGAAAGCTTGAAAAGTTAATCTCTAATGCATAAACAAAAATAAAAGCCCCAAAATCGGTAGGTAACAAACACACACACACACACACACACACACACACACACACATATATATATATATATATATATATATATATATATATATATATATATATATATATATAAAGATGCGTCGTCTCCGCTTTCTCCTCCAATCTGCTAGGGTTTCGCCGCATGGCGAACCCTAGCGTATGTACGGTCCTCTATTTCTCATGTCGCAACCTTTGCATCTTCTTCGCTATCGACACTGCGTCTTCGTCGTCTCCGGTGTTGAGCCGCTCGCCTGCTGTTCGTATCGAGCTGCTGTGCTGCACCCGATTTGATTTCAGGTTCGTGTCGAGCTGGTTGCGCTCCACCCGTTTCCTGCATCTTCTCTTCATTCGGACCCTGCGACCCTACTCTCCAGTCAGCGACCCTGCTGCAAGCTTGACAGGATTCACTTTGTCAGCGGGTATTGCGCAGTCGCAGAAATGGCATCCGGTCGATCTTACGCCGATGCTCTTACCGGCGACAACCTCGCCCGCGCTCCTTCACGTTCTAATATGTTCCCGCAGAGATTCCATGATGTATTCGCGTAAGGCGTCGAAACCGGGTTTCTCAAAAAAGCATCCCGTAAAAACGGCAAACCTGCAATCTTTCTCACAGAGGAAGACATCTCCACCCTAGCTGCACCCTTCCGGCTGTTTCTAGTGGGTAAGTTCATCTACGGTAATCCTAAACTTGAACAGATCCGAAAGGAATTTGAGCAAATGAAGTTGAACGGGAGTTGGAAGATTAGAAGATTGGATGGTCGGCACGTTCTCATCCAATTAACGGACGATGGAGATTACACACAAGTGTTCTTAGAAGAATATTTCGTATAGATAATCGGATGATGAAGGTGCTGAAATGGACCGTGAAATTTGACCATCGTACTGAACCATCTATCATTCTCGTGTGGCAGCGTTTCCCAGATTTGCAGGTTCACCTTTATGATCAAGAGCTTCTATTTACTCTCGCAAATATATATGACACACCCCTCCAAACTGATCCGCCTACAGAGCATTTAACTAGACCTTCTGAGGCTATAATATTGATAGAACGGGACATTATGCTACCCTTCCCGAAAGAACTATGAATTTGAACACGACGATCGTGGATTTTCGTAACCGCAGAACTTGAACGCAGTACTCTTTATTGCACCCGTTGCCGTATGTTTGGTCAGTCCCACCATCAGTGTTACCACCTGCATCCGAATCTCAAACCTCCAAGTACAAATGCTACTAAGCCACACATTCCTGCGACGGATATACCCTTGTCCTCACTACCTGTGATACCTACTACAACGCCCACGCTGGACACAGTGCAAAAGAATACTGATGCTGATTCAGAGCATGTCGATTAAGATCAATCGTTGGCAGGTCAAGATGCGGCCGCTGCCCTTTCTTCTCAGTCTTCTTCTATTGGACCAATAACTACTGTGGAGGGTGCTCAGGCTTCCCTCCCGGACGTGATTGAACAAAGCGATGAAGCGAATGTTCACAGTCCGATGACGGAGTATGTGCCTACTACTATCGAGGCTTCAAACAATACTTTGACTACTACTACTACACAAACATTGGTACCTACCGCCGCAACTGCACTTCCTTCTGTGGTCCAGACCGATCAGTCTTCCCCAGAAGAATGGCAAGTTGATACCTCCCAGCGGAAGAAGAAGGCTGGGTGTACTATGCTACTTGGGAATCTTATGGATGACACCTTGGTCTCTCTTGGTAATGGAGAATCACTTCAAAGCTTGATTATTGAACGCGCTACATGAACCCATGGAAGAGAAGGCGCCTGCAACCTCGTCCATTAAAAAGCTTTTAGCTGCATGTTTCTTTTGTCACTATCTTTGTATCTTTTTGTTTGAGGCTTTTTCGTTCTTTGTTTGCTATGAGTGAGAGCTCCATCATCGGCCCTCTCATACTACTTGTTTTATAACATCTTTATCTTAATGAAAAAGACACTTAGCGCTTCTTTTAAATATATAAATATATATATATATATATATATATATATATATATATATATATATATAATTCCTAAACTATATTTCAAATAACCCAAATTATATTTCAAATAATACACAAATGACACCCACAGAGGCTAGCAACTAGTAGGTGGAAAAATCCCACAATTGGGTCTTCACAGAATGAAATTTTTTCCAATCACTATCCCCATTAAGCAGGATCACACGAACCGCTCCCACTTAAGGAACATGATGGTTATAGTTTGCGTGGGTTGAGTAGGCTTTTATTTTGAGAGATTGTTATTAATTTTTCTAAACGAGGCTAGGTGACCGTATTTTTGAGGCCATAAGTATATTGTAGGGATAGAGTGTAGGCCTATGGGAATGTGTAGGGTATAGGGGAAGGCATGGGCGTTGGCTTTGGGCATGAAGTAGAGGCTAGCAACTAGTAGGTGGAAAAATCCCACAATTGGGTCTTCACAGAATGACATTTTTTCCAATCACTATTCCCATTAAGCAGGATCACACGAACCGCTCCCACTTAAGGAACATGATGGTTACAGTTTGCGTGGGTTGAGTAGGCTTTTATTTTGAGAGATTGTTATTAATTTCTCTAAACGAGGCTAGGTGGCCTTATTTTTGAGGCCATAAGTATATTGTAGGGATAGAGTGTAGGCCTATGGGAATGTGTAGGGTATAGGGGAAGGCATGGGCGTTGGCTTTGGGCATGAAGTATTTTAATTAATTATTTATTTATTTATTTATTTGAACTTTCCTATCATTCATAGGTTTATTCATTAATCATTGCTAATGCATGATGATATTTGTCATCATCTTGCATGTCTCAAATATGTTAGGTGAATCTTTGCATTTCTAAACGTGCAAGCACGATTTATTTTTGAAACAGACATCAATTGAGTGCTTCTTATGATGTGGTGCAGATGTGAGGGTTTTCCACACGAAACACTACATGAGCGTGATTCCACGAATGCTGCTATGGTACCTGACACGGGAGACTGCCATTGCTTCTTGGATTAGTTCATTATTACAACTTTGAAGATGACCGTTCTATCTGTGGGATTGCAGACTAATTGGATTGGGTTCCACTCTTAGTTATCCTAAGGTTATATACTTGTGTTTCTGATATTTTAGGTTAAGTTTTTTGGCGAGAGTTTGTTTAGGACAGTTGTCAGCATCCGTTTTCTCCTTTTGAGGGGTATATCCGAGGGTTTGGGTGGTGCTTCAGTCGTATCTCTCCTCCGATGTTTTGATTATCTTCCCTATCTCTTTTTACAACTTAGGCGTCGCTCCCGGTCGCCCTCCATTGCTACAACAGTCCCTGAACAGCCATTATTGCTATTTTCATTGCAGTTTTTCTAATTCGAGCTACTTGTTCTCGCTGCTGCCACACCGGGCAGCTATCTTTTGTTGGCCTGTAGTCCTCTGCATCCCTCATCATTGCCGCCAACATTCCTCCTCGCTACCGTCAACAGGAATGACGCCTATTTTATGTTCACCTACAGTTCCACTATTGTCCAATCCTTCCTCTTTACTGAAGCCACCATTTCACCTATCCATCCTTGCTACCATCACCCCAGACAACCCTCCCACATCGCTCCCTGCTGTTTGCTTGCCGATCGAGGGAAATAGTTGACTTCTTGTTTTCTGCTTGCCAACTGCCTTTTCCACCCCCGCGTCACCTTCCAAACCCTCACGTCACCTTCCAAACCCTCACGTCACCTTCCAAACTCTCATCGACCATCACCACCCCTGAATCTTCCCTCTAGCTTGAGTTTGTGTTATCGGTTATTGCAATTTCAAATTTCCATAGGTTTGTTGTAATTTCTTATTTTATAATAAAATTCGGTTTTCCTATTGTTGTTTGTTTTAAGCCGGTATCATTTGGTATCAAAATTAGCCAACCCTAGAGTTATTCCAGAGTTCCTAACATCCATCACTACTCGACTCTATCGTCACCCAAATTTTTTCTTTCCTACCATACATCACCCCCTACACACCCCTTCCACCTACCCAAACTAAATCCTAACCAAGCACCGTCGAGACCAATTTCGGATGTTAATTGGTAGTTTAACATCGAGATACAACAACTCTGCCAAGTGCTACTATGAACCGATAAAATTGAGGAAATGAGACCATCCAGAGTGTTCACCCAAACTCCATTTGATTTCAGAGATTGACCACTACCTTGAAGATTTGATATGAAATATTGGAGAAGCTAGAATTTTAAAGTAATAGTTGATTTGTTACATTTTGACGATCACTTAGATCGGACGAGTTCATTGAGTGGCTTCAGATAGTGGAATTTTTTTTTTGAGTACCAGGAAGTCCCGTAGGATAAAATGGTGATATTATTCATCATCAAATTAAAAAAAAGTGCATTATTTTAGTAAAAAATTTAAAACAACTATGCCAACGTGAGGGAAAAGACAAGCTCACTACCTGGTACAAAATGAAATGGGAGATATAGCTCCAGTACCTAACCGCACCAGGATATGTTCGTAAGACCTCATTAGTTACAATAATATCACAGGATGACTGCTAGATCTTACGGGTAAAATTCAAAGACTACGCCTCGGGAAACACCGAAGTCCTCACTTGAGGAGAAACTGATTAAGAGTGAAGAAAATTTGTAACCAATTTGCCTTTCCAAATCCAGCCAAAAAGTGTTTCAAGTGTCATCGATTTGAACATATTGAATTAGATTATACAATCAGGAGAATGATCTGTTTCACTAAGCTGAGAACAGTTGAAGAAAAAGACAGACACAAAAACGTATGAAGATGTTAGAGCTGAGCGTCAACTTCAAACCGATGAGAAAAAGACTAGTGATTCAATATGAGCCCATAATTTATCCCAAAGTTGATTCCTTCTCACATACTTGTTTATCAGATGTGCCAATGGAGTACGAGAAGTGAGAGAAGCAGACTATAGATTTAATTACTCTAGATTAGTTCATGAGAATCTGTCTATATGCAACTCCAACTCAGATTGTGCCAAAAGAAGACATACTTTTTCGATTAGGATGTGTTTTGAAATAACAACGCCTATAAGATGGATTTACGTTTAGTGGGAGCTTGCAACATTTCCACTACTTTTAATGTGGCCGACCTGACTCCATTCTATAAGAAGACAGAAGCTTCGACAAATGAGGTCGAAGCTCCCTTAACCCTGGGATACTGACACTGTGCAAGCCCGATGGTTTCCTGCACGAGACAATGCATGACCGTTGTTCCGTGAATCCCGCTACAGTATCAGACACGGGAGATTGTCGAAGCTATTTTGATCGGTTCATTAACGCAGCTTTGAGGGTCGGTCGACCTCTGTCCACTAGATTGTAGCCCAGTTGGAGTGGTGTTCACTTCTATTTTTTCTAAGGTTATTTGTTTGTGTTAGTATTGTTTTAGGTTAAGTTTTTATGGCTGAGTTTATTTAGGATAGTAGCCGGTGTCCATTTACTCCCTTTGAGAGTTGTACCGAGGGTTTGGTGGTGCTCTTGCCGTATCTCTCTCCTAAGTTGGTGGTTCTCTTCCTTATTCCCTTCCACATCCTCCCAACATCGCTCCGGTTTCCCTCCATTGTTGCAGCCGCACCCAAACAACAGTCGTTGCTGTTTTCACTGCATTTTTTCCTATTCCAGCAGCCTGTTGTCACTGCCACTGGCCCGGACCGCCATGCTCTTGCTGTCCTGCAATCTCCTGCATCTCCTGCTGCGGCCACCAGCATTTTCCCTTGGTACCGCCACCCGGAACATCACCTATTTGTTGTTCACCTGCAATTCTGTTGCGGTCCAGCCTTTCCTCTGTTGTCATCACCATTTCAGCCCTACATCTTTGCTGCCATCACCTCGGACAGCCCGTCCACATCGGTCCCTGCTGTTTGCTTGCTTTCTGGTCCAGAGAAACAACCGACTTGCTTTTTGCTGCTTGCCAACCGCCTTTTCCACCCTTGCACCCTTGCACCACCTTCCAAACTCTTGTCGAACATCACCACAACCACCCCTGGATCTACCACCTAGCTTAAGTTTGTGTTTTCAGTTGTTGCAATTTCTGATTTTCGTTTGTTGGTTGTAATTTTCTATTTAATTTCCGTAATAAATTCAGTTTTTCATTTTTTTTTTTTGTTAACTCCACTATCATATAGTGGTTGAGAGGTTTCAAAGCAATTATATGTGAAGTCATGTCTATAATTTTTCTTTTTGTGTTCCATTAGGTTGAATAGACGTCGACGTCAACACTTTCATATCTTGATTTTATAACTTAGAAGTTTGATTTATTTTTTTTCAGTTAACACAATCTTGAACTTCTTTTTTTCATAAATATTAATAGAAAAATACTTATTCTCCATTTTTGAGCATCATCTTAGTGATCAAGATCCTACTAAAAAGTTTTGTTGACCCAATCACTACTGTTTCCTCCATAACTTTTCAAATTTAATAGGTATTTAATTTGAGCCTAAGGCTTTACTTTTATGTATATTTTTTAGAACCAATTCTACTTTTTCTTTAATCCATCTATAATGCATTTCACTATGTTGTTCATTATGCCCTTTGAAGATAATTTCTTCTTTAAATCCCTCTTTTAGTAATGCCTCAAAGTAATGCTTTTATACTTCCTTGTGGGCATCTCTTTGATTTATAAGAGATATGCCCCCAAGGACTAGATGTCACCTTATGAAGAGAAAATTATGTCTTAAATATTGATACGTGCATAAGAAAAACCATTTAAATAATTGGCAAAGTTAAAATGAGATGATTTTCTTACCGCACTTAGCATGAGATTTAATTAAGCATGAGGTCTACTTAGGGGTGTGAATCAGTTGAGTCAAGCTCTCTAGTCATGTCAAGCTCGAGCTCGACTTGTCTATCAAATTGTGAGCTCGAGTCGAGCTCCTCTCGTGGTGATAGCAGTCAGCTCATGAGCTCGAACTAAAAATTCAAATTTTACGGGAGCTCATCGGAGAAGGTATTGGTGGTGGTCGTCGGAGGAAGAGGAGGAGGAAGAGGAGGAGGAGGAGGAGGAGGAGGAGGGGGAGGGGGAGGCACCGACTACTCATCAGAAGACGCATCGAAATGACTACCAGTAGGTTAATTGAGCCGAGTCGAGCTCGAGCTCATTTAATAAACAAGCTCAAGTTTGAGCTCGAGCTCGTGGCTCGATAAGATCTGCTCGTTAGCCGAGCTAAAGCCGGTCGGCTCATTTACACCCCTAGGTCTACTATTTGATTTATTTATTTTAATTAATTATTATTATTATTATTATTATTATTTACACATCTCAGTGAACGCTATAATGCATGCCTTTGTGGTCTGTGACATCTTAGATTATATTCATAATTAAATACTATACGCAAAGCTTTATTGATAGAAAATTGGGCTGAAGCATGCATGAATGGTTAGAAGTTTTTTTTATTGCTCTATTGTCTTCCTCAAACGTTTATTTCTTGTATTCTTACCTGGAAATTTGCACAGAGCATGACACTGACAGAGCCGAGTTTTTGAAGCTATGCAAAAGGGTGGAGTACACTATTAGAGCTTGGTATCTACTTCAGTTCGAAGATTTGATGGTATATCGAGTTCATTATTTCAAAGCAAATTTATAATAAAATTCTGCTATATAGCTTCAAAAGTTTTGCAGTTTTGTCATACTTAGCATAAAGAGTATGATTGAAAACTTCCATGGAAAGGAAAGTACAGGTTCAAGGATATAATAAAGAATATCCTAAATCTCTTTCCAAACCAGATCAGGACGTTGAAACAGTATGCACTTTCTTTTTTCAGAAAGCTGCATCTCTCTCTCTCTCTCAACATACATTTCACCAATGCCTGCATGCACTCAATGTCTCTTTTCCTCTGTTTATCTCTCACCCTCTTTACATATATCTCTCCATGTGTCTATATATATATATATATAATTTACATATGTAGCAAGCATTTCTTATGTATTTACATATCTACACCTAAACTTACACATACATAGCACTTTGGTGCTTTAAATCTTTGCATGAAAAGGTTTATTTGATTTTTTAAAAATGGTAATAGCACTTTTTTATGTGATATTAAAGATTTGAGTGCTATGTGTATACATATGAAAGTTTTAGTGTGAGACATGTAAATACATTAGATTTGTGTGTTAAGTGTGTGTGTGTCTATATATATATATATATATCATTTTTTTTTATTATTCATGATGGAGGATCCTATAATGCTTCACCCCCCGAACATATCCACATCTGGACTCATCTTTTATTATATGGATCTACCAAAGAGAAGGTGCTGCGTGCATGACAGTCTCATCCACTTTGATTGATCCACCTCAACTAGAGGCGCAAGAAACAAGGAATGTGAATTGTCATCACACACTTGTACATTCAATTTCTCTTTTCCTCTGTTTATCTCTCACCCTCTTTGCATATATCTCTCCGTGTGCCTATATATATATATATATATATAATTTACATATGTACCAAGCATTTCTTATGTATCTACATATCTACACCTAAACTTACACATACATAGCATTTTGGTGCTTTAAATCTTTGCATGAAAAGGTTTATTTGATTTTTAAAAAATGGTAATAGCACTTTTTTATGTGATATTAAAGATTTGAGTGCTATGTGTATACATATGAAAGTTTTGGTGTGAGACATGTAAATACATTAGATTTGTGTGCTAAATGTGTGTGTGTGTGTGTGTGTGTGTGTGTGTGTGTGTGTGTGTGTGTGTGTGTGTGCATATATATATATATCATTTTTTTTTATCATTCATGATGAAGGATCCTATAAAGCTTCACTCCCCAAACATATCCACACTTTGACACATCTTTGATTATATGTGTCTACCAAAGTGAAGGTGTCAGCGTACATGAAAGTCTCATCCACTTTGATTGATCCACCTCAGCTAGAGGCACAAGAAACAAGGAATGTGAATTGTTATCACACACTTGTACATTCAATGTCTCTTTTCCTCTGTTTATCTTTCACCCTCTTTGCATATATCTCTCCGCGTGTCTATAATTTTTTTTTTTGGAAAAGCCCAAGGGCCAATTTTATTGAAATAAAAACGGTTACATGAGCTTGCGGAGGGGCCCAAAACATGAAGCCCAACCCCTACGATACAACGCTAACAAAATGGAAACGAAAGGTCAGTACATAAATAACAATAATAATGACTAAGAACGAGAACGCGCTGCTCTTGCTCTGTTTCTAGGAGATCCATAAAGCAAGCTCTTAATTGTCGCTCCATTGCTATGAGTGATCAAGGTATCATCAACAGTAGAGTATCCCGGCGCTTCTTCTTCGTCGAGAAGTGTAAACCTGCCAATCCTCTTCATCATCATCTTCTTCTTCTTCATCTACTTTTACTTCTTCTTCAGCATCTTCCTCTTCAGTTGTCAGAGTCCGATGAAACATATCGGTGGGTGCAGCAGTAGGTTGGAAGTTTCTTCTTTTTCTGTTAAATTTTTTGGTGTATCGGTCAGAATCGACAGCAGTGGTAGCCACCTGGGCGGTTTGCACCACAGGAGAAAGGGCCACCCTTCCATCTTGTTCGACAACCACGTGCTTAACCACCGGGGTGACAACTTGTGCGGCCCGTCGAGGAGTCTCCCCGACGGCCTTGTCAGCCTCGGATGCTACCTTGTTCCCACTGCAGCAGAGATGCATCGACGCACTTGTTGAAGAATCTCAACGATGAGCTAAAGAAGGCCCGAAGCCCACTTTCGAGTGGGGATGCGACTGCAGCAGAAGTGTCCCTAATGTGCTCGAACATTTTGCAATGCTTGTGAAAAGAAGTCTATCCTCTACCACCACCTCCTGCCAAAACCCATCCGCACCATCTGTGATCCAAATTTGATCCACATCCGGGAGGGTAAAATCCTTCTCAGCGTGTCATATATATATATATATATATATATATATATATATATATATATATATATATATATATATATATATATATATAATTTACATATGTACCAAACATTTCTTATGTATTTACGTATCTACACCTAAACCTACACATACATAACACTTTGGTGCTTTAAATCTTTGCATGAAAAGTTTTATTTGATTTTTAAAAAATGGTAATAGCACTTTTTTATGTGATATTAAAGATTTGAGTGCTATGTGTATACATATGAAAGTTTTGGTGTGAGGCATGTAAATACATTAGATTTGTGTGCTAAATGTGTGTGTGTGTGTGTGTGTGTGTATCATTTTTTTTATCATTCATGATGGAGGATCCTATAAAGCTTCACTCCCCAAACATATCCACATCTTGACTCATCTTTGATTATATGTATCTACCAAAGAGAAGGTGCTGTGTGCATGACAGTCTCATCCACTTTGATTGATCCACCTCAGCTAGAGGCACAAGAAACAAGGAATGTGAATTGTTGTTGTAGATTTGTGTGGTGATTGTAGCAGTTTGCTTTACATTTTAATGTTAAAGTTGGTGGAATTGTTTCAAGTTTTTGGTATAGTAGAGTTTCGTCCAGATCAGTATTGTTTACGTCGATTGGCTAGAATCTCTAAATTAGATACTACTAAAAATGATTTGGTCAAAGGAATTATATATAGTTCCAAGAACCAATAAAAAAACAGGGAAGATTTACATACATACCACTCATTTTTTATATATTTATATATCCAACACCTGAACTTTAATTTTTACTTGCATGCCTCCTTATGCATGAAAAGTGTATTTCATTTTTTAAAGTTAAAATGGTGGTGTTTTTTATGTGATATGAAAGGTTTGGATGATATAAATGTAAAAAATAAAGTTTGGTGTTAGATATGTAAATATGTAGTAATTGTGTGGTATGTTTGTAAAGGTCCCTGAAAAAATTGTAGTCTGTTCTCTATACAAAGACTAATTAATATTTCATCAGCATTGACCCTATCCCAATTATTTTGGGCCAGCTTTATGAGCTCTAACTTTTGTTTCACTCTGGTTGACTGTTGCCTGAGACTTAACCTATTCTTCATGAGTGACTTTGAACAAGATTTGTTACTGTTATCTTAGATCTATCCCATTTTTTTCTTTTTTAGTCTTTTGACACTAATTTAATCTATGCATGTGATAGGTGCATATTTTACCCTTTGTTGTACATGTCTAAATCATCTTAGTTTACCTTTATCTTATCTTCAATTGTTCTCATTCCAACCATCTTTTATTTAATCATTTTTTTAATTTATCCTTTTTTTCAGGAGATTCATCTTACTATTCTGTCGTATTCATCATGCTCAACTTGGCTATTTCCGGCCTTTTTTATTGCTCAACACTCAGGATTCACACAAATAACAAGAGATTTTCTTGGATTGAAGTGCCAAAATAGTCCCATGAATGTTCATATGTGGCCATTTTAGTTGTCAGAGTCTATGAAAGTATCAAATTAATCCCCAAAAAATTTAAATTAGGGTTGAAATATTTCTTGGTGGGACTATTTAAGCATATATTAAAAAAAAATTGGGGACTGATTTAACTTTTCTATAGACTTTGGAACTAAAATTAATCCCTATAAAGAGTCGGGGACTATTTTGACACTTTTCTTAATTTTCTTATCATATGATACGAGTTACTTCTCTATTTTAAGAACCCAATCTTAAATGTCAAAATTTTATTATATCTCTCTTCTTCTATATCCAGATCTACAATACTTAAACCTATCATATTTATGCATTACTCTACACTGAAAAATTTTCACTATCTTTCTATATTCAAATATTATCACACTACAAATCAGCTTTCTTGTGGCGTCATGATGTTTTTTTTTTTGTTTTGTAGTAACAATGTGAATGAGTTTAAATATTGTTTCATTTTTTCTTCTAGAAAATACATGCTTTTGCAGTGTAACTTGCTGCTTTGAAAAGTATGTTGTCCCTGCGAGAACAGCATTTGGTCGACTTTGGTTTTAAGTTCCAAATTTATAATTAAGTTATGAGAAATGATTTTATTCATCTTGAAATGAATAGATACTGAAAAGAGTAATTTAATCAAAGAAACCTATGATTGGTGCCACAATAAATTACTTAATGAAATGGCTTTAATGATTAGAACCATTCAACATGTGAATGCTACTTGATAAGCCTTTCAGCAGTATTAATCATAATTAATTTCTTAGTTATCAAAATTTTTTCTCCGTGCTTTAATATTTAAACAAACAATATTTGCTTTTTACAGCAACTGCATTCCCTGTTTGATCCTGCACGCGGCACTGAGAGGTTGGAACAACAAAATTTATCTTCTGAAGAGATTGATGATCTTGAGCAGAACTTTCTGACATATTTATTCCAGGTCATTTATTCAAACATTTCTGTGTTTTATGTTTAACAGACAAATTTATGCTGATAAACTGTTGGTACACTTCTAGTATCTGCGTTCTTAAATATGATTTTGTTCTCCTTTACAAATTAAAGATGACATTGTGGGTTTTTCTTGAATTTTTTGCTATACCAAATATTTGAGCAGATTGTTATTGCAATCTATTATTACTGGAAATAAACTAATTACTTGTGCATTATAAGAAGAAACTTATTACTTTTAAATAGTTGCTATATTTATTACTAGTATTAGGGCACGATACCGACTTCAAGTTATTCATGTTTGATTTTGTTTCAATAGTTAATATTTATAATTAATTAACCTAATCATCAACGCTACATAATTCAAACCCATTATATTTTTATACTTTTTTTCTTTGACATGTCTTGTTAGTTATCTTTGATGTACTTTTTTTTTTTACTTTAACTAATTATTATATTTTGCTAAAAAGACAACCCATCATATGAAGAAATACAAACCAAATACAAAACGGATTCAAGTGCATCTTAAGTAGAAAAAGGTAAAATAACATGTAATCTTGCTAAAAAAATCTTATATCCAAACATAGTTGCTGCATCAAATGCCTTTTAAGTAAAAATATGTGACTGTAAATAAAGGTACAGAGTGAGATGAGGAGAAGCAAAGCACAAAACAGAGGAAGTGTAGGAGAGCTGAGTAATGAACTTACAGTATTTTGGTATACTACATTTTTACATACTTAGCATTTCAGCATTACTGTGGTTATATATAGGCTTCTTCATATAATGTTTGTTTTGGCGTTGGTTATGATCAGACGACCTTCAGAAAGTTTGTTAGCAGCTGATGCCATGATGAAAAACGTATAGGTGCTGTGTATTATGCAGTCCATGAGGAATGGCTGCTGCTATCAATTCGGTTGTCAAGTGGAATGGCTGCTGTTATTCATTCTGTTATCAGACTGGAGAACCTCATTTATTAGGTTTTGCGGACAATAGCTATAGTCTGGTAAACGCTGGTACTTGATTTCATATAAACAAGTATCTTCAAGGGTGCAATTCAGATTTTTCACAAAGAATAACACAAATAGCTAAATATTAACTATACAAAACGGAAATCCTTGCAACTCTCTTATCTGTACTTACAAATGTTCAACAAGAACCTGTTATATAATTAAAACTTCATTGTTGAATAAAAGTTTTGTAACCACTAGCCAATACCTTAGATCCTTGAAATTCCAAACACAAACCTTTCGGATAATGCAGGCCTTTTTTTTATACTAGCACAAGATTTAACCATCATTCTTTCATTTTTTGCAGTGTGCTGCATTAAAGTTTTGTCAAGCAATAAGATTCACAACTTTACAATGCACCTATATTGCTACATCTTATGTGAATTATGCTTCATCGTCACAAGAAATTGTAGAAATTATGCATCACAACTTTAGAAGCATGTAGTGTAACAACTGAAATGGATAAAAGACTTGTGCATATCAAACCTCTTAATAAAAGCAAGCTGTACAACAAATCTAAATATATTTCATATAATGAGCCCAACAAATATTAAAGAAAAATTCTAAAATCCTAAATTATTACCATCTGATCCAAAACTAACTTAAACCAATTCACGGAATAGTTCTCCTACGATGGTTCATAGTATCGACTACCTCTCTTGGTGATGAGGATGAACTAGAAGGAAGCTTGGTGAGTTGCTTCCTCTGAGATCTGATAGAAGGTGCAACTTGTTGCTGCATATTTGTGGCAAAGATCTATCTTGTGGTAGTATAGCTCGTTGAGATGGCCCGTGCTGTCGGAGCCGAAGATGAGTTTACTCTGAACTTGAGATTGAGATAAGAGGAAGCGGATTGCTGAAATGAGGGCATTTTATTGGGTTGAGAATTTATTTTGGTTACCAATGAAATTTTGGTGGAATTTAATCTGTCTCTAATAAGTTTAATATTGGTGGATTTTCCGAATTTTTTTAGCCAATGGAAAAAGCATCAATAGTAGCTTCGACAAAATTCTGATAGTATCTGGTGGTATTTCTACTAAAATTTGATGAAATTTCCGCTGATATAATCCGCATTATACCACATGTTCTCTTCCATTATATTGTATTTGTAAATGTTCACCATACACCTATGGCTGAGGCGTTATCTGCTTCAAATGGCGAATATGGTTATTATATACTGCACCATAATTTGAAATTAAGTGATAAAATATTAACATCGCACTATTTGATTTTGTTACGGCAAAAAGGTTGGACAAGTCCGGACTAGGGCACATGATATTTTCTGAAAATACAAAGGGCCATTTACATACATACCACAAATTTCTATATATTTACACATCCGACACCTTAAATTTTTAATATTTAGATACATACACTCTTTGACATCACTTCAAATATCAAATGCAAAATGAACAAAAAACCCTTGCGATTAAAAAGAAATGTAAAAAAAAAAATAAAAACAAAGGAACAGTATATACATTTTGGTCATATGCTCAAAACTGATTTAATTGCACTAAACAGGTAATAAAGACGAGAAAAACTCGGTTTATTTAAAACTACAAAATAAATTAGGCATTGGGACTTGAGAGACTGAAATGGAAATTAGCATTTTTTGTATGATTGTAATCGCCTCAGTTTTTTTAGCAGGTAATGGAAAAAAGCAACTTTACAATAGTGACTGATGGGGAGGTTGAAGTTGCACAATCCGGGCAGTATAAATTAAACCTTCCCATACAAGTTGATGAATCCAAGGTCTGCGTCTAGTTTCTATTATTTATTTACTTTAGCTGAGGTTCTATCTTATAAGTTTGAAAGTATGAATACCTCTTCATAACTTTGCTTATCCCTGGTGGACTGCAGCTTGATAGGAGCCTTCTTGCAAAATATTTTAGAGACCATCCTAATGAAAATCTTCCAAAATTTTCAGATAAGGTTGGTATAATTTTTTGGTGGTTACATTTACTATTTTTTTAATTATTTTTGTTAGATTGCAAATCTTAAAATGAAATTCGGATTAAGTCGTGCGTTATGCTCGGGACTTGTTTCTAGCTAAATTATAACTATCTTAGCTGTTTCCTTATATAGTTTGTCTTTACACTTCACAGAATTTTTTTTCTATCTTAAATTATTCAATTTGTTGAAATTATGCCCAATCATAGCAAAGAACTTAACACTCATCAAGACTTTGTATTGTTAGACCCATCTCTTTATGACCCTCGGATTGCAATATGTGTGCTTTACCATATAATCGTCAGTTCTTAATTATGCTTTTTTAATTTATTCCTATTTTGTAATGTTTTTCAAAGTTGCCTATATGATTCCTCTTATACAAAGAAAAGAGATTCTTTAGAGTTTTTATTCTATTAATTATTATCTATATGATATTAGAACAAGGTTAGGGTTTTCATTTTCAACTTTATCCATCTTGCTGAATCTATTTCTATTCATTATGCCTGGGTTTTTTTTTGAATTTCCTTCAATGGAATCTTCCATAATAATGGTGAAATTTAAATTAAAGGATAATAAGAAAAACACTTTTTAATTTTCATCTTTAATACACTTTATTTGAGTTAAATCTTTACTTTTCTTTTCTCTTTGTTTGACTAGTTTATACATATATTTTTTACCATCACTAGTATCTAATTTATTATAAAGATCGCTAAAAGCAGAAATTTTAGCGTCACAGATTAATCTCTTAGACTCCCTACAGACCGTTTGATATTTTTCTCAGTTCTCTAAGTTTTTACATTTAAACCAATTTTTATAGCATAACTTCTTATATTTTATCTTTTCTTGCACATTATTATTCTACCACCAACTATTTTTATTTAGAAAAACCTTTTCTATTGGTTTTCTAAGTACCTCTTTTGTTGCTTGTTTAATAGTGTTTGTTATTTTATCCTACATAGCATTTGGTTTTTCATGAACATCCCAAATTTTGAAATCTTGAATTTTACTCGTAAAAATAATTTTATTTGTCTTTTAGGTTCCCCCATCTAATTCTACGATGATGAGTCCTAGTATTCTTTATTTTATAACTATTCATCTTAAAATATAGAACTAATAATCGATGTTGGGTACTTAAAACCTCACTTGAAATGATCTTACAATCTTTACAATCTCGACGATCTCTTTTTCTCATAAGAAAATAATAAATTTGTGTTTTATTACATCCATTCTTATAGTTGATAAGATGCTCATTTCTTTTCTTGAATAAAGTATTAGTAATAACAAACTCATACGCTAAAGCAAAATTTAAAATGATAGTCACTTAAAAAATTGTAGCCACTATGAATATTTTTGAAATCTTCTACTACTCTTCCGACATGTCCATTTAAACTACCTCCAATAGAAATTCTTTCTTCATGAGATATTATTTGTATTAAGTCTTCTAGGTTATTCCAAAATTTATCTTTAGACCTTATATCTAAACCTACTTGAAGAGCACAAACACTTATATATTAAAAATCTTAGTATCAATAATAATCTTAAGGGCTATAATTTTATTTCCAACTCTATTAATTTTTACAACATTATCTTTCAAACTCTTATCTATAATTACACCTACACTATTTCTATTGCGACTCTTACTAGAATATCAAAGTTTAAAGCCTAAGTTATCAATCTCCTACGCCTTTTCTCCAACCCATTTAGTTTCTTGAATACATAAGATATTAATCTTTCTATGAATCATAATATCAACTAATTCCATTAATTTACTATTGAGAGCACCTATATTCCAAGATACTATCCTAATATTAGTTTCACTTTTTTACCTGCATCCGTCCGTAATGTGGGAACCCTTGCTTATTTGACACTACACCCGGGCGTCAGTGTAGCGGACCTTGCACACTTTTCACTGTATTTAGGCCATATAGCGTGTCGCTTCCAAGGGACGCCCTGACACTTACACAATGATCAAAAGGATTCATGTCATGATTTTTCCGACAAGTTTTAAGCTGGTTATCGACTACTAAACGCAACCCACCCTCCACTTTTCACATCCGGGCTTCGTATCGACAATGATAGTGTTGATTTTATATCCCTTATGATTAAAAAAAAATGGAGAAATTTCTGAATTGTTTGTTTCTTGAGAATATATGTTTGAAAGTTCATTTTTAACCAAAATATATCTAATGAGAGATAACATCTTGTATTTATTGACTTCATTTTTAACTCAAAGTTTCCTGAATGAGTTTAACATTTTTGAATTTGAACATCATTTAGACCTACTTTGTACGCATATTTAAACCCTTCTGTCACATGATTCAGACTGAGCTCAAACTTTGTTCAAACTAGTTCTTTGATTTGGAAGCGGGAGAGATTTTTTTGTTTAACTTCTTTATTCTCTTTTTATATTCTTTCTGTGATATTACATCTTATTTTAATATTTGTATAACAATTCTTACCCCATGATTTAATATAAGAATGTTAATATAGCACTTCTTATTTATACTTTGATGTTACTATAATACTTTTTCATTTGCGCAATTTATCAATTATGAGACGTGCGCCATAAAATGTTTTGAGGCCTATGCCTTAGCTTTCGGATAGAAAATGTCTGAATACCCAATTGCCCAATTTTAGAAGTGAACTTATCTTATATTGCAAACTTGTAATAGGAATTTATCCACAATCTACACACAAAGACTTTAGGAAATGTTTTTTTTAGCAACAATGTTGTGAGAAGTATCAGTCGGCAAATAATTTTGTTTATTCTTGATGTATGTTTTCTTTATGTTTTCTGTATTTTGAGCTTGCTCACTTATATGGTTGTTAACGATTCAATGAGTTACTCAATTTTCATTCATATAAGGCTCCTTTATGTCTGTTATTTTAATAACTAATTGAACTTGAAAATGTTTTTAAAAGTTTGGTATACAAATGCACAAGCTTGAGAAGGAATCTCATTATTCATTTATGCTTATGAACATGTTTATTTGTTATTAAACCAGTAGCTCATTGAAGTATTTGATAAAATGCTAGTTACAAGCCCTTAATAGTTTAATTGCTTATCTGATGATTTATTAAATTTTCTTATGCTCTATGCATTTTGAAAATTATAATTATATATATATTTTTAAAAAGGAGATCGCCGTTCAACCCCTATAGGTTGAACTGACCGAGGAGCGGACCCCCCTTTCAGTCCTGTGTGTTATTTAAATTCTCTCGTAAGGGGTGGGATTCGAACCCCTGGCCCAAGTGACTTACGCCAAAGGTCGCCACCAATGAGCCAAGGCTCGCGCACAAAAAAAATTATATATATATATATATATATATATATATATATATATATATATATATATATATATATATATATATATATATATATATATATATATATATTAGAGATATATCAAACAAATATTTAAAGATATAGATCAACTCATTTATGTCCAATTATAAGGCATTTAGATTATTAACAACAAGCATATACTTACTAGAGTCAGATAAAGCTTTAACTAGTTGGGAAAATTAATAAAAAATATTGAACAAAATTTTAAACTTGGGTCATGTTCAAACTTGGCTTGAACTCAATAAAAAATAAAAGCAATCTTGAATAAGTATCATGGTCCATTATCAATTTTTTAGTTAACTACCTGTCCATTGATTGTACTTAATGAAGATTATGGTGCTTTAATTTATGAAACCTATCTAGCCATGATACATATCACCACGTTCGGATGATAAATACATAATTTGAGATAATATTAGTCTACTCCTTTTATTTGTAAAAAATCATGTTGTTATTGTACTCCTGTTTCTCAGATTAGTTTGGGATACTGCTCATATTACTTGATCATGCATTTTGTAAATAATGTTGAGCAATTTATTTTATTTAATCTCTTGATTTTTCTCTCTTCACTCTTAAACTGTTTTAATAATTCATTTATGACACATTTGACCCAAGTCGACCGTTACAAATCAATTTTATGACATATCCCAACTTTTTTTTTAATTACGTTGCAATTTGTTCAGCAACTTCTGAGGAATATTAGTCTATTAAATTTTGAATATAAATCTTGTTTTTTGCAAGAGAAGCACAAAGAGAAGCACAAAGATTAATATTCAAGAGAAGCACAAAGAGAAGCACAAAGATTAATATTCAAGAGAAGCACAATGATTAATATTCCTCATAAATCTTGTATGATTTATTGTTGTGTTTTTTTTTTTTTACACAAGAAGTGCTTTTGTCCATCTTTTCTCATCCTCAAGCTTGTATAATACAGAATGTATTGGTAAATGTTAAATTTCTGTTGCTTTCTCCTATGAAACATCCAAATGCTCAATAATATTTAGCTATGCAATATAAAAGAGGGACTAGAGCACTGGCTTAGTTTCCTCTATTGTGACTGGAAATCACTTTGTCACCCTCTCTTGCATTTTCTCTTAGGGAAATTTACATACATACTTATTTACATATTTAACCTCCAAAGTTGATATTGACACTTAAAACATCTTCGCATCATAAACCTATGCATAAAAAGGTGCATTTCAGGTTAAAAAGGTGATGGTGGTATTGTTGATGTGATACTAAAGAGTTGAGTGGTATAAATATGAATATGAACATTTAGCTGTTAAATATGTAAAGGCATAACCTTATTTCTTATTGTGGGTTGGTTTATATTTGTTTACAAGGATAAATTTAACGTTATCTGCTTAAAATATAGATTGATTGTTATTGATTATTTTTGTTTGATTTTGTTATTCATGTTAACGATGATCTTGTGAATGGTTGATTCTTCTTTTTTGTAATTGCTTGCTAGATTGTGTAAGTGATCTGTGTGAAAACATTATTTATTGTTTCTTAGAAATCATTGCGTTAGAAAACCAGTTCATCATAATCAATCTTATCCTAATTATTTGTGATTATTAGATCTATGGACTCTTATTAGCTATTCTGCCCCATCGAACCTTGTTTTAAGACATTAAATTCATTTTGCACAAATATTTCTGTAGAACTTGTATTTATATGTGCCTAAATCATCTAAAGTTTATTTTTAGTAGGTGTTTCCATAGTCGTTTTTGTATAAACATTTTTCTACCTATCTTTACTAGTTTTGGCAAACATACATTTTCGTAATGTCATCTTAAAGTCTTTTGATATTCTCTCATTGCATACTACCCTTAAGGATAATTTTCTATTTTAACCATCTAATGTGAACTCTAGAAGCTAATCCTCATATATTCTCATTCTTTTGTACAATAGATTCTATATATATTAACATATCACCTGTAAGTATTATTTAATCATCGAGCATTATCGACTTATAATTTAAAAATTTAAGTGCACGTAATTTGCATATAATATACTTGATCTTTGCCCTGTTAAATCTAAGCTTCTAATATTTCAAACATTTTCTCAAATATTTGAACTTTCTTTTGTTAGTTATTTTATCAATCAGAACCGTGTCATTTGCAAATAACATGCTCTACGCCACCTCATTGTGAATATCTATTGACATGATCTCCATAAGCGATACAAGAAAATATAGCTTTGACGATGATCTTTTTTGTAATCTTCTTGGTGATTAGGAACTCTTCGATGACCACACAACTACTTATGATCTAATCAATGCTTTCTCCTAAGTTTTAATAAGTTTTAATAAGAAGCCTCGAAAGACAATGCGAATAATAAACTTCATTTCCTTTTGCGACTTGCTATGTATGTTGAATTCTTTAAGGGGCATTTACATACATACCACCCATTCTTTTATATTTACAGATCTAACACCTAAACTTTAATTTTTACCTTTATACCACTCAAATATTTCACATCACATAAAATGTACCACTATTAACTAAATAGGGCGCAATGGAGAAAAATGATTCATGTAGTTGACCCCACTTAGCGGGATTAAGACTTTGTTGTTGTTGTATAGGTAAGGTGGCATATATGTAAAAATTGAAGTTTAGGTGTTAGATATGCAAATAAATACGAATTGGGTGATGTGCATATAAATCTTGCATTCTTTAAGTGCACTACTTTTGGATGCTAATTAACTTCTCCGCCCTTTTTGTATGCCAAGTATGTGATCTTTCGTCGCGGTATTGGAATCGATCGGACCACAGATTACTTCTTTGGCGAAAAATTGGATGTTATTATAGCTCGTGGATGGTCTTGGCTTCTAAAAAAACTCAAGTAAGCTATCTAGAATTAAATTTGTTGCTTTTTTTTTTTTTCGTTGGGAGCCGATTCCCATGTATTTACACATCTAAAACCTAAACTGCAATTTTTACATTTATACCACCCAATTTTTTCATATCACATAAAAAAAACCACTATTTTAACTTTAAAAAGTGCAATCCACCTTTTTCATGCACAGTTAACGAGGCATATATATGTAAAAATTGAATTTCAGGCGTTCGATATGTCAATAAGATTTGACTGATATGTTTATAAATCTTCCTTTATTTCTTTCATGATCTTTGTGAAGACCTTCTATTGAAATTTGATTATTTTTGTAGGCTTGAGAAGCTCTTCTCTAGAAAACCAGCGATAGCACCAGTAGATGATGCAAAGAAAACTGATGAAGTTACTGAAGATAAGGAGGAAGATCTATTTGTAGAACGTGTTCGTCTTGAAAAACTGGAATTAAGGTTTATAATTACTTCTCCTTTTGTGGTAATTAGTTTATTAAGTATCATTTTAGTCCTTATAGTTCTCTAATTTTCTTATTTGTCGCAGCATGAAGAATATATTTGGAAAGATTACAATACAAGAGCCAACTTTTGAAAGAATGATCGTTGTTTATAGGTAACATGATTAATTAAACTTACCTTATTATTACAGAGATTGCATTAGATTTTGATATTAGCTCTTTGGATGTAGCTTATAATTTGTTTAATAATAAAAATATTGAAGCTGTAATTTTGATATGGAAATTTTACATACATACCAAGAGGTTGATATTTGCACTTACAGCTCCTTGAACATATGGATGAAAATGTTTATTTCACTTTTAAAAAGATAGTGATAGTGTTACTTTTTATTTGATTTAGTTATTTGAGTGGTATACATGTAAATATGAATAATTAGATGTTTGATATGTAAATACATATGAATTTTGTGGTATGTAAGTAAATGCCCCTTTTGATATTTGATAAATCTACAGCTGGTTCTTAATGTTTGTCCTGCAGACGGGCAAGTGATAAAGCTAAGAAGGATAGGGGAATTTTTGTGAAGCATTTTAAGAGTATTCCAATGGCTGACATGGAATTAGTTTTGGTAAGTTTTTCTGCTAATGGTTATTTTTATTTTTAAATCAGAATTTACATGGTTAAAATGATCATCTTCGCTGCCAGAAATTTCTATTTACATTTTGAACTTATTGTTTCTGTAGCCTGAAAAGAAAAATCCAAGTTTAACGCCAATGGACTGGGTCAAGTTCCTAATTTCTGTTGTAATTGGGCTGGTAAGTTTTAAAATTTTATGAATTTAATCGAGGAAGGTTTACAAACATACCACTCAATTCCTATGTATTTACATATCTGACACCCATACTTCAATTGCTACGTATATGCCACCTTACCTATGAAAAAAGGTGTATTTCACTTTTTAATGTCAACATAGTGGTATCTTTGATTTGATATGAAAGATTTGGGTGATATAAATTTAAAACAAAGTTTAGGTTTTACATATGTAAATACATAGGAATTGGTGGTATGCTTGTAAATGCCCCTTTAATGTAACACTGTTATTTCATCTTTTCATTTATTATTATTTAACTTTTATTTTTTACAGGTTACGCTTAGCAGTTCACTTGAAATGCCTAAAGCAGATATATGGGTTGTTGCAGCCATTCTCTCCGGTGTAATTGGTTATTGCGCTAAGATATACTTTACGTAAGTGTTCTCTGCTTGATCAACTTAAACCGGGAGAGTTATGAATAAAGAGTGAAAAAAGCTTCAATTTGGTGTTATGATAAGTAGCAAAAAGTATAAAAATATAGAAATTTTCATATATACCACACAATTCTAATATATATTTACCAAGATGTAGGAAATCGGATTGGACAATGAACCGGTAAAAGGAGGACGTTCAAGGTTTAACGGTATAACCGGAGTTGAACCGAGAGACATCATAAATAAAAAGAAATATTAAATATAACTTAAATTACATAAAAATCAAATGTGAACTTAAATAACTCATTTAAATGACTAATATTTTCTTCTGTAACAAATATCAATATTGATTCCTTAAATTGTTTCTTTTCGACAGAAGTTTTAATTTTACCGGACTTTTCACGGTAAGTAAATGAAGAAATAGAATGTTGACTTTCAGATGGCTCCATTCTAGAAATAACAAAGAGACAAATTTGGAAGATCTCATATTAAAAAATATTTACTTAACATATGATATATATTTGTAGCATAGAAGACATACTTAACACTTAACCTCGATCAAACACTCTTGATTACTTAAACATAAATATAATCCTAAAAGAAAATTCAATGTTAATTTAATCTTTGATTCCATAAAGTGTCATAAATTATATCTATATTATTCAAAACATGAAAAAAACAGTTAGGATTGGGAATTTGGGATAATTGCATAATGAACTTGACCATAATAATTACAGAGAACTTACATCCTATTATTTGTAATTCCATATGGACAATTGATGAGAATGGATTTTTAAATTGTGAATTTACTTTTAAGATGACTAAAAACTTAAAATATTGTACTCATCTTAAAATAAATTTAAACAATTTAAAGCTAATAATTAAGATGAAATAATGCAATCATTTAATTAAGTTATACATATCCTAATCTCATAGCATCTAGCTCAATTAAATTCAGCATAGATGACATAAATCTAATCGATCTCGGAGATGTTGAGAAATAAAATTAAGAAAATTTTATTTACAAGGATGGACAATATATGAAGAATGTTAAAATTTAGAGGGGCTTAAGTTTAACATTTAAAAAAATCATCTGTCAATGCACTGGTCAAATAAGGGAGCATTTTTCTCTTTGGAAACTATCTTTCCAACAAATAATTCCATGTATCCATGCCTTCAGGTGGCCAGAGCAATCTTCGGCTTAAGAAAATTGTATGTCATGAACTCTTATGAAGAGATTAAACGACTATAACAAACTAATTCAGTAATTCGCCATTTGTAACAAAAAGACAATCAAAGAGTAATATAGCATCAAAATCGGCTCAATGCATTTTTCAATCAAATTTAAAATAAAAGATAACTGCAACTTAGCAACTATATATATAGTATATATCTCATAGGAAGCCAAATAAATCCCTAAGTAGCATCGGAGACCATTGCAAACAGGAAAGAATCCTATCATCACTATTCCAGGTTTCACTAACAAACAAACTCGAAGAACTAGGATTGCAGGTAAAATTTTGGATGAAATAAAATTATTTGATGAATTTTTGGCTCTCTGTTGGGTCGTTGCTTGCCATGTTCGAATTGAGAAGCGAGAGAAGGAAGAAGCAAGAAAGAGAGACTTGCCTTTGAGGGGGCGGCGAACCGGCGATGCGGGTTCAAGATTGGGAGTTGGAGCGGAAACAATGGAATAGTTGAATAGGGTTAAAACTTGTTTGATTTGAATAAATAAATAAGGGGGAGTGTGCAGTTCTTTGGAACTGCGACCAGTTTGCTGGGTTGATGGTTGGGACCTTCGATTCCAGCCGATCCAATACGGGGCGATGTTTAGCCCACTCGTTCACCGACCAGTCCAAGTCGAACTGGCTAGTTCAGTCCGGTTTTTTAAACAATGATATATACATATCTACACCTAAAGTTTGATATCTACATTTATAACACTTGAGGGGTGTTTGTCTGCAACCAGAATTTACGTTAAATAGGACTTCATAAATTTGGTATATCTAGATTTATCAAATCTAAATGTTGTTGAATCTAGAATAGTGTTTGATTTAGTTAACGTTAAATATAGTTAAATTTGTTTGACATGTTCCGTTAGGTGTTTTCTTCCTACTTTAAAGAAGTAGATGTGAAGTTGCTAAAGAAGAAGCTGCTGTTCAAAAAACTACAGTGACTATTGCAAAATTTTGTTTTTGAAAAAAATTAGATCGCAACTTTCTAGCAGCCACTGCAGGTACCAGGTATGGTGGAAAAACACAGCTTTTAGCTGCAGCCTTTTGAGAATGCAGACATAACGCAATTTTGCCAAAAAGGAAAAACTGCGGTGTGGCACCATACCGCCAGTACCACCGCCCCAAATGCACCCTAAATCTTTTAAATCCACATAATAGGGATTTTGTAAGTTCAGATTTATGACAAAAAGACAAACGAGAAAAATGGATTTAGTGTAGTGTCGGATTCAGCTATCCTATATTTTACGTTTGGCTAGATTTATGTTAAAAATACAGATATAAATCCTATAAAAGGGTGCTACCAAACCCCCCCCTTAGTGTGAAACTCATGAATGAAAAATGTATTTTATTTTAAAAAGTTAATAATAGTAGTATTTTTTATGTGATATTTACGAAGGTTTATGTGTTAGATAAATACATAAGAATTGTGTGGTATGTATGTAAAATCCCCAATAATAAATCAAACAAATATTTTTTTTTTAAAAATAAAAATAATAACAAAAAAAAAAAAAAAAAGAAACTGATTTCAAACAAGCCCTTGGATATTCAATTATTGATTTTTCTGTTAAATTTAGGATTCAACCTTAATGAGGATTACTTTACAAAAATGTTTGGTGATTGATGAAAATTGTTCGTATAGAGAGGAAAACAGAAACACAAAACAAGCACACATGAAAATGAACAAGAATGATATGCATGTTCACTAAATGATGGCTACATTCTGTTATTATTGCTTCAGATTTCATTATGATTTGATTGCGGAGAAAAAATATGATTTTAATTTTCTTGAATAATATGAGACATCTCTCCTAATAAAAAATTTTAGGGCAGACATAAAATACAGTAAAATTCATACCGGCCATAACAAAATCCTACAAATATTAAATAACCTTTAATAGCTCCACCCCAAACTCCAATGAGTGGTGCTCCCCATTGGCTTTCAAAAATTAAACCTGAGATGCCACCTAGACTTGCATCCGACTCGAAAAATTTGAGTTTGGGTTGACCCGATTTATTTTTGTGTTAGGTTCGGGTGTGAAATTCCAACACGTTTAATTTTTTGGGTTGGGTAGCGTTCGGCTTGACCCACCAACAAAAAATTGGACCCAAAACTGACTTGCCAGCTCAAAATTGATAAAAATCTGACCTGCAAGCTCAATTTATAAATACATTTATCAAAGTGCAATGCACAGACTTTATTTTTGCTTCAAAGCACAGAGCGTAGAGTGAAGCGAAGCGTTTATTAACTAAAACGCTAATAAGTTATATAAGACTAGTAATGTATAAATACATTTATGAATAATTATAAAATATAAAATACAAAATATGGCTTAAAAGTTGATATAAATAGAAAAAAAATGCGATACAATTTCTACTTTGAAGGCAAATATTGAGCGTGTTCGAACAATTTCTAATAGTTTGTTGCAATAATTAAAAATTTAAGAATTGCAAAAAAAAAAAAAAAAGGAAATTAAATTTAGTGTTTCAAAGCGCGCATCAGTGAAGCGAAGTGTGCATCACGAGCTACACTACACTGTGCTCGTGATGCACACTTTTAAAAACAATTGCCCTGGATGTAACCAAAACTTGACACTAAATTGACCTGAACTTGTTCCAAATAATTATCATGCATATATTAAATTGATTATGTGGGTTAGGCTCAGGTTAGTTGGGCTGAATGAAGGCAGATCAGGTTCGGTTTAAACTTTTAACTATTTTAATATTGGGGTTGAGTTTGGGTCATACAGTTAAAGGTTGCATCAATTTCATTTGGCAGTTGGGTGTAGTTGTTTCTGCATTTGGTCATTTGGTGTATAGATTTCTTGCTGCTGTTTGTCTCTTGACATAAGTTTGCCTTGTTTGTGCGCTGGATGTATAATGGCAGGCAGACATGATGACTTAGCAGTTATAACATCCAATTTTCCTTAGGGCAATTTTTATGTATTTACACATCTAACACCTAAACATTTATTTATGCTTGCATGAATAACACTGAAGACTTTAATATCACATCAAAAATATCATCATCACTTCTTTTAAAAAGTAAAATACGCCTTTCATGCATAGGCTTATCAAGGGGCATTTACCTTAATATATACCACCCAATTCCTATGCATTTACATATCTAATACCTAAGTTTTACTTTTTTACATTTATACCACTCAAATCTTTCATATCAAATAAAAAAAATCACCGTTTTAACTTTTAAAAAGTGAAATACACATTTTCATCCATAAGTAGGTGGCATGCATGTAAAAATTGACGTTTGTGTTAAATATGTAAATACATGGGTGTGTGCATGCGAATCTTCCAAATATCAAATTTTAGGTGTCAGATATGTACATACATAAGAATTTTTTGGTATGTTAGAAATATTTTTCATTTTCGTCAATATTCTTTTGATTCCAATGTTTTAGTCATCTTATTAATCTCATCTTCCTGTGATTATCATTAGTAGCAGATCTGATAGTATTGTCTGGATTAATTTTTTTGGGCCTTGTGCAGATTTCAGCAAAACATGGCTACTTACCAGAACCTAATAACACAATCCATGTATGACAAACAACTAGATAGTGGGAGAGGGACTATTCTACATTTATGCGATGATGTGATTCAACAGGAAGTGAGCACAAAATCAAAATTATTCTCACAAAAGATCAATTTTTTTTTTTAAATTCTGCAAAACTTCTCATTCATAAATTTGAAATGGTGCAATTTCTGGTTTTATTTATTTTTACTTCTTTCTCCAGGTCAAGGAGGTAATAGTTTCTTACTTTATTCTCATGGAACAAGGGAAGGCCACAGTGGAGGTATAGTAGCTCCAACTCAAAATTTCATTTTTATGTCCTTTATTGAAGAGTTAACGTGTGATGTAAATTGTCATGTAGGATCTAGATATCAGGTGTGAAGAACTTATTCAAGAGGAGTTTGGTGAAAAATGTAATTTTGAAGTTCAAGATGCGGTCGAGAAGTTAGAGAAGCTCGGTATTATTTCGAGGGTGAGTTTTTTTCAGTTTTAATCCTTCAACTCGGGTAGTAAAATATAAGGAAGATTTACAATATACCACTCAATTCTTCTCCCTACTCTACAATATTTTCCTAAAAGAAAAGTTGCATACTGAGCACATAGTTTTTAAAAAAGTGATAATAGTGCTATGAGATTTGAGTGCTTAATGTAAATATGAAAATTTATGTGTGAGCTACTTTTTTTCAATGCAGGACTCAGTGGGTCGGATCTACTGCGCCCCCCTGAAGCGAGCCAATGACATCATTGGTCCAACAACTGAAGAAATGGTGATGAAAGCCAAGCAAGGCCCTCCTGCTTAAATTCTCCAAGGTTGATGCACCTCTCCTCTTTCCTCCAACACACTTTATTCTGAAATCTAACCTCTTAACACCCACCAACCTAACCCACTTTCCATCTCTTTTATACAGATTTACAGCTCGAATCATTCAGACAGTAATGGCAGGAGAACTTCCAATTCTTTCAATCTCTTTTATTTTCATAATCTTTGTTCACTTATTCCTAAGAATACAGAAACAAAGACATTCTTCTTGTTCAATACGTTGAGTAGTGACTCACTGGATTTAGTTATAAGCTACAGGAACAGCTAAACAGACGGTAATGGATGATTTAGAAGTTTTTTAGTTCATAGAAACCTGCTCAGAGTCATATCCTCTAAAACTTCATCAATGCCTTGGAGTTTTTCGTCGCTTTTGTTCTCAAAGCAGTAAGCCGGCGCCTGCCATTTTTCATCCTC
Organism: Papilionanthe hookeriana x Papilionanthe teres; assembly: GCA_022702705.1. Taxonomy (NCBI): domain Eukaryota; kingdom Viridiplantae; phylum Streptophyta; class Magnoliopsida; order Asparagales; family Orchidaceae; genus Papilionanthe; species Papilionanthe hookeriana x Papilionanthe teres. The sequence continues at coordinate 16,792,910 of CM040437.1, read as the reverse complement.
CAGCGCCGCTCCGACCTCGAAAGTCATCACATGAGCTTGCCTCCCTGCATCAAAAATTTGGAAAGTTACCCTAAACCCTAAATCTACATTAATGATCCATACCAATAAGATAATTTGAATTTGAATTTGAATTTCACCGGTGTAGAAGACCCAGTGAACGGGGCGGCGGGTGGCGACGTCCTCGTAATAGCGGATGAAATCGACCTTCTCCCAGCCGTTGCAGAGGAAGCCGTCTATGGTGAATTGGCCGAGGTAGGTGGCGCCGTCGAGCCAATTAGGGCGAAGAATGCCGACGGGGAGCTGAGCGGAGTGGCATCTAGGGGAGGATGAGTTGGGGAGAGTGTAGAAGAAGGAGGTGCCATTGTTCCATTCGAGGTCGTGCAGAGGCGGCCCGCCGAGCTGTTCTTGGATTATGTTGAAATTGCGGCCATTGGGCCAATCGTACCAGAGATCGATAATCGAAAGCGCTCCGCTGTAGTTCATGAAGAGAATTGAGTGAAACTGCTTCGGCCATGGAGCTGGTGTTGGTGCCGAGGATGTGGGGGACAAGGATGAGGAGATGAAGGAGAGGGAGGAGAGGATTGGGAGGAGGAAGAAGAGGAGAGAGTGGGTAGCAGCCATAATGGAGGAGCTGATGAGATCTGAGACGAGGGAGGAGAGAAAGAGGAAGCGATATGATCTATCCACAAATCCGAGTCGGAGTGGCAATGTGAGAGTGATAACGGTTCGAGTTCGATCTCCAAATCCTACAAATTTTAAGCCGACCGGTCTTGGAAAAAAAATATCGACTCGCATTCCACTCTAAATAAATTAAATTGATGTCCGCTTGAAAATTCAGCTGTGGTACAGTAATGAATTATCGTCTTCGTGTTGAATGAATATTTAACACAGTTAGGTAAAATATGGGTAATGGAAGTAGGTGGATAGTTTTATGAAGTAGGAACACAGTATAGCCCCTTGAAGCTATGTCTACGAAGTAGGGGGATTGGTGGTGATGGACAGCAGTCGGCGGAGGTCGACAAAGGTCGGTGGTGGTTGATGACGATCGGTGGTTTTCGGCGTCGGAAAGTCCAGAGAGCTTCCTTTAATTTGAGTGCTTTAACGATGTCGGAATTGAGCAATCGCTTGTTTGATTCGTCTTGTCGAGACGCTCGTGTCGATTATAGGCTTGCTAGATTTGATATTTGTTTGATCTTCTAAATATATCTGGAAAACTTTCAAGTGTAGTTTAATGACTTGATCTGGGCTTTGATTCGACTCTGATTGAATACAGAAAACTTCCAAGAGTTGCTAGGGCTGCGTACCATCTCTTCCATCCTTTTTGCCATTTGAGAGATTGTATCATCTTTTTCTCGAATTTGTGCTCTTAATGCTTCCGGTTAATCTCTCCGCAACTTGCTCGGGCACCTTGCGAAGGCGATGATGCTCGTGTTTCAACCATGTTGATCTCCACATATTGGTCGTCCATGAACTCCGACGAGTCAACTTCATCTCCAAACTTTTCTTCTCTTTCTCTTGCTAATCGTTGAATGTCGGTTCTTAGCTTTTCCATAGCGTCTTCCGATGGTCTTTTCGTGCGGTTTCGCGGTTATCATGTGATGGTCGTTGGGTTTCCTTTTGGGAGTCCCCTTCATTGCGGTGGCGCTCTCTTCGGACTCGAGTCTCCGACGAGACTTTCCTTCTCGGTCGTTTCGGTCTTAATTGGCCGGTAGTAGGGACGCCATACCATCCTTCTGCAGCGGAAGGCTGGGGCCGGATGGTCACGTCGGCCGAATCTTTGGAAGGTGGTATCCTCCTCGATTTGTAAACCCGAAACAACAACGGGTGAACTAGCGCTTCATCTTCTTATTCGAGCTTTTACGTGGCGATAACGGGTTCTACTCGCGGCCCAAGACGGGACTTGGCGGCACCGCTCTATTCTTCTTAAAATCTCCGATACGGGACATTTCTCTTTCTTTGCTTAACTTCTTTATCACGATACGTAGTCGGGCAAATGGTGTAATCCTAGCCCTTTGTCGACATATTTTTAGGTTGTGTGTTTTATTTTGAAAAGAGAGTCGCCTACAAAAATTGTCGGCGAATTTTAATTTAATTTAAATAAATAATTTGAAAAGTAATATTTGATTTTGAAAATAATTTTAAATTTGAAAATTTTAAGATATGGAATCAAACTGATCTCGCATCCGAATAGTTTATATAAACGAGCGCCGCATGCACAAGCCGTGTATACATCCCGAAGAATGACACACTGCTCGATGATGGGGCTCGATTAAATAAACTAGAAAGATTTGTGCCATCCGTTTGGTCCGCGAACCAATTTTATAAGCCTGACAAGTTCACTCGCTTAATATAAAATTATTAAACGGGGTTTATATTACGCAGGTTCTTAAAGTTACTTATAAAGGCGAGCACTTATAGTTAATTACATCTTAAGTGATGGGAATCACCTAAGAAAACTCTCGATAATAATCGATAATGCAGCTCTCGAGAATTTGAAAGTTTAAGTTTTCGAGGGGTTGAATTTTGGAATTTCGATAGGGAATGGATCGAATTTGGAACATTTTTATTTTGGGAATTGAAAGGAAAAAAAGTAGGAGAGATCACGGATTCGAAGCGGACTTGTAATCTCCCGACTATCCTATTGTTTGGCTTGGATTTAGGAAAGTCCTAATGTTTATTTAATGTTTTAATCTTGCTGATTTAGTTAATTAGGGCTTATATTTATATGATAGAATCATACAAATTGCACAGAAGATATGAGGGTTTATGTCGTCACGGACGACTACCTCGGAATCCTAAGGCCGGTTAGGGCTTAATTTGCGATGCAAATGCACTAACGAAGAGTTGAGGATTTATGTTGCACTAGCGGACCACCTCGAAGTCCTATGGATTTGTTATTTAATCACTAGGAAAGTTTCTTGAAGTAGATTCGAGTTCTAACGACGACGATGGCACGTCTTGCCCACCATGCTCCGAGCTCCTTGTTGTTGCAGAGGTTTAGTTTTAGAAATCATAAATCGAGATGAGAGAAGTGTTCGGTTTAGAGAAGTCTTAATTTCAAGTATTTTTTATGTTTTAATTAAAACAAATCTTAAAGTTGATTATAACGACACCAGGTTAAGATCCCACGGTTCCATCCTTTCGGCATCATTATTTTTATCGGATTCACTTAGTCCGGATGAATTTGCTTAAACTCAATCGAATGAGTTCCACACTTTCATTTAGGCAGTGGGAAATCCCGTTAACGAACACGTAGGTTACATCATCAGAGGTATTCCCGATCATCCAACAAGACGTTTTAATTTAGTTGTAATTGTAGTTTTGTGTTACGTTTGTGATTAAATTTTGAGTTGTCTTATATTTTGAAATGTTGTGGAGGTGAATTTTATCTTGTAGTGTCTTTTATTTTAATTTTGGGTTTCGGTTTTGGTTTTACATCCTAAAGGTGTCGGTTTTCAAATACATTGTTGTTTATCGTACAAGAAAAATAAAGTGCATTTGCTGATAAAGTAATTTACGATAAAATAAAAGCGTCACTGGAGGATCTTCACAGTCATTCAAGTCGCACTTAAAACACGGTTAGAATATTTAAGCAAGTTCACAAGTAAATGTAAGGGAAAAGGTTTTGGTTTTTACTGAGATTCATAATCACTATATTTAGTCATTTCTATGACGTCTAGGTTCTTTGTGTTTTTGGTTTGAAGACGATTTTCTTCGTTAAAGAACGATTAAGTTCGATTGTTCTTGTAAATATCCTGTCGTATTGAGGAAGTGCTTAGAAGAATCTTAAACATCTTTTAATATTTCTAGGATTGTTTGAGTCCAAATGAATTTAATTGTGTAAATGAATCGATCGTCCGAGGTTTTCAAGTTTTTTGTTAAGCTTGCTCGATGAATTAGGACATTTGAATGTCACATAAGTGAAATACATGTTCGTTTTAATGTTCATTTAGGAGTTATGATAGCTAAAGCTCACAAGGCAAAATGATATTTAATGATTTGTGATTCGAATTTAAGTTGAATTAATGATTTAAGTTTGGAATAGTGTTGAAGTTATTTTAGATTTATTTCTTCATATGCTTAAGTGAGGTTATTTAATTCAATTTAATTTAATTTAATTTATTTTAATTTAATTTAATTTGATTTGATTTAATTTAATTCAATTTAATTTATTTGATTTAATTTCTTAATTTAATTTAATTTAATTTAATTTAATTTAATTTAATTTAATTTAATTAATTTAATTTAATTTAATTTATTTAATTAATTTAATTTAATTTAATTCAATTTAATTTAATTTAATTTATTTTAATTTAATTTTAATTTAATTTAATTTAATTTAATTGAAATTTTTGAAAGAGTTTAATGATTTAATTTTAATTTAATGATTAAGTCTTTTAATATTTTAAATTTGAGTTAACATTTTAATTAAGAGTTGAGTATTAATGAGATGATTAATTTAGGGATTTTTTAAATTAAAGAATAAATCTCTTCACTAATGATATCACTATTTTAATAATTCCAAATTTATTATTCTTCCAAATTCAATTAATTATTTAATTAAAGTTTAATCATTTTAAATTGCTTAATGGGTTTCTACCCTTTAATTATTAAATTTCAATCATCCAAATCAGATTAGGATCAAATATTTTACTTGTTAATTTTTTTATTAAACCTAAAGTCTTAATTAAGGATTAAAATTTTAATTACCATTTTGCCCTTTAAGCACTAATAATTTCATAACTCACTTAAATTGAACTCGAATGAACTTGAAATTTTTATGTGACTTCGACTTATGTGTCGATGAAGACATGAGAGGAGAAAATGTGATTTTTACGTATTTAATTTATTTATATAATTATTTTTTGTAGAAAATAGAAATTTCCAAGGAAAATTCGATAATATGACCAAGGAAAGTTTAAATCCTTAAGAAAATTAGGGAACATTCACTAATGACAAGAAGGACACTTGGACCGAAATTTTGTAATTTTTGAATTATATTTTATTTATTAGAATTATTTTAAATTTTGGAGTATTAATTAATTTAAAAAATAAAATAAATGTTGAAAAATAAATTTTATAATTTTTAAAATTCTCTCGATATCGAGGATTCAGAGAACCAAACTTTACAATTTTCTGATTTTTCTTTGATTTATTATAATTATTTTGGTGAAAATCGTTAGAAATTTTTTTTAATTTTAAAATTACCCTAGAAGCTTTAAAATTAATATCTCATCTAAATAGACCTAGGAAAAATATGGGACTTGTTCAAGTGATTAAAATTCAAAATATAACATTTTAGTGAATTTTATTATTTTTGTGATTTTTATTATTTTTTAATTATTAAAAATATTAAAATAATATTAAAAATCGAACTTTTTTAGAAAATTGAAATTTTAATTTTCTTAAACTCCCCTGATATCAGAGAGACTCCAAAACCGATTTGGTGAATTTTTGAAAGATATTTTGAAAGTTATGAATTTTTAAAATTTAAAATGAGTAAGTGGCTTAATTAACCCGATTAATGAAATTAACCAAATCCGATTGACCTCAAATTTTTATGGTGGGTTCCTCGATCCTAAAGGTCGATGGAGAATTGATTTCAAGTCGATTTGATCTATGGTTAACTCTAATTAATTAGAGATACTATTTTGGGTATTTAAGCCGATTAGGGTTAATCCGAGTGAATTTACCCAAATCCTATTTTTCCTAGGGTTCTACGGTCATAAGGGACATCACCAAATTTTCCTAGAATTAATTTCACAACATCTTAATTTTTGAAATTAAAATACTTAAAACGACGACATGCATTTGAAAAATCAATAACTCTTCATAGGGATGACCTCGACTTTGGAAAATTCGGGGAATGTTCCGAAGTTCGGAGGCTCAAAGCACTATAGTCTCATGCTAGTAGTGAATTGTATGAATGCATGGAGAATTAAAATAATGCGGGGAGTAAATAATTAATTAAAAATAAAATGCTTGGGCAAAATTAATTAATTTCTTTTCACATTATTCTCCTACATTCGAGCGAAGAGGGTATTTTTATTTTATTTTTATGATTTTCCTACACAAGATATGCATTTTCAAAGTTTAGGGAATTTAAATAAATAGGAAAATACCACTATTTTTCTATTTATCCGCGCGGCGCCTCGTCAGCCTCGGCGGCTCCGAGATGCACGCGCGGCGCGCTCCCGTTCGACGCCGCCATCCGCGTCGGCGCTCCGGGACCCGCTGTATCGCTCCGTCTTCCGATCCGACGCGATCCTAGCCGTCCGTCCGCGCGTGTATTAAATGGACGGCATCCGTTCATCGTCCCCAAGTGTCCTCGCCCGAGAGCCGTCCACACTAAATCCTTAAGATCTCACTCGATACTCGATGGATTTTCATGTTCTTATGCTTCATGGATTCGTCTTGAAGAGACGAACACATCTATACGGTTATCATGCATTGAAATTAAAGCATTTGAAATGGAGAATCTCCGGAAGCTCGGGATGAAGAATTAACTCATACCTTAGCTGCGAGAGGTGAAGCCTCGATCGGAGATGCTTGGCACGTTCGTTGGAGATGCGGGAGGCTAGGGATGAAGCACGGGGATGTGGTGAATTGCTCAGGTGTGATTTCCACCGGAGGCGATCACAACCTTTGGAGTACGGAGCAGGCGGGTGGCCTGGAGATGGGGCTTTTGCTGGTGGACACCTTCCGCTGATGCAGTGCGGGTGTAGGACCGATCGATTTGGGGATTGGCTCAGCTGTGGAGAAGTGTCCTGGTTTTGGGTGGGATTTCGACTACGAAATTGAGCTTACGAGAGAAGAAATGGCGGGGGGATCTCACTCGGGGATCAAGTGCTCGTGTGTGGGGAGGAGTGCGGAACAATTTTGGCGAGTTTCGGTAAGGTGCGGTTCGGCACTTCTCATGGCCGAGAAGGTGAGGGGTTTAAATAGGAGATGTTGGAGGGCCTCCCGGGGGAGTTGAGGGTCGGGATCGAGCTGCTCTTGGCATGTGAAGAACGGCCATGGTGACCATTTGGAGTGGGGCGGCTCGGCGAGGAGAATTTCAAAGTTTGGCTCCTCCCGAGGTTTCGGGCATGGTGTTTTCCGACGGCGGGTGGCCGGCCGGCCGAGCATGGGTCACCCTCGAGGTCGGGTGGGTCGGGGCTGGGACTTGGTGCGAGCGATTGGCAAATGCCATGTGTAAAAGGCTTGGATTAGAATGGAATGGGAGAGGGCTTATTTTTGGCTCAAATTGGTCGGCCCTCCATTTGGGCTAGGTGCACCACCCAAGGCTTTGTTTAGAGTTTGAATAGAAAGTGATTTAGGTCGGCTTAATCGGTGGGGAATGGTCACCATCCAAGTACGATTAAGCTTAAGCAAGATTAAGGGGAATCATGGGAGTGGTTAATCACCTTTAGGAATTAAGGAAAGAGCCTCCTCCTTTTTCCCAAAATGGCATGGTGACATGTAAAGAGGCTCTCATGGCTTGCATATGGCTCATGCATGGCTTCATGACTCACCTTTGGCTTGGGGAAAGCTTGGTCAATTTCATGAAAATAGATTTTAGGAATATTTTGGTATTTTTGGGCAATTTGGCATGGTGCTTGATTTAGATTTATTTGATGATGGAATTGAAACTTAGGGAATGATTTTCATCAAATGGATGACAAATGAAAATGTCATATGGGCTTTAGAATCAATTTTGGGCTCATTGAAATGATTTTAGATGGGCTTTTAAATGGTTTAGGAAAGTGGGCTTTTGAATTTTAAAATGGATTTTTGGGATGAAATTTTGGTAAAGGCTTGGGCCAAATAATTGTTGAGTTTGGTTTAGGGATGCTTCATGAGTGGTTTGAAACAAATTTGAGGTGATTTGGGTTTGAATTGGGTTGGATATGGGCTTTTTGGTAAAGAGGCTAAAGTGGGCCAAAATGGGCTACCATGGGCCAAAGTTGGGCTAGAGTTGAAGTTGATGTGAAATTAATGTTGGGAAATGTTTTTTGGGAGTGTTTCAAAGAGGTTTTGGCTTTGGTTGGGTTTTGATTTTGGGGTTTGGGCTCATTTGGGCTAGGTTTAGGTTTAGGTCGAAATTGGGCTTTTTGATTTTGGGTTGAATTTGAGTGGGGTTTGGGTCTAAATTTTGAGCAAATCATGTTAGTGTTTTGTTCGTGGGGATGTTAAGGAAGGTTTGGAAAAGATTTGGGATTAATTGGAGTTGAATTGGGTGAGTTTGGGTTAGGTTTGGGTCATAGGTCCAAATTGGGCTTTAAGGCAAAAGTGAAATTGGACCCAAATTTCAATCAAATTAAGCTTGGCTTTGGTCTAGATTGGTGTTTGGGATGTTGAATTGAAGTTTAGAATTGAATTGGACCGAGAATTTGGGTCGATTGGGTAGGTTTGGTTTGACATTGGGTTTACTTTGGGTTAAAATGGGTCGAGTTGGGGGTTTTGACAAAAGTGGGGTAAATTGACAAAATTGGCCCATGGTGTAGTTGAACAAAATGAAATTGGGAATATTTGGGATTTTACTGGAATTTTACGGGAATTTTCTGAATTTTTGGATTTTTGGGTCAAAGGGGTATTTTGGGTATTTGGAAGGTATTGGGGGGTATTTTTGGAATTTTTGATATTTTTGGATATGGATGATCAGTTTGAGTGATGTGGGAATGTTTGGGATTGATTTTGGAGAATTTTGGGTAATTTGGAAACTTTTTGAGAAATTTGGGCTATTCGAGAACTTTGGGTAGGTTGGCGGGTGTTGGGTCCGGGGAGTCAAAAATTGAAAATTTGGAAAATTGAAGATTGGGTGGATGTAAGTGAAATGAAATCATTTTTGTTGAGCCATGAAGCCATATCAAGCCACATGAGTCATGAAGGGACTCGTTTGAGGCATTCGCTAGTGTTGTTCCTAACCTCTTAGCCGGGGCTTAGGGGTTAAGGAGCATCCATGTGAATCACCTACATGAGTCGGGAAGTTAAGTTGGGTAAGGGTGTGTTTTAGGAGGTGTGTGAAAGTGTAGTGCATAGGTGTAGTGTATGTGTAAGTCGGCCCTTTACCGGACCGAGCCGCAAGGGCGATCCTGAGGCGAAGAGTCACTATAGGAACTCATCCTTTAAACTTCCGCATTTGATTTCGACCCTCTAGGTGATTAGGGGTCTATAGTCGAGTTTGTGGAGTTTGCGGGGAGTTAAGAAGTGGTTTGAATTTCTAAAAGGTGGGTCCCGATTCTAGTCCTCTAAGATAGTCGAAGGAAAAGCCTGAAGTTTAGATCTTAAGTACTAAAGAGAAGAAGAGAAGACCTCATCGAAAATGAGGTCGACAAATGGACCCCGATAGGTGTGGTGGTGACGGAGCACACGAGCGTATTGGTGTTGGCCGAAACGATCAACAAAACCAACACGAGATGTCCAAGTAACAAACTTAGGACAAAGTAGAAGAGCTTCCGTGAGGGAGTGTCGAAGTATATCTGCAGGACGGGAGATTCTTAAACTCTCGGCTGGGGAAAGGAAAAGGAGGTGAATCCCAAATCACATGATGCGGGAGAATTTCGATTTAGATTTTATTTTATTTCATGTTCAAGTCACGATGCGTGAGTTTAGATTTCGATTTGGAGTTTTAATTTAGATTGAAGTTTGTCGAGATTAATTTGAAGGGATTTGATTTGAAATGAAAATTGGAATTTTGAAGTTTTAGATGTAACATCTTGACCCCAAAAGAAGATCGAATCGATTGGATTGAGTCATTACGATGAGGAAAGACCTCGGAATAATGCGGTATTGGATGTAAAATCCGTAACCTCGAGAGTTTGATTTGATGTATTTCGGTGCGATAGGGGAAGAATCCTAAAGCGGTGCGGTCTCGGATGTAAAAATCCTCGACCTCGGGAGTTTGAATTTGATATATTTCGGTCGCGATAGGAAAAGAATCCTAAAGCGGTGCGGTCTTGGATGTAAAATCCTCGACCCGAGAGTTTGAATTTGATGTATTTCGGTGCGGTAGGAAAAGAATCCTAAAGCGGTGCGGTCTTGGATGTAAAATCCTCGACCCAAAAGTTTGAATTGATGTATTTCGGTGCGATAGGAAGAGAATCCTAAAGCGAGTGCGGTCTTGGATGTAAAATCCTCGACCCGAAGTTTGAATTGATGTATTTCGGTGCGATAGGAAGAGAATCCTAAAGCGGTGCGGTCTTGGATGTAAAATCCTCGACCCGAAGTTTGAATTGATGTATTTCGGTGCTGATAGGAAGAGAATCCTAAAGCGGTGCGATCTTGGATGTAAAATCCTCGACCCAAAAGTTTGAATTTGATGTATTTCGGTGCGGTAGGAAGAGAATCCTAAAGCGGTGCGGTCTTGGATGTAAAATCCTCGACCCGAAGTTTGAATTTGATGTATTTCGGTGCGGTAGGAAGAGAATCCTAAAGCGGTGCGGTCTTGGATGTAAAATCCTCGACCCGGAAGTTTGAATTTGATGTATTTCGGTGCGATAGGAAGAGAATCCTAAAGCAGTGCAGTCTTGGATGTAAAATCCTCGACCCAAAAGTTTGAATTTGATGTATTTCAGTGCAATAGGAAGAGAATCCTAAAGCAGTGCAGTCTTGGATGTAAAATCCTCGACCCAAAGGTTTGAATTGATTTGAGGTTTGATGTGAGATCTGGAAAGATCGAATTTGAGATTTGAAATTTGACTGAGATTTAAAATTTGGAAAGATTGAATTTGAAATTTGGAAGGATGAGTTTGAACTCGGTTGAAATTTGATTTAAGATTTGATTTGAAATTTGGAAGGTCACATTTGAAATTTGTTTGAGAATTTGATTTAACATTTATGTTGATTTTGTTTATCTTTTAACGATTCAAATTTTATTTTGTTATCTGTTTAATATTCATGTGAATTTGGTGTTTGTCATTTTTTAGATTTTTTTTTAGAAAGTTTTCTTTTATCTTTTTTTTTTTGTTTTATTTCTTTTACGTTCTTTGTTCGAAGTTCATTTAACTTTAACGGCGTTTCCAATCAATTTGCACGAAAAGAGGTGAAGGCGAAAAATGTGACATGGTCACTTTTATTCCAATCATGCGAAGATACATCGTACGACTTGATGCGGAATATATTTCATACAATCCATGTAGACTCAAAACGGATTTGTGTATGATCTTTGTCGATCCATCTAAAGAAGCATCCGTCGAAAGTCCATATACGAATAGTGAGATACATGGTCGATAACATCACCTTCCAAGCCATCCTTGGCGAGGATGCCGTATGGATGTACATTGGAGGTGTGATATTTTCCATGTAACTCACGGCTACGTAAGGCCGGAGGCTCTCTAGCTCACGGTCACAGTCGGAAATGGTAAGGTATCTTTACGTCGTCCATCCTTCGAACGTAGCGAAATCCTCTTCGCTGGTACTCTGGTATGCGATGCTTGGCGATATACGCTCCGTTACCCTTCGATATCATGACGGAACCTACGGTAGTGGTATCTTTCTCGGCCCTCGGAACTCACACAGGCTCTTTATCCGGAGGTCGGATCCGAACATGATGTCACACTCGCTCGGGAAAGAGGCTGTGCGAAGGTGCGACAAAGTCATGGTGATCGATGTGTGGGGGTATACGGTCACTCTGTTTGTAGATATTGATGATGCGGTATTGGGTATGCGGTCTGTGGCGATACCCTCCATGTTATCAATCTCTTTACCATTCTCTTGATAACTAACGGCATCGGGTCCACTTGCCGTGACGGAGTATTCCGGCGGGTTTCCTTCTCGTCCTCGACGAAGTTGTAACGGCATCCACATTGTATTGTGATTCTTCCTTTCCACGGCATCCATCTCGGGGCTACGAGTATGTATTTTCCCTTAGGCGGCTCGCTCGGCCGGTCTTTTCAAATCCGGATGCAATCCACGATTTCTTCTTGCTTCATACTACGAGAATACGTACGTATGTAATTCGAGGCCCTCCGGTATATTGATTCTTACGCCTCAATCCTTTCAAAGTATTCGAAAGGTTTTCTTTTCAACATTTTGCATTCTCTCCGGCTCGTATTCGGGATGATGCGGATGGCGAGGCCTTGTGACATATTGTGGGATGTATGGTTCGATCCCTTCGCGTTCTCCACGCATACCTCGGCTCCTCGGGGATGATGCCTGTCGGGACATCCCCGGGGTTGCTTACCGCAACGAGGTCGTGCATCATCTGGTGGTTCTATCCGGTGGCGTAGTAGCCTTCTTTCTTCGAGTCTTTGTGAGATTTCTCCGGTTCTTTACGGTATCCTAGGAGTCGGCCTCCTTTCTTCGAGTTCTCGGTGAACCGGTGTCCTTGAAGTGTATGCAGCGACATTAGGAAGCTGCCTCGTCGTCTTGATCCGCGGCTAGTTTTGTCAACATCTTACGGATACGGCGATTCTTATTTCTTCGTTGCGTTCTTGTGAGAGTAGCTCTCCGAACTTCTTGAATCTACGTGGGCGCGGCGACAAGCTTGCCCTCTGGCGTAGCGACTACGGACTTCATTTTCTTATCTTCTTCGATATTTGTCTTTCTTTTCTTGTTCTTTGGATTGGTGGCTTGGGCCACCCACTTTCATTCTTGTATGTCCGAGGCAATTCTTCTCGGTCAGCCGGGACCCGGTCACTTTCCTCGTCTTGTAGGCCTGTCAGGTGCGAAATGCGAGTCGATCTCGATTATCGCTCCATCTTTCACCCTCTTTTCATCGAGTGCGAGGCTTACGCCATTCTTAAAGTTCGAGACCGACCGCCCGCTCGACATTTCCTGCGAAAAGACAAGGAAAAGGATCGAGGGGCATCTTAAGAACAAGAACATCGAAAATGTTTATTAAAGACATCTTGTTTTATTATTATTTTTATATTTTCAAACTTAACGGGAATGAAGTGGGATAAGATCGGGTAAGAGATTTTGATTTGGAAAAGAAAACAAGGAAAATTTTATTATCGGGATTTTATTTATTTTGGCACATTTTTGTTATTTTTGGGTTCGGACCCGAGTCATAAGTAATCACTTCACCGTGCTTCTAGAGATGGAAAGTTCATTCCTTCGAAACATCGGAGTAGCGTAATACTTTTTCAAGTATCGTCCATTGATCGGAAGCATATGTCGTTCTCCCTGGCGATTCACTAGGCCGGTAGGAGCCTCCGAGTAGGCGCACTCGACTACGAATGGTCCTTCCCGAGTGGGTTCAAATTTTCCTCCTATCTTGCGGTGTGCGAGAATAGGTCTTTGAGAACGAGAACTAAATCACCAACTTTGAAGGTTCTTGGGCGGACCGGTTTATCATGAGCTCGAATCATCTTAGCTTGGTATAATTCTAAATTCGTTGTCTTTGCAAGTCTTTTCCCTTCAGGGCTCTCTAATTCTTCGAGTCGTAATTTGGCGTTCTCTTCGTTGTGATTTTATTTGCAAGCTGCGATTCGAGTGAAGGGAGCTGGACCTCTGAAAGTAACACTTGCCTCGGATCCATACACCGGAGCGTAAGGTGTAGCTTGCGTAGGAGTTACGAAGGTTGTCCGGTAAGCCCATAAGGCTTCTAACAACTTCTCGTGCCAATTTCTCTTATTGTCGTCTAAAGTCTTCTTTAAAATTTGAACGAGAGTTTTATTAAAAGCCTCGAGCTAGGCCGTTTGCTCTTGGGTAGTAAATTGTTGAGTATCGCCGGTCGATTCCGTGTCTCACGACAAAATTGTTGATTTGTGTGCTTCGAATGCGGCCGATTATACGAGATGATCTGCGCGGCACCCCGAAACGGTAGACAACTTGGTTCTTGAAAAATTGTAGCACGTGATGTGCTTTCACTTCTCTTAGCGGAGCTGCCTCTGCCCTTGGAAAAGTAATCTGTAGCCGCAAGGATGAAGCGATGTCCTTTTGAAGATGGTGGTTCTATTGGACCCACTATATACGTGCCCCGACATTCAGAATGGCCACGATACGATTGTCGGATGTAGCACATTTGGAGGTTGGTGCGGAACCACTCCGTGCACTTGGCAGCGATGACGGCTCTTGGCGATTTTCATGCGATCGGTCATCATCGAGGGCCGGTAGTACCCTAGTCTTTTAATTTTCATTTTCATCTTTGGACCGGTGGTGAGCGCCGCGAGTCCGAATGTACCTCTTTAACAATTTCGCGGGCCTCGGACCCGCTTAGGCATCTTAGCCGCATTTGATCGAAAAGACCTTACGTATAACGTATTGTTTACTAATGCGTAGGACGAGTTCTTTTCTTGATACGATGGGCTAGCGACCTATCGTCACGGTAGTTTCCTGTTTGCAAGTAATCTATTAATGGTTGTCGCCGATCTTCCGTGTTTTTACGTCACTGCTTGCGATTGATTCTTCTTCCTTATCGATTTGTGTATCGTGTCGATGTCGAGTCGTGATAGGACTCGGCGTCCGTGAGCCGACACTTCCACTGATTCATCTTGCAAACAGGCAAATTCTTTTGCGAGGCGAGCTAGCGCATCCATTAGAGCGTTTTCTTTTGCGGAATTTTGTAGATTGTCACATTTGGAATGCTGTTCAACAATTTGTATAGCATCTTGGAAGTATTGCTCGAGTCTTGGTTTTAAAATTCTATATTGTCCGATGATCTGTTGAATGATTAAGCGTGAATCCCCGTAGATGTTGATGTCTGTTATCCCGATTTGAATGGTTAATTCCGATCCGTTATGAGGGCTTCGTATTACGCCGTTGTTTGTACATGGTTACGTCAGTGGTAGGAGTATCTTAACATCCCCCGCTCCGGTGTTATAAAGATTAGTCCGATTCACCGCCTACAGGACACTTATCACTTGCGATTCTTCGTCTTTGTGCTGTTGAAGATGCTCCGTCGAAATATAATTCCCAACGTCGATCATCGAGGTCTTCTAGGTTCATTATTTGTTCATCCGGCAAGTCGTCGTTGAGAGGCGGTCTGCCGTGCAAAGGGTGTCTTTGCAAGGAAGTCTGCTAAGGCTTGTCCCTTTACGGCACGAAGAGGCACGAAAGTTATATCGAATTGCGATAATATCATCGACCATCCGGCGAGTCCGCCGGAAAGCGTTGGACGAGTCATCAAGTATTGCGATGGATTAAACTTCGAGATTAGGTTGACCTTATGAGAAAGCATGTAATGCCGAGCTTTTGAGCGGCGAAGATCGAGGCCAAACAATGCTTTTCAATTGCGGGATACCTTATTTCCGTCGGCGATAGCGACGACTTAAGTAATAAAGAGCATTTTCTTTACCCTCATCATTGACACTGAGTTAATAGGGCTCGAGGGAGTCGTCTAAAGCCGCGGTATAAAGTATTAGCGGTCTACACGAGGCTAGAGCTGCTAAGACGGGAGGTGTCATTAAATATTGTTTAATGTCTTCGAAGGCCCTACGGCATTTCTCTTCCCAAATAAATTTGGCGTCCTTTTTAACTAGTGCGAGAAAGTGACACACTACGACGGGTTTGAGATAAAGCGTCGAAGATATGCCGGCTTCCTTGAAAAGATCGTAGTTGTTTTAAGGTTTTGGGAGGCGGCATTTCTAAGATGGCTTTTATCTTTTCCGGATCGATTTCGATTCCACGATGTCGGACAACGAATCTAAGAATTTCCGGAGGTGACGCCGAAGGCGCATTTTAAGGGATTCATCTTAAGGTTAAATTGTCTTAATCGTTCGAAAACAATTCTCGAATCATACGAATGGTTGTCCTTTACTTTGCTTTTGATGACCACATCGTCCACGTAGCATTCGACTTGATTGTGGATGAGATCATCGAAAATTCTTGTCATTGCTCTTTGGTAGGTTGCTCTGCGTTCTTGATCCGAATGGCATCAACTGTGTAGCAAAATACTCCGATCGGCGTTACGAATGCTTGTAAGCTTTTCATCTTACGGAGCCATTTTATCCGGTTATATCACGAAGATCCATCCATGAATGAGAATATTTCGTGTGTTGAAGCGATGTCGATCATTAATGCAGGATCGGTAGAGGAAATTCATCTTTTGGACATGCCTTGTTTAAATCTGCGAAATTCACACAAATTACGATCGACCATTCTTCTTCTGCGTCGGTACCACGTTGGCTAACCAAGTCGGGTATTGTTCTTCACGGACAAATTTAGCGTCTATTAACTTTTTAACTTCGGTATGACTTGTTGTTCGATTTCTAGACGCATTCTTACGGGACCTTGTCGACTGGAGCGAAGTAGGGTCCACTCCTAGTTTATGGATTGCGACCTCTGGAGCTAAACACAGCATCTCATCGTAGCTCCAAGCAAAACGGTCTTTGAATTCCATTAATAACTTGATTATTTCTTTGGAGTCTTCTTTATTGAGTAAAGAGTTAACAAAGGTAGGTACTGAGCTCTTCGCTAGTACCTAAGTTAACTTCATTAACTCATCTATTGTAGATTTGATTTCTTCTTCGAATTACGGTGGAGCGTCTCGATTTGTAAATCTTCGAGTTCGTCCGTAGTTTCCATGCGGTTTTCATTAGATTCGCGAGGTGATAACCAAGCAAAATTCGGTATCATCAGCTGATCCTCTTGTGCTTAGAATCCGAGACCATGCTTTGAGTTGGGTGGACGACGGAGTTATTCCATAAATTTTCGAAACGTTGTGATTGACCTTTTGTCCACTTGTCGAGGTAAGAAACCACGTTGAATTAAATTTTGAACACGGGGAGAGTACCACTCGAAAGGCAATTCCATTAATTCGATGAAGTAGCATCTTGAGTGTACATTATTTTCGGTTTTGGAGGAAGAAGCACCACGGTAGAATTTGATTGGTTTTGCACCACCGCTACGTATCTCTTTGACCTCCATACCCTCGATCTTACTAGAATGGATCGGGGTCAGGGTCATAGTATGTACATAGTGGTTAATCTTCTCGTACATTGATTTATATTCTTCGTCTCTTTCATCTTCGAGAGGGATTCTGAATTGCGGCTTCTTCGACTTATTGTCGTTGCTTCTTGTTTGATTTCTTTTTCTTCTTCGAACTATCTTCCCGATCGACATTAATGGTTGGTTTCCTACATCCGATTGTCCTAATGTCTCTACCACGACCTCGTCCCCGGCCTCGACCTCGGATGCGAGTTGTGGAGAAACCTTCACCATCTCGCCAGTAAGGGAGTGGTGAGTGGCTGTTGGACTAGAACTTCGAGGTTCTTCGTTGTCCGAACTTTCTTTGCTTCATTTGTTATGGTATCTCTGGAGAAGATCGTTTTCTTCGGTGGTGCATAATAAGGCGCATCCTCGTGGATTCCGATTTAATGTACGGAGAATGGTTGTAAGTCACCTTTGATGCATTGTTCCCCTCCATCGTAGTACTTGATGCAGCGATGTAGAGATGATGGTACCATCCTGTTTTCATGTATCCATGGTCGGCCCGAGTAGAGCGTTGAACGATGTTTCGAATCGATTATGTGAAATTTCGCGGTTGTCTTTGCTAAGTCACCGGTCTTCATCGATAGCGTTATTGAGCCGAGGGCTCTTTCTCCTTTACGATTGAATCCTCTTAATAACATTTTGTCCGCCTCGAGCTCGCGGGCATCAATTTCCAAGTATCTTTAGCGTTCGAAGATTCATTATATTGATTGATGCTCCTGGATCCACCAATACTACGGAGAGTGTAAATCTTCGATTGTAGCCGAAATGTACGACGGTCGGTTGTGATCTCGCTGTTCCAAGTAGTAGGTCGTCGTACGTGAAGGTAACACCTCGTCTGTTCCTTTAACGAGCGAACCTCATCTAAGGACTCTCCGGCCATTTGAGACTAAGCAAATTTACGGATCGAAGTAAGGCCTTGATCGAGCTTCTCTCATCTCCTTTGATAAGATGAGAGCGTCGTAGATGCTCGGTTTGGTCGGTAGTTTCCTAAGATGGGCTAGCACGTTGTAGTCCACTTTGTTTTCATGTGTCTCTGCTTCTTCTCGAATGGGTATTTCTTCTGCAGGGGTTGGTTCTTCACGAACAACCACACGCTTCCCTTTGTCTTTTGGACCCATTCTCGGAGGTAGAACTTTTCCACTCCTTAAGTGACTTCGTAATTTCCTGCGAATCTATTGTTGAGCTTGCCGGTTTCTCTTCTCGAATCGGAATGACGAGGCTCTTCGGATTAGCTTCGAGTACGAAGGCTCTAACTTCTATCGTGATTTGGAGCTCCTCGAAACTCGCGAGATAGATTCGTTGCTTGTTGAACTCTCGTAGCCTCCTTGATGGATGTCTTCTTCATTATTTTGCTCGTCGAGATCGTGTATGATTTGAGAATTGTCGTTGGTATCGAAATCGATATCCGGATTATCGTTAGTTACGTAATCGTTAGAAACGATCAAAACGTAGCCGACGCCATCACCCTTATCATTATATGATCCCACGAAGTGAGTAGATAATCATACGAGTCGGGGGTTCGAGGGATTTCTCCCAGAATCGGAAACAACTATCTCTAGGATAAGCGGCCCCTGAGTCTAGCCTTAGGTGCCTCGGTCTTCTCTTCTTCGTCGATTTTCTTCTTTTCTTCGATCGTCTCTCGTTGAGGTGGTTCTTCCATCGCAAGTGATAGTACCGGCTTAACGGGTTTCAAACTACGAATTGAAGCTCGCACGAAGCGGTTTGGATCTTTGTCTAAAATCTATTTCGAAGACCTCGTCCAAGCGGTAGTACATCCATCGTCGATCGTATAGGGATCTATCGGAATGATGGGATCGATCGAGATAACATTGACGGAACCTCCTTTACGGGGTTCCTTCATGTACTCCTTCGGGATCGTTATATTCCCTTTCCGCGGGTTGTCATTGAGCCGACTTTTGAAGGTAATGCAATCTTCATTTTGTGTCCGAAGCATTTGGTGGTAAGAGCGAAAGTTGGGATCACCCTTCTTGTTGACCTCTTGCAGTCTTTTAGGCTCTGCGTGTGGAAATGCGGAGTCTTCATCGAATCTGCGGAACATTTTCGGCCTTCGCTTCATTCTTGAACGGATATTCTCTGCTCAAAAGCTCCCTTAATGTACGTTGCGGACGAGACGGTTGTTCATCTCTGCGGAGATGAGTGATAACTGGGCCGGGGTTCTTCAGTAATTCTGTTGTGGTTGTTGCGGCAGTTACGGTGGTATTTGCATCGGTTGTTTGCCTTTGTCAGCTGTCTGCAACGATCCGGATTTCTTTTCGAAAGTCTTTACGGAGCTTTTGTTTGTCCGATCTTGTCGGTGAAACTTAATTGCTTCGCCTCTTCTTGCAAGCTTCCGGCCTTGCTTAACAACTTCTCGAAAGTCTTAATAGTAAATCCCTTGAGGAGAAGTCTTTATCGGGCCGTGAATGCTTTTAAGTAAAATACCGATCGCATCTTTGTTCTTGCGGTTGTGGTTCACACTTCATACTTAAGTTCCTCCATCGAAGTATGTAATCCACCAAAGTTTCATTCGGCTACGCTTCTCACTCACTAAATCACCTATAGTGATGTGGTGTTGAGCTCCGGCGAATCGCTTGATGAAGAGGTTCTCTAGCTACGAGAATGTCTTTCTCGAGAGCCGTTTGGTAATTACGCATACCGGTCGAAGGCGATTCTGACGATTGGCTGACGAAGCTATCGGAAGAGTAATGCATCGCTCCGCCGGCATTGCAACAAGCGGCACGAAAGTGTGCCACATCTTGTCGGGGTTCCGGTTCCGTCGAAGGTCTTGAACGGAGGTGGTACGAAGCCTTTCGGGTATTGGACGGCGTCGAATTCTTCGGGGTAAGGTCTACCGTCCGAATGGATGTCCCGCTCTTTGATTGTGCTTAAGGCTTCTCGCTTTTCTTTGTTCCACGAGTTCTTGATATCCTTTTCGGGAATCATACTCTGTGTTGCATCCTTTTCGGTGATCATCCCGATTGACGGACGTAATCTCCTTTCCTCCGTCTCTGATGTGAATAACCTCTGGGGGTGTCTCCCTTTGTGGTTGTACTTGACTCTGGAGAGTGGCCAGGGCTACGGCCATCTCTTCCATCCTTTTTGCCATTTGAGCGATCGTATCATCTTTTTCTTGAAGCTGCCTTCTCATCAGTTCTGGCTCCTCTCTTCTGCTGGTTGCGGGAGCACCTTGCGAAGGCGATGAAGCTCGTGTCTCGACCATGTTGATTTTCGCGTATTCGTCGTCCATGAATTCGGATGAATCGATCTCGTCTCCGAACTTTTCTTCTCTTTCTTTTGCCGACCGTCGGATATCGGTTCTCGGCTTTTCCATGGCATCTTCTAGCGGGGCTTTACGTGTGTCTTCGTGGTTGTCGTGCGATAGGCTGTCGGGTCCCTTTCTCGCGAGTCCCCTTCATCGCGGTAGCACTTTCTTCGGATTCGAGTCTCTGGCGAGACTTTCTTTCTCGAGTTCTTCGTTTCGATCTCAGCGCCCGGTAGTGGGACGCCATACCATCCTTCGGCGGCGAAGGTCTAGAACCAAATGATCCGTCGGCCGAATGCTTTGGAAGGTGGTATCCTCCTGTCTAGTAATCCGAGACGACAACGGGCGGACTAGCCTTCATTCTTTTACTTGGCTTCTACGTCATGATGGCGGGTTCACTCGGGGCCCGAGACGGGATTTGGCAGCACCGCCACATCCTCCGTAGAATTTCGATACGGGCGGTTTTCCTTCTTCGCTAACATTTCGCCAAAGTTTGCGGTCGAGCAAGACGAGCGTAGTTCTAGTTCTTTTCTTACGGTATCGTTGTAATATGCGAGGTCGTAGTAATTTGGCGACAATCTTGCGAATGTTTTCTTCATCTTCTGCGGCGGAGAGGGGATGAAATGCTGCTTCCTCCCAACGAGTGGTATGTATTCGAGCGGCGG
The DNA here is from genome assembly GCA_022702705.1 of Papilionanthe hookeriana x Papilionanthe teres. Taxonomy (NCBI): domain Eukaryota; kingdom Viridiplantae; phylum Streptophyta; class Magnoliopsida; order Asparagales; family Orchidaceae; genus Papilionanthe; species Papilionanthe hookeriana x Papilionanthe teres. The sequence goes on along the minus strand of CM040437.1, from coordinate 16,772,126 downwards.
TGTATATTACGGCGGTTCCGGAATTTCCTCACAGGAAAGCGATTTCGGCGGCCACGGCTTCTTTAGCGATCCTTCATTTCGTTTCTTCTGCGGGTCTTTGTTAGTGACGGAATTCTTGAGCTGGACCCGATTTCGAAAACGAAGGTCTTACGAGGAAGATACTGTACCCTCCGCGTGCAACGGGTCCATCATAATCTTGGATTTCTTTCCCCTTTGATTTGGCGAAAGTCGGGGCGAGGTGCGAAACGAGCTAGACCAGGTGGGGGTAGAAAGAACGGTCCTCCTGTGGACGTTGGTACTCCTCTTAGTCGGGATCCTTTGCGGAGGAGGAATTCTTGGGTTGACTGAGGTTGAATTGACGGCGGCTCTTCGGCTTCGGGTACCTTGTTCATCGGTCGCGAAGAGGGAGACGTTGGTGACCTTGACGTTCGTGTTTTCAAATCCTTGTCCAAATCGGATGATTCCATTGTCGGGCGACTCATCCTTATAGACGGCGAGGTCCGGTCCATTGGTGAAAGAGAAAATCGGTTTCGGGGCTTCCATTTCGCGGGGTAGATTCGGTTGTCGGTCCAAGTTATGCTTCTTTTCTTTAGGACGAAAAGAAAGGAATTGAAAAGAGTCCGAACTCATTCATGTTCATGTATTTATAAGAAGGAATCACTTATTAAAAGAATCACTTATTAGAGGGTTTGTTTATTTAGAACGGAGTGTTTAAAGGTGTAGAGAAGGTAAGGAATCTGAATCGGAGTTGGAAAGGAAAAGAGAATCTTAAGCAAGACTTCTCGACTCGAAGGATCACTCCTAAACTAACACTATTGAGGGGTCACCCCACCTCGAAATGAGGTAAAAGGATCTCGGAACCTCTACGTTTATGGGTGTCTAAACGGTGGCTCCTAAATCCGAGAGAATGTTGGTTGTACTTGTTCGAGGTAGAAATGAACACGGTATTCCAACGGAAAGAAGGGTAGTTTGATCCATTAGGGACATGGATACACTTACTGATTTTTGAAAACGAAACTATTTGATTAAAATGGAGAGAGGAACTTGTCCCACGCGGAGTCGCCGGAAGTTGTCGGCATATTTTTAGGTTGTGTGTTTTATTTTGAAAAGAGAGTCGCCTACTGAAAATTGTCGGTGAATTTTAATTTAATTTAAATAAATAATTTGAAAAGTAATATTTGATTTTGAAAATAATTTTAAATTTGAAAATTTTAAGATATGGAATCAAACTAATCTCACATCCCGAATAGTTTATATAAACGAGCGCCGCACCATGAGCCGTGTATCTATCCGAAGAATAGACACTAACGCTTGATGATGGGGCTCGATTAAATAAGCTAGAAAGATTTGTGCCATCCGTTTGGTCTGCGAACCAATTTTATAAGCCGACAAGTTCCACTGCTTAATATAAAATTATTAAACGGGGTTTATATTACGCAGGTTCTTAAAGTTCACTATGAAGTGAAGCCCTATAGTTAATTACATCTTAAGTGATGGGAATCACCTAAGAAAACTCTCGATAATAATCGATAATTCGCTCTCAAGAATTTGAAAGTTTAAGTTTTCGAGGGGTTGAATTTTGGAATTTCGATAGGGAATGGATCAAATTTGGAACATTTTTATTTTGGGAATTCGAAAGGAAAAAAAGTAGGAGAGATCACGGATTCGAAGCGGACTTCGGTAATCTCCGACTATCACTATTGTTTGGCTTGGATTTAGGAAAGTCCTAATGTTTATTTAATGTTTTAATCTTGCCGATTTAGTTAATTAGGGCTTATATTTATATGATAGAGATCATACTAATTGCACAGAAGATATGAGGGTTTATGTCGTGCGGACGACTACCTCGGAATCCTAAGACCGGTTAGGGCTTAATTTGCAATGCAAATGCACAACGAAGAGTTGAGGATTTATGTTGCCTTAGATGAACTACCTCGAAGTCCTATGGCTTTGTTATTTAATCCTAGGAAAGTTTCTTGAAGTAGATTCGAAGTTCTACGACGACGATGGCACGTGCTTTGCCTACCGTACTCAGGAGCTCCTTGTTGTTGCGAGAGGTTTAGTTTTAGAAATCATAAATCGAGAGATGAGAGAAGTGTTACGGTTTAGAGAAGTCTTAATTTCAAGTATTTTTTATGTTTTAATTAAAACAAATCTTAAAGTTGATTATAACAACACGGTTAAGATCCCACGGTTCCATCCTTCGGCATCATTATTTTTATCGGATTCACTTAGTCCGGATGAATTTGCTTAAACTCGTTGAATGAGTTCCACACTTTCATTTAGGCAGTGGGAAATCCGGTTAGCAACACGTAGGTTACATCATCCGAGGTATTCCAGATCATCCAACAAGACGTTTTAATTTAGTTGTAATTGTAGTTTTGTGTTCTGTTTGTGATTAAATTTTGAGTTGTCTTATATTTTGAAATGTTGTGGAGGTGAATTTTATCTTGTAGTGTCTTTTATTTTAATTTTGGGTTTCGGTTTTGGTTTCTGTCACTAAAGGTGTCGGTTTTCATGCAACTGTTGTTTATCATACAAGAAAAATAAAGTGCATTTGCGATAAAGTAATTTGCGATAAAATAAAAGCGTACTGGAGGGTCTTCCAGTCATTCCAATTGCACTTAAAACACGAGTTAGAATATTTAAGCGAGTTCCTAGAGTAAAGCTAAGGGAAAAGGTTTTGGTTTTTACGCGAGTTCACAATCATATATTTAGTCATTTCCTATGACGTCTAGGTTCTTTGTGTTTTTGGTTTGAAGACGATTTTCTTCATTAAAGAACAATTAAGTTCGATTGTTCTTGTAAATATCCTGTCATATTGAGGAAGTGCTTAAGAAGAATCTTAAACATCTTTTAATATTTCAGGATTGTTTGAGTCGAAATGAATTTAATTGTGTAAATGAATCGATCGTCCAGAGGTTTTCAAGTTTTTTGTTAACTTGCTCGATGAGTTAGGACATTTGAATGTCACTATAAGTGAAGTAACATTTCATTTTAATGTTCATTTAGGAGTTATGATAACTAAAGCTCACAGAAGCGAAATGATATTTAATGATTTGTGATTAAATTTAAGTTGAATTAATGATTTAAGTTTGGAATAGTGTTGAAGTTATTTTAGATTTATTTACTTCATGTCTTAAGTGAGGTTATTTAATTCGATTTAATTTAATTTAATTTATTTTAATTTAATTTAATTTGATTTGATTTAATTTAATTCAATTTAATTTATTTGATTTAATTTCTTAATTTAATTTAATTTAATTTTAATTTAATTTAATTTAATTTAATTTAATTAATTTAATTTAATTTAATTTATTTAATTAATTTAATTTAATTTAATTCGATTTAATTTAATTTAATTTATTTTAATTTAATTTTAATTTAATTTAATTTAATTTAATTGAAATTTTTGAAAGAGTTTAATGATTTAATTTTAATTTAATGATTAAGTCTTTTAATATTTTAAATTTGAGTTAACATTTTAATTAAGAGTTGAGTATTAATGAGATGATTAATTTAGGGATTTTTTAAATTAAAGAATAAATCTCTTCACAATGATATCCACTATTTTAATAATTCCAAATTTATTATTCTTGCAAATTCAATTAATTATTTAATTAAAGTTTAATCATTTTAAATTGCTTAATGGGTTTCTACACTTTAATTATTAAATTTCGATCATCCAAATCGATTAGGATCAAATATTTTACTTGTTAATTTTTTTATTAAACACTAAAGTCTTAATTAAGGATTAAAATTTTAATTACCATTTTGCTTACTTTAAGCACTAATAATTTCATAACTCACTAAATTGAACTCGAAATGAACTTGAAATTTTTATGTGACTTCGACTTATGTGTCAATGAAGACATGAGAGGAGAAAATGTGATTTTTACGTATTTAATTTATTTATATAATTATTTTTTGTAGAAAATAGAAATTTCGAGGAAAATTCGATAATATGACCAAGGGAAAGTTTACATCGCTTAAGAAAATTAGGGAACATTCACAATAATAAGAGGACCACTTGGACGAAATTTTGTAATTTTTTGAATTATATTTTATTTATTAGAATTATTTTAAATTTTGGAGTATTAATTAATTTAAAAAATAAAATAAATGTTGAAAAATAAATTTTATAATTTTTAAAATTCTCTCGATATCGAAGGATTCAGGAGAACCAAACTTTACGATTTTACGATTTTTACTTTGATTTATTATAATTATTTTGGTGAAAATGCTAGAAATTTTTTTTAATTTTAAAATTACCTAGAGCTTTAAAATTAATATCTCACTAAATAGACCTAGGAAAAATATGGGACTTGTTCCAAGTGATTAAAATTCAAAATATAACATTTTAGTGAATTTTATTATTTTTGTGATTTTTATTATTTTTTAATTATTAAAAATATTAAAATAATATTAAAAATCAACTTTTTTAGAAAATTGAAATTTTAATTTTCTTAAACTCCCTGATATCGAGAGAGACTCCAAAGCCAATTTGGTGAATTTTTGAAAGATATTTTGAAAGTTATGAATTTTTAAAATTTAAAATGACTAAGTGGCTTAATTAACCCGATTAGTGGGAGCTAACCGAAATCGATTGACCTCAAATTTTTATGGTGGGTTCCTCCGATCCTAAAGGTCGATGGAGAATTGATTTCAAGTCGATTTGATCTATGGTTAACTACTAATTAATTAGAGATCTATTTTGGGTATTTAAGCGATTAGGGTTAATACGAGTGAATTTACCAAATCCTATTTTTTCTAGGGTTCTACGGTCATAAGGGACATCACCAAATTTTCCTAGAATTAATTTCTACAACATGCTAATTTTGAAATTAAAATACTTAAAACGACGACATGCATTTGAAAAATCGATAACTCTTCGTAGGGATGACCTCGACTTTGGAAAATTCGGGGAATGTTCCCAAGTCGGAGGCTTCAAAAGCCCTATAGTCTCATGCCATAGTGAATTGTATGAATGCATGGAGAATTAAAATAATGCGGGGAGTAAATAATTAATTAAAAATAAAATGCTGGGCAAAATTAATTAATTTCTTTTCACATTATTCTCCTACGTTCAGTCGAGCGAGAGGTATTTTTATTTTATTTTTATGATTTTCCTACACGAAGATATGCATTTTCAAAGTTTAGGGAATTTAAATAAATAGGAAAATACCTATTTTTCTATTTATCCACGCGGCGCCTCGTCGAGCCTCGGCGACTCCGAATGCACGCGCGCGCGCTCCCGTTCGACGCCGCCATCCGCGTCGGCGCTCCGGGACCCGTCTGTATCGCTCGCGTCTTCGATCCGACGCGATCCTGGCCGTCCGTCCGCGCGTGTATTAAATGGACGGCATCCGTTCATCGTCCCAAGTGTCCTCGCCCGAGAGCCGTCCACACTAAATCCTTAAGATCTCGCTCGATACTCGATGGATTTTCATGTTCTTATGCTCCATGGATTCGTCTTGAAGAGACGAACACATCTATACGGTTATCATGCATTGAAATTAAAGCATTTGAAATGGAGAATCTCCGGAAGCTCGGGATGAAGAATTAACTCATACCTTAGCTGCGAGAGGTGAAGCCTCGATCGAGAGATGCTTGGCACGTTCGTTGGAGATGCGGGAGGCTAGGGATGAAGCACGGGGATGTGGTGAATTGCTCAGGTGTGATTTCCACCGAGGCGATCACGACCTTTGGAGTACGGAGCAAGCTGGGTGGCACTGGAGATGGGGCTTTCTGTGGTGGACACCTTCCCGCAGTGCAGTGCGGGTGTAGGACCGATCGATTTGGGGATTGGCTCGCTTGTGGAGAAGTGTCACTGGTTTTGGGTGGGATTTCGACTACGAAATTGAGCTTACGAGAGAAGAAATGGCGGGGGGATCTCATTTGGGGATCAAGTGCTACGTGTGTGGGGAGGAGTACGGAACAATTTTGGCGAGTTTCGGTAAGGTACGGTTCGGCACTTCTCATGGCCGAGAAGGTGAGGGGTTTAAATAGGAGATGTTGGAGGGCCTCCGGGGGGAGTTGAGGGCTGGGATCGAGCTGCTCTTGGCATGTGAAGAACGGCCATGGTGACCATTTGGAGTGGGGCGGCTCGGCGAGGGAGAATTTGAAAGTTTGGCTCCTCCCGAGGTTTCGGGCATGGTGTTTTCCGGCGGCCGGGTGGCCGGCCGGCCGAGCATGGGTCACCCTCGAGGTCGGGTGGGTCGAGTGGGACTTGGTGCAAGCGATTGGCAAATGCCATGTGTAAAAGGCTTGGATTAGAATGGAATGGGAGAGGGCTTATTTTTGGCTCGAATTGGTCGACCCCTCCATTTGGGCTAGGTGCACCACCCGAGGCTTTGTTTAGAGCTGAATAGAAAGTGATTTAGGTCGGCTTAATCGAGTGGGGAATGGTCACCATCCAAGTACGATTAAGCTTAAGCAAGATTAAGGGGAATCATGGGAGTGGTTAATCACCTTTAGGAATTAAGGAAAGAGCCTCCTCCTTTTTCCCAAAATGGCATGGTGACATGTAAAGAGGCTCTCATGGCTTGCATATGGCTCATGCATGGCTTCATGACTCACCTTTGGCTTGGGGAAAGCTTGGTCAATTTCATGAAAATAGATTTTAGGAATATTTTGGTATTTTTGGGCAATTTGGCATGGTGCTTGATTTAGATTTATTTGATGATGGAATTGAAACTTAGGTAATGATTTTCATCGAATGGATGACAAATGAAAATGTCGTATGGGCTTTAGAATCGATTTTGGGCTCATTGAAATGGTTTTAGATGGGCTTTTAAATGGTTTAGGAAAGTGGGCTTTTGAATTTTAAAATGGATTTTTGGGATGAAATTTTGGTAAAGGCTTGGGCCAAATAATTGTTGAGTTTGGTTTAGGGATGCTTCATGAGTGGTTTGAAACAAATTTGAGGTGATTTGGGTTTGAATTGGGTTGGATATGGGCTTTTTGGTAAAGAGGCTAAAGTGGGCCAAAATGGGCTACCATGGGCCAAAGTTGGGCTAGAGTTGAAGTTGATGTGAAATTAATGTTGGGAAATGTTTTTGGGAGTGTTTCGAAGAGGTTTTGGCTTTGGTTGGGTTTTGATTTTGGGGTTTGGGCTCATTTGGGCTAGGTTTAGGTTTAGGTCGAAATTGGGCTTTTTGATTTTGGGTTGAATTTGAGTGGGGTTTGGGTCTAAATTTTGAGCAAATCATGTTAGTGTTTTGTTCATGGGGATGTTAAGGAAGGTTTGGAAAAGATTTGGGATTAATTGGAGTTGAATTGGGTGAGTTTGGGTTAGGTTTGGGTCATAGGTCCAAATTGGGCTTTAAGGCCAAAAGTGAAATTGGACCCAAATTTCAATCAAATTAAGCTTGGCTTTGGTCTAGATTGGTGTTTGGGATGTTGAATTGAAGTTTAGAATTGAATTGGACCAGAATTTGGGTCGATTGGGTAGGTTTGGTTTGACATTGGGTTTACTTTGGGTTAAAATGGGTCGAATTGGGGGTTTTGACAAAAGTGGGGTAAATTGACAAAATTGGCCCATGGTGTAGTTGAACAAAATGAAATTGGGAATATTTGGGATTTTCTGGAATTTTCTGGGAATTTTCTGAATTTTTGGATTTTTGGGTCGAAAAGGGGTATTTTGGGTATTTGGAAGGTATTGGGGGGTATTTTTGGAATTTTTGATATTTTTGGATATGGATGATCAGTTTGAGTGATGTGGGAATGTTTGGGATTGATTTTGGAGAATTTTGGGTAATTTGGAAACTTTTTGAGAAATTTGGGCTATTCGAGAGCTTTGGGTAGGTTGGCGGGTGTTGGGTCCGGGAAGTCGAAAATTGAAAATTTGGAAAATTGAAGATTGGGTGGATGTAAGTGAAATGAAATCATTTTTGTTGAGCCATGAAGCCATATCGAGCCCACATGAGCCATGAAGGGACTCATTTTGAGGCATTCACGTATGTATTCCTAACCTCTTAGCCGGGGCTTAGGGGTTAAGGAGCATCCATGTGAATCACCTACATGAGTCGGGAAGTTAAGTTGGGTAAGGGTGTGTTTTAGGAGGTGTGTGAAAGTGTAGTGCATAGGTGTAGTGTATGTGTAAGTCGGCCCTTTACCGGACCGGGCCGCCGGGCGATCCTAAGGCCGAAGAGTCACATAGGAACTCATCCTTTAAACTTCCACATTTGATTTCAACCCTCTCAGGTGATTAGGGGTTTATAGTCGAGTTTGTGGAGTTTGCGGGGAGTTAAGAAGTGGTTTGAATTTCTAAAAGGTGGGTCCCGATTCTAGTCCTCTAAGATAGTCGAAAGGAAAAGCTGAAGTCTAGATCTTAAGTCTTAAAGAGAAGAAGAGAAGACCTCATCGAAAATGAGGTCGACACCCTTTTCTTTCGAGTCATCGCTATAGTATGCGGGTCGAGGTAATGTAGAAGCGATCCTGCGGACATTTTCCTCGTCGAGCTCACGACGGAAAGGGGATGGAATCTACTTCCTTCCAAAAGCGGTGTATACTCGTACGATGGTATGTACTCGGGTAGTGGTGTGTAATCGGGGATTTCTTCAAGAAAGCGACTTTAGCGGCTACGGCACTTACGGCAATCTTCCTACCTTTGTTTCTTCTGCGAGTCCGTGTTAGGGGTGGAACCCTTGAGATTTGGACCCGATTTCGAAAACGAAGGTCTTGCACGGAAATCCGTACCCTCCGCGGTAACATGCTCGTTACAAATTTGAACTTCCTTCCCCTTCGGTTGGCGGAAGCCGGGGTAGGTGCGGAGACGATTAGACCGGTGGGGGTAGAGATAACGGTCCTCTATGGACGGTAGTATTCCTCTCGACTGGAACCCTTTGCGGGGAGGGAACTCTTGATTTGACTTGAGGTTGAATTCGATCAAAGGTCTTTCAGTTTCGGGTACTTTGTCTATAAGTGTGAAAAGGGTAACGTCAATGATCTTGACATTTGTGTTCTCGAATCCTTGCCCAAAACGGATGATCCCATTGTCGGGCGGCTCATCCTTGTAAACAGCCGAAGTCCGATCATTGGTGAAGGAGAAAATCGGCTTTGGGGTAGACATCTTACGCGAGGTAGATTCGATTGTCGATCCGAGTTATGATTCTTCTCATCGGGACGAAAAGAAAGGAATCGAAAAGAGTCCGAACACAATTTTGTTCATGTATTTATAAAAAGGAGTTATTTGTTAAAAGAGTCATTCATTAGAGGGTTTGTTTATTAGGAACGAAATGTTCAAAGGTGTAGAGAAGGTAAGGAATCCGATTCAGAATTGGAAAGGAAGAGAAAGTCTTATGCGGGACTTCTCGACTCGAAGGACCGCTCCTAAACTAACACCTATTGGGGGTCCACCCCACCTCAGAAAAGAGGTAAAAGGATCTCGGAACCTCTCCTTTTAGGGGTGTCTAAACAGTGGCTCCTAAATCCGAGAGGAGTTGGTTGTACTCGTTCAAGACAAAAATGAACGGGGTATTCCAACAGAAGAATGGTAGTTTGGTCCACTAGGGGCATGGGTTCACTACCGATTTATGAAAGGAAAACCATCTGATCAAAATGGAGAGAGGAACTATTCCCCAGCGGAGTCGCCAGAAGTTATCAACATATTTTAGGTTGGTGTTGTATTTTTGAAAAAGGGTCGCCTACAGAAATTATCGGCGAATTTTTATATTTTAAATTTAATTTAAATATATATATATATATAGTTTAAAAGATAACATTTGATTTTGAAAGTAATTTTAAGTTTAAAAGTTTTAAGATATGAAATCGAACCGATCTCACATCCCAAATAGTTTATATAAACGAGCACCGCACCACATAGCCAGTGTATACTATCCCGAAGAATAGACACACTGCTTGATGATGGGGCTCGATTAAATAAACTAGGAGATTTGTGACATCCGTTTGGTGCGTGAACCAATTTTATAAGTCGACGAAGTTCCCCTGCTTAATATAAATGAATTAAGCGAGGGTTTTATTACATGGGTTCTTAAAGTTCCTTATAAGGGCAAACCCTATAGTTAATTACATCTTAAATGACGGGAATCATTTAAGAAAACTCTCGATAGTGATCAGTGATTTTGCTATCAAGAATTTCAAAGTTTAAGGTTTTCAAAGAATCAGATTTTTGGAAATTCAAAACGGAATGGATCAAATTTGGAACAGTTTATTTTAGGAGTCCAAAGGAAGAGAAGCAGGAGAAGCTGAGGATGCAAGAGGAATCTTGGCAACTTCCCAAACTATCCTATTGTTTAGCTTAGATTAGGGAAAATCCTAATATTATCTGATATTTCAATCATGCCAATTTTAGTTAATTAGGACTTATATTCGTATGACATAATCATACGATCGGCCTCGAAGATGTGAGGGTTTATGTCGTACCAAACGACTACCTCGGAGTCCTAAAATCGGTTAGGGCTTAATTTACATGATTATGCAAATGCTAAAGAAGAGTTGAGGATTTATGTTGCGGCTCAGGCAAACCACGCTTGAAGTCCTATGGCTTGGTTATTTAATTAAGAAAGTTTAGTTGAAGTAGACTCGGGTTTCTTCGATGACGATGGCCGTCTTGCCCACCATGCTCAGAGCTCCTTGTTGTTGTAGAGGTTTTGTTTTAGAAGTCATCGATCGGGAGATGAGAGAAGTGTTTTGATTTAGAGAAAATCTTAAAATCCAAGTGTTTTTAATATTTTAATTAAAACAAATCTTAAAGTTGATTAAATAGAGCCGATTAAGATCTCGCGGTTCAGTCATCCCTGCATCGTTATTTTCATCGAATTCACTTAGTCCGGATGAATTTGCTAAACTCGATTGAATGAGTTCCACGATTTCATTTAGACAGTGAGAAATCCAGTTAGCAACACGTGGGTTACATCATCGAGGTATTCTCGATCATTCAACGAGACGTTTTAATTTAGTTGCAATTGTGGTTTTGTGTTACGTTTGTGATTAAATTTTGAGTTGTTTTATATTTTGAAATGTTGTGGCGGTGATTTTTATCTTGTAATGACTTTTAATTTAGTTTTGGTTTTCGGTTCGGGGACTATCCTAAGGTTTTGGTTTTCATGCGACGGTTGTTTATCATGCGAGAAAAGTAAAGTGCATTTCATAATAAAGTAAATTGCAATAAAATAAAAGCGTACTAGAGGGTCTTCCCGTCATCCCAAGCTGCACTTGAAACACATGTTAGATCATTTAAGTATTTATAGCAATTACACAGGTAAAACTAAGGGCGAGGTTTCGGTTTTCTACCGAGATCCTAGTCACATAGTTAGTCATTCCTATGACGTCTAGGTTTTCGATTTTGTTTATGGATGATTTTACGCACTAAAGAATAATTAAGTTCGATTATTCTTATAAAACACCCCGTCATATTGAGGAAGTGCTTAAGACGAATCTTAAACATCTTTTCAATATTCTTTGGAATTATTCTAAGTCAAACGGATTTAATTAATCGAGTGAATTAATCATCCGAGGTTTAATTAAGTTTTGTTCTTTTGCTTTCGAGTGAACTAGGACATTTGAATATCCTATAAGTGAAGTAACACTTCACTTAATACTCCGTTTAGGAGTTATGACAACAAGAGCTTTTGAGGCGAATTGATGTTTAAGTGATTTGTGATTTAATTTAATTTTAATTAATGGGTTTAAGTTTGAAATAGTGTTGAGTTGTTTTTAGACTATTTTGAATTCTTTATGTCTTAGGTGATGTTATATTTAATTTAATTTAATTTAATATAATTTAATTTGGTTTAGTTTTAATTTTAATTTAATTTTATTTTTAATTTTAATTTAATTTAAATTTTATTTTAATTTGATTTTATTTTTTATTTAATTTAATTTAATTTAATATGTTTTAATTTAATTTAATTTAATTTAATTTAATTTAATTTTAATTTAATTTTATTTTAATTTTATTTTAATATTTTATTTTTTATGTTTTAAATATGATTTAATTTAATTGTTAAAGTATTAATTTAATTGAAATTTTTGGAGGATTTAATTTAAATGTTTTAATTTTAATTTAATTTAATGATTAAGTCTTTTAGTATTTTAAATCTTGAGTTTGGATTATCATTTTAATTGGGAATTAAATATTATTGAAGTGATTAATTTAGGGATTCTTAAATTAAAGTATAAATGCCTTCTTAATAATATCCCTATTTTAATAATTTCAATTTTTATTAATCTTCCAAATTTCATTAATTAAATGATTAAAGTTTACTCTAAAAAATGATTGATGGGTCTCTATCCTTTAATTATTTAAATTTCAATCATCCAAATCAGATTAGGATCAAATATTTTACTCTCTCATTTTATTAAGCCTAAAGTTTTAATTAAGGGTTAAAATTTTAATTACCATTTTGCCCTTCAAGCTTAATAATTACATAACTCACTAAATTGAGCTTAAATGAAAATTTTTATGTAGCTTCACTCACATGTCAATTAAGACATTAGAGGAGAAAATGTGATTTTTCTGTATTTAATTTATTTATATAATTATTTTTTTGTAGAAAATAGGGATTTCCGAGGAAAATTCAATAAGATGACCAAGGGAATTTTTACTGTCCTTAAGAAAATTATGGGGCACTCCTAATGACCGAGAGGACCATTTGGACTAATTTTGGTGATTTTTTGAATTATATTTTATTTATTAGAATTATTTTGAGTTTTGGAGTATTAATTAATTTTAAAATAAAATTAAAGTTGAAAAATAGATTTTATATTTTTCTTAAATCTCTCTAACCTCGAGAGTCCAGAGAAATAAATTTTATATTTTTCTGATTTTTCTTTGATTTATTAGAATTATTTTGGTGAGAAGGTTGGAAAATACATTTTTTAATATTAAAAATTACATTAAGCCTTTAAAATTCAATATCTTATCCTAGGAACTTAAAAAAAATATTTGGTTTGTTCCTAAATGATTAGAATTCTAAATGTGACATTTTGGTGATTTTTAATGTTTTTATGATTTTTATTATTTTTTAATTATTAAAAATATTAAAATAATGTTAAAAATCAACTTTTTTAGAAAATTGTAATTTTAATTTTCCTAAGTTCCTCTGATATCAGAGAAGCTCTAAAACCATTTTTGTGAATTTTTGAAAAGTATTTTGTGAGTTATGAATTTTTAAAGTTTAATTTTACCGTTTTGCTTAAGAGGCCTAATCAGCCCATTTGGTGGGGTTAACCGAAGTCCGATTGGTTTCAAATTTTTATGTGGTGTTCTCCTATCCCTAGAGGACGAGTGGAGAATTGTTTTTAAGTTAATTTGATGAATGGTTAACCCTAATTAATTAAAGTTCGATTTTGGGTATTTAGGCCGATTAGGGTTGTTCAAAGTGAATTAACTCAAAAATTATTTTTCCTAAGCTCCTACGGTCATAAGAAACATCACCAAATTTTCCTAAAATTTATTTCTTAACATGGTAATTATTGGAATTAAAATACTCGAAAACGGTAACATGAACTTGAAAAATCAATAACTTCTCGTAGGGATGGCCTCGACCTTGGAAAATTCGGGGAATGTTCCCGAGTTCGAAGCTTAACCACTATGGTCTCGAGCCATGATGAATTTCCTATGCAAATGGAGAATTAAAACAATGCGAGAGTAAATAAATCATTAAAAATAAAATACTTAATGAAATTACTTGATTTCTTTTCCAAATTATTCTCCTCGTTCATCGAGCGAGAGGATATTTTTATTTTATTTTTAGAATTTTTCTACACAAAGTTATGGATTTTTGAAGTTACGGTAATTAAATAAATAGAAAAATAGCTTATTTATCTACTTATCCACGCGGCGCCGCGTCGACCTTGGCGACTCCGAAGCTCCACGCGTCGTCTCTCGATTCGGCGCCGCCATCCGGCCGGGATGCCACGCGGCCCGCGGTTCATGTCCCGTTGCTCCGTCCGACGTGATCCTGGCCGTCCGCTCGATACACGTGGGATCCGATGGCTCCTGGTCATCGTCTACGACTGGTGTGAACCTGTGACCGTCAACCTTCTAACCCTAATTTCTCACTCGATTCTCAACGGATTTTCGTGTTCTTATGCTCTATGGATTCGTCTTGAAGAGACGAACACATTCATACGGTAAACATGCACTGAAATTAATTCAAACTAAATGGAGAATCTCTGTAAGCTCGGGAAGAAGAGTGAGTCCATACCTTTGCTCGGAGAAGTGAAGCTTGATCGAGGGTTGTGTCGCGTTCGATTGGGTCGAAGCAAGCTCCGGATGAAGTCCCTTGGCACAGTGAATTGTCCAGGTATGATTTCGACCACGGCTCGATCACAAAGCTTGGAGGCTAGAAGCAATGGTGGCTTTGTTGAGGGGGCTTTTGCTGGGAAACTTCTCCTCTTGATACGAGTGAAGGTGTAGAGTCGATCGATTTGAGGATTGACTCAACTGTGGTGAAGTGTCCTGGTTTTGGGCTTGGATTTCAGCTACGAAATTGAGCTCGCGAGAGGAAATGGCAGGGGGATTTCAGTGGGGATCAAGTTCTCTATGTGTAGAGAGTGGCCTGGGATGATTTTGACAGGGTTTCAGTAAGGTTTGGTTCATCACCTCTCTTGGCCGAGAGGAGGGGGTGTTTAAATAGGAGAGGATGGAGGGCCTCCCAGGGGGTTTAAGGGTTGGGATCGAGTTGCTCTGTGAGGAGAAGAACAGCTGCAATGGCCATTTGGAGTGAGGCGGCTCGGCGAGGTGGAATTCCAAAGTTGGCTCCTCCCGAGGTCTCGGCCATGGTGTTTTCCGGCGATCCAGGGCGGTGGCCGGCAGGCATGGGTCACCCTCAGGTTCAGGTGAGTCAGGGCTGGGGTTTTGTGTATGCAATTGAGCTTTACCATGTGTAAAGGGGTTAGATCAAAATGGAATGGGGGCATGACTATTTTGGCTTGGCTTGGGTCAACCCATGTGTTTGGGTTGGGTTCACCTCCCATGACACTGGTTTTAAGCTGAGAGGATCTTGTGAGTCGACCTACAAAGGTAGTGAAGTCCACATCGAGGATTAGGTGGCAAAGTATGGTTTAGAGTGTATCATGTTTAAGGTAAAAAAAAGGTTTAAAAAGGTTTAAGAAAGAGATCCCCTCTCTTGCCATTAATGGCTTGGTGAGGTGGAAAGTAGATTTCATGGCTCTCAGGCTCACATGTGGCTCATGTATGGCTTCATGGCTCATATATGGCTTGGGAAAAGTTGTCTCACTTGCATGAGAAAGGGTATTGGAATTTTTCATGGATTTAAGGAGAATTGTCATAAAGCTTGATTTGGGTTTATTTGGTGATGGATTTTAGAACTTAGGACGTGTTTTAAATCGAAAGGGATGATGAGAGGAATTTCATGTGGGCTTTGTCATGGACTTTGGGCTTTTGAACTTGCTTTGGATGGGCTTTTAGGAAGGCTCAAGGGAATGAGCCTTTAGGTTTAAGAATGAATTCATGGATGGGAATTTTGTAGAAGTTTGGGCCAAATAATTATTGGGTTTGGTTTAGGTATGTGTCATGAGTGATTTGAAATGAATTTGAGGTGGTTTGGGTTTGAATTGGGTTGAATTTGAGTGGGGTTTGGGTCCAAATTTTGGGCAAATTATGTTAGTTTTTTGTTTGTGGGGATGTTAGGGAAGGTTTAGAAAAGGTTTGGGGTCAATTGGAGTTGAATTGGTTTGGTTTGGGCTAAGTTTGGGTCATGGGTCCAAATTGGGCTTTAAGGTCGAAAGTGAAATTGGATTCAAATGTCAATCAAATTGGACTTGGATTTGGTCTAGATTGATATTGTGAATATTAAATTGAAGTTTAGAATTGAATTGGACCAAAATTGGGGTCAATTGGGTAGATTTGGTTTGACGTTGGGTTCACTTGGGTTAAGAATGGGCTAAATTGGGGGTTTTGGTAGATGTGGGGTAAATTGACAAAATTGACACATGGTGTAGTTGGAAAAAATGAAACTAGGAATATTTAGGATTTTCTGGAATTTTCTGAGAATTTTCTGAATTTTTTTATTTTTTGGCTAAGAGGGGCATTTTGGGTATTTGGAGGGTATTGGGGGGTATTTTTGGAATTTTTGGTATTTTTGGCTATGGATGATCAATTTGATTGGTGAGGAAATGTTCAAGGTTAATTTTGGGGAATTTTGGGTGATTTGGAAATTTTGGAGGATTTGGGCGATTCAAGGGCTTTTAGTAGGTTTGATGGGTGTAGGGTCCCGGGGTCAAAAATTAAAATTTTGGAATAATGAAGATTGATCAAATATGAGTGGAATGGAATCACTTTGATGGAGCTATGAAGCCATATTAAGCCTATATGAGCCATGGGAGGACTCATTTGAGGCATTCACTATGTTGTTCCTAACCCTGCTTAACCAGGGGCTTAGGGGTTAAGGTCCATCCATATGAATTACCTACATGAATCAAGGAGTCAAGTTGGGTATGGGTGTGGTTTTAGGATTTGGATTGTGTGTGTGAGAGTGTAGAGTGTGAGTGTAGTGAGTGTAGTGAGTCAACCCTCACCAGACCAGGCCACCCAGGGTAGTCCTAAGGCCAAAGAGTCCTATAGGGAACTCATCCTTTAAACCTTCACTCTTGATCTCAACCCTCTAGGTGATTAATGGTCTACAATCAAGCTTGTGGGGTTTGTAGGGAGGCAAGAAGTGGTTCAAATTTCTAAGGGATGGGTCCCAATTCTAACCTCTAAGATAGTCAAAGGAAAAGCCTAAGGCTAGATCCTAAGCACTAAAGAGGGAAGAGAAGACCTCATAAAAAATGAGGTCAACAGGGGTGCCAAAGCTTGTTTGTGTGGAGGTCTGAGCGGCGCAAGCATCCGATAGGGATTGCCATAGAGGATTGCTTCAATTTTAGGTTCAAATGGGGGCTAAGCTGCGCTCGGGTTCAGCTATTCCGACGGCTAGGCTGGCTAGCAAGGACAGTGAAGGTGGCAGCAGGGTTATGGAAGATAAGTGGAATAATAAATGCCACTAAGTAGCTGGCTTGATAATGGGTTAACATTGTTTGGGTGAAGAATCTTGGAATCATGGGTTTAACCCATGGTGGAAAGGATTTGTCTCATTCAAGAGGGACCTTTGGTTCATGGCTCACTTTTCTTGGTTTTGGTCGACCTTTTTTTGTCCTTGAGGTCTAAAGATTGGATGTGGTGGACCTAGCTGGGTCAATTTGATTTAATTTGGATGATAATGGGTCATGGCTTAATTTGGTTCACATTGGGTTGAGCTTGGGCTAAGTTGGGTTTGAGCTTGGGTTAAGTCCAATGATTGAGCCATTGGGTGTGTATGATTGTCTTGAATATTTTTGGAAAGGATTGAAGTGGTTTTGAAATGGTTTGAAAGGTGGATTTGGCTTAAATTGAGCACTTGGTCAATTGGGCAAACATGGGTTAGGCTTGGGCTTTGGATAGGCTAAAGCTTGGCTAAGATTCAAATGGTGGCTCAAATTGATGTAGGTGATTGTCCTAAAGGGTTTTGAATATAAATTGGGTGTTAATTTTGGGGTTAGAGCATTCAATTTAATGGACCTTGGACATGTAACATATTTGGGGTAAAATTGGGAATTTTGGATTTGGTTGGACTAGGGTGAGGTTTGGGCTCAAATTGGGGGAAATTGATGGTTCAATCTTGTTTAGAGGAATTTCATGAAGAGTTTAGATTTCAAAATTAGGGGAAATTGATTGGCATTGGGTTTAACTTGGGGAGATTAGGCATATGATCAAAATTGGGGCTTTTTGGTTTTGGTTCAAATTGAGTTCAAATGTGGATCAAATTGGTCTTAAATTTGGTTTTAATTAATATTGGGGATGTTGAATTAAAGTTTGGAATTGTAATTGGGGAGAATTGAAGTCAATTGGGTGGAGATTGGAGATAATTTGGGCATTTTGGGCTTAAAGGGCAAATTTGGGGTTTTTGGTCTAATTGGGCTAATTTGGTCAAATTGGGCTAATTTGGTCAAATTGAGTTAATATAGTGGTTCAAAATTGAAATTATGAATATTTGGAGGGCTTTGTAAATTTTTGGGAATTTTTTAAAATTTTGGAATTTTAGGCTAGGAGGGGCATTTTGGTAATTTTGGGGATTTTGGGGCTATTTTATAAATTTTGATAAATTTAAGTAATATTTGTCAATTTGAGTGGTGAGGAATATTTGGGATGATTTTTGAGGGATTTTGGTAATTTTGGTTGATTTTGGGAATTTTGGGGAAATTAGGGTTTTAGGGGTAATTTGGTCATTTGGTAGAGTTTAGGGGTAAATAGTTAAAAGTTTGAGATTTTTTGTAAGGTGGGGTGTCATTTGGAAATGTTTATTCATTTGAGCCATGAACCAAATAAATTCTCTATTTGGATCCTCCATGTGTTGGTACTAACCAAACCCTAGCCTAAGGCTAAAAGCTTGGGGAAACCACCCACATGAGTTTCCAAAGACAAAATGAATCAGAGAGGAAGGTGTCTGGCTAAGGGTTGTGAGTAGTGTATGAAAGTGTGTATGTGTGTGTTAACTCCAGACCTCGCAAGGTCAGCCCTAAGGCTTGACCATCCTATAGGGAACTCCTCTCGAGCTTTCTCATGCTTGGTCTCATCCTCCTAGATATTAGAGGTTAGACCTTAACATATGAAACTCCAAGTGAAGCCAGGAAGCAGCTTGAATTTCTATGTGGTACAGTTCCATTGTTAATCTTCTAAGAAAGGCGCCAAGAGAGTCTTACGGCTAGACCATAGGCTATTCCTAAAGAAAGACTATACCTCAACAAAAGTGACGTCAACATTATTGAGCGTAGTGATGACAGGGATTCCATCAATATGCATGATAAGGAAGAATTGGCCAATAAATTGGAAACAACAAAGGTAGACATGGTATATGAATGGCTTTCTATTAAATCTATCATAAAAAAATTGAAAGGAATTAGAGATACTACTATTGTTTAGTCTGAGGGAACTAGGAAAGGTAAAGAGGTTATTGTAACCCAACCATCAAGAATCACCAAGAGTAAAAAAATTTTTCCTTATGTTTAAATTTTTTATTTTGAATATTTAAGGCATTTATGATTTAAATGTCTCTAATCGTTTAAGGAATATTATTAGATCACATAATTTACCTTTTTTTTTTTGGAATTTTAGAAACTGTGGTGGATATTAATAAGAATATCATGATTATAAATAAATTTAAAAGATTTAATTTTGTGGCTAATTGTTCAAATAAGATTGGTTTTTTTGGGATAAACATATTAATGGTCAATTGATTATTAGTCACATAAAATTTCTTCATTTAAATATTAGTTAGGATAATTGTTTTTTTTTTTGGCTACTGGTGCTTATGTTTATTGTTCTAGTCTTGATAGTACTAAACATTGGAATAGCCTTTATTATCTTAAGGATTATAGAAATGATCCTTGGATTGTTGGAGTTGATTTCAATGCTCTTCTTTTTTAGGAAAAAAAAGGGTGGCAAATATCCTAACAAGACTTTAATTGATAACTTCAATATTCAGAGGGCTGGTCTTAGTGATTTTGGTTTGATCAGTAATATGTTTACTTGGCATAGAGTAATGGTTTTTGAAATACTTGATCATTTTTTAGTAAATAGTGTTTGGTTTAATACTTTTGCTTTTACTTCTGTAATTCACCATCCTTTTGTTTATTCATATCATACTCCTATTTTACTTTATGTTATGAATTTTGATAGTAATTCTAGTTATCATTTTAGATTTCTTAATATGTGGATTTTGCATAAATCCTTTTATCAATTTGTTAAAGATAACTGGTATACTGATTTGCTTTGGTAATGTTGTTAGTAAACTTTGGAGATTACAAAAGAATTTGGCTATTAATCTTAAAACTTGGAATTTTTGGGAATTTGCATATTGCTGTTCAATTAGCTGAGGATGATCTTCATCTTCTTGATGAGGATTATACTTAGATAGAATTGATTATTCTTCTTTGTTGGCTGCATAGGAGAGATGTACATTGCAATAAATATGGAAGAAGCCTATTATAAACAAAAAAACTGCTGGTATTTCCTTTTTAGAAGGGGATAGAAATATTGTTTATCATGCTATAATCAAAAAGAGAAGAATGAAAAATTATATTGTGCAAATTAAATATGATAATGATAACATTCTTCAATCTTCTGATCAAATTGAAGCTGTTGCTTTTGTTTTGTTTTGTTTTTTTTAATAGTGATGATAACATCCTCTTTGATATTAATAATGCCTTATTTGTTGATGATGATAACATTGTGGTTGGAATTGATTTAGCCATTATTCCTGATCATTCCGAGGTTAAAGATGCTCTTCTTTCTATTGACATCAATAAGTCTCCTGGTACTGATGGCTTTACTTTTGCTTTTTATATTTCTTGTTGGAACATTGTTGGGAATGATGTTGTTCTTTGTGCACAAGATATTTGTAGAGGAATGGATCTTCATGAGTATTTAAATCCTCTAATCTTATTCTTATTCCTAAAAATGTGATGCTAACAGTCGGAATGATTTTAAACCTATTAGTGATAATATTGTTCTTACTAAAATCATTTCTTGTGGTTAATTCACTGCAAACTCATCTTAACATTTTGATTTCTTTGCATCAGCCGACCTTTTATAAAGGTAGATTTAGTGTTGAAAATGCTTTTATTGTGCAACATATCAAAGAGCAATGACAAAGATTTTTGATTATCTCATTCACAACCAAGTCGAGTGCTACGTGGACGATGTGGTCATCAAAAGCAAAGTGAAGGAAGACCACCTGTATGATTTGAGAATTGTCTTCGAGCGACTAAGGCAATACAACCTTAAGATGAATCCCTTAAAATGCGCCTTCGGCGTTACCTCCGGGAAATTCTTAGGATTTGTTGTCCAACATCACGGGATTGAAATCGATCCGGAAAAGATTAAAGCTATCTTAGAGATGCCGCCTCCAAAAACCTTAAAACAGCTACGATCCTTTCAAGGGAAGCTGGCATATCTTCGACGCTTTATTTCGAACTTGTCAGGTAGGTGTCAGCCCTTCTCGGCATTAGTTAAAAAGGACGCCAAATTTGTTTGGGAAGAGAAATGCCAACGGGCCTTCGAGGACATTAAACAATACTTAATGACACCTCCTGTCTTAGCGACCCCAGTCTCAGGTAGACCGTTGATACTTTATACCACGGCTCTAGACGACTCCCTTGGAGCCCTGCTCGCCCAGGTTAATGATGAGGGAAAAGAAAATGCTCTCTACTACTTAAGACGTCGTTTGATTCTAATGGAAGAAAGTATCCTCCAATTGAGAAGCATTGTTTGGCCCTGATCTTTGTCGCACAGAAACTCAGGCATTACATGCTCTCTCATAAGGTCAACCTTATCTCGAAAGTTAATCCGTTGCAATATTTGATGACCCGTCCAACACTTTACGGCGGACTTGCCGGGTGGTCGATGATCTTATTGAAATTCGACATAACTTTCGTTCCTCTCCGTGCTCGTAAAGGGACGAGTGCTAGTCGACTTCCTTGCAGGCACACCCTCTACCGGCGGATTCGCCTCTCGACGACGATTTGCACGACGAACAAATAATGAGCCTAGAAGACAGCGATGATCGACGTTGGGAACTATACTTCGACGGAGCGTCCTCGGTACGAAAAGACAAAGAATTGCGAAACGATAGTGCCGGTAAAGCGGGAATCGGACTAATCTTTATAACAACGGAGCGGGGGATGTTAAGATACTCCTACCACTTAACGAGCCGTGCACGAACAACGAGCGCGAATACGAGGCCCTCATAACAGGACTAGAACTGACCATTCAAATGGGAATAACGGGTATCAACACCTACGGAGATTCTCAGTTGATATTCAACAGGTCGCAGGACAATACAGAATCTTAAAGCCAAGACTCGAGCAATACTTTCAATATGCCATGAAACTGTTGGAACAAATTCCGAATGTAACAATCTACAAGATCCCCAAAAGAGAAAATGCTCTCGCAGATGCGCTAGCTCGCCTTGCAAAAGAATTTGCCTGCTTACAAGATGAGTCAGTTGAAGTGTTAGTTCGAGGACGACGGAGTCCTATCACGGCTCGACATGGATATGATACGGAAATCGAGAAAAATAGAGGAATCAGTTGCAGCAGTGACGGAAAACACAGAAGATTGGCGTCAACCGCTAATAGACTACCTGCAAACAGGGAAATTACCAGACGATAGGTCACTAGCACATCAAATCAAGAAAAGAGCTCTGTCTTACACATTAATAAACAGTACATTATACAGAAGGTCTTTTGATCAAATGTGGTTAAGATGCCTGAACGGGTCCGAGGCTCGTGAAATTGTCGAAGAAGTGCATTCGGGACTTTGTGACGCTCATCGATCGGGTCCGAAAATGAAAATGAAAATTAAAAGACTAGAGGTATTACTGGCCCTCGATGATGACCGATTGCATGAAGATTGCCAAAAGTTGTCACCGGTGCCAAGTGCACGGAGTGGTTCTACACCAACCTCCGAATGTCTTACATCAGACAATTGCGTCGTGGCCATTTGAGTGTTGGGGCACGAATATAGTGGGTCCGATAGAACCACCTTCTTCAAGAGGACATCGCTTCATCCTTGCAGCTACAGACTACTTTTCTAAATGGGGAGAAGCAGTTCCACTCAGTGAAGTAAAGGCACACCACGTGCTTCAATTTTTTTAAAAATCAAGTCTTCTACCGTTTCGGAGTACCGCGCATAATCATTTCAGATAATGGGTCCGCATTCAGAAGTACAAAGATCAACAATTTTGTCAGAAGACATGGAATCGATTGGCGATACTCAACAATCTACTACCCAAGAGAAAACGACTTGGCGAGGCTTTTAATAAAACTCTCGTTCAAATTTTAAAGAAAACTTTGGATGACAACGAGAGAAATTGGCACGAGAAGTTGTTAGAAGCCTAATGGGCCTACGGGACGACTTTCGGGACTCCTACTCGGTCTACGCCTTATGCTTTAGTATACGGGTCCGAGGCGAGTGTTACCATTGGAAGTCCGGCTTCCATCACTCGGGATTGCGGTTGCAAATAAAATTACTACGAGAAGAAAATGCCGGATTGCGGCTGGAAGAAGCTGGAAAGCTTGGAAGGGAGGAGACTTGCGGCGCGGCAAAATTTGGAGCTGTACCAAGCTAAGATGATCCAAGCCCATGATAAGCTGGTCGCCGAGAACTTTCGAAGTTGGTGACTTAGTTCTTGTTCTCGGAAGACCTATTCTTGCACATCGCAAGATAGGAGGCAAATTTGAACCAACTTGGGAAGGGCCGTTTGTGGTCGAGGCGATCTACTTAGGAGGCTCCTACCAACTTGTGAATTACCAAGGAGAACGACAAATGCTTCCAATCAATGGACGATATTTGAAGAAGTATTACACAACCTGATGTTTTGAAGGGTGGCCTCTAAAATAGAGTCTTATCCCTAGAAACACGGGTAAAGCGATCACTTTGTGACTAAGTCCGAACCCAAAAATATAAAAATGGATAAAATAAAAAAAATGTACTAAAAATAAAATATGTGAAAATCATAATAATAAAGTTTTACCTTTCCTTTCAAATCAAATCTTTTTCCTGATCTTTCTTTATCTTTTCCTATTTTCCTTAAAAATTAAAATTGGAATAAGTGAATAAGAATCTTCAGTGATAAAAACTTTCTTAATGTTCTTGTTCTTAGTACAGCCCCTGATCCTTTCCTTGTTTTCTTCGCAGGGAAATGTCGAACGGGCGGTTAGTCCTAAACTTTAAAAATGGTGTGAGTCTCGCACTCGATGAAAAGAGGGTGAAGGATGGAGCGAGTGATAGAAATTGATTCGACTTCACACCGGCCGACCTACAGTATGAAGAAAATGACTGGGTCCCAGTGGACTGAGAAGAGCTTCATAGCCAGACAATGATGAAGATCGGTGGCCCAAGCCACCAATCCAGCAACAAGAAAGGAAGACAAACATTGAAGAAAGCAAGAAAATCAAGTCAGTAGTTGCCGCGGCGAGAGGGCGAGCTCGTCGGCGCCGCGCCGCGAAATTCAGAAGTGAGGAGAGCTACGCTCGCTGCTACTCGAAGAAGAAATAAGAATCGCCGTATCTGCAAGATGTTGACTAAACTTGCGGCGGATCGACATGAGGAAACAACCACCTTCGCGAGACACACACATTTCGAAGATACCGGTTCGGCGGGAACCGAAAGAAGAAAGTCGACGCCGAGAGAATCGGAACGGATCGGAGAAGTGCCAAGAAGGACGAGAGATAGAATCGGTGCCTCGACGCCGGGCGGAGATACCATATCCGAAGAACCTTGTTGCTTGAAGCAACCCGGAGGATGTCCCGACGGAGACAATCCCGAGGAGACAAGGTATGCATGAGAACGTGACGGGATTTAGCCATACATCCCGCAATACGTTACTAGGCCTCGTCACTTGCAGATCATCCCAAAATATGAACTAGAAAGAATGCAAAATGTTGAGAAGAAGACTTTCGAATATTTTGAAAGGATTAGAGGCAGAAGAATCAACATTTTGGCAGGCCTCGAGTTACACATAGGTGTATTCTCAGAGTACGAGCAACAGCAGATTGTAGATTGCATTCTAGAACTTCAGAAGATGGGTCGAGCGAGGCCGTACGAGAGAAAAGATTTATTCGGAACCCCGGAAATGGATGCCGAGGAAAGGAAGAGTCACGATACAATGCGGATGTTGCTTATAACTTCACGAGAGGACGAAAAGGAAATCCACAGGGGATACTCCGTCACGGTGAGGTGGATCCGATGCCGAGAATAATTAAAAGAATGGTGAAAAGAATGATAATGTGGAGGGTACTGCGCCAGGCCGCATACCTAACGGTTGCATCATCGACATTTATCGGAAGGGCGGCTGCATACCTCACACATAGACCACCACGACTTCGTAAGGTCTTTACGCACGGTTTCGTTCGTCAACCAATGCAATATCATGTTCGGATCCGACCTCCGGATAGCGAGCCCGGGTAAGTTCCGAGGGCCTGTGGAGATACGACTTCCGGTAGGTTCCGTCATGATATTACAAGGAAATGGAGCAGACGTCGCAAAGCATTGCATACCGGGAGTGCCAGTGGAGCGGATCAATGTCACTTTTAGAAGGATGGACGACAAAAGGCACCATACCACTTTCAGCCAGATCCAGAATTGGAGAATCTCCGGCCCTACGAGCTGTAAGTTACATGGGAAATAACACACCTCCAATGCACATCCATGCGGCATTCCTGCCAAGGATGGCTTGGAAGGTGATGTTATTGACCGTGTATCTCATTATTTAGACATGGATTTGACAGACACTTTTTGGATGGATCAACAAGAATCATACATAGTCCGTTTTGAGTCATGGATTGTATGAGAAATATTTCAGATCGAGTTGTATGATGTATCTTCAACAAGATTGGAATGAAAGTGACCATGTCACATTTTGCCTTCACCTCTTTTTGTGCGAATTGGCTGGGAAACGCCATTAAAGTTAAATGAACTTCGAACAAAGAACAGAAAAGAAAAAGAAAATAAATAAGAACTCTCTTCCATAAAAATCCAAACATTAAAAAAAGGAATTTCAAATCCACATGAACACCAAATAAACAAAAAAAAATGGGATAGTTAAAGAACAAACAAAACAAATCTAAAGCTCAAATTGAATTCCAGTTTACGTCCATCTTTTCAAATCCTCCAATCCTTCTTCGAATCAAGATATATTCCGGACCTCCTCCGAAACCCTCTCTCGGGATGATTTCAGAATTACGAGGAATCTTCAATTTGATTCAGATGGCATAGGTTCGTACCCTTCGCCAAGCAATCAGACTTTGATTGATTCTTATGGGATATGGAACACTTTCATATCTCATTTCGATCTCAACATAATCCAAATCTCAGTAAAATTCTTCATAGTCACAGCATAAATCAAATATCAACAAAATCTTTCACAACCACTGCATAAACTGAATCTCAGCATTCGGGATAGGCTTCCGCCGTACTCCCATCTCAGCAATCTTAGCAATCGGGATAGGCTTCCGCCGTACTCCCATCTTAGCAATCGGGATAGGCTTCCGCCCTACTCCCATCTCAGAAATCTCAGCATTCGGGTTAGGCATTCGAGATAGGCTTCCGCCCTACTCCCATCTCAGCAATCTCAACACTCGGGATAGGCTTCCGCCCTACTCCCATCTTAGCAAATCTCAGCATTCGGGATAGGCTTCCGCCCTACTCCCATCTCAGCAAATCTCAACATTCGGGATAGGCACCCGCCCTACTCCCATCTCAGCAATCTCAGCATTCGGGATAGGCACCCGCCCTACTCCCATCTCAGCAATCTCAGCACTCGGGATAGGCTTCCGCCATACTCCCATCTCAGCATATTCTCAGCAATTCTCAGCACTTGGGACAGGCTTCCGCCCTACTCCCTTCTCGGCAATTCTCAGTACTCGGGATAGGCACAGTCCTACTCCTTTCTCAGCAAATCTCAAAATTTGATCCTCTCAACAAGAAATTGTAATTAAAGCACTCTGCATTTCGGATAGGCTTTGTCCTATTCTTCCTCAGCATTTAGAATAGGTTCAATCCTGCTTCCTCCTCAGCATACAAATGCATTTGGGTGGGCCTCCGCCCTACTATTTTCTCTGCATAAAACCAAAAATTGAAACTCAAATCAAAATTCAAACTCAAAATTAAAACTTGAAATAAAAAAATTAAACGAATCTAAGATCCAATCTCTTGAAATCTTGTGATATGAAATTCACCTCCTTTTTCCCTAGGCGAGAGTTACGGAATCTTCGATCTTGGAGATTTACCGATACTCCATAGCGGAAATTCTTCTACTTCGTCCTAAGTTTGTCACTTGGACATACTGTGTTGGTTTTGTTGATCTCTTCGGTCGACACCAATACGCGCGGTGTGCTTGGTTAGCACACCACACCTATTGGGAGTCCATTTGTTGACCTCATTTTTGATGAGGTCTTCTCTTCCCTCTTTAGTGCTTAGGATCTAGTCTTAGGCTTTTCCTTTGACTATCTTAGAGGACTAGAATTGGGACCCATCCCTTAGAAATTTGAACCACTTCTTGCCTCCTACGCAAACCCCACGAGCTTGATTGTAGACCCCTAATCACCTAGAGGGTTGAGATCGAGAGTGAAGGTTTAAAGGATGAGTTCCTATAAGACTCTTTGGCCTTAGGACTACCACAGGTGGCACAGTGCAGTGAGGGTTGACTTACACACTCACTACACTCACACTCTACACTCTCACACACACAATCCAAATCCTAAAACCACACCCATGCCCTCCTTGACTCCTTGACTCATGTAGGTAATTCATATGGATGGACCTTAACCCCTAAGCCCCTGGTTAAGAGGGTTAGGAACAACATAGTGAATGCCTCAAATGAGTCCTCCCATGGCTCATATAGGCTTAATATGGTTTCATGGCTCAATCAAAGTGATTCCATTCCACTCATATTTGATCAATCTTCATTACTGCAAAATTTCAATTTTTGACCCCGGGGACCCTATACCCATCAAACCTATTAAAAGCCCTCAGAATTGCCCAAATCCTCCAAAATTTTCAAATCACCCAAAATTCCCCAAAATTAACCTTGAACATTTCCTCACCAATCAAATTGATCATCCATAGCCAAAAATACCAAAAATTCCAAAAATACCCCCAATACCCTCGAAATACCCAAAATGCCCCTCTTAGCCAAAAAATCCAAAAATTCGAGAAAATTCCTAGAAAATTCCAACAAATCTCAAATATTCCCGATTTCATTTTGTCCAACTACACCATGGGCCAATTTTGTCGATTTACCCCACTTTTACCAAAACCCCCGATTTAGCTCATTCTTAACCCAAGTGAACCCGATGTCGAACCAAATCTACCAAATTGACCCCGATTTTGGTCCAATTCAATTCTAAACTTCAATTTAATATTCACGATATCAATCTAGACCAAATCCAAGTCCAATTTGATTGACATTTGAATCCGATTTCACTTTTGACCTTAAAGCCCGATTTGGACCCATGACCCAAACTTAGCCCAAACCAAACCAATTCAACTCCAATTGACCCCAAACATTTTCTAAACCTTCCCTAACATCCCCACAAACAAAAAACTAACATAATTTGCCCAAAATTTGGACCCAAACCCCACTCAAATTCAACCCAATTCAAACTCAAACCTCCTCAAATTCATTTCAAATCACTCATGACACATCCCTAAACCAAACCCAACAATTATTTGGCCCAAACTTCTACAAAATTCCGATCCATGAATTCATTCTTAAACCTAAAGGCTCATTCCCTTAAGCCTTCCTAAAAGCCCATCCAAAGCAAGTTCAAAAGCCCAAAGTCCATGACAAAGCCCACATGAAATTCCTCTCATCATCCCTTTGATTTAAAACACTTCCTAAGTTCTAAAATCCATAACCAAATAAACCCAAATCAAGCCTTATGACAATTCTCCTTAAATCCATGAAAAATTCCAACACCCTTTCTCATGCAAGTGAGACAACTTTTCCCAAGCCATATATGAGCCATGAAGCCATACATGAGCCACATGGGAGCCATGAGAGCCATGAAATCTACTTTCCACCTCACTAAGCCATTAATGGCAAGAGAGGGGATCTCTTTCTTAAACCTTTTTAAACCTTTTTTTACCTTAAACATGATACACTCTAAACCATACTTTGCCACCTAATCCTTGATGTGGACTTCATTACCTTTGGTAGGTTGACTCACATGATCCTCTCAGCATAAAACCAGGTCATGGGGAGGTGAACCCAACCTAAACACATGGGTTGACCCAAGCCAAGCCAAAATAGCCATGACCCCATTCCATTTTGATCTAACCCCTTTACACATGGCAAAGCTCAATTGCCTACACAAACCCCAGCTACCGACTCACCCGAACACTGTGGGTGACCCATGCTCGCCGGCCGACCACTGGATCGTCGGAAAACACCATGGCCGAGACCTTGGGAGGAGCCGAATTTTGGAATTCCACCTTGCTTGAGCTGCCTCACTCCAAATGGCCATTGCAGTTGTTCTTCTCCACACCGGAGCGGTGATCCCAACCCTTAAACCCCCCTGGGAGGCCCTCCATCCTCTCCTATTTAAACACCCCCTCCTCTCGGCCAAGAGAGGTGCTAAACCAAACCTTACTGAAACTGCCAAAATCGTCCGAGACCACTCTCTACACATAGAGAACTTGATCCCCACTGAAATCCCCCTGCCATTTCCTCTCTGTGAGCTCAATTTCAGAGTTGAAATCCAAGCCCAAAACCAAGACACTTCACCACAGTGAGTCAATCCTCAAATTGATTGACTCTACACCTTCACCGGATCAAGAGGAGAAGTTTCCCGGCAAAAGCCCCCTCACCGGGCCGGCCATTGCTTCTAGCCTCCAAGCTTTGTGATCGGGCTGTGGTCGAAATCATACCTAGACAATTCACCGAGCCGAGGGACTTCATGCTGGAGCTTGCTTGGACCCGATCGAACGTGACACGACCCTCGGATTGAAGCTTCACTTCTCGAGCGAAGGTATGGACTCACTCTTCTTCCCGAGCTTACGAGAGATTCTCCATTTAGTTTGAATTAATTTCGGTGCATGTTTACCGTATGGATGTGTTCGTCTCTTCAAGACGAATCCATAGAGCATAAGAACACGAAAATTCGTTGAGAATCGAGTGAGAAATTAGGGTTAGAAGGTTGACGGTCACGGGTTCACACCAGTCGTAGACGATGACCAGGAGCCGTCAGATCGCGCGTGTATCGAGCGGACTGCTAGGATCGCGCCGTACGGAGCAACGGGACATGAACCGCGGGCCGCATGGCATCCCAGTCAGATGGCTGTGCCGAATCAGGAGACGACGCGTGGAGCTTCGGAGCTGCCAAGGTTGACGCGGCGCCGCGTGGATAAGTAGATAAATAGGTTATTTTTCTATTTATTTAATTACCGAACTTCGAAAATCCATAACTTTGTGTAGAAAAATCCTAAAAATAAAATAAAAATACCCTCTTGCTCAGTGAATAGAGGAGAATAATGTGGAAAAGAAATCAAGTAATTTCATTAAGTATTTTATTTTTAATGATTTATTTACTTTCTGCACTGTTTTAATTCTCCATTTGCATAGGAAATTCATCATGGCTTGAGACCATAGGGCTTTTGAAGCCTCTGAACTTGGGAACATTCCCTGAGTTTTCCAAGGTCAGAGGCCATCCCTATGAGAAGTTATTGATTTTTTAACTTCATGTTACTGTTTTGAGTATTTTAATTCCAATAATTAGAATGTTAAGAAATAAATTCTAGGAAAATTTGGTGATGTTTCCTATGACCAGAGGAGCCTAAGAAAAATAAGTTTTGAGTTAATTCACTTTGAACAACCCTAATTGGCCTAAATACCCAAAATTGAACTTTAATTAATTAGGGTTAACCATTCATCAAATTAACTTAAAAACAATTCTCCACTGTCCTCTAGGGATAGGAGAACACCACATAAAAATTTGAAACCAATTGGACTTGGTTAAGCCCACCAAATGGGTTGATTAGGCCTCTTAAGCAAAAATGGGTAAAATTAAACTTTAAAAATTCATAACTCACAAAATACTTTTCAAAAACTCACAAAAATGGTTTTAGAGCTTCTATGATATTAGAGGAACTTAGGAAAATTAAAATTATAATTTTCTAAAAAAGTTGATTTTTATCATTATTTTAATATTTTTAATAATTAAATAATAATAAAAATCATAAAAATATTAAAAATCACCAAAATGTCACATTTTGAATTCTAATCATTTAGGAACAAACCAAATATTTTTTTTAAGTCCCTAGGATAAGATATTGAATTTTAAAGGCTTAATGCAATTTTTAATATTAAAAAATGTATTTTCCAACATTCTCACCAAAATAATTCTAATAAATCAAAGAAAAATCAGAAAAATATAAAATTTATTTCTGTGGACTCCTTGAGGTTAGAGAGATTTAAGAAAAATATAAAATCCATTTTTCAACTTTAATTTTATTTTAAAATTAATTAATACTCCAAAACTCAAAATAATTCTAATAAATAAAATATAATTAAAAAAATCACCAAAATTAGTCCAAATGGTCCTCTGGTCATTAGGAGTGCCCCATAATTTTCTTAAAGATAGAAAAATTCCCTTGGTCATCTTATTGAATTTTCCTTGAAATCCCTATTTTCTACAAAAAATAATTATATAAATAAATTAAATACGGAAAAATCACATTTTCTCCTCTAATGTCTTAATTGACATGTGAGTGAAGCTACATAAAAATTTTCATTTAAGCTCAATTTAGTGAGTTATGGAATTATTAAGCTTGAAGGGCAAAATGGTAATTAAAATTTTAACCCTTAATTAAAACTTTAGGCTTAATAAAATGAGAGAGTAAAATATTTGATCCTAATCGATTTGGATGATTGAAATTTAAATAATTAAAGGATAGAGACCCATCAATCATTTTTTAGAGTAAACTTTAATCATTTAATTAATGAAATTTGGAAGATTAATAAAAATTGAAATTATTAAAATAGGGATATTATTAAGAAGACATTTATAATTTAATTTAAGAATCCCTAAATTAATCACTTCAATAATATTTAATTCCCAATTAAAATGATAATCCAAACTCAAGATTTAAAATACTAAAAGACTTAATCATTAAATTAAATTAAAATTAAAACATTTAAATTAAATCCTCCCAAATTTTCAATTAAATTAATACTTTAACAATTAAATTAAATCATCTATAAAACATAAAAAATAAAATATTAAATTAAAATTAAAATAAAATAAAATTAAAATTAAATTAAATTAAATTAAATAAATTAAATTAAAACATATTAAATTAAATTAAATAAAATAAAAAATAAAATCAAATTAAAATAAAATTTAAATTAAATTAAATTAAAAATAAAACTAAATTAAAATTAAAACTAAACCAAATTAAATTAAATTAAATTAAATTAAATTAAATATAACATCACCTAAGACATAAAGAATTCAAAATAGGTCTAAAAACAACTTGAACACTATTCCAAACTTAAACTCATTAATTAAAATTAAATTAAATCACAAATCACTTAAACATCAATTTGCCCTCAAAAGCTCTTGTTGTCATAACTCCTAAACGGAGTATTAAGTGAAGTGTTACTTCACTTATAGGAAATTCAAATGTCCTAGTTCACTGAGCAAAAGAACAAAACTTAATTAAACCTCGGATGATTAATTCACTTGATTAATTAAATCTGTTTGGACTTAAAATAATTCCAGCAATATTGAAAAGATGTTTAAGATTCGTCTTAAGCGCTTCCTCAATATGACGGGGTGTCTTATAAGAACAATTGAACTTAATTATTCTTTGGTGCAGAAAATCATCCATAAACAAAATTGAAAACCTAGACGTCATACGAATGACTAGCTATAGGACTAGGATCTTGGTAGAAAACCAGAAACCTTGCCCTTAGCTTTACCTGAGTAATTCGCTATAAATACTTAAATGCTCTAACATGTGTTTCAAGTGCAGCTTGGGATGACGGGAAGACCCTCTAGGTACGCTTTTATTTTATTGCAATTTAGTTTATGACAAATGCACTTTACTTTTCTTGCATGATAAACAACTGTTGCATGAAAACCAAAACCTTTAGGATAGTCCCTGAACTGAAACCAAAACTAAATTAAAAGTCATTACAAGATAAAAATCACTGCCACAACATTTCAAAATATAAAATAACTCAAAATTTAATCACAAACAGAACACAAAACTACAATTGCAACTAAATTAAAACGTCTCGTTGAATGATCGGGAATACCTCGGATGATGTAACCCACGTGTTGCTAACGGGATTTCCCACGGTCTAAATGAAAGTGTGGAACTCATTCGGTTGAGTTTAGTAAATTCATCCGTACTTAAGTGAATTCGATGAAAATAACGGTGCGGGATGACGGAACCGTGAGATCTTAATCGGTTACGTTTAATCAACTTTAAGATTTGTTTTAATTAAAATATTAAAAACACTTGGATTTTAAGATTTTCTCTAAATCAAAACACTTCTCTCATCTCCTGATTGATGACTTCTAAAACAAAACCTCTGCAACAACAAGGAGCTCGGAGCATGGTGGGCAGCACGGCCATCGTCATCAGCAAAACCTGAGTCTACTTCAGCTAAACTTTCTTAGAATTAAATAACCAAGCCATAGGACTTCGAGGTGGTTTGCCTAGCGCAACATAAATCCTCAACTCTTCTTTAGGCATTTGCATAATCATGTAAATTAAGCCCTAACCGATTTTAGGACTCCGAGGTAGTCGTTTGGTACGACATAAACCCTCACATCTTCGAGGTCGATTGTATGATTATGTCATACGAATATAAGTCCTAATTAACTAAAATTGGCAAGATTGAAATATCGGATAATATTAGGATTTTCCCTAATCTAAGCTAAACAATAGGATAGTTTGGGAAGTTGCCAAGATTCCTCTTGCATCCTCAGCTTCTCCTGCTTCTCTTCCTTTGGACTCCTAAAATAAACTGTTCCAAATTTGATCCATTCCGTTTTGAATTTCTAAAAATCCGATCCTTTGAAAACCTTAAACTTTGAAATTCTTGAGAGCTGATCACTGAAAAATTTATTAAGAAATTCATACCTATTTTTGATGAAATTGCACTTTAAAGAAGGGTATTTTCTTTATTTTATTGCAGGAATGAAGAATTTAGGTGATAAAAGCAAAAATCATAAAAAGGAGCGGATTTGGAGCAAAAAGGAAGAAAATAATGCAATTTGTGCTGAGTCGCCGACGGCGAGATCGAGCCTGCCGACGGCGAGGTTACGAGGAGACATTTCTGAAGGATTTATAACTGTCTCGCTGACAGCGAGGCCGAGCCTGCCGACAGCGAGATAGCGCGGTTTGAAGATCTTCTAGAAGCCTCACCGACAGCGAGGTAGTTCGTCGCCGACGGCGAGATAGTTCAAATAACACAGATACATTGAACCTGGACACTTTTTGAAGAGATGCTTACACACCTCTTGGACCTTTGCTTACCTCTATATATAGAGGCCGAAAATCAGTCTTTTGTGTGTTCTAAGTGTGTTTTTTGTGTTCTAAGGGTGTTATTTTTTTGTGTTGAGTGCAATCTTTTAGTCTTTTGTCTAGTTTTGTGTGCAGTTGTGTGTCTTTAGTGAGTTTAGTGAGTAATTAGTGAGTCGTGCTGTACTGGAAGGAAGAGTCAAAGGAACTACGAGGAGTCTGTTTGGGGATAAATCAAGATAAGTATTTGTATTTATTGTTTTTAACTTTAAATGAAATCCATGCTTAGTTTAGTTCCCATGCATTATGAGTAGTTTATTTAGTCTTTCTCCCTGTTTATGAAATTAAGTGACTTGATGAAATTAAAATAGAGATACTTTTATATATTAATAAATTGTGATAATTTTTACTTAAAACTTAATTTACTTTTCAAACTGGCCATTTGATTTGTTAAAATGTGTTGATTTACAACTATAGTAAAAATTACATCCGATATTGGGGAATTCAAAAGCCTTGGAAGGAAGGTGCAAATAAATAGGGAAATAATATCACTGGGCGTAGAATTGAACATTTTAGTGTGACAGACTAAAATTTCCAATTCGGTCCTATTGTTTGAGAGCTGAAGTGTAGATGTTAGCCCTTAGGCGAGGGGAACGTGGGAGCTCTGAAGTGGCAGTCGGTATCCTCCCAGCCTAGCCGCGGATTCAGTAATCAAACATAGGATTAGTCAATATTCTTTACACCTGGACCAAAGGGTAAAGAATAGGAATGCTCCTATTTGTCACAATACCTTAAAATTATCTATTTAAATTCATCAATCACTTAAATTTCTAAACAAGAGGAAAGATACTTTCTCTAAATAGTTAAGACTTATTTAGTTTAATTTCCTGCACTTTTAATACGTATTAATTCTCTACTTAGTTAAGTTACCTGATTAGAATACTTAAGTTTACTTTATTGCGCTTAAATTTAGAATTTCAAATTTTCGTATACTAGTTTTATTATTATTATTATTTTAAAATTAGTTGTTATTTAATTTTCTCTTTCCCTGTGGGATCGATAACCGAGGACTCCACTAGAGCCCTGTATTACTTGATACGATACGTATACTTGCGTAGCATCCACAACATAAATAATTACAATTCTATACATATAATATAGCGGGGTCAAGTTTTTGGCGTCGTTGCAATTAAATTAAAAATATCATAATATAAAATTGTGGGTCAAGAGCAAAACCACTGATCACTATCGAGAGTTTTCTTAAATGATTCCCGTCATTTAAGATGTAATTAACTATAGGGGCTTGCCCTTATAGGGAACTTTAAGAACCCAGGTAATATAAACCCTGCTTAATCCATTTATATTAAGCGGGGAACTTGTCGGCTTATAAAATTGGTTCGCGGACCAAACAG
This sequence comes from Papilionanthe hookeriana x Papilionanthe teres, assembly GCA_022702705.1. Taxonomy (NCBI): domain Eukaryota; kingdom Viridiplantae; phylum Streptophyta; class Magnoliopsida; order Asparagales; family Orchidaceae; genus Papilionanthe; species Papilionanthe hookeriana x Papilionanthe teres. Next base: position 16,736,672 of record CM040437.1, on the reverse strand, counting down.
ATGTCACAAATCTCCTAGTTTATTTAATCGAGCCCCATCATCAACCAGTGTGTCTATTCTTCAGGATAGATACACGGTTTGTGGTGCGGTGCTTGTTTATATAAACGATATATATATTTAAATTAAATTTAAAATATCTTAAAACTTTTAAATTAAATTTAAAATATAACTATTTGGGATGTGAGATCGGTTTGATTTCATATCTTAAAACTTTTAAACTTAAAATTACTTTCAAAATCAAATGTTATCTTTTAAACGATATATATATTTAAATTAAATTTAAAATATAAAAATTAGCCGACAATTTCTGTAGGCGACCCTTTTTCAAAAATACAACACCAACCTAAAATATGCTGACAACCCCACTTGGCCCCCTGAGCTTCCTCTTCTGGCCATGGCTATAAAAGCCACCCTTCACAGTCAAATTGATGTGTGCTCAAATCCTTGGGGAGACTCTGCCAAAATCTCACCAGAGCTTCCTTGAAACCTCCTGAGTGCAATCCCACCATTCCTAAGCCCTTAATTCCCCTGTCTGAGCCCAATTTCTGAGCTCAATTCTCAGCTGAAACCAGGGCATTTCCAATAGCTCATCCTTACTGCCTAAAACCTCAAACCAACTTGCTCTACACTTTTACCAGATCAAGAGAGGAAGTTCCCCATCCTAAGCTCCATCATAAAGAGCCTCCAAACCATACTTTGATCAGCACCTGAAATTGAGTCTGATCAAACTCATACCCAGGCCAAGGGAGAGCTCAAATTGCTGCTTGCTGAAGCTTCGCGAGGTCACAACGAAGGTGTGCAACCAATCTGATTGAGGTCTCCCCTCTCAAACAAAGGTATTGAACCTCCTCCTCTTCACGAGCTTAATTTCATCCTCCATGTATGTATACTGTATTTCATATCGTATAATCCATATAAATATGTTCGTCTCACTTAGATGAAGCTCTAGGATCAAACCCGAGTCAATTTGATTGAGACTAGCTCGAGTTCTTAAGCTTGGAAGGTGGACATTCTACGAGATGAACCAGGTGAAGACGATAACCCCCACCCATCCGATCACATGTGTAAAGGATGGACGCTCCAGATTGCGCCGGACGAGAAGATAGAATGATACAACAGAGACGCATGGCAGCAGACTCAAGTGGTGGTGTCGAATGGGAGCGCCAGGTGCACTGTTCGGATCTGCCTAGGTTGACGCGGTGTCGCGTCATTTAAGTGGGAATTTAGGGATTTATTGAATTAATTAAATCAGTCCACCTTAGAAAATGCATATCTGGGTGTAGAAAATTCACAAAAATAAATTAAAAATACCCTCTTTCTCGGTGCACATAGGAGAATAATGTGGAAATGGTTTCAAGTTTTTTTGATACATTTGTGATTTGTAATTAATTAAATAAAGTATTTGCTATTTTGATTCTCTGCTCACTTAGATATTTCACCATGACTTAATCTTTGGGGAGTTTGATCTTTTTGTCATGGGGGATCTTCCCTGATTTTTCCAAAGTCAAGGGGGATCCCTATGAAGAGATCTCTAATTTTCAAGCCTGTGGTCACTGTTTTGGTAAAATAATTATAAAAATTAGTGTTTTGGTAAAAAAATATAAAATCTTCTCTGGTAGGTTCCTTGTGGTCAGAGGACCCTACAAATAATTTAACATGAGTTAACCCCATAAAAATATTCTTAATGGCCATTAAACCCTAAAACTAAAAGAAAATTAAAAAGGACCCAGTAAACATGTAAATGGCTTAAAAATTATTTTCCACTGTAATTTAAGGACAAGGGAACTCCCCATAAAAACTTTAAGTGAATTACAATTAATTAACCTACTAAATTTGATTTTTTAAGTGAAATGGTAATTTTGACACTAAAATAATTATAGTAATTAAAATATAACTAAAAAAGTCACAAAATTGGTTTTGGGAGTTCTCCATGAACAGAGGAACATAAGAAAAATAAAATTTGAATTAAAATAAAATTTGCATTTTTAAAGCTATTTTGATTATTTTAATATTTAAAAATTCAAAAAAATCACAAAATTAATAAAATTTATGGAAATGTTCAAAATTGCCTCTTGGTCATTTCAAAGTAATTGGAATAACCTTTCTAATTTTCTAAGTAAAGATATTGAATTTTAAAAGCCTAAAATAATTTTTAAAAGGCTAAAAATGAATTTTTCTTAATTTCTAACTAAAATAATACTGATAATTAAGATATAAATCATAAAATTATGAAATTTATTTATCTAAGTTCTAACCTCAGAGAGACTTAAGAAAAATATAAAACTTAATTTTCAACTTAAATTATATTTTATATTTCACTCCAAAACTTAAAATAATTTTAATAATTAAAATAAGAGTCGAAAGAATAGTGAAATTTAGTCCAAGTAGTTCTCTAACCTAGGTGAACTTCTAGTAATTTTTCTAGGGTTAGGCCATGTGGGTTGTCAATTTTATAAAATTATCTTTGAAAATACCTATTTTGCATTAAAATAATTATATAAATTAAATTAAAATAAAAAAAAATCATATTTTCTCCTCTGATGTTTTAATTGACTCATGGGTAGGGTACCATAAAAATTTTAAAGTCATTTGCTTCAAATTTGATAAATTATGAAGTGTTAGGTCTTTAGGGGCAAAGTTGTAATTTTGATGATTTGGCCTTAATCAATATTTAGGCTTAATTAAAATGGGAAATGGGAAATGAATGAACTTAATTAACATGATTAAATGATTGAAACATAAAGGGTTAAGAGGTAGAAACTAATCCTACCTTCGTCACATTAAATGATAAATTGACAATTTCCCTAATTACTTTAATTTGGAAGACAATAAAAATTAAATGATCCTTAAGGTTAGAAGTCAATAATTTTCTAATTCAATACCCCTAATTGGTATTCAAATGATAATGTAATACTTCGATAAGAATCACACTCACATAAGTTAACTTTCCCCAAAATTGCAAATCTACTTATTAAGTCTTAAGGGCTTGGTAGTGCTAGGATCATCTAAATTTAATTAATATGGATCAGAAAAGATGATAAAATTAGTTTTAAATATATTTGAAGCACCACAAGCCTAACTTGAAAAATCAAATTGGTTAAGCTTCTTAATTAAGTCAATTTGCCTCTAAAGACCTTCACCCACATAATTTATAAATAAGATATCAAGTGATAATTACCTCATCCTTAGGGTTGGCTAGAACACCAGTTTATTGAGCATAAGGGTGTGATGAGGATAATTTATTAAGCAACATAATGAGTTTGAACGAACTCGAGACTTTTCAAGAGATTGTGAGATGTTTGAGGCTCGGTCCCTGGACCTTTCTCATAATCTTTTGGATACCTTAAAGAACGATTAAACTCATTATGCCTTGCTTGAGAAATCATCTATACACTTAAATAAATAGGACCCACAAAGTTATGACATGGGATTTGGTAGGCCTGTGATGAACCTATCTATAGGCTTTACTTTCCTGCAAATTATAAATGTTTATTGCAAAAGTTACTAAAGTTTTAGGTGAAGGAATGAGAAGAATCGACAGGTACACTTTCATAGTTTACAATACCTTCTTTTCCTACACTTTCTTTACTATATTTTTCATGCTTATAAACTTCAATGTTAAATAACAAAGTCACGCTACATGTTAAAACCAAAACTTTTAGGATAGTCACAAAACTAAAAAAAAAAATCAAAACAAGATAAAATTTACCGCCATAACAATCAAAATATAAGATAACTCAAAATTTAATCACAAACAAAGTAAAACACAACAATTGTAACTAAATTAAAACATGTCTATTGGATGATCGGGAATACCTCAGAGGAGGCAACCTACGGCTGCTAACAAGCTTTCCCACGGTCTAAATGAAAGTATGAAACACATTAATTAGAGTTTAGTAACTTCATCTGGACTAAGTGAATCTGAAGAAAATAGTAGTGCTGGAACGAGAGAAATGTGGGATCCTAACCAGTATCACTTAATCAACTTTAACATTTGCCCTAATACAATTTAAGACATTAAACTTGTCACACTAGAAAACTTGACCTCTGAACCATGATACTTCTCTCATCTACTCAATTGTCACTTCTTTAAACTAAACCCGCTACGACAAGGAGTTTGGAGCAAACATTGTGGGTAGCACGTTGAAGGTCTGCAAGAGGACATCTTCGAGAAATCAAAATAAAGTTACAACAACAACTTCTCTTCCTTATAATTAAATAACCAAGCTATTTTACTTCGAGGTAGTCTGCCTAGTGCGACTTAAACCTTCACCTCATCTTTTGACCCTTTACACTCCGTGCAATATAAGCCCCAACTCGTCTTAGGATTCCGAGGTTGTCATCTGGTATGACATAAATCCTCCTATCTTCTAGGCTATTCACATGATTGGTATCGAGTGAATGTAATCCCTAACTAATTAAAATTGGCAAGATGAAACATCAAATAAATATCTCAAATTGAAGCCAAACCATATGATAGTTTGGGAAATCACCAAGATTCATCTTAAACCTTTGTCCTCCCCTAGCTTCCATTCCTTTTAATTCCTACAATAAATGTTCTGAAACTCAGCTTACTCAACTCACTTACTTTGGAAAATCCTACCTTTGGAAGTCATAAAAATATCTTTCCTGATCTATATTGAGAGTTTTCGTAGGTGACTTCGGTTGTCTAAGATTTAATTAACTATAGGGGCTTGCCCTTATAGGAAACGTAAACGAACCCAGTATTAAAATAAACCATGTCTAATTCTTCTATATTAGATAGGGGAAATTTGTCGATAAATAAAACATGTTTTGTAGATCAAACAAATGTCATAGATCATCTAGTTTATTTGATCAAGTCACACTCCAAGCGATGTATCCATTCTTAGGGATAGATATATGACTTGTGGTGTGAAGTTTGATTATTCAAACTATTGCATATATGAGATCGGTTTGATTTCATATATTTTAATTTAAATAATATTTTCAAAGCTACACACACACACACACACACACACACACACACACACACACACACACACACACACACACATCCTAAATTAAAATTAAAAACTGCACCGACAAATAACAGCATTAGAATAGGAAGATCAGGAGTAACATCATTTATACCTTCATTATTTTCATTTAACAAAACTGTGAAATTCTCTTGAGGAGAATTAGGTTTAAGATCAATATTAGCTAAATCTATAGGAGAAGATGAGTGATCTTGATTATCTTGAACCACTAAAACTTGATTAACGAGCTTTTCTTGCTCAATTAAAACACTGAAATACAACCATTATTCGACCCATTTGAGGCTTTAGAAAGCATTTGTTAATTCAGTTCATTATAATGCATAGTCTCTTTCGAAACATTAGAAAGAATATGCACAACAGTTTCAGTAGAAAGAAGAGGTGTACTAGAAGGTCTTTGCACATTCATCTTCTTAGGCACATTAAAAAGAATAGACACATTAGAAATATGAGATGTAAAATTCTCATTCAACATATTCATCTCATTAGGCACTTTAGAAAGATTAGGCACATTAGGAAAAATAGGCAAATTTTCATTCGATACATTAGAAAAAATAGGTACATTAGGAAGAATAGGCACATTTTCATTCGACACATTAGATAGAATAGACATAGTAGTTTCCTTAGAAGAAATATGAGATAAAAAGTTATCTTCCAGTACCTTAGAATTTTGAGGAAAAAGGGAGTTCAAAAGAAAGAGCAGAAATATTATGCACATTCTTTGCTACATTAAGCAAACCAACATCACCATTAATGCATTAATTCCCTTTTTCCATAGCAATTTAGTAAGAGAAACACGTTTAACGGCTTCTTGTTATAATTCAAGATGCGCAAAATAGCAAGAATTAAAGTTATTGTAAAAAATATGACAATGAGTACAATAATTTTAGGGGACATTTTGGTGTTGATAAAAAAACAAATAAAATTTTACAATCTGGATTTTATTGTCATACTATCTTTAAAGATGTTAATGCTTATATAAAAAATTGTGATCATTGTCAACATGTAGGTAATATTTCTAGAAGAAATGAACGCCCCTCAATTATATTTTGGAAGTTGAAATATTTGACGTTTGGGGATTAGAATTCATGGGATTATTTAAACCATCTTTTGAAAATTTATATTTTTTGTTAGCAGTAGACTGTGTCGAAATGGATAGAAGCTGTTGCTTTACCTCGATGTGATGTTCAAAGTGCTGAAAAATTTTTAAAAACGAATATATTTTGCAGATTTGGAATGCCAAAAGTGATCATAACTGATTAAGGATGTCATTTCAAAAACACGATAATAGAGAAATTATTAAAGAAATATCGTATCAATCGTTCATTTCGACATTTTGCCAATATCCGATATTATCATTACCGACCCAAATCTGGTCCGGAAAAGGTAACTTGACATCCCTATCAACTAAAATTCTAGCCATAGATGGTCTAGAACAATTAAGTATAGCATTATCAACCTTTAAAGGAGTGCCAAAGATGGATCCTAAAGAGTAAAGAACCTTCAAATTATATAAATGTAATTTTAATCCAAGAAATCTAAACCGAATGGGAATAATTGGAGGCTCTTCCTCGGGATTAAAATATTGAGTCAACTTCAAAACTTTCATATGAGATTTATTAATTAGCGAAAAATTTCTAGGAAAAATAGAAGTATAATCAACTTCATTTTCAAGCCTTATCATCAAATGCCTACTGTCTATAAAGCCAATATTCCATTTACCCGTAAGTTTTAGATCCGCAAAATAGCGTTTAATAAACTCCATTTTCGGATGAGAGAAAGAAAATTTACAAATTAGAGTAAGCTGCAAAGAATTAATAAGGAGATTTGTATCTTTCTCAAGCAAAAATAAAGTGGCTTACCATTTTTACGCAATGCCTTTCTCAGAAGCCCCACTGAAGAAGACTTAATAAGCTAATTTTTAAAGCATGCAAGGAACAAAGAATTCCCTAAATCATTCGAAGAACTGACCACAACATCGTGAAACAAAGGCCGAACTTTGAGGGGGAAACCAAGAGAGGAACCTTTAACCCTAACACGAAGTTAGGGAGAGGTAGGATAAGAAGGCCGAAAAGGGGAAGGTTGGGATCTCATCTGGAGGCGAGAAAGGGGGAACCCTAGAAGGTTCTTGGAGAGGTCCCAAAAATAAAGAAACTCAATTAAAATGGCAGTTAGTCAGCTTAAGTTGAGTTAATCCAAAACTTATGAAAGCAAATAAGAATATAATATTCGTTGAAACTAAAACTTTTGTAAAATTGACCATAGATGTCTTAATTTTAGATAAAATAATTAAAAATCTTATTGTAAATAATATATTGTATTGACTTTAAAATTATGAAAAGTAATTTGTTTACTCTCGAACACACCTTTTCATGTATTAAAACAAAACAAGTTGAGATGACCTTCCTATAAAAATATCAATAATTTTGATAACATATTTACTATAATAGATAGATGATGGTGATAAAAAAAATGACAAGGGGCCAAATACTTGTAGTTAAGCAATACCAGTCAACTGATAGTAGTTAGAAAATGATGATTATATGACGACAATAAAATGATGATTGTTAGATGACAATGATGGTTGTAGTGACTATTGCAGTCAAACTTTGAAAGTGATTTTAAAGTTCTTGGAATCTCCAAACTATATTCAATTTCAAATCAATGTCCAATCATCAATTCATATGAAAAAATATTGATCTATTCATAATATTGTTGAGTGATATTATAATAAAGTTAGAGCTCGATTGGCAAGCTTGTGTTGATTCCCTTGATTAAAGACTCGTTCATTCATGGTCTCAAAATTGAGTGATCTTATGCTCTTTAGATTATTTTTGTTGAGATGTTCATTTTGACTCTAGGCAAACAAAAATAAGAGTTAATTGACTATAATACAAAGTTTTTAAAAAAGACTTTAAATACTTAATTTAGTCTCATTTATACCCATTGAATTTAAACCAAAGTTCAAATGTTCATAAAATAAATCCTAAAAACTTCTGCATCAAAATTCGTGCTAAACTGATCTTTTTATATATAAAGTATCATTAAAATTTTAAATAAAAAATAATTTATTTAAAAAATAAAAGCGTAAAAAAGTATACTTAGTATCATATAATTAATTAATTAATTTTTTTTAATAAAGCAAACACAACATTCACAAGCAGGCTTTTCAATCGAATGAATGGTTCATTCTCTCTATTCGCTTTGCCGCCTCCCATCTCTTCGTCCCTCACCTTCGAAATCCCAAAGCAAAAGCCCGCAATATCTTCTCCTCCGATTCATCTCCTCCATTTCAAACCCAAATCCCAACTCCGAAAAACTTCGCCTCCTCTCCCGTCGCATCTCCAGCTCAAACCACCTCCGCCAACTCCTCTGCCTCGCCACCGCTCTCGGCATCAACTTCCAGAACCCCCACCTCCACCTCCTGAATTCCTTTCTCCACTCCCTCGCCGGCGGCCCTTCTCCCTCCCTCGCCCTCATTTTCTTCGGACTCATTCACTCTCAAGCCCTCGCACTCGATGGCTACACCTTCACCTCTGCTCTCAAGGCAACCACTCGCCTATCTCAGCCCGACACAGGAGCTGAGCTTCATTCACTCCTCACAAAGCTTGGCCTAGGATCCGATACCTTCGTGCTGAATTCTCTCATCCACATGTACTCCGCTAGCGGCTTGGTCGGCATGGCAAGGCAGGTTTTTGATCTTGCTCCGGACTCTTCCCGCGATGTAGTTTCGTGGAATAGCTTGTCATCCGGGTACTTTCGTAATCACCTTTATGAAGAATCTTTAATGGTTTTTCAGCAGATGGTCGAGCATTCGAAGCCTATGGACTCAAACACCCTGGTTGGCGCTCTAACAACTTGCGCAAAAATTGGAGCTTTAAATATCGGAAGGAGGATTCATTCGTTAGTTTTAACCAGAGGCCTCAATATGGACTCCTATCTAGCTTCTTCCCTGATTACTGTGTATTCTAAATGCGGAGCTTTAGATCACGCACACAAGCTGTTCGAAGAAATGCCTGAAAGGAACACTGTTTGCTGGACTGCAATGATTTCAGGTTACGCACAGTCCAATCAGTTTCTTAAATCAATTGAGCTATTTAGGAAAATGCAAACAGAGAAATTAAGACCTGATGAAAACACAATTTCATCTGTTCTATCCTCATGTGGTCAGTTGGGTGCATTGCATCAAGGAACTTATATCCATGCTTATTGTGACGTTACTGGCATAGAATTGGGCCTATCAGCAAAAAATGCACTGGTTGATATGTATTCTAAATGTGGTGAAATAGATAGAGCTTTTTGCATATTTCAAGATTTACAAAAGCCAGATGTTTTCTCTTGGACTACAATGATTTCAGGTTTCGCCATGAACGGAAATTCGTTTCAGGCGTTGAAACTCTTTTCGCAGATGGAAGCATCAAGTTCAGTTCTTCCAAATGAGATTACTTTCCTTGGTGTTTTATCTGCTTGTAGTCATGGTGGATTGATCGAAGAAGGATACTATTACTTTGATAAAATGAGTAGAGTTTACAAACTTCTGCCTAGACTAGAACACTATGGCTGTATGGTTGATCTCTTAGGCCGTGCAAAGCTACTCAGGGAAGCAGAGAACTTTGTTAAAGCCATGCCCATTAAACCAGATGTGGTCATCTGGAGATCTTTACTTTTTGCTTGTAGGATTAATGAAGATGTTAAAGTTGCTGAATTTGCCGCACAAAGAATCATGGAGTTGGAGCCAGAATTGTGTGGAGGACATGTTATGCTCTCTAATCTTTATGCTGTGGCAGCTAGATGGAGAGATGTGGGCAGGACGAGGAGAAAAATGAATTCTCGCAGCATTCAGAAGGAACCTGGATTGTCTTTCATTGAGTTAAATGGATTTCTCCATGAATTCTTATCTGCAGGTATGTCACATCCTCAAAAGGAAATTATATATGACGTCCTTTGCGGTATTAGCAAACATTCTACAAATAATTTAGTTTGATGAAATATTTTTTGAAATGAAAATGAAGATGGTTATTTATTCTTTAATGGCATATAAAATTTGCTTTAGGGTAGTATTTTATTAATGCAGTGGAATGAGCTCGTCTAAACTTTAGTGATATAGAAATAAATTGTTCGATTAAATGCTTGCTATTTAATTGAATTTTGTTGGTGGTTCTCAAAGAAAACTTGGAGCCGTTTGTGGTAGTCATCATTTTGCCCCTCAAAGCAAAATGATTTTAAATTTTTGGGGCAGCTGCAATTCTTTTTTTGTTAAGCTTTTATGAAAAAAAATGAATTTTTCTAAATTCCACTATGATTATTATTGATATTTTATTGTTTAAAACTTCAAACAATAGCTTTCAGATAGCTATGACACACTAGCATATATGTTGTAAAAAACAGCTTTTCAGGATTGAAATTTCTAAAAAACTACATGAAAGTAATTGCCAAGTGACACAGCGGTCTATAAAGAAAAATAGTGATAAAGCTGGCCCAAACATACTCTAAATTGCATTTTATATTGTACACTAATCTTCAAAACTTCTTCAAATACTTGTTTTATGTTCACTTTTATTTCAGTTGAATTTTTTGTAATTTGGTTGCACAAGTTTTTACTTTATGTTTTTTTATTGCCATTTATCTTTTGAACGATCCCTTTGATTTAAACTGCTCTTATGGGGAATTTGGTTCTTTTGGTTTATTTGTTGTTATGTTGGAAACATTTTTTTGTCCATTCTCTTCCCTTCTATTAGTATAATTTCCCAATAAATTCTGATTTAGTAACTAAATTGAATTTTTAGCAAGACTACTGGTCTCAAAATTCTTTTATAATCAATTTCAAGTTTGCCATAGCTAAATAAAAAATAGATTTGAGCCATATCATAAAAATGAAAATATTTATATATATAGTACAAAATACAAGCAAAGGATTTTGTGCTTTTCTAGCAAATGTTTATTTATGATTATAAGAGTATATTAAGATTAAATCATAGCCAATTTAATAATATTTGAACTACCTTGAATTTGAATCATGCCTTTTAAAATATTTAATTTTTTTAAAAAATGAATATCCATGGAGCCGTAAGTTGTTTTAGAACTATGTGTACTTCACAATGCATATTACCTTATCAAAGAAATTATGACTTCCAGTTGGATCTCGTTAGAAATGATAATTTGTATGTGCATTGTCATTGTTAGTTGTCATGTTATTTAAAGATTGGGAAGAATGAAAAGTTTACGGTTGATGTAGATGAATTAGGGGCGCCAATTCGAGTTGATGGGTAGGGCTGGGGTCTGACCCCAAGTTAACTGACTTGAATGTGTTTGACACAACCACGAATTGTTTATTATATGAGTTAAAATATTTAACTCAACCCGAGCCATCTATCCTGTTTATTATATGGATCAGACAATTTTTTTAAAGATAAACATGACTTAATTAACCCAAATATGACCTGTTAATCTGAATTAAATCCTCCTAACCCCAACTTGAATAATAATCAAGTTAGTCTCTGAGTTATTTGAGTTAAACTGAACTCAAGCTATATAAGAATAAAATCTACATACTAGCTTATTTGAATTTTTTTAGGTTGGGTTATCTGGTTGGGCCATTTATTGACACTCATAAGGTGAAGAAAATTGGAAATTTTCCAACTAGTTGTATGCTGCTTGCTAAATGACCTGCACAGAATGAATGAAAATTGGGTAACGTGCTGAATGTTAAGAGGTTTTGATTATTGAATGGAGTGTATTCAAGGAAAGCAAAGTTGTTTTAAGCTTGGAGAGTCCATGTAAAGGATTGTTACTTAATATTTCAAAACTAATTACTTCATTATCAAACGAGAAAGAAAAAAAATATGAATATTCCCTCTCCATCGTGTAGAAAACATATCACAAAAATGATCCCAATTTACTTCTTGACTATATAAAATTGATCTCAATTTAATCTATGAGAGATGTTTGGGATCAATTTTCAAAAGTTGGAGGATTAAATTAGAGCATTGAAAAACACTTTAGATTAAAGGAGCCGCATTGAAATAGTAAAGGAAGTATTTTGGGATTCAATCTTTTATATATATATATATATATATATATATATATATATATATATATATATATATATATATATGGCGCTACTCGCCGTGACTCTTTCGTAGTGCGAGCTTTGTGTAAGTCCACTGGGGTCATGGGTTCAATCCCGTCCGAATGCATCTGCGCTTGCGGTGTGGGATCAAGTGATTATGCACATGAGGGTGGTTGAGAGCTTGTATCATATCCTCCAACATTTTTTTAAAATATGTATATATATATATATATATATATATATATATATATATATATATATATATATATATATATATATATATATATATGTTGGTCGTTTTAAAATTTAGTTGTTAGATTTAATTTAAAGTAGTAGGGTATATGTATTTTTGAAAATAATAATATTTTAATGTTTTAAAAGTAAGACAAGATATTATACATTCAATAGTTTGAATTAAACGAGCATAACACCGCAAGTAATGCAACTATCTCGAAGGGTAAACAAATCACTTGAATAGTAGAGCTCGATTAAATAAACTAAAGAATCTTTGGTATCTGTTCGGTTTGCGAAACCTTTTTTGGCTAACAAGTTCCCCTATTTAATACAAAAGATTAAATAGGGTTTATATTACACATGTTCTAAAGTTTTCTATAAGAGCAAACCCTTATAGTTAATTACATCTTAAATGATGGGAGTCATTTAAGAAAACTTTCTATTAAGATCAGTGGTTCTGCTTTCAAGAATTTTAAAGTTTAAGTTTTCAAGGATGGACACAAGAAAGTCAGAAGGGAATTACTCAAAATAGGAACCATTTATTTTGGGAATCCAAAGGAAAGAAGAAGTATGGGATGTCAGAGACTTTGAGAGCCTCAAATGACTTCCCAACTATCATATTTGTTAGGCTTTAATTTTGAGGAGATTTTACTTGATGTTTCAACCTGCCAGTTTTATTATTTAGGACTTACACTCACACGACATCCGATCGTGTTAATAGCCTAAGAAGATAGATGGATTTACGCCGTACTGCACGACAACCTTGGAATCCTAAAAGTATTAGGACTTATATTACACAACATGATACGAGCATTTACGTCTCGCTAAGCGAACTACCTCGAAATCCTATGATTTGTTATTTAAACTAAAAGACTTGTTTGGTTAGTGTAGACCGTCATCCTCCGTCTGCTGCATCTTCGTCGTCTGTATCTTCGTCGTGCTGCCCACAAAGACTTGCTTCGAGCTCCAAACTTCTCGTTGTAACGATTGTAAGTTTAGGGTTAGGTTTTGTATTTACATTTGTAATTATTATTGAGTCTCATGGCCTGCCATAGGGTTCATCCTAAATCGGGTGTCCTACTGTTCTCTATCCTAAAAGCTCATGCAAGTATATAGAAACAAAATAAATAATAAAAAGGAAACATGCTACGAGGCGCAATAAGCAATAAACAGTAACTTCACAAGCATGAACTATATGTATATGCAATAAAGTGCAGTAATAAGGAAAATCAGTAAAGTGTGCAGTAAAGAAAGTAAAATGCTATAAATATAAAACAAACCTGTATATCTAACTAGTCTGCTACCTTTGAAAATCTCGAGGAAAACTACAAATGATCCATGGTAACTCGAAGAAAATCATTAGAAATATGAAAAAAAAATCCAAAGGAAATCACGAGTGATCTAAAATAGACTCAAATAAAACCTTATGAAGCGTACGAAAAATCCAAGGAAAGAAAGAAGACCATAAGCATCAAGTAGGGAAGGACTCAGAATCAGGACTCTGAGTCAAATCAGGACCTTTGGGCCCTGACGAAACACTATGTTTGTGTGATCCAATACTAAGTAAAGGCTTTCCGGCCTAACAGTCACAAAAGAGGTAATTCTTAACCTGGTTCGTACGACTGTCCCGCGAATTTTTTTTTAGAAAAGGTTTAGAAAAGATTTCATTTTTCGAAAGAAATTTTGATTTATCATTCACTTAAAAGATTTTTATCATATGTATTCTTTTTATTTAAAGAAATTTTATACTTTAAAAAGTAAATGACTCAGTCGTATTGGCAGGCGAGAACTTTCTACTATCTGTAAAAGAAAGAGGTAACACTTTACTAAGTGTTAGAAGTGCGGTATTGTAAATTCCTCATTCTCTTAAGGTCACTGAGTCAGGATTGTGTCGGGACCTCTCACACATACCTAGATGCTTCTTTTATCAACGCCCCAAACTCCAAAACCATATAGCTTACAGCCTTGCTTGATGGTTCTTATATAGCGGAGGCTATATATGCACGCTTATGTTTAAGACATAAGCGCCTAAATCCAACCAAGAAGCATGAAAAGAAAACCAAAAAAGAAATAAATGAAAGAAAGAAAGACCAACACTTGAGTGGTAGGGAAAGCCACCAAGAATAGCTCCAAAGTATCAAGTAAAGCCCCATTTCTAGGTTTTAAGCCACCTTAATATCCTTCATACAATCTCTAACAATTGTTTTTTGTACATTCATATCATCAAAGTGAAAGAAAATGCATTTCCCAAATGATTTTGTAACCTCCAAGCTCCAATCCTTAAGTCCACACTTTAAGTATATGCATGCAACCATTGTAAACCTTATGAACTTTCCAAAAGAAATGTGCTTGCTCTCTCATACTTTCAAATTCAAACTCATGAATTTCAGATTTCGCAAATAGGCCCCCAACATTTTCAAATTTTGCAAATAGGCCACTTATAGTTTCAGATTCTTGCAAATAAGCAAGCCAAACTTTTTCAGATTTTTATAAATAAAACACCCAAACTTGCATTTATGCATACATGCCATGCAAATCCTGAATCAAACGATCATTTAAATCTTCTTAATACTTGCACTTGGATGCTCGAAAGATAAAACCGACAAAGAGGTTTTCAAATTTGAACTAAACAATTCTTTAACACATCTTAATATTTGCACTTGCATGCGCAAATGACAAAAGCAGCAAAGAGCCATTCGAATAAGAGAAGGGAACCTTCTCTACCATTCGAATGAACTAGAATAAGAAATGCTTCACCGTCCAAGCAAAGTAACAATTCAGGTGCTATAAATGTAAATATATATAAGAATTGGGTGGCATGTGTGTAAACCAACTTGAATCCATATCAAAATTGATGTGGCTTTTAGATATGTAAATTTAATAAGAATTTGGTACTATGTATGTAAGCCTTCCCAATTTAGAAGCTAGATATATAAATATTCAGTAATGAGCATCCATAATCTCCAATTTGAATGATTCACAAATAAGTATGCAGGGATTGAAAATGAAAGAAATCTGTCACCTCAAAAGAATCAACTCATATATTTCAAGTAAACAAAAGAAACAATTTCGGCAACTCGTTAGGTATAGCAATTAAACCAGACCTCCCTTTAAAAAGAGCTAACGTATGTATTCCAAAGAGCCAAAAAGAATGATTTCAGCAAGCTAAAAGACAAAACTTAAAATTGGCTCACCTCAAAAGAGTCAACATATATATACCTCAAATCTTAAATGACCACGAACAATTTCAGCAAGTCATAAGAATGGAGGTAAATACTAATTGTAACCGAAGCTTACCAATAAAGAGTCAGAAAGCAAACGGTTAACAAAAGACAGGGAGAAGCCCATAAGTATTTGCCAAGCTATATTCAAGTATCCCAAATATTGAAAGAACGAACTCAAGCTAATAATTGCTTCTTCATGAACATAGTTATTTCTTTGCAAAAATGAAAATGAATATTTAAGCCGCATGAAATATAACATCCTTAAGAAATTTAGGATTCCAATGTACACTATTCCAAGAGTCATATATGCCATTTGACCCCAATCATGAAGTAAAGCACAGTCCCCTCTTGAATAACAAGTGATTAAACATTACTTATGCGAATGACCGAGCTCATCCTTATTGCCAATATCAGATAGATGATAAAAAAAAGGTTAGTGCTTAATAAATAAATACATGTACAGCTTTGCACATTAAATGAGAAGAGTAAGAGAAATGTTTAATTTATGACATAAGAGGTAAAGTGTAAGGGTTAGATATGTAAAAATGCATAAGAGTTGGGTGGTATATATACCATCTTACTTGTATATCATGAGGATTGACCATTCCCCAAATAAGATAAAAGAACTACTCTCAAAAGAATCATAGGTAATTTATAATGAGAATCACCAATAAGAGAATTCCTCTTAATTTCTGAAGCTCACAACAAATGTAGAGGAAACGAAATTCTAGAAAAAAAAAAAAAAATCTGAGATCAAACATCCCACCAGCCGTTTTCAGCAAGCTCCGTTTATTATTATTATTATTATTATTATTTTAATCAATCCACAAGAAATGCACAGTACCCTCGTAGGGGCAGCATCAAATGAAGCATAAATTCTATAGCCGAACCATATATACAACAGAATTCCAGACCTGGATAAATAATTTTCATCACATGAAATATTAAAATCGTGCCCCAACGCCTCCCCTTTTGGAGATAACTACTCAGAACCAACATAGCAACCAACTCAGAACCACCAAACCGATTCAAAACATTCCTCAGGAAATAAACGAAGATAACCCCCCTTATCAAGAACTGATAATAATTCTTATGGGATGACGTACTTCGCAAATAAAACCAAAGAAGAAAGCTAAATAACAGGATTCTTACCTCTATGTGCTCACTCAGCCGAATGAAATTTTAGAAAAAAGATGATTCCGACAGAGGTGATGAGACAACAACCCGAATTGAAGAACAAAATTACCAACCCTAAAACCTTTCTCCGCATGGGATATTCATAGACAATAGAGGGGAAGAGGCTTACCATGCCTTGCCAATGGTGAACCCAACATAAGAAAAAAAAATCGAACTAGTCGCGACAAGGGAGACGGGGAGAAGGCTTTAGCAGGGGACCGAAGACATTGGATAGTGGAGAGCTTGCCTAACCCTACCCGAATAGGAAGTGAAGGATTACGAAGGCATGAGATTAATACTAGCTCCTAGATCACATAAAGCTCTTACAAAAAATTTTTCACCTATAGCACACGAAATAGTGAAACTACCAGTGTCTTTAAATTTTTTAGAAAGGTTTTTCTGAATAATTGCACTACACTCTCCGCTAAGCGCAACAGTTTCGTGATTTGTGAACTTTCTTTTTCTTTTAAGAATATCCTTCATAAACTTCGTATAATCAGACATCTATTCTAATGCTTCAACAAAGGAAATATTTACCATTAATTTCTTAAGTATTTCTAAAAATGTCGTAAATCGGTTATCCTTATTTTATTTTTTTAATCTTTGAGGAAAATGTGGTTGTGGTTTTTCGACAGTAATTTTCATTGGTTCAAGCGGATATTCTAAGTCTGGATATATTCTATAAGTTCCTTTTTCAATTTCCATCTCTTTTTCAGTTCCAACTTCTTTTTGCACTCTTGTTTCTAACTTTTTTCCACTCCTTAATTGAATAATCTTTATTTGCTCTTTGTTTTGATCTTTTGGATTGATTTCAACATTACTGGGAAGAGTTTCTGAAGGTCTACTACTAAGCGCAGTGAAAATATATCCTAATTGATTTTCAATGTTCTTAATCGCAACACTCAGAATTTGTAATTGATTACTCATATTTAAAATTAATTCTTCAGTAAACAACTTCTTTTCCTTAAATTGTGGGTTACTATAAAATCCTGAAGGATAAGAAGGTTTAAAGTTTGTGTTTCCTTGGTTGTTCAAATTTCCTACTAGATTCACAGAATTGTTACCCCAGGGCGAGTTAACAACATTGTTATTATTCCAGTTAAAATTTGGGTGATTCTTCCAACTAGGATTATAATAATTCGAATAAGGATTGTTGGGTCTATTATTTATAACATTTAAGGTCTAATAGGGCGTTTGAGATTCTACCATCTGTCCTAACGAATTTTCCTCTAACACTAATGGTGTTTGAGAATAATTCATTCCATATTGATCTATTTTTGAAAGTACGACAATTTGAGAGATTATCATAGTTATAGCTTCAGAATCATGAATACTAGCTACTGTTTTAAGATTTACCCGTTTAGAGGGCCATTGAAAATTGTTGGTAGTCATCTCTTCTATCCATGAAATATGCTTGATCATAAGGTTTTGACATTAATGATCTATCAACAACAACATCTATAATTGATCTCAGAGATCCCACTAATCTAATGTAAAATATTTAAATTATTAACCAATCTGCTAAATCATTGTGTGGGTATTTCCTAAGAAGATCTTTAAATCTTTTCTAAGCTTCATATATCTATTCCCCTTCAAACTGATCAAAAGATGTAATATCATTTCTCAGTTTAGCAGTTTTTTATGGAGGGAAATATTTTGATAGCAACTTTTGTGAAAGTTCTCACAAGTTCTGATAGATCTAGGCGCTAACGAATTTAACCATGCCTTAGCTTTATCCCTTAATGAAAAAGGAAAAAGTCAAAGTCTGACGACATCCTTCGAAATTTCATGATATTTAAAAGTAGCACACAGTTCTAGAAAATTAGCGAGATTTAAATTAGGATCTTCATTAGGTATTTCTCCAAATTGATTATTTTGTACCATTTGGATAATAGCAGGTTTAAGCTCAAATGAATTAGCAGCAACATCAGGATTTTAGATAGTTAAGTGAATTTCATCTGTTGTTGGGTTAACATAATCTCTTAAAGGTCTTGGTATATTTTGATTGTTCGCCATTTTGTGAGGATTTTCAGATTTTTTTTTTTGAATTTTTCTAACAGTATGCTCTAACTCTGAATCATAAGGCAATAAACCTACGGATCCACTCCTATGTATATAAAGTTACACAAGACACTAAAAAGTAAGCAAGCACACACAATTGCAAATTACAAAGTAAAGGATTTCAAATACAGTTTCGACAGTTACCGTTTTATAGCTTCCCTGACAACGACGCCAAAAACTTGATTGGGTGGTTTCAGTGCTGCCAGATATACAGTCTCTAAAATAATATTCAAAAGATAGCTTCAGTTTAGTTTCACAATAAGATCAATTTTAATAATTAGGCAGTCTCCCCATACACTCAACGTATCGCTCATTAATATAGGGCTCTAGTGGAGTCTTGATTATCGATCCCACGAGGAAGGTCGTAACTTATCAAATTATAACCAAGATTTGAAATTCAATACTAAATTCACAATGCAAATTCAAGTACTATTTAAGTTGCTAGTGCAAATATAATTAAACTAAATTAACTATAATTACTTTCTATACTTCTAAACAAGACTAATTAATACACTCTAAGTTTTGTATTGAAAGGTTCAAATATGGAAAAATATCTTTCCTCTTGCAATGTGTATATGATGAGTGATTGATATTGATTGATAGTAATTTTGTATTGTGCAAAATAGGAGCATTAATATTTTTTACCCTCGTCAGAGTACCCCCTATTCCAAGTATGAAAAGAACATTGACAAATCCTAAGCTTAGTCACTAAATCTAAGGTTAGGCTGGGAGGATACTGACTCTTACTTCAGAACTCCAACTTCCCTTCATCTAAAGGCTAACCCTCGCTTTATTTACCAAACATTAGGACCAAATTGAGGATTTTAGCCTGTCACTCTAAAACCTCCAATTCGACGCCCATCAAACCGTTTTTTTATTTATTTGCACTCAATTCCCATAAACTATGCACTTTATTCATGGACATTGAATGGATTCTCCACTATTGTTCTAGAACACTTAGTCCATTCAGATTAGATGTTTCACAATAAATTTTAACAATTCAATTGGCCAGATCGAAAAGCAAATGAAGTTAAAAGTGAAAAACCATCACAGTTTCTTAACATTTTTATGGGACATCAAATCTACATCAACACTTCACCGAATCACATTGCAAGAAGAAAGACAAAGAAATCTACTCAGAATTCTTGAGGAAGACACAACACAACATGGATTATATATATATAAGCAAATCATACAAACCACAGAAGTAAATACAACTTATCAAACTTTCTTCCCCAAGCGAATCCCTTGAAGTTCCTTTAAATCATTTTCTCTCTTCTCTTCAGCACTCAATTCTCTCTTTAGAATAGTAAGGAAGAAACAAACTCTCAATTTCCTCCTTCTCCTACACTCCTTAGAGAAGAATCTCTCTCAAAACACACTTTCTACAAACTCTCTACAAACCCTAACACACTCTCTTCACTTCTCTTCACTTCTCTTCACTTATCTTCACTTCTCTTCACTTCTCTCACACTCCACACTCACACACACCACCAAAAGTGGCGTCCATAACTATCTAAAATAGTATAGAAATGAATTCCCCAAGAGTTTCTTCAAGCACCCCTTCAAAAAGCATCCAAATACATTGAATTTGAGTTACACCGGCATTGGACGCCAGCGACGCTAGATAGGGCTCCGGCGGCGCTGAGCCACCCTTTAATTCAATACTTCTCTGGAATTGGGCGCCTGCGACGCTATAAAGCTTTTTCTCCATTTTGCCTTTTTTTTGCTCCAAATTTATTCATTTTGCTTTCTTTTACTTTAATCACTTAAAATCATCATACCTGCAACAAACATGAAGAATACCTTTCTTTAAAGTGCAATACCACCAAATATGAGTACAAATTGTGTAGCAAAAACCTAACATATTTTTGGTGTATCAGTTGGACTTTGGAAGTCAATAATGTGTTGATCTAATACCTCTAATTGGTGTCTAATGATAATTTCAACAATTTAACAAGAAATAAAAAGAGTCATAATCACATAAGTCAATATTTTCCTAAAATTCCAAATATACCCATTAAAGTCTTAAGAGTTTGGTAATGAGACTAGGCTTAATCAAATCTAACTAATGAGGTTTAGAAAAAAAAACACAATTAATTTTAAAATACAATTTTGAAACACTACAAGCCCATAAAAATTAGTTGAATTCTTTCAAAAATTAAAATGTCTCTAAAGGTTCCACTTACATAATTCTGAAATTAAATATCAAGTGATATTTACCCCCGTCTTTTGAGGATAATTAAAACATTAGTTCATTGAGCATAAGGGTATAAAATAGATGGACCATTTAACAATTATGATAAGCTCAAAATGAACTCAAGAAAGTTCAAAAGGATCGTGAAATATCTAGGTATTCCCTAGACCTTTCACAAGTCTTCTGGACATCTTGTAGGACAACTGAGTCTATCATACTTATTAAGGAAAATATCTCTCAAATGAATAAATAAAACCCACCAAGTTATGACATATGATTTTGTAGGCTTGTGACGAACCTATCTATAGGCTTATACTTTCCTACAAATTATAAATTTTTACTGCAAAAGATACTAAAGTTTCAGGTGGAGAAACGGGAAGACTCAACAGGTAAGCTTTTTCAAATTTATAGTACATTCTTTTATGTATTTCTTTCACTTTACTGTTCTTTCTTACAAGCTTGCATGCTAAATAACAATGTCACCCTGCATGAAAACCAAAACTTTTAGGATAGCCACAAAATTGAAACCGAAAATCAAAGTTTAAAATGAAATAAGATAAAATTCACCGCTACAACAATCAAAATACAAGAAAACTCAAAATTTAATCACAAACAAAACAAAAATTATAATCGAAACTAAATTAAAAAGTCTCTATCGGATGATCAGGAATACCTCGGAGGATGCAACCTACGGCTGCTAACGAGATTTCCTACGGTTCAAATGAAAGTACAAAACTCATTAAGTTCAGCTTAGTAAATTCATCCAGACTAAGTGAATCTGAAGAAAATAGTGGTGCTGGAATGAGGGAACCGTGGGATCCTAACCGGTGTCGCTATAATCAACTTTAATATTCCTCTAAATAAGATATTAAGACACCTCAATTTAAACATTTCCGAAAAACGATACTTCTCTTTTCTCTTCAACTGACACTTCTTTAAACTGAATCTTTTACGACGGGGAGCTCAGAGCATGCATAGTGGGCAGTATGACCATCTTCGACAGTAAAACTCCTTAGAATTAAACAACAAGCCATAGGACATCGAGGTAGCTAGCCTAGTGCAGCATAAACCCTCTCTTTATCTCTTTAGGCTTTTGCACCTCGTGCAATATAAGCCCTAACACGCCTTAGGATTCTGAGGTTGTCATCAGATATGACATAAATCCTCCTACCTTCTAAGCTATTCACATGATCGACATCAAGTGAATGTAAGCCCTAAATATAAAATTGACAAGATGAAACATTAAATAAATTTCTCAAATCGAAGCCAAACAATAGGCTAGTTTGGGAAAACACCAACATTCTTTTTTAATCTATGTCCTTCCCCTAACTTTCTCTTCTTTTGGATTCTCATGATAAATGTTCCAAAATTTGAGCCACTCACCTATTGAAATTTTTTACTATCACATTTTCTTGAAGATCCTACCCTTTAGAAGTCATGAATATAATGTTTTCTGATCTTCATCAAGAGTTTTCTTAGGGAACTTCAGTTATCTAAGATGTAATTAACCATAGGGACTTGCCCTAATAGGAAACCCGATTAATATAAACTCTATCTAATTCCTTCATATTAGAAAGGGGAAATTGTCTATCAACATGAATGGTTCACAGAAAAAATGGATGTCTTGAATTCTTTAGTTTATTTGATCAAGCCTCACCACCAAGAATGTTTCTATTTTTCAGCATAGATGCATGCCTTGTTGTGAAGTGTTTGATTATCTAAACTAATATTTATAAGAGATCTGCTTGACTTCATATTTCAAAATTAAAGTGATATTTTCCTAATATATATATTTACTTAAATTAAAACCCCAAACACATTTTGGCGGCCGACAAATACGTGCAATGTGCTTGTCCGTTAGAAGAGCTTACGGTCTAGCCATAGGACTTTTCTGGTGACTATCTTAGAAGACTAGTGATTGGACCCTTACCCCATAGAAATTCAAAACACCTATTTGTTTAAATTGGAGTTTCAAATGCTTAAAGTCTAAACTCTAAGTACTTGGGAGGATGAGACTAAGCATCTTGAAGCTCAAGAGGAGTTCCCTATAGGATGGTTAAGCCTTAAGGCTCACCCTGTGAATTATGGTCTGGGTCAGGCTCTCACACACACGCACACCTAAACTTTACACTTACACTCGCTATCTCACAACCCTACACTAAACATGCCTTTACTTACCTCGCCTCCCCTACTTTTTTTTGGAAACTCATATGGGTGGTTCCCCAAGCTCTTGGCCCTAAGCTAGGGTTTGGCTGGAACCAACACATGGAAGTTCCAAAGTGAAAAATGTCTCTTGTTCCATGGTTCAAATGGGTTGAAATTCTCAATTGACACCCAATCTTACCAAAATCCCAACTTTTAACCCTTTGCCCATAAACTTCACCAAATTACCAAATTGCCCTTAAACCCTAATTTTGACCAAAAATAAAAAAATTTGCCCAAATTACCCAACTTCCCTCAAAAGTCATTCTAAAATGTTCTCCACCATCAAAATTAACCAAAATTCACCAAATTACCCAAAATACCCCCCAAATTAGCCAAAATTACTAATATGCCCTTCAAAAATTCAAAATCATCCCAAATGTCCCTAATATCAATTTGAATAACTTCATTGGACTCAATTTGACCAAATTGACCCATTTTGATGAAAAGCTCCAAATAACCCCTTAAGGCCTAAAATGCTCAATGTCCACCCAATTGACCTCAAACCTTTCCAATTTCAATTACAAACTCCAAATAATCTTGCCTAAGCCCAATCTAACCCAAATCCAAGTCCAATTTGATCTAATTTCATACTTAATTTCAACCTAAACCAATAAGCCCCAATTTTGACCATGAACTCAAAATCCCCCAAATTGAACCTTAGCCAAGTCAATTCCCTAAAATTAAAATCCAAACTCTTCATAACATTCATAAAAACCAAATTGATCCATAAATTGAGCTAAATATAGACGCAAGTTTAACCCAAGTCAAACTCCCTAAATTTGCCCCAAATTGTCAACATAACCAAATTCCGCCAAATTGAATGCACTAACCTCAAAATTGCCACCCAATTAATGTCAAGAAACCTTCATAACATCCCCCTAGACCAATCTGAAAATTCATTTGATTCTTAACCCCACTCTAGCCTAACCTAAATCCAAGCTAGCTCAAAAAGCCCAATATTGACCAAATGACCAAATCAAGCCAAATTGACCCCCCAAACCAGTTCATAATCACACAAATCCTTCTCCAAATGCTTCATGAAAATCATCTACACAAAATTGCTCAATTACTTGACCTCAAATTGGACCTATACTCAACCTAGCCCAACTTGAACCCAAAGTCCCAAAAATTGAACCTATGACCCAATGTGATCAAATCTTGACAAATGTGACTAACCCAAGTTCACCACAACCACCAAGTGAACCCTAGGGATTGGTCTAGGCCCACCTAGCTCAACCTACTTGGGCCATGGACCAAGGGTCCCCTAAATTAGGGGATTTCTTTCCTAAATTCTTAAACCAATGAGATCTTTGCTAAAACCCATCACCATTCAAATTAAATACCTGGCTCAGCCGACCACTGACCCACCTAACCACTAGCTCACTCCCCTGTCCTTACCGGCCGGCCTAGTCACTCTAGGAGCCCAAATCGAGAAGGACATACACATTGATTGCACCCAATTAAACCCGACCAATGTGTCCAGTTTTGATTGATCACTTGAGCCGTTTAGCACTTCACCTCAACAGCCTATTGCACCCACCAGCTACCCCCTAAGCTCCAACAGTCCGCCATGGCTATAAACTGAGCTCTCCATG
Source organism: Papilionanthe hookeriana x Papilionanthe teres (assembly GCA_022702705.1). Taxonomy (NCBI): domain Eukaryota; kingdom Viridiplantae; phylum Streptophyta; class Magnoliopsida; order Asparagales; family Orchidaceae; genus Papilionanthe; species Papilionanthe hookeriana x Papilionanthe teres. The sequence goes on along the minus strand of CM040437.1, from coordinate 16,711,896 downwards.
GCCAAAGAGGAGAGTGTTGCCACCCTTGGGGAAGCTCTGCCAAATTGCTTCCAGAGCTTCTTCCTTAAGACCTCCTGAGTTCAAACCAGCCACATTCCAGCCCTGATTCTCATTGCCCTGAGCCAATTTTCCAGCCTAGTTCTCAGTCAAAACTAGGATAGATATCCTCATAACTCCACAGTGCACCAAACTTCAAATTGATTGACTCCACACCATCCCCACACTGAAAGAAGAAGATCCCTTATAAAAGCCTCATCACGGAGCTGCTCTAACCCAGAGTATGATCAACACTTGAAATCGGGTCTAGTCGAATTTGGGTATAGGCATCTCACCACAGCAAGGCACTTCATCTGTGAGCTTGTTTGACCTCCCTCAAGCTTCTGTAACCATTTGATTGAGGCCTCCTCTCTCAGGCCAATGTATAGAACTCTCTTACCTTCTTGAGCTCATTTGATTCTCCATGCAAGTTGGGTCAATTTCAGGCTAGGTTAGCTGTATAGATTGGTTCTAAGGTTGAGTCTAGCTCGAGTTTCTAAGGTTGGAAGGTTGGCGGTTCTTGGAATGAACTAGTTGAGGACGATGAACACTCAGATCGCGCTGGATGGAGAGATGGAGTGGAACCACGAAGCTCAGTCATTGTTGAGTCAGATGGTGGTGTCCAACAGCGCGATGCCGAGTCTTTCGATCTGTTGTAGGATGATGCTGCACAGAGCTGTTCAAGTAGGAAAATAGGGGTATTTTTGATTTATTTAATTCAGTCAACCGTAGAAAATTCATAACTTGGTGTAGAAAAATAAAAAAAATAAAATAAAAATACCCTCTTGCTCAATTTGCTTAGCACAATTGGCTAGAACATCCTCAGATGGAGTTTGTACATTAAAGGGATATCATGGGATGACTTTTACCGATGAAGACTAGCTACTCAGCACTATCGACCACAATTGATTGCTCTACATTTCTGTCAACATCGGCAAGTTCATACTTTCTAGCGTTTTGGTAGATCCAGGTGCATCACTCAATATAATGAGTCTAAGGACGCTAGCCTATTTGGACATCGATGTGTAAGAACTCTCTACCAATAAGATGATGCTAAGAGAATTCAATCAGAAAAGAGAAAGAACATTTGGATCGATACTAATGAAAATTGAGGATTTAGAAACAATCGTAAAATTTCATGTCATCGACGTGGACACTTTTTTCAACACTCTACTTGGTCGATAGTGGCTTCATGAGTACAATATGATTTTTTCATCAACGCATCAATGTATCAAATATTACAAAGAAGGTCAAGAACACTGCATCATAGGAGATTTACAACCATTCTCAATACATGAAGTAAGCATCCACTACGACTCCGCCTATGCTCCCCGAAGAAGACCATCTTTTCAAGAGAAGTTGTGCCGAATAAGATTAAAGATTCAAAAGTGTCGCAAGGACGGAACCAGTCAAATCCATTTCAACGATCTCCTACTACTCATTTGCAACGAGTTGGTGTAGGTTCTTTTAGCCTACTCATCCGAGATCGAGGCCAGGGACCAGGTGAGGAAGAACTCACCAGATGATTGAATGGATGAAGCAAACTATAAATATCGACATAAGGGAAATTTCCAAGAAAGATGAGTCCGACAAAGATACAATGACGATAAGCCAACAAAAGCCTCAGTTTAAAATCTCTTTGGAGGACACCGAAAAGAATGAATGCTAGTCGATGTACGACCGGATCAACCACTACGTGCAAGCAATGACCTTAACCTTGACCACCCTCAAAAGATCGAGAGTATGAAGGTCAAGAAAGTTCAGAATGGTGGTTTTAAACCGATCAAGTTTTACCATGCTTCACCTTTTTCTAACTCTGAAACATGTATAAATCTTGAAGAGGATGATCCTACTGAATGAATGAAATTACTATTTGGTTACTTTTCTCCGTGTGTACAAAAATTAATTCAACAAGGTTATGTGCAGAAACAAATGCCAAAAAACAAGTTATAACTTTTTGAGAAATTATGGAATGTGAAAAGTCAAAATCTCAACTCGAAAGATAGTGTCATATTTGGTATGCTAGGACTAGTTGATGATTCGGAATTTTGCATGGTTGTTACTAGCGAGGTGGAAGAGCAATGCCTCAATGTCAAAGATGACTATGGAGATCAACTGATAGATGACGCTCCGCCAAAGTTTGAGGAGGAAATCAAGACAACAGTGGATGAATTGAAAGAATCAACATCAGGACAGAGAAACAGCCTGGCCCACTTTTATAAGTTGTCTACTAAGTGAAGAAGAATCTACAAATTTGATCCAGTTACTATCAAAGTTCAAAGTTTGTTGCACTTGGAGTTATGACGAAATGCCACGTTTGTCTACCCAAGTAGAAGTCCACAGGCTTGAAGTGGATCCATGTATAACCCCAACGAAGCAAACTCCTAGAAGAATGCACCTCGAAATAGAATAACAAGTCACCGCTGAGGTAAAGAAGTTAATAGACGCTAACTTTGTACGAGAAAAATGAAACCCACATGGTTAGCCAAAGTTGTACCAATTAAGAAGAAGAACAGACAGATACGAGTGTGTGTCGACTTCAGGGACTTAAATAAAGCGTGTCCAAAAGATGAATTTTCGTTGCCGATACCAGAACTAATGGTGGACATCACGTCGTCACACGAGATCTTCTCATTCAAAAAAGGTTTTCATAGAGTAAAATGGATGTCATAGATTGTGTAGTTTATTTAATCGAGCCTCATTATCAAGTAATGTGTCTATTCTTTGGGGTAGATGCATAGCTTGTAATGCCGCGCTCTTTTATTTAAATTATCGTATGTTTGAGATCAGTTTGATTTCATGTTTTCAAAATAAAATATGCTTTCTCAAATAATAAAAATATACATATTAAATTAAATATTAAATAAATAGGTGGTCGACACATGTGTACTTGCATGATTTGCCAATACTTTGCCACACTTGATTCATATCACTTGCTTCCCTAACCCTTCCACTTCGGTCACAGGGGATCATTCAGAAGTATTCTAGATTAAGCCCTTGATCAACAGACACATCTGCATAAAAATATCAGAGGACATATATATTATTCATGAAAAAATATTATCTTAGATGAATTCATATCCTCATTATTAGAATTGAGTCTGGAAGCGTCAAAAGATTTGATCCTTTCCACTCACTCAACATATCTGACCTATAAGCAACTGAAGCGTAGTTTAGATTGCCAAGAATTGATCTCATAGTAAGGGGACATTGTCGCCAAAGCGCTTGGCATTGCCTTTTGTGGACCTTTGGGAGCTATATTGGGAATTGGGGCTGCCTCCGCGAGATGACTGAAAGAGTTTCCTTGCCTCGACAACAACTTAGCATTGAACCACCTTCTCCTTTTTGTTGCATCTTGGTTGTACTTGGAATGACCCAAAAGACTTTTAATAGGAAAAGAAGCTTCTTCCAAACCATGATAAAAATGAAACTACTCTGACAACGCTCATGCAACCTGATCGCTGAAAAATTTATTAAGAAATTCATACCTATTTTTTATAAAATTGCACTTTAAAGAAGGGTATTTTCTTTATTTTATTGCAGGAATGAATAATTTAGGTGATAAAAGCAAAAATCATAAAAAGGAGCGAATTTGGAGCAAAATCATGCAATTTGTCTTGAGTCGCCGACGGCGAGATCGAGCCCGCCGACGGCGAGGTTACAAGAAGAAAATTCGAAGAATTTATAAGCTGTCTCGCCGACAACGAGCCGATCCATCGACAGCGAGCTAGAGCGGTTTGAAGATCTTACGAAGCCTCGGCGACGGCGAGAGTAGTTCGTCGCCGACGGCGAGGTAGTTCAAATGACACGGATACATTGAACACGGACACTTTTGAAGAGATGCTTACACACCTCTTGGTCCTTTGCTCACCTCTATATATAGAGGCCGAAAATCGATCTTTTGGGTGTTAGTTTTGTGCGATCTTTTGTGTTCAAGTGCAATCTTTTAGTCTTTTGTGAGTTCTAAGTGTAATTTGTGTGCGGTAGTGTGTCTTTAGTGAGTCTTTTAGTAAGTTTAGTGAGTAATTAGTGAGTCGTCTTTGTCTTTGGAAGGAAGAGTCGAAGGAATTACGAGAGTACGTTTGGGCATAAATCGAGGTAAGTATTTGTATTTATTGTTTTTAACTTTAAATGAAATCCATGCTTAGTTTAGTTCCCATGCATTACGAGTAGTTTATTAGTCTTTCTCCTTGTTTATGAAATTAAGTGACTTGATGAAATTAAAATAGAGATACTTATATATATTAATAAATTGTGATAATTTTTACTTAAAACTTAATTTACTTTCAAGCTGGCCATTTGAATTGTTAAAATATGTTGGTTATCAACTATAGTAAAAATTACATCCGATATTCGGGGAATTCAAAGCCTTGGAAGGAGGGTGCAAATAAATAGGGAAATAATATCATTGGGCGTAGAATTGAGCATTTTAGTGTGACGGACTAAAATATTCGATTCGGTCCATTGTTTGAAGTCGAAGTGTAGATGTTAGCCCTCGAGGCCGGGGGAACGTGGGAGCTTTGAAGTGGCGGTCGGTATCCTCCGGCCTAGCCGCGAGATTCGATGTCAAACATAGGATTAGTCGATATTCTTTACACTGGACGAAAGGGTAAAGAATAGGAATGCTCTATTTGTCACAATACCTTAAAATTATCTATTTAAATTCATTAATCACTTAAATTTCTAAACAAGGGGAAAGATACTTTTTCGAATAGTTAAGACTTATTTAGCGATTAGTTTAATTTCCTTCACTTTCGATACGTATTAATTTTCTACTTAGTTAAGTTACCTAATTAAAATACTTAGTTTACTTTATTGCGCTCGAATTTAGAAGTCCAAATTTTCGTATACTTATTTTAAAAATTATTATTATTATTTTAAATTAGTTGTTATTTAATTTTCTCTTTCCTCGTGGGATCGATAACCGGGACTCCACTAGAGCCTCGTATTACTTGATACGATACGTATACTTGCGTAGCATCCATGACATAAACAATTACAATTCTATACATATAAATAGCGGGAGTCAAGTTTTTGGCGTCGTTGCGATTAAATTAAAAATATCATAATATAAAATTATGGGTCGAGTTTTTGGCGCCGTTGCTTGGTGAGAGTAAGAAAAATTTACTTAAAGTAACGGACTATTTTAAAATAATCATAATAAATAAATTAATATCTATTACCGAAATTGTATGCGCAAATTTGGAAACGAAAATTTAATACCTTACGATTACGAATTAGAGCGTACAATTAAAAGAATTAGAAAACAAAAGAAACAAATTATAAATTTAACACAAATGGCGAATATTCACTGAAATTCAAAATATGAACTAACAAAGACCATTAAGAGATTATGCCAACCTACATCGGATGAAATTCATTTAAGCTATTCAAAACCACGATGTAGTTGCTAATTCATTTGAACTTAAACACACGATTATCCAAATGGTACAAAACAATCAATTTAGTGGTTCACTTGCGAAGATCCTAACTTACATCTTGCTAGTTTTCTAGAACTTTGTGCTAGTTTTAAATATCGAGAGTATCCGACGATCTTATAAGACTTAGACTTTTTCCTTTTCATTAAGGGATAAAGTCTAAAATGTGGTTGAATTCGTTAGCTCTTGGATCTATTAAAACTTGGGGAGAATTATCACAAAAATTTCTATCAAATATTTTCCACCATCTAAAAGCTGCTAAGTTTAGAAATGATATAACTTCTTTTTGTCGGTTAGATGGAGAATCAATATATGAAGCTTGTGAGAGATTTAAGGAACTTCTTAGGAAATGCCCGCATCATGCTGCTACAGATTGGTGATTATTCGAAACCTTTTATAATGGATTAGTAGGATCTTTAAGATCGATCATCGATCTTCTTCATTGGAGGTTCATTAATGTCTAAACCATTTGATGAAGCTTATGCACTAATCGAAGAAATGACAACAAATAATTTCCGATAGCCTCAGCGATGAGAAAATCCTAAAAAGATAGTCAGCATTCATGAAAACGATGCAATATCTATGTTAGCTTCTCAAATTGCTGCTATATCTAAGAAATTAGATCATTTTGGAATGAACTACTCTCTTTTTTTAGAAGAAAACTCATCTGGACAAATCATAGAATCTCAAACTAATTATGAAACTTTAAATGCTTATTAATAATAGAACTAATAACCCTTATTCAAACTATTATAATCCTGGTTGGAAAACTCATCCAAATTTTAATTGGAATAACACATCTAATCAACAGATGGATGAATCAACCTAATCAATCAAATCCAAACTATAAACCTAATTACCCACTGGATTTAATAACAATAACCCTCGATTCGAGGATAAGAAATTATCCATGGATGAATTAATTTTGAATATGGGTCATCGACTACAAAATCAAGGAAATCGACTACAAATTCAGGAAATCAATTACAAATTCAAGGAACATCTATTAAAAATATCGAAACTCGAACTTGGACATATTACTTCACTGCGCTTAAATAATAGAATACTGGAACTTTTCCTAGTAATGTGGAAATAAATCCTAAAGATCGAGGAAAAGAACAAATTAAAGCAATACAACTAAGGAGTGGAAAAGAATTAGAACCTCGAATTCAAAAAGAACTTGAAAGCCAAAAGAGGAAGTGGAAATTGAAAAAGAAACAATTAACAAGATTGAACTTAGAACATCCTTTAATACTATGAAAATTTACGTTGAAAAACCCCATCACCATTTCCTCAACGACTAGCTCAACATAAAAAGATAAACAATTTGCTAAATTCCTTGAAATATTAAAGAAATTAACAATTAATATACTTTTTGTTGAAGCTTTAGATCAGATGTCAAATTATGTAAAATTTATAAAAGATATTTTAAATAAGAAAAGAAAATTCACTGATAATGAAACTGTCGCACTTAGTGAAGAGTGTAGTCTTATTATTCGAAGAAGCTTCTGAAAAATTGAAAGATCCTGGTAGTTTCACTATACCTGCGCTATAGGAGAAAAATTTTATGGAAAAGCTTTGTGTGACTTAGGAGCAAGCATCGATCTAATGCTTCATCGATTTTTAAGAGATTAGGATTAGAAAAAATTGCACTACTTCGATAACCCTTGATTAGGCGATCGTTCGGTTACTATCCTAAGGGAGTTATTGAAGATGTGTTAGTAAAGGTGGATAAATTTATCTTCGAGTAGATTTTATTGTTTTAGATATGGAGGAAGATAAAGAAATTCCTATCATTTTAGGAAGACCATTTTTAGACTTCTTGGAAAAGCTATGATTGATGTTCGAAAGGAGAATTAAGCTATGAGAGTAAATGACCAAAAAGTTACATTTAATATTGCAAAATCGATGAAATATCCTGCATTTAGAAAAAGATGATGAATGTTTTCGGATGGAAATACTTGAATATTTACAACAAGAACATTTTAAGGAATATTACGAGGATAAATTAGAAAAAGAAAACATCGAATTAATTAAAGATAATCATGAAGAACTAGATTTTATTCGGGAAAGATTTGAATTTTTGGATAATGCTGAAAATACTGATAAGAATATAGTTCCATCGATTATTAAACCTCCCGAACTTGAGCTAAAATTATTACACGATCATTTGAAATATGCTTATTTAGGTAATTCTTCAACTTTACCGAGTTATTATTTCATACGCATTAAACGAATCTCGAGAACAAAAACTTTTAGAAACTTTAAAAAAATATAAGAAAACTTTTGGTTGGACTTTAGCGGATATTAAAGGAATTAGTCCTTGATACGTATGCATAGAATTATTTTAGATAATGAACATAAACCTAAAGCGGATCCCGAAAGGAGATTAAACCCGATAATGAAAGAAGTAGTTAAGAAAGAAATTTTAAAATGGTTAGATAATGGTATTATATATCTCTATTTACGACGATGCTTGGGTAAGCCCGATTATTTGTGTTCTAAGAAGGGAGGAGTGACCGTCATCTGCCAATGAAAATAACGATCTTATTCCTATAAGACGAGTTGCTTGGTTGGCGTATATGTATTGATTATAGGAAATTAAATACCGCCACCAGGAAAGATCACTTCCCTTTACCATTTCTAGACCGGATGTTAGATAGATTAGCTGGACATAAGTATTTTTGTTTTCTAGATGGATACACCGGTTATCATCGAAATACAAATTGCTCACGAGGATCAAGAGAAAACTACATTTACTAGTCCTTATGGAACTTTCGCTTTTCGAAGAATGCCTTTTGGATTATGTAATGCACCGATGACATTCCGAGAGATGTATGATGTCTATATTTAGTAAGTTAATTGACAATGGAATAGAAGTATTTATGGATGATTTCTCTGTATTTGGAACATCATTTGACACATGCTTAACTCATCTTGAAAAAGTATTAGAAGTATGTGAGAAAACAAATTTAGTTCTAAATTGGGAGAAATGTCGATTTATGGTTGCGGGCGGCATTGTATTAGGGCATAAAATTTCGGAAAAAGGCATGGAAGTGGACCTCGCAAAAAGTCGAGTTATAGCTAAATTACCACCTCCAACTACGGTAAAAGGGGTAAGAAGTTTTCTTGGACATCTTTGGATTCTACGGACGCTATATAAAAGATTTTTAAAAAATTACTTAAACCTCTATGCCAACTTCTCGAAAAGGATAAGAAATTTGAATTCTACGATCGAATGCTGAATGCTTTTGAACTCTTAAAAGAAAAATTAATTACAACACCTATAATAGTTTCACCTAGCTGGGAGAAACCATTTGAGCTTATGTGTGATGCTTAGTGATTATCTTGTAGGAGCGAGTTCTTAGGCAAAGATATGAAAAGATTTTTAAAGTTATATACTTATGCTTTAGTAAAACTCTAAATGATCTTTGAAATAAATTATACGATTACTGAGAAGAGAACTATTAGCGGTAGTATATGGTTTTAATAAATTTAGACCTTATACGATTGGAACAAAATGTATCGTGCATACCGATCATTCTCGCTATCAAATATTTAATGCAAAAGAAAAATTCCGAACCAAGATTAATTAGATGGATGCTATTAATGCAAGAATTCAATTTTGAGATCGTTAATAAGAAAGGAGCTGATAATCGAATTGCGGATCATTTATCGAGATTAGAAAATCATGAATTATCCGATATTGAAAATGAAATTATAGACGATTTTCACGATGAACAACTATATAATATCGATGAGTGGAAAATACCATGGTATGCTTATATAGTAAACTATATAGTTAGTAATATTTTACCACCTATGCTTAACTTTGCAACAACGAAAAAATTCATCCATGATACGAAAACTTATTTTTGGGATGAACCATATTTATATAAACGATGTAAGGATTTAATTATTAGAAGATGTGTACCTTATGAAGAAAGCTGAACCAATTATTCGAAAATGTCATGATTCGATTTTGGAGGACATTTCGGGATCGATAAAGCGCTTATAAGATTCTACGATACTGGATTTTACTGGCCTACTCTATTTAGAGATGTATATAGATATATTAAAACTTGCGATAAATGCCGAAAGAGTAGGAAATATATCTAGAAGAAACGAAATGCCTCTAAACTTTATATTAGAAGTTGAAATTTTTGATGTTTGGGGATTAGATTTTATGGGACCTTTTATTCCTTCATTTGGAAACTCATATATATTAGTAGTCTATTGATTATGTTTCCAAATGGATTGAGGCACAAGCTTTACCTAGGTGTGATGCTTAAGAGTGTTTTGAAATTTACGATGAAAAATATTTTTACTAGATTTGGAATGCCGAGAGTGATTATCAGCGACGGAGGAACTCATTTTAGAAATAAATACATTCACGAAACTAGTAGAAAAATACAATATTACTCATAAGATATCCATTGCTTATCATCCACGACTAGTGGATTAGTCGAAGTATCTAATCGTGAGATTAAACGTATTTTAGAAAAATCGTAAACCCGAAATAAGTTAGATTGGTCACATTAGATTAGACAATCGCATTATGGGCTTATAGAATTGCTTATAAAACTCCGATTGGAATGACTCCTTACGAGCTTATATATGGAAAAACATGCCACTTACCAGGTTGAACTAGAACATAAAGCATATTGGGCGATTAAAGAATTTAATTATAATATGAAGGAAGGCTGGTGAGAAAAGATTGTTGCGATTAAATGAATTGGAAGAATTAAGAAATGAATCGTATGATAATGATCGGATTTATAAAGAAAAGATGAAATTATGGCATGATCGGAAGATTAATCGGAGAAATTTTGAACCGGGACGGGAAGTTTTGCTATATAATACTAGATTGAAATTATTTCTGGAAAATTGAAGTCTCGATGGTTAGGACCTTTCACCATAACTCAAATATTTTCATACGGAACTATAGAAATCGAAGATCCAAAAGCTGGACATAAATTTAAAGTTAATGGACATAGATTAAAACCATATTTCGAAGGTATAAGACCTAACTATAAAGAGGTTTTAATGCTTAGTCGACACGATTAATAATTGAAATTAGGTCGGATCGACTACGTTAAACCAAGCGCTTTATGGGAGGCAACCCATATTAGTTATCTATTTTTATTGTATCTTAATAGTTAATCTATATTATTGAAACTTTACTACTCGAATTATTTTTAAGAATCATCACATATTCGAACCATTATGATGAGAAAAGAAATTATTCGATTTAGAGCGAAATTGGACATTATTTTGGAATCTCGCCAGACGGCGAGGTCGATACTCGCCCGACGGCGAGGTTCGCGCCTAAATTAGATTTAGTTTATTTATCGAGCTCGGCGACATCGAGAAACGTCCTCGCCGACCGGTGAGAACCGGAAAAGACGATTTTATAACTAAGTCGCCGACGGCGAAACGTCCTCGCCGACGGCGAGGAAGTTATAAAAATGAGTTATATATACTTTAAATGCTGATACGAACGGTTTCGACACAAATTCCTTTGTGAAAACCCATTCTTAAACCATTCTAAGTACTGCCTTCTTCACTAGAATTCATTCCATTCACCATAATGGCCTCCAAATTCTTAGATTCCTCTAAATGCGGAGTGTTTAACCGGAGGAAATTTGTGAGTGCGGAAGCGCGGCGGATCTTCGACAAGGTTTTGGTAAATAAAAGAGTTATCGGAACGGGGATTTGTCGATCGAGGATTAGAGAATTCCATTACGAAGATAGAAGAAACGATCGCACGGCGGCATCGGGAGGTATTTTGTTACACTACGTCCGCCGTTGTTATTCCGGTTAGTGAAAGAGTTCTACTCTAATTTACATGCGATCAACAATGGGAATGTCTACGTCCAGGAAGATGGGTGACGTTTACTCCATCAAGAGTAAATGAATTATTCTACTATAGAAAACACCCCGGTATGTCACTATTCAAATTTTGTGCCTTCTCGATATAATATGAATGAGATATTTCGATATCTAACTGACGAACCAGAAGATTGGGAAATGCGGGAAGACGGGTATGTTAGTTTCTCTGCATCACTTTTGAATCCTATCTCAAAGCACTAGAACTTTTTCATCTCATCTAAATTATTACCTACAATGAGGGTAAACAAGGTTTCAAAGGAATGCGCTATATTGAATTATTGTATTCAAAGTAGATTGCCTATTGATGTTGGATCAATAATTGTTAAGTCTGCATTGGGTTTAATTGTGCATGGGTTAGTTCACGGACTAGGACACCCATCTACTTATTTTTGCATTATGCGATCGATACACAGTTTCTTATGAAGCTTGGGAAAAGGTTACGTTACCTTGGAAGCCGCTTGATCCTACAAATATGTTCCTACTTTGGACGATAATGAAGACATTACATTTATCTGCGATAGAGCTTCACGAGAATAATCCTATAGCAAGGCCTATTTCGGATAAAACGGAGTTACTTTTGAAGAAAATTAATGGAATGGAGAAAGAACTACAGAATGTGAGAGATTTAATCGACAATATATCGATTTATTTGATCACATTGATTTGGAGGATGAAGGAACACTTCGATCATTACGGACACTTGGAAGCTAGCTTTCTTCATTTACTAAGACGAAGGGTTGGATCCTGAAGAATGCGCCGGAATTTCCCTTCGAGGCCTTTCTATAACTTATTTGTGCATCATCGTCATATCGGAAATATCGGAGAAGATGAAGATTCGACCTTGAAGAGTAGTAGTAAAGATTTTCATAGTATGTTTGTATTTATGTTATTTGATTTGATTTAGATTTTATTATGTGTGGAGTGATGATTTGAATATCTCAAACTTAATTGAGATACGCGTCATAGTTTTGTATCAGCATTTAGTGTGCCGTGGATTGGTTTGTGATGCTGATTAGTAGTAAGGATTGAAGTTTGAAGTTTGATTATAGAGTTTTAAATTATGTTAGTTTGTATGTCTCATGGATTTCAATATTAAAGTTAATTTGTTGTGTTGTGTGAATATGTTGGTGTATAAGTAGCTAATCTTCATATTAAATTAATAAATGATATGATCGGAAATATAATATAAGGCAAATCGAGGTTGAAAATGATTGACGAAATTCTAAAATTGAAATTTTTATGACCTCGCCGACGGCGAGCAAAATCCCGCCGACAGCGAGATCGATCTCGCTGACAGCGAAGAATTTCTCGCCGACGGCGGATTTTTCCCGAAACTTTTGCCTTATAGAATTAATTAGCTCGGCGACGGCGAGAAAATCTCGCCGACGGCGAGAACGTAAAAAGACATATGTTGACCGGTCAAAAACACTATTCATCATCCCCGACCTCTTATTTTCGCAAAAACCGACCTAGGGCTTGAGAGATCTTGGATTTAGAGGCGATTCCATCACTAAAAAACACCGGATTTCATCTTCTCTTGGTAAGTGCTTCACTCCTCATCCAAAAATTTTTGATTTTCACCATGTATTTTCACCGCATTGCAAATTTTGGGAAAAATCGAAATATGGAAGAAATATTCGGTGGAAATCCATGGAATTTAATTTAAATTGCTTATAAATGTTGTAGGAAGCCTTCTTAGGATTATTTTTAAGTTTAGTGAAAATTTTCATGATTTTCACGAGATCGATCGTATGGCTCCACGACAAAAACGTCGAGTAGAATTCGACGAAGACCGATTCATCGATGCACGAGCACGGACTAAATATTTTGAAAATATTCGAGGAAGAAAGTGCATTGCGGATCGGGTTTTCAAAAATCCGGGAGGAGAAGTAGAGCGGATTATTAAGGAACGAGGTTGGGAGAATTTACATTACGTTCGATATAGAGCGGTTGTGGAAGTGGTTAAAGAATTTTATGCCAATTTAGCTTGCCGTCGAAGATGCACCGATAAAGGTACGAGGGTTTTTTGTAGAATTCGATGCTGCGAGAATAAACGCGTTCTATGAAGTTCATGACTCGCCCATTAGCGAGTATGAAACTTTTGGAACAATGGAAGGACCACTTGGAGGAAGTCATTAACTTTCTCGGCTGATGGGACCGGAGTTTGGAAAATTAAGCGACGAGAAAGAGTGAATTTTCCTCTTTCTAAATTAAATGCGAGTCTCCAAGCTTGGCATTACTTTATTTGTTCTACTCTGTTACCTACCTATCACCACGGTGAGGTAACACGAGATAGAACGGTCGAATTTACGTATTCGGAATAATAGAAGCATCGACATCGGGAGAATTATTTATCGAAACATCCGGCCACTCCTCGAAATGAGAGTGGAGCTGGATTGGGACACCACTGGATTAATTTTTTCACTCTGCCGACTCTGCGGAGTTGAGGCTAGAGATAATGAAGAATGGGTAGAACCAATGAAACCACTCACATGTGCTAATATTAAGAAGTATGAATCTCATGAAGGGTGGAGAGCGAGGAGTAAGAAGTTATTTCACCCGGTCAGGTAAAGATATACCCTCTACTTAGCCATGAACCTCCCGAGCCTACCACCCTACCCTACAAGATGCGATGAATGAATTGACACTTGCATAGAAGAAGTTTTGAGCGAGTTTGGAGAAACGATGGGGAGAAGATTTGATCATTTTGATCGAAAGAATTGATAATCCGGAGAGGAGACATGATTATGATAGTGAATACCTCCGGCGACATTCGGAATACGAAATTGCATATTATGAAGCTGAACGTCGTTATAGGAGTGGAGATTTAGATGTTGTCCTTCCAGAATGCCCCAGGTACACTCAGTATCACCCTGCTCAGTCTTCTCAGCCTACAGATCAGGGAGGAGATGATATAGATTGGAACTTTGGTGCTGAAGATTAGGACTTTATTTGTTTTATTTGTTTGATGTTAAGTTATTTTGAAGACTTTATATATTTGTAATATTCAGTACTTTATGTTTTGAGACATTGAATGTTTGTTGGATTATTTGCTTGAATTGTTGTAGTAGTTTAGTTTTTGTTTTTGTGTTAGTTAATTACATTTGTTTTTATGTTAAATAGGATGTTAGTTTTCTTTAGTATGTTTTTATTTTATTACGTATTGTTTTAAATTGAAAAATTGTTAATCTGTTAGTTAAAATGTTTTTAATATGTTAGTAATTCATATTTATAGTGTAGAGTTAATTTTAATTGTTATAGTTAATACTTATCTTAGATTTATCCCTGCATTTTCTTTAAATTGTTATATATATATATGGAGAATACTAACGATACGGGTTCGATGAAAAATGAAAAAGCTCACAAAAATTTCGAAGAAAAGAAATACTAAACTTGAAAGGTATGATTTATTTACTTTCACTTTTTCATTATTTAGAATAGATATAAAAATTTAAGTTTGGGGGGGGAGTAAAATACAAATTTTGTTATTAACTTGTTCTCGATTTCTATTTTCAAATTATTATAAAATGATTTTTATAGCAATTTTTCGATTTAATTAATATGAATTATTTTATTTAATTATTATAAAAGGTTAAAAGAAATATTTCTAGTACTTTAATTAATTAAATAGAATAAAATATTTGGTTAAAGGGAATAAGAATATAGTAAACTATTTTTAGTAAGGAAAAGCTATATTCTAAAATTAAAATTCTTAAGTATTGAGTGAAAAAGAAAAGATTGAAAATCAATAAAGTAAAAGCTATGAAGTATATATAAGTTAAGAAATATTCCTAAGTTTCAAATTTAGGAAGATGAAAATGTAGTTCAAAATTATTAACGAGGCTCTCAGGATACTGGTAATCCTCGAAAAGAAAAAGAAAAAGGAAAAAAAAGAAAAAGAAAAGAAAAAGAAAAATAAAAATATGTGAGGAGAAGCTTGAGGAGATGCGCTTATCGAAAATTGAGCTGCATTTGAATTAACTTAAAAGGAAAAACTTAGATATTTCCAAACTTATGTTTATGGATTAGAATTTTACCTAATAGTGTTTTCTTGAATTTCTTATCATATGAATATCTTAAGTAGTTATTCTTTTAAATATAGTCATTCACGAAATGAATAGTAAGTCTAGAAATCTTAGACACGATAACTAAATAATTTATTTCTATAAGATTAATTAAATTACATGAATTATTTTTATTTAACTTTATTATGATATTAATTAATCTAATTCATAGTTTATTTGAATTGAAAAATCTTCTTATAGAAATCATTATTTTTATGTAATACTTAAAATTAATTGAGGACGAGTAATAAGTAAGTTTGGGGGATTTTGATCGGTGAAAAATTTATTAAGAAATTCATACTTATTTTTGATAAAATTGCACTTTAAAGAAGGGTATTTTCTTATATTTTATTGCGGGAATGAATAATTTAGGTGATAAAAGCAAAAATCATAAAAAGGAGCGAATTTGGAGCAAAATCATGCAATTTGTCTTTGAGTCGCGAGACGGCGAGATCGAGCCGCCGACGGCGAGGTTACTGAAGAAAATTACGAAGAATTTATAAGCTGTCTCGTCGACAGCGAGCCCGATCCGCCGACAACGAGCTAGAACGGTTTGAAGATCTTCAGAAGCCTCGGCGACAGTGCGAGGTAGTTCGTCGCCGGCAATGAGGTAGTTGAAATGGCACGGATACATTGAACACTGGACACTTTTGAAGAGATGCTTACACACCTCTTGATCCTTTGCTCACCTCTATATATAGAGGCCGAAAATCGATCTTTTGGGTGTTAGTTTTGTGCGATCTTTTGTGTTCTAAGTGCAATCTTTTAGTCTTTTGTGAGTTAAGTGTAATTTGTGTGCGGTAGTGTGTCTTTAGTGAGTCTTTTAGTAAGTTTAGTGAGTAATTAGTGAGTCGTCTTTGTCTTGGAAGGAAGAGTCGAAGGAACTACGAGAGTACGTTTGGGGATAAATCGAGGTAAGTATTTGTATTTATTGTTTTTAACTTTAAATGAAATCCATGCTTAGTTTAGTTCCAATGCATTACGAGTAGTTTATTAGTCTTTCTCACTGTTTATGAAATTAAGTGACTTGATGAAATTAAAATAGAGATACTTTATATATATTAATAAATTGTGATAATTTTTACTTAAAACTTAATTTACTTTCAGACTGACCATTTGAATTGTTAAAATATGTTGGTTATCAACTATAGTAAAAATTACATCGATATTCGGGGAATTCAAAGCGCTTGGAAGGAGGTGCAAATAAATAGGGAAATAATATCATTGGGCGTAGAATTGAGCATTTTAGTGTGACGGACTAAAATATTCAATTCGGTCCTATTGTTTGAAGTTGAAGTGTAGATGTTAGCCCTCGGGCGAGGGAACGTGGGAGCTTTGAAGTGGCGGTCGGTATCCTCCCGACCTAGCCGCGGATTCGGTAATCAAACATAGGATTAGTCGATATTCTTTACACACGGACCAAAGGGTAAAGAATAGGAATGCTCTATTTGTCACAATACCTTAAAATTATCTATTTAAATTCATTAATCAGCTTAAATTTCTAAACAAGGGAAAGATACTTTTTACGAATAGTTAAGACTTATTTAGCAATTAGTTTAATTTCCCGCACTTTCAATACGTATTAATTTTCTACTTAGTTAAGTTACCTAATTAAAATACTTAGTTTACTTTATTGCGCTCAAATTTAGAAGTCCAAATTTTCGTATACTTATTTTAAAAATTATTATTATTATTTTAAATTAGTTGTTATTTAATTTTCTCTTTCCTCGTGGGATCGATAACGAGGACTCCACTAGAGCCCGTATTACTTGATACGATACGTATACTTGCGTAGCATCCACAACATAAACAATTACAATTCTATACATATAAATAGCGGGGTCAAGTTTTTGACGTCGTTGCAATTAAATTAAAAATATCATAATATAAAATTGTGGGTCACAACCCCCTTTTTATATTCAGTAGGGCGTTAATGCTTGAAATGATTTGATAAATACCACAATTACTACCATCAAGCTCACACACACGTGCGTGCACGCGCGCGCGCACACACACACACTCACATACAACATACTTTAGCTCTCCTTTTTTTTCTCTTGACAGTATAACGATGCTTCAATGAACATCTAATATATGTACATGGATCCAATTTTACATGACATGATACTTATTCTCTCACAAAAAAGGATCATAACTAGAACTTAATTCCACCAGAACAGCTCACTCACTTTACGTAACTATTCTCTTCCACTTCATGTGCTTGAGGCCATGAATCCTCAATAAGAAGCATTAGTAAATTCAAAAGAATCCCCCTGTAAGAGAGCCAAGGCCCTTGGGTGGCAGCCAGCCCATGTTTACTTAGATGTTTATGTGACTGCTCATTGTAGATGTAGCCCAAGTGCCCCTAGGTAAAGGATTGTCCGAACTTGGTAGTGAGTGTGAGTGAGCGAGCTCCCCTTAAGAGTAGTCAAAATTTCCCCGGGCAATGGAAAAACATTCTTGAATGAAATCAATTCACATGACACCATCTTATGACCAAAATATATGTGTAACAAGCCTAAAACCACCCAAAAATCATGTAATTTTGATTTATTCATTCTCTGCTTGTTCTTCCAGCCCTAGTCAAAGAGAAAATAGAATAAAAAAACTAACTGTACACTCATATATTGCTCCCATGGGCTGAAACATATGATGACAATTTTGTGGGCTTGGAAGGCCTATCCTTTCTATTTAGGAGAAGACTCGGTCACCTTTGCTTGTTGAGTTTACTTGCCGAAGTGGCTTGTTGAGCTTTCTTGTTGAAGTGAACTGCGAGTTGACTTGTTGAAGTGACTTGTTGAGCTTTCCATAACTGTTCATTGAGATTTGTAAATCGCCAACATGAATGACATCACTCAAGGATAGACAGACGTCCTTGTTTATTTAAGAGCCACCAGACATCCACGCCTCCATCTTCTCATGAGGACAGTATGGGCGGGCTTTATATTGTACGGTCTATATTTTGATGTTCCCTTTTTCTCTCTAGGCCAGGGGTCCAAAGGGGAGGGCTTAGGGGGAATAGAGATATCAAGTTAGGATCCTCCCACTTTCGGGAGCAGAACTATTATGTCTTCCGTGGTCCTATCTCCTACTAAAGGTTAAGAAATGACGTTTGGGGAAGGGACTTCCACCCATTCCTTCTTCAACACTCATCCCAAAATAAGATTTCTCTTGGGTTATATAAGCTTATGAACAATACCGGACCCTACATCCCCGAAATGATTCAACACATAAACTATTCTTGTTTTGCCCAAGTCAAGTAGGATTCTAAGTCAATTGTCTATTAAACCAAGCCAAATCTTTCTACTTTGATAATACATTTTCTAAATATAAAATGCCATTATGTTTATTTATTTGCATGTTTATAGAAATTCTGCCATAATGATTGTTATAACTATCCAAAAAATGCTTCATAGGAGATAATATTAGCAATAATATTTTGACCACATTATTCTAATATATCTTTACTACACTATTTTAATCAACTTTCCAGGCATTTACATACATACCACCCAATTCCTACGTATTTACTTTTATAACACCTAAATTTTACTCTTTACATTTATACTACCCAAATCTTTCGTATCACAAAAACACCAAGTGAAATGCACACTTTCATGCATTAGCTAAAGTGGCACATATTAATAAATATATAGATTGAAATTTAAGTGTTAGATATGTAAATACATAGGAATTGAGTGATATTATATATACAGAATCTAATGTGCTTCGTGGTTGGCAGTATTCTGAGGAGCGAATCCAACGAAGTAATTCCAAACCCTCTTAAACCGCTCGTTAATAATACGCAGAATCTAGAAAGCTTCATTCTCCACTTTCTCAAAATTTTATTTTATTTTAAGGGCATTTACGTACATAGCACATCTATTTTAGGTATTTACATATCCCACACCTAATCTTTCATATTTACAGATAGAACATTCAAATCTTTGATATCACATCGAACATAACATTAGTATCATTTTACCTGAAAGTATAGGTGTGAGATACATAAGTATATAAAAATTGTGAGCTACATCTGAAAATCTCTCTCTCTCTCTCTCTCTCTCTCTCTCTCTCTATGTAGCCTAAAACTATCGCCTCTTCAAGCCGGAGGGATCACCGTCACCAGAGACGCGCTAGCAACCATGTATCTGTCGAGCCAACGACCACCTTGGTCTGCCATGTTCATTTTGCCGACCGGCCACCATTAGCCAATCGACCATCATAAATAGGCCAAAAGTAGTCCAACCGGTTGGCCACCTTGGCCGGCCAACCCCAGTTGGCTGCCCAACCCTACCAGCCGGACACTCTGGTTGGCTAACCCTTGATCGACCAACCATTTAGGTCGCCCAACAGAAACCAATCAGCCACTTGGGTCTGCCAACACCACCACAAACCGGCAACCTTGGCCGACCACCTCAAGTCAGCTGACCACCCGACGCCGACAAGTTCAGCAACGAGAAAGCTCCAGGTTAATGGATCCAAGCAAGAAAAAGATCAGAGTACCACTTACGATCCACCATAAAGCATGAGTATACTTATAATACTCTATTTCCCCGTCTCTTACTCTCTATAAATAGAAGAATAATAGCATGTATTAAGGGATCTTGAGCCCTAAGCCCGAGGCTCTCTCTCTTATCCCCTATGTAGTTAGCACGCTCCCTTTCTTCCCTCACATGTAACCTTATTTTATGTGGAATAATATGGACGAAAGAGCCCGAAAACACCACACTTTACCACCCAGTGATGCAAGTTTCTCTCTTTCTCTCCCTTTATTTCTCGTTCCCTCAGGTTTCACAATCTATTCCTTTAACATGATAAAAAAAAAGTTTTGGATTTAACATCCTAAAAGGTTTTGTGAGCGTCAATCATGTCGTCAATAAGAGCATTCCGGGTTGGAGAAAGCCCAAAACAAAGAAACAAAAGGAAAAAAAAGAAATTATAAAAGAAAAAAAGACAAAAAGAAAGTGGCAAGACAAAAAGTAAGTGCATCAAAAAAGTAAAATAATAAGAGGAAAATGCAAAAGTGACAAGAGAAAAGCAAAATATTAATAAAAAAAAGAGGAACACAAAGGAAAAAGCAAGAAGAAGGAAGAAAAAATGATACAAAAAGAAAGAAAAAGACAAAAAAATATATCTCTTCATCTAAGCCTCCTCTTTAGGGTGAAAAAATAAACTCTCTCTCTATTGAAAACTCTCATCCGAGATGAGTATTATGAGATCTCTCTTCATTAAAGTCTCTCATCCGGGGTGAGCAACCAAAATTTCTTCTGACACTCAACCTTAAGAAACCTCCAAATCTCATCTTGAAGCTCGATTCATAGTAAATCTATGGAGGTGGTTCCTTGCCAAAAGTGACAAGATTTGCAAAGTGTACGACGCAAATAACCTCGCTAGTGAGTTTTGACCGTTACCTCCATGAAGGTAGCTACAAAATCCACTTATAACCTGATGAAAGGTGCAGCCCGCCGAAGGTGATGTTTCGACAAGTGAAAAAGAGATGAGCAAGGAGTGGGACTTGAGTTAGGAAAGATTTTTATATGTAAAAATCTAAAAAAGAACACTTAACTGATTAATCAAAAACTTGCAAAAGAATTGTTAAAAATCTAAGTAAAGCTAGAGGCTAAAGAAAGAATGTTTTCTGTACTTATGAATTTTTCATTGTTACTGCAACTTCGCTTCCAAGAAATGAAAAACTTGAGAGTTTCATGTATAACCTGAAAATATCTCCTCGTCGAGCGAAGGGATCACCGTCGTCGGAGAGACGCCAACAACCCCATACTTGTCGAGTCAACTACCCTGACCAACCATCTTCATTCAGCCGGCTTGCCACCTAGGCCGTCAGGCACGGCCCGCCGTAAAGTAATCTAGCTGACAGGCCACCTTGGCCGGACAACCCTAGTCGACCAGCCACTTTGGCTGGCCATAAACTAATCGGTCGACTAACCTTATCGACCAACCGGCTAACCATACAGATCGACCAACTCGACTGGCCAACACTTAATGGTTGGCCACCGTGGCCGGCTAACCCCCAATCAGTCGACCACTTCGGTCGACCAACAAAAATCAGTTGGCCAATTGAGTTGACAAACAACATCTAGGCCGACCACCATCAACGACCACCTCAAGCAGGCTGACCACCAGGGCCGTGGTGGCCAACCACTTGACGTCGATGAGTCCAACGATGAGAAAGGTACAAGACAATAGATCCAAGCAAGAAAAGAATCAGAGGGCCCCTTACAACCCACCATAAAGCAATGGTATACTTTTAATATTCTATTCCCCCTCTATTTCTCTGTATGAATAGAAGGTTTTTAGCATGTATTAGGGGATCCTGGGCCCTAGGGCCCTTGTCCCTTAGCATCTATGTCCCTCAGATCCAAGCATGCTCCACTTCGTCCCTTGTAATTACCCTCTATATAATTACTCACTTAGCATATGTTATAACCTTATTTTATGCGGAATAGTAGGGGCCAAAGAATCCGGGAACACCCCTCTTCACCCCTCCAATCAAGTAAGTCGCTCTCTTTCTCATTCGCTTGGGTTTCACGCTCTATTCGTTGGGCACAATCCAAAGAATAGTTTTGGATTCAACAATATTCTGTAGTGTTTTTTTATTAATCTTATGAGGAGATGTATGCTTACGTTTGATGAGCATTATTAATTAAATTTAAGAAATTAGATTTGTTAGGAACCAAAATAAAATTGTAAGAACTGGCTGAAAAATTGTTCTCATCTTCCAAAGCAAGTTTCATAAAAAATGGCAATGTAAAGATAAAAGGGTGTAAAATGTAATGATGTTTAAAGCATATGCGAAGAACATCTGTTATTTTGCATTTAATTGCTTGCTTATTATGATTGTTAAATATATTAATTATTTTAATAATATTTACGTCGTTATGTTGAATTCTGATTTGATTGTCGAATGTGATTTGAAATTTCATTTTTTTTTCGTCGGTTAAACGTCAATCTGATTTAAAAAGTATGGAAGTAAATGAATGAAGATAGGTAACTTCATCATATATATATTTTAAAAGGAACCAATAATTAAATGTAATTACTTTCTAGCCCTGGTGGAAACCTCCAATTGATGAAAAAAAAATTTACATCAGGAGTCTTGATATAAAACTACAACATGACTCCAATCACTGTCTATCACTTGTACAATTCGGCCCCACCGTGTATTAAATTATTTAGATTTTTTATTAAGAGGGGTCGGACTGTACACATGACAGACACTGATTAGAGTCTTGATGCAATTTTGTATCTGGACTTTTGATGTAATATTTTTTCGCAATTGACATGCTTGGGTAAATATTGGGCCTTCCATAGCTCTAAGTGAATTAATGTCTTTTATAAATAATTTGGTATTAAGTTGTTCATGATATAATGCAACTATTTATTGTTTATTTTGACAATTAAATAAATATGAATTAACATTACTTATTATAAAAATTATGTACTATTTTAGTTTATATTAAACATGTTTGGTACGCCATCAAATATTTTTCATCATCAGGCACGAATCTCAAAGCATGACACGAATCTAAATGCAATCTTTTGAGCAAGAAACATTCAAATATTGATAAAAAAGCATTCAGAGCTCCGATTTCAGAAAACTTACAATCAAACCGACCGGCTCGATGAAACATACCTAATGATATCAAGATTAGTCCAATCCGAGTCAAATCAGGCCCGGATCAAGTCATTAAACCACTTTTAGAACATTTTCGGACACATTGGAAGGTCAAATGGATGCCGACGCTAGCAAGCCCATACTCGAATCGAGCGTCTCGACAAGACGAATCTAACGAACCCAAGATCACTCAATTCCGACATCGTTAAGGCCATCAAATGCCCCTTAAACGCCGTCTGATTGAGGGGAGCCTTCTGAACCGTCCGATCGAAATGGCTGCATTAATTGCACCTAGAGGCCTATAAATAGACCCCAACTCTCACATGAGGGGGGAGGAACAAAAATAGAGAGTCTGAAGGCTTGAGAAGAAGAAGCAGCTCTGCATCATCGCCGACCGCCGCCGATCACCATCGATAGCCGTCGACCACCGCTGATCGTCGTGGACCACTGCCGATTGCCGGGGACCACCGTCGATTGTCATCCACCACCATCATCCATATACCGTAAGTCGACGTTGTAATCTACATCATATAATTATCATTTCCCGTCTGTGGGACGAGGGATTTCTGTAAACATCAATCAATAGTGGATTCTCGCGATATGTTTCTTCATCTTCCCGTCCTGGAACACGCTATCCTGCCAACGAGGGGGTTTCAGGTCCTTCTATGGAAGAACGCATGCGAAGAATGGATGAGGCTCAACTGCAGATCTTACAATTTTTACGTGGGACCCAACAACCACCAATGAATGAAACTGGTTTACCATTAAATCCACGTTCTACGAGGAACATGCCCGGAGGAAGTCGTACCGGCCCCCTCCCTAAGAAAGAACACTTCCCATACCAGGTCGTGATGCTGAACTCTTAGACACTGCAAGTTCCACCCATCCATCTCATGCAGCTCACCTAGCACCGCCACATCTCGCTACCATTCCAAATGATGTCATCCGTGACGAATTACGTCGCCTCATCCGAGAAGAGTTCCCCATTGAGAAAAAGGATCGCTTCCACACTCATCATAACATCAATGAATTCTCTCCCTTAGTGAATGCAGTCCTCCAATACCCCATTCCAACTGGCTTCAAGCTGCCGAACATTGACACATATGAAGGGATAACTGATCCCTATGAACATATTGATTATTATCGAACCATCATGCACATTCAAAGTGTCTCTGACGCGCTTCTATGTCAGGTGTTCCCTTCCACTCTTAAGGGACAAGCTCGAACCTGATTCTACTCTCTGCCGGGGGGCACTGTAAACACCTTTAACGAGCTTGCTAGACTATTTGTGGAACAGTTCATAGCAAATCGAAGGATCATTAAGGATTCATCCCATCTCTCAGGAATTCGTCAAAGTGAAGGAGAATCACTCAAAGACTACTTCCACATGTTTTCTACTGAAGCCCGTCAAATTCCAGGAGTAGATCCAGAGTTGTTTAGGGAAGTCTTTCTTAGGGGACTCCGCCCAGGACCCTTCTACTCATCACTCATGCGGGAGACAGTTCGTTCTTACGCTGACCTAGTCCACCGTGTTGAGGCCCAAATCACTGCGGATGAGGCCATCACCGCACATAAGGAACAATTTGAGAAATTTGGGGGAAAGCACAACGGTAACTCCAGAGATAATAATCAATCTTCGCAACGGAGAAAATCTGAACAACCAAAGAATCGTGACCTTCTTCTCCAACCCGCGGGACAACAAACTGAATATCGGCTCAAGAAAGAGTATACACCACTCAACGCTTCGCGTGCTTAACATCTTGATAGCCATTAAAGATGAGCAAAATATTAAGTGGCCTCACCCCTAAAACCTAACTCGGGGAATCGAGAACAATCTTGTCATTTCCATCGAAGTCGTGGCCACACCACTGAAGCATGTAAGCAACTCAAGGAAGAGATTGAAAGGTTAATTAAGTAGGGATATCTTGGTAGATTTGTACAGATTAAACCAGCCGGTACTGATAATGCTCCTACTGGGGGGCAATATACACAAAGGCAGCAAAATGGGGGTCACCCAATCGTAGGCGAAATTCAAATAATTGCTGGAGGCCCGTTGCTTACTGATCAAGTCTTTGTCACTGTACCTGGTGAACCGGTACAGAAGAAATTACGCATCGACTCTATCACTTTTGATGATTCCGATTTGGAAGGAGTTCGAGTCCCTCATCAAGATCCTCTCGTCATTAGCGCAGGAATTGGCGAACCCTGCTATAACGTAAAAAGGATCCTGATAGACAATAGGAGCTCTGTCGATGTCTTATTCTATTCAACTTTCCTTAGTTTGGGATTGACAAGAGAAAGACTTCAACCTGCATCAGGACCATTATATGGTTTTGATAATCGACCAGTAAGGGTCGAGAGAACAATAAATCTCCTTGTTATCATGGGTAATTTTCCTCGATAGATAACTTGCTCTGTACAATTCATCATTGTCAAATCAGAATCAACATACAATGCAATCTTTGGAAGACCCCTGCAATCCATTTTTGGCATCGTGACTTCTGTGCTACACTTGAAGCTCAAGTTTCCAACCCCAGTAGGGATATGCATCGTACGAGGAGATCAACAGATAACACAATCATGTTATCTCAGACAAGCTTAGCCACGCCCATTAGTGACACTTAGCATCGAAAACTTTGATCTTCGAGATGAAGAGGTATCTCAAAGAGCTTCTCCCGTAGAAGATTTGGTTCATATCCTGCTCTCTAATGAACACCCGTCAAAAACAGTGCAGCTTGGTTCCTTACTCTCTGATGAGCAAAGGTCAGAATACGTAGCTCTCATCCAGAGAAACCAAGACATTTTTGCATGGACCCCAGCTGACATGCCCGGAGTTGATCCTGAGATAATTATGCACTGTTTAAAGGTAGATCCAACTGTTAAACCGGTGATCCAAAAGAAACGCAATTTTGCCCCAGATCGCTTACAAGCTATTGAACAAGAAGTCAACAAGCTTCTTGAAGCAAAGTTCATACGGGAAGTACACCACCCTACATGGCTGGCCAATGTCGTCATGGTGAAAAAAGCTAGTGGTTCATGGAGAATGTGTGTCGACTATACAGACCTCAATAAAGCTTGTCTGAAGGATAACTTTCCTCTCCCGCGCATAGATCAACTCGTTGATGCCACGTCTGGGCATCAAATGCTTAGCTTTATGGATGCATACTCGGGGTACAATCAAATAAGGATGAACCCAGTAGATGAGGAGGCCACCTCTTTTCAAACAGATAAAGGCTTATACTGTTATCAGTTTATGCTTTTCAGATTAAAAAACGCTGGTGCAACTTATCAACGTCTCATGAACAAGGTCTTCAGAAATCTTCTCGGGCGTACAATGGAGGTTTACGTTGATGACATGCTAGTAAAAAGCTTGGAAGCATCTCAACACATTTCTCATCTGGAGGAGTGTTTTCAACTCCTTCGTCAATATGATTTGCGACTTAACCCGACTAAATGTGCTTTCGGGGTCACATCGGGGAAGTTTCTAGGGTTCATGGTTAGTCGTCGTGGAATTGAAGCAAACCCAGAAAAAATCAAGGAGCTAAGAGATATGGTGCCTCCGAGGAACATCAAAGAGGTGCAACGCTTGAATGGTCACACTGCTGCTCTTTCCCGATTCCTAGCTTGTTCTGGGGACAAGTATCTTCCGTTCTTCAAGATACTTAGGGGCGCTCGAAACCCTGGTTTTCAATGGACAGATGATCGTCAGATCGCTTTCGAACAACTTAAGGCATATCTGGCTTCGCCGGCCCTTCTCTCAAAACCCGTCCAAGGGGAGATGTTATATATTTACTTGGCTATTTCACCTCACGCAATAAGCTCTGTCCTTGTCAGAATATAAAATTCAATCGAGAAACCAGTATACTACGTCAGCAAGATTCTCTCCGATACAGAAAGTCGTTATCCAATATCGAATAAGACTGCGTTAGCCCTGGTATTCTCAGCAAGAAGACTTCGTCCTTATTCTAGACTCACACTATCAGCGTTTACACACAACTCCCTTTGAAGGTTATCCTACAAAAACCAGAAGCATCGGGAAGATTAGTAAAATGGTCAGTAGAATTGGGAGAATTTGACATTCATTACCTACCACGACCAAGCATCAAATCACAGGTGTTGGCTGATTTTGTGGTGGAATGTACAATGCCTACCTCTATTGAACCGCCTGTTTCTCCTCCACAGTCAGCCCAGTGGACACTATACGTGGACGGAGCATCCGGAAACTTGGGAGTTGGTGCAGGAATATTACTCATCTCCCCGAAGCAAGACATCTTGGAGTACGGGCTTCACTTAAAATTTCCAGCCACCAATAATGTTGTCGAATACGAAGCACTTGTCGCCGGATTAAAACTTGTCATCGACTGTGAAGTACAAAACATGATTATCTACACTGATTCTCAACTCATCGCATCTCAAGTAGAAGGAGAATTTGACACTCACAACTCACAACTAGTGCAGTATCTTAGTCTAGTCAAAACACTTCTCGCCTGAATTGACACATATCAGGTCATTCACAGACTTCGGGAGCATAACACCCGCGCTGATGCCCTCTCCAAGCTTGCAACATTAACAACTGGAGACCTCTATAAAAAAAGGTGTATTGAGGAGATACATTTTCCTAGCATCCAAGGCCCATGGGTGATACCGTCCATGGATGATCCTAGAGAGCCATCTTGGATGGATCCCATCATTTCTTTCCTTCAAGATGGAACATTGCCAAATGATTCTACAAAATCAATTCGTCTCCGACGCATGGCTGCCAACTTCATCCTTATTGGGGATGAGCTGTATAAGAAGGCATTTGTAGGTCCATACCTCAAATGTCTTCCTCCATCTGAAGGTGATTACGCTCTATGAGAGGTTCATTTTAGGATATGTGGGGAGCATCTTGGAGGTAGGGCTCTCTCTCTGAAAATAATGAGACAAGGTTTCTATTGGCCCACGATTAAGCAAGATGCATTATAATTTGTGCAAAAATGCAAGAATTGCCAACTACACTCCAATCTTACACATGCACCGCCGGTAGAACTTACATCATTTCGAGTCCATGGCCTTTCGCTCGATGGGGGTAGATATCATGGGGCCATTTCGATAGTTCTTGGACAACGTAAATTCATCATCTTAGTCGTCGACTACTTCACCGAATGGGTAGAAGCGGAGCCACTTGCTAAGATCACCGAAACGAAATGTTAAACGGTTTGCTGGAAAAATATCATACGTACGCTCGGGCTTCTGCAAAGATTATCAGCGACAATGGAACTCGATTCCCTGGAAGGATCTTCACGTCATTCCGCAAGGATCTTCACATTCAGTTAGTGCACACTCCCGTGGCGCATCCCCAAACGAATGGGCAGACAGAGGTAACAAATCGAACAGTGCTAAAAGGGTTGAAGACTCGTCTTAAGAAGGCTGGAGGGCAGTGGGTTGAAGAGTTGCACAACGTCCTCTGGGCCTATCACACCACCGCACGAACTCCAATCGGGGAAACTCCATATAACTTATGTTTCGGCACCGAGGCTGTCATCCCTGTTGATATCGGAGTTCCAAACCCACGAGTTAAAACTTTCAACTCAAATAACAATGAAGAAAAGCTCCGACAACAATTAGATTTTCTCCCATAAATACGCGATGTGGCCCACCTCAGAGCTGCTTCATACACCAAAGAGTTGCTCGCCATTTCAACCGAAGGGTTAAGCCTCGACCTATCTCCATTGGTGACTTGGTCTTGCGTTGTATTGAAGCCGCTGGTCATGGTCCCCAACGCAACAAATTATCCCCTCTCTGGGAAGGCCCATATGTCGTGGCAGCCATGATCAAGCCTGGAACCTTCAAACTCAAAGATTCAGATGGGAAAATACTGCCCCGAACTTGGAATGCTGAAAACCTTCGCAAATACTATCAGTAACACACCAGTTTTATAATATGTTTGTTAGTAATGTATCTCAAACTTAATACTTGCTTTATTTATAAAAGAGAATATTTTTAAAGTATAACGACTCATCCATGAGTCACTTTCTGCTCTAGACCCGAGAAATACACAACTCCAGTTGTATCTTAGTTAGAGCATGACCGATCCCAGGGGGATTTGGTTTGACCTCTTCCATAAGAGTTAACATCGTAGATTTTTCACTCCGATAAATAACTTTGGATAGGTTAACAGTCCTTAGTGGACTACACTTGATCCCTTCCACACAGGTTTATAAGCGAGAAATGCTCCAACAAACAACCTCGGATGGGTTAATAAATCCTCGGTGGACTTCCGTTGACTCTGTTCATACAGGTTAAACATCATCAAGTAAAACTCTGATACATAGCCTCAACCAAGCCAAAGGTCATTAACGATTTATCCCCACAGTAACTCTCCCACATGTTAGAATTTTTGAGATATATTTATCCACTGTGGAATAAAAAGAAAACATTTTTCAACAATATCATAGAAAAGAAGAGAATGTACTCGGGGGGCAAATAGCTAACAGAATCAGATAATTAAACAAAATAACCAACATGCTTCACTCGTACAATATTATTACAACAATTAGTAAGGTCCAACCAATGTGACAAAAGCAACATGCTACAAGCATGAAAGGAAGAATAGAACACTAATTGACGTCAACATTCTCCTCTGCCCCCTCTTCATCATAGAAATGTACTTTCCTCAATTCACTCTCTATGTCTTCACCGTCAGAATCTGAGAAAGAATCCTTTGAAGCTTGGCTAGGAGTAAGCCCTTCCACTGCAATTCCTGTTCGACGTTGCACCGCTCGACTCCCCTTCATAAAACCTAAGATGAATCCTTTCTCGGTGAACCACTTTTGATGCTCCTTCACCTCAACATCAAGCATCCGATCACGAGCCTCTTGAACATGGTCTCGAATGATAGTCTTAAACTCTAACGAGTTCTTGAAGTCCTCAACCACTTTACGCTGAACTTCTGAAGCATCAACTTCTTTTGTAGACTTTAAAAGTCGAATATCCTCTTCTTGGGCTAACACCGTCGACTTAAGATTTTTCACACTCTTATTACTTTCGCGGAGGCTAGCTCGTGCTTCCACCAACCCCTCCCGGGTTTTCTCCAGATCCTGAAGCTGCAATGAGAGGGAGGTTGCCATTATTGAAAGTTACATCCCGCACTCTGTCAGCTGTGATTCCGAGAGATGTAATTTTTTCAACTTGCATTCATACCGACGCTTGTACTCGCCTTGGAAATATTTAATCTTAACGAACTCGAAATTCCGGTTTCTCGGTGCCGGTGCTGACCTCTTCGAATTTCCATCATGTTATCCACCTAAAAAAAAGAAATTTGGATCAGATATATAAAGTAATACAGTAGCAGAAGATAAAGGGAACTTACCAAACTCTCGGCTTCCAGGAGCCCAGTACATTCATGAGATAAGACATTCTCAGGAATACGAATAGTCGAAGGACTTGGCAAGGGATCTCGCAATGCTGTAACTTTCTTTTGTTTTTGAGGCAATATTTCACAGTCATCGCTCATTGGAAGCTGCTTTAAGGATTCTGCAGAGGCTAGCTCGGAAGGTCGTTTCTTAGATTTCTTTAATATCATAGCCGTAGACCGTTCTGGTTGGAAAGAAAGCTTGACTTTGAATAATGATTCCTCACTCACAAATTCGTAAATGTATTGCGTCTCGAACAACATCTCCTTAAAATCATGAAATCCCAACATCTGCAATATTCCCTCTTCGGTAGTCTGAAGAGAGACAGACAACTGTTAAAACTTTTCTTGCCTCTCACGGAGCCCCAACCATTCTTTGTAAAGAAAAATCTTACGGACCATTGTCGTATTAGTTCCTTTAAGCGAAAATCCAACATCTTTTGCTTAAAAATTATACGACCATG
This sequence comes from Papilionanthe hookeriana x Papilionanthe teres, assembly GCA_022702705.1. NCBI lineage: Eukaryota > Viridiplantae > Streptophyta > Magnoliopsida > Asparagales > Orchidaceae > Papilionanthe > Papilionanthe hookeriana x Papilionanthe teres. The sequence continues at coordinate 16,680,973 of CM040437.1, read as the reverse complement.
TGTATTGCTAAAAAACCCGCACAGTCGTGCCAAAATTACCGGAGTTAGCGTCAACCCACGGCTCCTGAAGAAAACAGTCAATCCAATAATTCTTGTCACCACCCGACAAGACAACTGAGCAATCGCAAACACCGAACATTTTCATTATTTCGATAAACTCGGAGTGCGGGTGGAAATCGAAGACCAGCTCTCAAGGCTGCCTTGTGAACAACGACGTATCCCGAAGGAGGAGAATACGCTCGATCATTTGAAGTTGGCAATTTTACCACCATATCGGTCGGAAAGTAATACTTCTTTCGAAAAAATATTAATTTGCTCTTCGTCAAAATTGATATGACATCCTCTGGGTTCTGACTTTTCCTTTGGTTCTCAGTAGAACTTGGTTTTCGAATTGCCTTCATTTCCGCAACGCTTCGCAGTACCGGTACGCCGCAACATTTCACGGCAATGGTTCGCCGCAATGCTTCGCAACAACGGTATACCGCAACGCTTCACGACAACCGTTGGCCGCGATGCTTCACAACAACGGTTCTCCGCAACACTTTTCCGCAACTCTGCACTGCAACACTTTTCTGCAACTCTGTGCCGCAACTCTGCACCGCAACTTTGCACTGCAACTCTTCGCTGCAACTCTTCACCGCAACTCCTCGCCGCAATACTTTGTCACAACTCTTTGCTTCTCTGCAAATCTTCTACACAACACGGGGTGGCTTTCTCCTTCTCCTCACTTGTGGTTTTTCCTCTCATCTATGACCTCTATTTATAGGCTTGAGATGAGACAAAACATTAAAAAAATAATAATAATAAATAAAAACTTTTTCATTTTTGGCCCTTCAAATTCTGCATTTATATGTGAAATTAATTAAAATCTTAAATACAAAAACAACTTTTCACATTCTCTATTTTAATCTCTTCATATTCTCTGTTTTAATATATCTATATAAATATAACATGTTATATAATATAATCACTTTTTAGTGGTAGGTTTTTGAAATTTAAATAGACCATAACTTTATCACAATATTTAATTAACTAGTTAATTGCTTTATCTCCTAAAATTCTCTCACTCGGATCACTTTTGGATCAGCTTCCATCTCTTCGAATTCTAGTAGGCTGGCCAACTCTCCATATTCTGAATTTATTCTTGCTCAATAATGGCTAGGCCCGCCTGTTCAAATTCGGGCCAACTGCTTGGCCTCTTCAGCTTCAGCTTCGGCTCGCCTGGCATTCGGGCTTGGCAGTATTTGGGCCAACTGCTTGGCTTGTTCAAATTCGACCCGATTCGCCCGTCTGTTCAAATTTGGGCCAATTTCGTCTCTTCAAATTCGGGCTAACAGACGGGCAAAATTTTAGACTGCCAGACTGGGTATGATAAAAAATTTTATTCTCTGTCGAACACAAGATTTGAACCCGAGATCTCTCATATACAGTAAAAGACACCAACCATTTATATAAATATAAAAAATATTCTTATACTAGAAAGAATGAAATAACATATTTATGCTTCAAATATTGATATTTTTGGATGATAAAAATGGTCTCGCCCTAAAATAGAGGGGCAACTGATACGCCATCAAATATTTTTCATCAGTAGGCACGAATCTCAATGCATGACATGAATCTCGATGCAATCTTTTGAGCAAGAAACATTCAAATCTTGATAAAAAATCATTCAGAGCTCCGATTTCAGCAAACTTATAATCAAACCGACCGGTTCGATGAAACATACCCAATGATATCAAGATTAGTCCAATCCGAGTCAAATCAAGCCTCGATCAAGTCATTAAACCACTTTTAGAAAATTTTCGGACACATTGGAAGGTCAAATGGATGTCGACACTAGCAAGCCCATACTCGAATCGAGCGTCTCGACAAGACGAATCCAACGAACCCAAGAATACTCAATTCCGACATCGTTAAGGCTATCAAATGCCCCTTAAACGCCGTCTGATCGAGGGGAGCCTTCTAAACCGTCCGATCGAAATCGGTGCGTTAATGCACGCCGAGCGCTATAAATGGACCCCAGACTCTCACATGAGGGGGAGGAACAAAAAATAGAGTCCGAAGGCCGAGAAGAAGCAGCTCTGCATCATCGCCGACCGCCGTCGATCACCATCGATAGCCGTCGACCACCGCTGAACGTCGTGGACCACTGCCGATCGCCGGGGACCACCGTCGATTGTCGTCCACCACCATCATCCATATACCGTCAGTCGACGTTGTAATCTACATCATATAATTATCCTTTTCCGTCACGTGGGACGAGATTCTATGCATCGTCAATCAATAGTGGATTCTCGCAAGCTAGGCGAGCGCCGTGGTTTTCCCTTTACGGGTTTTCCACGTAAAAACTTACGAGTCATCGCTTGTTCCCTTTTAAATCATGTGCGTCTATGATTCATCGTACAACACTGAGACGATATTTTGTTACTCTACCGCCGCGAATTTTCTATCACGCATCAATGTTATTGTAATTATTTGTAAACTTCTCAAGGTTATTCAAAGTCTTTTAAATATCCTCATGTTTTTCTTTGAAGAAATTTACATATATACTACACAATTCTTATCTATTTGCATATCTAACACTCACATTTATACTTGAAAATATACAATTTACTTTTAGATAGTAGGTGATGGTGATATTTTTGATATGATGTTAATGATTTTGGTGGTATGCATGCAAATATTAGTTTTTTGGTGTTAGATATGTAAATAATAAGAATTGTGTGGCATATATGTGAATGTCTCTTTTCTTTTTTTATGTTAAAAAATAAACATTTCAATAAACACATCAACCTTCATCTCACTCTTGATTGATGCTGTTCTAGATAGATAAAATATTATTTACTTACGCATCTAAAGTTTAATTTTCTTTTACATTTATACCACCTAAATAATTCACATCACATCGAAAGATATTATTATCTTAGCTTTTTAAAAGTGCTATACACTTTCATACATAGGTAAGGCAAGGCGTCATATATGTGAATTAAAATTTAGGTGTTAGATATGTAAATACTTGAGAAATAGGAGGTATATAATTAAATGTTCAACTACAGAAAGAGAAATGTTTATAAAGCGCCACTGTCTTCATTTGTGCACTAAGTTTGTCAAAGTAAAAAAGTAAGGACGATTACAGTACTAATTGTTAAATGAGGGTGCGAATGAATAAGGCCACAGCAATTAAACTATAAAAATACAAAATGCCAAGTAGTGCTGCACATTAAATTCTTGGCGCCCACCAAACTCATCTCACAAAGTGGCAGTTATCTTTAATGATACACCGCTAAGAGAAAGAAGCATAAGAAATTAGCCTGAATTCTCTTAGTGATGAACACGTCAGCAGTCTTTAAATTTATGGAAGGTTGACACATATATTCCTTTTAATTTTTATGTATTTACATTAACTAACACCAAACTTTAATATTTTCATATTTATTATCTATGCATGAAGCTTTATATTTCACTTTAATGTTTTCATATTTGTCACCTCATAATTAAAGGGAAGTACGCAAGATCAGATACAATGATTTTTCATCGATAATAGTCATAGTCTGGCTATAATGAATGTTGTTCCCAATGATGGCAGGCTACAAGGTTTGTAGTCAATTATTATGAATGCAGTAGTTTGTCGTGGTATGTTGTAGATGGTGGTTGTATAGCCACCTTGTCACATAGGCCATAGTTTAAAGTCATGATAGTAGTTGGTTATATGGGCCCATAGGCTATAGTAAGATGCTATAGGACATATGAGCCATGTAGGCTGTAGTTGGTCACACAGGCGGTAGTGGTGAGTGGAGATGATGTTCATAGGCCGCATGGGTTGAAAGCAGGAGTTACACAAGCTGTGGACCACATAGGCTGTAGTTAGTCGTGTAGCCGTAGTGGTGAGTTGTGATAATATCTGTAGGCCACATGGACTAGAGTAAAGAGCTGCTCAAGTTGTGGACCATGTAAGTCGTAGTTGGTTACATTGGTCATAATACTGAGATGTGATGACGCTTATAGGCTATAAGGGCCATAGTTAGTAGCTACAAAACCCGTATACTACATAAGCCATAGTGGTGAGTTGCAATGTAAGTTCTAATTGGTCATGTAGACCATAGTGCTGAGCTGTGATGATGTTTGTAGGCTGTAGAGGCTAGAGTTTGGAGTTGCATGAGCTACAAGCCACGTAGAAAATAGTAGGTCGTATTGGTAAGCTGTAATGACGTCTCAAGGCTATAGACGCTGGAGTCTAAAACTGCAAAAGCTACAAACCATGTTGGTCGTAGTTGATCACATAGATCGTAGTGATGAGTTGTGATGATGTATCTAGGCCATAGGGCTGATAGTTTGGAGCCGCACAAGCTGCGGGGAACGTGGGTCGTGATTGGTCACGTAATTAATATTGGGGAGATGTGATGACCTCCGTAGGTGGCAGAGGTAAGAGTCAGGATATGCATGAGAGATGAGCCACATATACCGTAGTGGTTAGTTGTGATGATTTTGTAGGCCGTAGAGGTTGGAATCAAGAGCAGAATGAGCTGCGAACAACATAAACCATAGTGGTGAGCTCTGACAGCGTCTGTAGGCCACAGGGTATGTAGGCTGCATTGTTACACGATCTTAGGGGTGTATTGTTGCACCGTATTCGGGGTGTACTTTAATATAACCATTAGTAGGCGTCGTTGCACCATATATAGGGTGCGTTGTTATACCAACATTGGGGTGTGTCACTACACCATACTCAGAGTGTGTTGCTACACCGTCTTCGAGAAGAATTGTTGCACTGTATATAGGCTGCATTATTACACTGTCTTCGGGATGTGTCACTACACCGTACCCTGGGTGTGTTGTTATGCCATCTTCTAGAGATGTTGTTGCACAGTATGTGGGGTGCGTTATTATACTGTCTTTAGGGTGTGTCATTACACCATATTTAAAGTGTGTTGTTACACAATTTTTGGGAGGTGTCGTTGCACTATATATGGGGTGCGTTGTTACGCAGTCATTAGGGTGTGTCACTGCACCGTACTTGGGTTACATTGTTACATCGTCTTCAGGAGGCTTCCTTGCACCATATGTGAGATATGTTGTTATACATTCATCGTTGTTACATCGTTATTGGGTGTCACTACACCATATTCGAGGTGCGTTATTGTAGCATATTTTTTGTGTGGTGTTACATATTAGTCCGCCAAATGTTTCATTTTTTTACAACCTACATTGGGATTCTGTAGTGCACATTATGACTTCACAAGGGACTTTATGATACACTTAAAAAATACCTATTTTATGATTTATTTATGATTCAATTCTTAAGGATATTATGCTTTAATGAAAGGTATTTTTATGTTTTTGGACGTAGGTGATAAAAAAAGAGTTCAAGAAGGAAAAAGGAGCAAAAATGAGCAAAAATAGAGTTTAAAGAGCAAAGTTGCCGAAATTTTAGGTCTGGCGCCTAGGCGCCAGAATCCGACACCTAAGCTCCAGTTCGATACTGAAGCAGATAAGATTTTTGAAGATTTTGGGCAGTTATTTTGATGGTGTTAAGAAGTTATCAGACCTTCTAGAAGACTGGAAGTTACTCCTAATACATAGGACATGTGATACAATGCATCTGGACACGGGAAAATAGTTTTAATCGCGAAGAGGTGCGAAGACTTGGTCACGGACTCTGGCGCCTAGGCGTGATAGTTACCTTCTAGAAGATACATTGTATTTAGACAAATTTTGAAGATGTGCCTTAAGCAACCCGTGGTCAAATTCAGAGTTCTATAAATAAGAGTCAATTCTACAGAGAAAAGTGCCCCTTCTAGCACCATATAGCCCCCACACATCCTTTAGTCCCCCTCTAGCATCCAAACACTTTTAGGGAGCCACTTTCTTTAATATTTAGTGAGTTTATTTTGAGTATTACTACTCAATTCCTTGAGTAGTAAGTGTGAGTTTTCAAGTATTGTTGCTGTTGAAGTCTTGTACCTTGCATTGGAGTCAGTAAGAGTCAGCGGATCACTTGAAGGAACATTCCAGATAAGTATTTGTAACTTGGTTCAAAGTTTTATAAATATGTTTTGTTGTGTGAATTCGATGTGTTACGAGTAGTTAGTTTTCTTTCTCCTTTCAACTATGAAAAAATAATAAGATAATTAAATTTTGTTGGAGAATTTAACTTAAAATATTTATAAAAATTGTGATGATATTAATACCTGATCATAATTTACTTTTTAAACTAGCCATTTAAATTGTTAAAACCTGTTGAAGAATTCTGAGACCTATCCGGAGATGAATTTTTAACTTGTAGATATCACATGAATCATTGGGTAATCAAAGGCTATATGCGGGTATTCAAGGTAAAGTGCAAATAAATAGGAATATATTGTTTATTGGGTGTAGAATTGATTAGTTTTTAGAGTGACAGACTAAAATCTAATAATTTGGTTTATAGAAAGGGAACGGGTTACTGGTAGGGCCGACCATAGCCACCCTTAGACATCTAGAAGTGTGAGCCTAGATTAACCAATTCTACTAATAATACATCATAAACTGATCTATAGATTAGCCAATATTCTTTATACTATCGAGCGAAGGTGAAGAATAAGAATGCTTCTATTTGGCACTATACCATAATCTAAGTTCTCCACAAATGATAATTATTCTAAAAAGTCTTGGATTAGTTGAAAAGGAGAAAGTTGTTTTATTTATATTTGCATTAATCTTTACTTTATTACTGCTTACTTACATTTAGTAGAAATTTTAATAAATTTAAAAATCTGAATTTTGAAAAGAAATAAAAATAATAATTACTTTTAATTTGAAAATCTAAAATATTTCTTAAATTAATTTTCTCGTAATCTTCCATGTGAGATCGATAACCAGGACTCTAATAGAGCCATGTATTACTTGAAGCGATACGTATACTTACGTTTGAAATTGTGACTTTTACAGAAAATTATAATAAATATTTAAACATAAATTCATAAATTCTTACATAAGTAAAGGTCGGGCATACATCACTTCACTGCAAAGAGCTGATGGTGGGTAAAGGCGGCAGCAATTAGAGTAGTTTGGAGGCAATGATAACTAGAGTCCGTAAGCAGTGTTGGCCGGAGTTGGGTGGTGTTGAAGGCTAGGATGGCAGGAGGCAGAGGTGATCAGAGTTGGAGGCATTGGTCGGATCTACGATGCAGAAGCGATGCTGAACTCCAGTTCCTCTTCCAAGCTTCAACCTTTTTTGGCTCCAAGTCTCTCCCTTGTTCAGGGTCTCTTGCTACGATTCAAAGAGATTGGACAATTAACCTGGGAAGCTAATCGTAACCAAGGAGATTGATCGATCGAGCCGAAGCAGTCGATCGAACCAAGAGATCAGACGATCGAGCAGCTGTAACGAGCATATCGAAAGAGATTGAGAGATCGAGATGGGGAGCTTGATCAAAACTAAGTGATCGGACAATCTAAGAAGGACAACGATCCTATTGAAAAAGATTGGTCAACCGAGTTGTGGCAGCTGATGGAATTAAAGATATCATAAAATCGAGCTGGGTTAGCAACCATATCGAAAGAGATTGGTCGATCAAACTGGGGCAGCTGATCGAACCAAAGTGACCGAATTATCAAGCTAAGACAACTATTGATCGAATCGAAAAGATAGGCTGATCGAACCCAAGAGATTGGACGATCGAGCTGGGGTTGTGATCGTACCGAATTGGATTGGTCGATCGAGTTAGGGTGGCGATTGAAACAAAAAGATTAGTTGATTGAGCTGGAGCGGCAATCATACCGAATGAGATTGATTGATCGAGATGGGGTGGCCAATCAAACCAATAAGATTGGATGATCGATCCGAGACAACGATCATATCGAAAGAGAATAGTTGGTCGAGCCGGGGAGGCCAATCAAAATAAATTGATCAGAAGATTGAGTCAGGCAGTGATCGTACTGAAAGAGATTATTGATCACATCGAGTGGCCGATCAAACTAAAGTGATCAGAAGATCGAGGAAGGATGGAGATCGCATCAAAATAAATTTTTCAATGAGTTGGGGTGGCCGATCGAACCAAAGTGCTCACGCGATTAATATAGTAATTATGCAAAACATGATAAATGAGCATGCAAGCCACACAACCCAATGCATTGAACGACATGTCAAACTCGTCCTACCGACTTCTCATAAGATCTTGGGTTGAACTAATGGAGAGGTGTACCAACACCATATTGCACGAGGCAACATGATGTTACGTCCGTTTGCCCCACATGAAATCGAAGGTATCTCGTGAGGAGGACACGCTATGGCCAAAAGAATAAAGATCAATGAAATTTCTTCATTTGCTTGAATGGTCGGTTTAAAGTGTTCATCGAATGAAGTTGCCAAAATAAATGGTGATATTAATACAATCTCGACTTATAGGATTTTGGAACTAGGTATTAGAGAGGAAATCACTCATATTAGTGAGGGTAATGTCCATAAGAAGGCTTCTGATCCATGAAAAAAATACCCATTTTTATGCCTTGATTTTTATCAAATTTTTAAGGATATTATGCTTTAATGAAAGGTATTTTTGTGTTTTTGGATATAAGTGATGGAAAAATGTTCAAGAAAAAAAAAGTGAAAAAGGAGCAAAAAGGAGCAAAAAGGAGCAAAAATGGAGCAAAAATGCAAAATTGTCAAAATTATTGGTCAGGCGCATAGGCACCAGAATCCGGCGCCTAAGCGCCAGCTCGATACGGGATCTGTCAAGATTTTTGACGACTTTTGGACGGTTATTTTTACGGTGATTGCGGTTATTGTACCTTCTAGAAGACTGGCAGTTGTTCCTGGTTTATAGGACATCTGATACAATGTATTTGGACACTTGGAAATGGTTTTAATCGCGAAAAGGTGCGATCCAAAGTGAAGGGGTGTGAAGAACTGGACGCAGATTCCGGCGCCTAGGCGCCGGTCTCGGCGCCTGGCGCCAGACACACATTCTAGAAGATTCATTGAATGTGGACACATTTTGAAGAGGTGCCTCAAGGCAACCCTTGAAGCCTATAAATAGGAGGGTACTCCTTCAGAGAAAAACGCCCCATGGCCCCATGGCCCCATACGCCCCATTAGAGAGAGAGAGAGTCTAGAGTCCATCTACAGAGAGAAATTAGATAAATATTTTAGGGCCACTTTTATTAATTAGTGAGTTTATTTAGAGTTTGTATTGAGAGTTTAAAGAGTTGGTGCTTTTGAAGTTTATTTTCTTTGGAGTCGGAAGAATTCGGAGGTTCGATGAGAGAAACACTTGAGATAAGTATTTGTAATTTTATTCAAAGTTTCATTATCATGTTTTGTTGTTTAAATTCAATGTGTTACGAGTAGTTAGTTTACTTTCTCCTTTCAATTATGAAAAGATAAATAAGATAATATAAAATTCGATGGAGAATTAAAAATTATTTATATTTTAAAACATTGTGATGATATTAATACTGAATCTTCATTTACTTTACAAATTGATCACTTGTATTGTTAAAATCTGTTGAAGAGTTTTGATACCTAGAAGGAGATGAATTCTTAACTAGTAGATATCACATGAATCCTTGGGTAGTCGAAGGCCTTGTGCGGGTTATTCGAGGTGAAGTGCAAATAAATAGGAAGATATTACATAATGGGCGTAGAATTAATAAGTTTTTAGAGTGACAGACTAAATTCTTGTGATTTGGTTTATAGATAAGGAAAGGGTCACTAGTAGGGCCGACCATAGCCACCCTTGGACATCTAGTAGTGTGAGCCTAGATTAACCCATTCTACTAACAATACATCCGGACCTTATCTATAGGCTAGCCAATGTTCGTTACACCTGGATCAAAGGGTAAGGACTATGAATGCTTCTATTTGGCACAATACCATAAATTTATATTTTCCACGAATGTTATCATTATCTTGGAAAATCTTGGATTAATTGAAAGGAAGAAAGTTGTGTTCTTATTGCTATTTACATCAATCATTTCATTACTGCTTTATTATTGCATCTTTCATTACTACTTTATTATTGCATCTAGTAAATTAAAAATATCAAATTTATAAACTATAAAAGAAACACATAAAAATAAAATTAAAATATTTAAAATCCATAACTCACTCCTCGTGGGATCGATACTGGGAGCTTTGTTTCAAAGCCCTATATTACTTAATATAATACGTATACTTGCGTAGTACCTCTAGTGTGTAAAATATTTTCAATAAAATTATATTTGTATACACTAGTTGCTATTATTATCTATTACATAAATTTGAAAGCATTAATTATTATATTTGTTATCAGCGGATTGCGGGTCAAGTTTTTGGCGTCGTTGCGGGGGATTGAATTTTTAGTACGCATATATATAGCATTTGGGTCAAGTTTTTGGCGTCGTAGCCCGGGGAGGAGCGGAGTCAAATTTTAAGATTTTAAATATTTTTATTTTATTTTATTCATTTTCTTTTATTGATAAAATACCAAAAAAATAAAATAATATATATATAATTTTTTTTTTATATAAGTAGAGATTTTATTTCTTGTTAATATACTTTTTATGTGTAGTGCTGGATCTGAAGGATTATTACCTTTAGATTCTGAATTAGAAAGAACTATTAAAAGAATTAAAAAATGAAAACAAACTAAAAAAAATCAAGAGATGGCTAATTTACATAACAATTCACAAAATCCAATTGAAATTAATGAACAAAATGTTTACAAACCATTAAGGGATTATGTTAACCCTACAGTTGATGAACTTCATAGTAGTATTCAAATACCTACTTTAGATGCTAATTCTTTTGAGCTTAAACCATCTATCATTCAAATGGTTCAAAATAATCAATTTGGAGGAACACCAAATGAGGATCTAAATTTACACCTTGCTAGTTTTTTAGAACTTTGTGCTAACTTTAAATATAACAATGTTTCTGATGATGCTATTAAACTTAGACTCTTTCCTTTTTCTTTAAGAGATAAAGCAAAGAAGTGGTTGAACTCATTAGCAACGAGTTCTATTAAAACATGGACTGAAATGGCACAAAAATTCCTTGCTAAATATTTTCCTCCTTCTAAAACTGCTAAATTAAGAAATGATATTACTTCATTTAGTCAATTTAACGGGGAAACTTGGGAAATATTTAAAGAACTATTAAGAAAATGTCTTCATCATGCTTTACCTGATTGGTTAATTATTCAAACATTTTATAATGGTTTAATTGGATCACTAAAATCAATTATTGATACTGCTGATGGAGATTCTTTAATGTCTAAATCATTTGAAGAAGCTTATACTTTAATTGAAGAAATGACTAATAATAATTTTCAATGGCCTTCTAAAAGGATTAATCTTAAAAGAATGTCAAGTATTCAAGATAACGAAGCCTTTTCTATCTTAGCTTCACAAGTAGCTGCAATATCTAAGAAATTGGATAATTTTGCCATCAACATATCACATAACAACTCATCTAATATTGAAGATTCTCAAACTATTGAAACTTTTCAAGATATTGCTAGTAAAAATAATCCGTATTCAAACTATTATAATCCTGGATGGAAAAATTACCCTAATTTTAACTGGAATAATTAACAACAACAATGGGATAATAATCAATCCTATCCAACTGGAAATTAGAATAATCAAGTAAATTTAAATTATAAACCACCTGGATTTAATAATCAACAGAAAAAGTTATCAATAGAAGAATTAATTTTACAAATGAGTAATCAATTACAAAATCAAAATACTGCTATTCGTAATATTGAGAATCAAATGGGACAAATCGCTAATTTAATTAATTACAGACCTCCAGGAACACTTCCTAGTAATGTTGAAATTAATCCAAAAGAAACTCGAAAAGAACATGAACATGTTAGAGCTGTACAACTTAGAAGTGGAAAGGAATTAAAAGAAAGAATGCAAAATGAAATTGAAAAAGAGATTGAGGTTGAAGAGATTGAAAAACCTAAAGAAACACCTTCTCCTATCAAGATCAAACTAATATTTCTATTAATGTGGAAGTTGAAAAACCACCACCACCTTTTCCTCAAAGATTAAAACAGCAGAAGCTTGATCATCAATTTTCTAAGTTCTTTGAAATTTTTAAGAAACTTACTATAAATATACCCTTTGCTGAAGCCTTGGAACAGATGCCAACTTATGCAAAATTTATGAAGGATATATTAAGTAAGAAACGAAAATTTGAAGCTTTTGAAACTGTTACATTAAGTGAAGAATGTAGTGCAATAATTCAAAAGAAATTACCTCAGAAACTTAAAGATTCTGAAAGTTTTACTATACCTTGTGCTATTGGAGAAAAATTTTGTGGAAAAGCTTTGTGTGATTTAGGAGCAAGTATTAATCTGATGCCATTTTCTATTTATCGAAGGTTGAATTTAGGAGAGATTACTCACACCACTGTAACCCTTCAATTAGCTGATAGATCTATCACTTACCCTAAAGGAGTTATAGAGGATGTACTTGTTAAAGTAGATAAATTTATCTTCCCTGTGGATTTCATTATGCTTGATATGGAAGAAGATAAAGAAATACCAATTATTTTAGGGAGGCCTTTTCTAGCTACCGGATGAGCTATGATTGATGTGCAAAAAGAAGAATTAGAGTTAATGATCAAGAGATTAAATTCTATGTTCTTAAATCGATGAAGTACCCTGAAAAAGAAAAATGTTATCGAATGGATATTTTTGATTTTATAATTGAAAAAAATATCGAGAAAAATGTAAAATCATTCATGAAGAAGAAATTAAATTTTTAACTGATGAAAATGAAGAACTAAAAGAAGAAGAATTATTTAAAGAAACTCATTATATTAAAGACAACAGGGAAACTTTAAACATAACTCAAAATGATATACTTTTACCCTCAATTAAAAAAGCCCGTGAACTGGAATTAAAAATGTTACCTTCACATTTAAAGTATGCATTTCTTGGAAATTCATTAACTTTACCTGTTATTATTTCTTCTGAGCTAAGTTTAGATCAAAAAGAAAAATTAATAGGAGTGTTAAAGAATTATAAAAAAGCTTTTGGTTGGACTATTGCTGATATAAGAAGAATAAGCCTTGCCATTTGTATGCATAGAATTTTAATGGAAGAAAATTTTAAACCTACTATTGAACCGCAAAGGAGATTCAATTCTATCATGAAAGAGGTTGTTAAAAAGAAATTTTAAAATGGTTAGATGCTGGAATTATTTATCCTATTTCGAATAGCCAATGGGTAAGTCCTATTCATTTTGTTATGAAGAAAAGAGGAGTAACTGTCACTGTCAATGATAAAAATGAACTAATTCCTACAAGACAAGTTACTGGATGACAAATTTGCATTGTTTATCAGAAGTTAAATGACGCCACTAGATCATTTTCCTTTACCTTTCTTGGATCAAATGCTTAAATTAGCTGGACACTAATATTTCTGTTTTCTGGATGGATATTTTGGTTATCATCAATTACTTATTGCTCCTGAGGACCAAGAGAAAACAACATTTACAAGTTTTTATGGAACATTTGCCTTTAGAAGAATGCCTTTTGGTTTATGTAATGCACCTGCAACTTTTCAAAGATGTATGATGTCAATATTTTGTGATTTGATTGACAAAGGAATTGAAGTATTCATGGACGATTTTTCAGTTTTTGGAACTTCTTTTGAGTCTTGTTTGGAAAATATTTCCAAAGTTCTGAAAAGATGTGAAGAAACAAATTTAGTTCTTAACTGGGAAAAATGTCAATTTATGGTCACAGAAGGCATTGTACTTGGTCATAAAGTTTCACAAAAAGGGATGGAAGTTGATCAAGCAAAAGTAAAAATTATTATTGAACTGCAACCCCCTACTATTGTTACTGATGTGAGAAGTTTTCTAGGTCATGCTGGATTTTATAGAAGATATATAAAGGATTTTTCTAAAATTGCTAAACCTCTTTGTCATTTATTGGAAAAAGAAGCTAAATTCGAATTTAATGAAGGCTATGTTAATGCTTTCAATATTTTAAAAGACAAATTAATAACTGCACCTATAATTATTGCACCTAATTGGAATAAACCTTTTGAATTAATGTGCGATGCAAGTGATTTTGCAATTGGAGCCGTATTGGGACAAAAATATGAGAAAATTTTCAAAGTTATATATTATGCTAGTAAAACTCTTACTGAAACTCAAAGAAATTACACTACTACTGAGAAAGAGCTTTTAGCTATAGTATATGCCTTTGATAAATTCAGACCTTATCTTCTTGGTACCAAATGCATAGTTCATACTGATCATTCCGCTATTAAATATTTAATGATGAAAAAAGATGCTAAACCTAGACTGATAAGATGGGTTTTACTTCTACAAGAATTTGATTTTTAAATAGTGGATAAAAAAGGAACGGACAACCAAATTGCTTATCATTTATCTAGAATTAAGAATTATGTTATTACTGAAGAAAATATAAATGAGAAATTTCCTGATAAACATTTGTATGTTATTCAAGCATAGCAAACACCTTGTTATGCAGATATAGTTAACTATTTAGTTAGCAATATTTTACCTTATGGATTGGATAACAAATTTATTAAGAAATTTAAAAATGATGCTAAATCTTATATTTGGGAAGATCCTCATTTATTTAAATTAGGAAGAGATTACGTAATTCGTAGATGCGTACCTTATGAAGAAACTTATGCTATTATTCAAAAATGTCATGATTGCGAATTTGGAGGACACTTTGGAGTAGATAAAGCCGCATTTAAAATTTTAAATTCAGGATTTTATTGGCCTACCTTATTTAAAGATGTGAGACATTATGTGAAAACATGTGATCGATGTCAAAGGATGGGAAATATATCCAAGAAAGATGAAATGCCTTTAAACTATGACCCACTTTTAATATGTTTGCAATTTAAGTTTAATAGTAACGGTGCCAAAAACTTGACCCCGCTTTAAATATATATATATATGATTTAATGATGGAATGTATAATGTGGATTCTAGGCAAGTATACGTATCGTATCAAGTAATACAGGGCTCTAGTGGAGTCCTGGTTATCGATCCCACAGGGTTTTTTAACAGATTTGTATCAGCTAAAATTTAAAGGAATTACCTTCTAATAATAATCAAAAATTTTAAGTAACTACAACAACTAAAGTAAACTAATGCTTGAAATAAAGTTGATTTAAATAATTCAGAAAAAATATCCTTCTCCTTGTTTTTAGAAAATTAAGTGAATGATGAATTTAAATAGAATTCTTGAATTGTATTGTGACAAATAGGAGCATTCCTATTCTTTACCCTTTGGTCCAGGTGCAAAGAACATTGGCTAATCCTATGTTTAATTACCGAATGCATGGCTAGAGCTAGGAGGATACTGGTCGCCACTTTAGAAGCTCCCACGTTCCCCTCACTCGAGGGCTAACATCTACACTTTAGCTCTCAAACAATAGGACCAAATTGAATATTTTAGTCTGTCACACTAAAATGTCCAATTCTACGTCCGATAATTAATATTTCCCTATTTATTTGCACCCTCCTTTCAAGGTTTTTGACTTCCCTGAATATTGGATGTAATTTTTACTATAGTTGATAATTCAACATATTTTAACAACTCAATTGGCCAGATTGAAAATAAATTAAGTTTTAAGTAAAAATTATCACAATTTATTTTAATATATTAGGTACTTCTATTTAATTTCATCAATCCGCATAATTTTCATAAACAAGGAGAAAGACTAAGAAAAGTACTCAGAATGCATGGAAATAAAACAAAGCATGGATTTCATTTAAAGTTAACAACAACAATAAACAAAGATACTTATCTTAATTTCCTCCCCAAGCAGACTCCTTGAAGTTCCTTTGACTTTTCCTTCTAGTACATCAAACTTCTAATTAAATAGCACTCAAATAAACTAAAGAAACTCACTAATGACAAACAACAGACACACTTAAGACACCAAAAAGAGACACTCAGACTCTCTAAATAGACACACTTAGACACTAGAATTCGGCCTCTATTTATAGAGGTAGGCAAAGGTCCAAGGGGTGCTTAAACACCTCTTCAAAAAGTGTCCAGGTTCAAAGTATTTGCATTTTGAACTGTCTCGCCGTCGGCGGGAAACAACCTCGCCGTCAGCGGGGCTTCTAAAAGGTCTTCAAACCTCACTATCTCCCTGTCGGCGGGCTCGGGCTCGCTGTCGGCGAGGTAGTTATAATTCCTTCAGAAATTCTCCTCATGATCTCGCCGTCGGCGGCCTCGATCTCGCCGTCGGCGACTTAGTTCAATTTGCATGAATTTCTTCCTTTTTGATCCAAATTCGCTCCATTTCATGTTTTTTGCTTTAATCACTTATAAATCTTCATTCCTGCAGTAAAATAAAGAAAATACCTTTTTTTAAAGTGCAATTTCATCAAAAATAGATAAGAATTTCTTAATGAATTTTTCTGTGATCAAACTATATATTGGAAGTTGAAATTTTCGATATATGAGGTTTAGACTTTATGGGACCATTTGTACCATCATCTGGAAAGATTTATATTTTATTAGCGAGTTAATTACGTTTCAAAATGGATTGAAAGTTTGTAGCTTTACCTAGCTCGTGATTCCAAAAGTGTTTCAAAATTTTTAAAGAAGATGATTTTTTCAAGATTTGGAATGCCTAAGGTAATTATGACAGATGGTGGAAGCATTTTAGAAATATAAGAATTCAATCATTATTGGAAAAATTTGGAATCAAACACAGAATTGCAACTGCATATCACCCACAAGCAAGTGGAAGGGCTGAAGTATCAAACAGAGAAATTAAAAGAATTTTAGATAAGACTATTAATCCTAAAAGAACTAATTGGGTCGATAGACTTGATTCTGCATTATGGGATTATAAAACAGCTTATAAGACACCAATCAGAATGTCACCTTACTGGTTAGTTTATGGTAAACATTGTCACTTACCTGTTGAACTTGAACATAAAGCTTATTGGGCGATAAAGGAGTTTAATTTTGATTTGAATACTGCAGGAGAAAAACGATTATTGCAATTAAATGAGATGGATGAAATAAGAAATGAATCATATAAAAATGCAAGGATTTATAAAGAGAAAATGAAAATATTACATGATAAAAAGATTTCAGGAAAAATATTTGAGCATGGACAAGAAGTATTATTATTTAATACTCGTTTAAAACTTTTTCCTGGAAAATTAAGATCAAAATGGATAGGACCATATATAATTGAAAAAGTATACCATTATGGAGCTTTGGATGTTAAAGATCCCAAAACGGGAAAATTTTTTAAAGTTAATGGATTATGACTGAAGCCTTACTTGGGAGATTTTAAAAAGTTTTATAAAGAGGCTTATGAGTTGAGTCTACCTGATTAAAAGACTTAATTAGGTCGGGTTGACGACATTAAACCAAGCGCTTTGTGGGAGGCAACCCATAGTTATTTGTTGTTTTGTGTATTTTTACATTTTTAATGTAAGGTCATGCCTTGGTCTTGTTTAATTTTATATTATTTTAGAAAATTTGAATGCTAACAAGTCTTTATTGACTTAAGCTGAAAATTATCTCGAATTATCTAAAACTTAGGCATTAGATCACTCTATTTCATATATGAGCAAAAAGGAGATCAAGTTAACCTTCATTAGGATTACTTATAATTTGTGTTACTGAGTCTATATTGATCTTACCAATCTAAACTACCTATTTTGGAGAACAAAACTTTGAAATTTGACGTTAGATGAAACGGAGTTGAACATGGTTCTGGCGCCTAGGCACTAGATTCGGCGCCTAAGCGCCAGAGTAAAACTATGTGTCTGTCGGCATATTTTTAGGTTGTGTGTTTTATTTTGAAAAGAGAGTCGCCTACAGAAATTGTCGGCGAATTTTAATCTAATTTAAATAAATAATTTGAAAAGTAGTATTTGATTTTGAAAATAATTTTAAATTTGAAAATTTTAAGATATGAAATCGAACTGATCTCACATCCCGAATAGTTTATATAAACGAGAGCCGCACCACAAACCATGTATCTATCCCGAAGAATAGACACACTGCTTGATAATGGGGCTCGATTAAATAAACTAGAAAGGTTTGTGACATCCGTTTGGTCCGCGAACCAATTTTATAAGCCAGATAAATTCCCCTGCTTAATATGAAACTATTAAACGGGGTTTATATTACCCAGGTTCTTAAAGTTCCCTATAAGGGCAAGCCCCTATAGTTAATTACATCTTAAGTGACGGGAATCACCTAAGAAAACTCTCGATAATAATCAATAATTCCGCTCTCGAGAATTTCAAAGTTTAAGTTTTCGAAAGGATTGAATTTTGGAAATTTCAATAGGGAATGGATCAAATTTAGAACATTTTTATTTTGGGAATTCAAAGGAAGAAAAGTAGGAGAAATTATGGATTCGAAGTGAACTTCGATAATTTCCCGACTACCCTATTGTTTGGCTTGAATTTAAGAAAGTCCTAATGTTTATTTAATGTTTTAATCTTGCTAATTTTAATTAATTAGGGCTTATATTTATATGATAGAATCATACAAATTGCTTAGAAGATATGAGGGTTTATGTCGTATCGGACGACTACCTCGGAATCCTAAGACCGGTTAGGGTTTAATTTGCAATGCAAATGCACTAACGAAGAGTTGAGGATTTATGTTGCACTAAGCAAACTACCTCGAAGTCCTATGGCTTTGTTATTTAATTCTAAGAAAGTTTTCTTCGAAGTAGGTTCAAGTTTTGCTCGACGACGATGGCCGTGCTGCTCACCATGCTCCAAACTCCTTGTTGTTGCAGAGGTTTAGTTTTAGAAATCATAAATCAAGAGATGAGAGAAGCGTTCTGGTTTAGAGAAGTCTTAATTTCCAAGTGTTTTTTTGTGTTTTAATTAAAACAAATCTTAAAGTTGATTATAACGACACCGGTTAAGATCCTACGGTTCCATCCTTCGGCATCATTATTTTTATCGGATTCACTTAGTCCAGATGAATTTGCTAAACTCAACTGAATGAGTTCCACACTTTCATTTAGACCGTGGGAAATCCTGTTAGCAACACGTAGGTTACATCATCAGAGGTATTCCCGATCATCCAACAAGACGTTTTAATTTAGTTGTAATTGTAGTTTTGTGTTACTGTTTGTGATTAAATTTTGAGTTGTCTTATATTTTGAAATGTTGTGGAGGTGAATTTTATCTTGTAGTGTCTTTTAATTTAATTATGGGTTTCAGTTTTGGTTTCTGTCCTAAAGGTGTCGGTTTTCATGCAACTGTTGTTTATCATGCAAGAAAAATAAAGTGCATTTGCAATAGAATAAGCTGCAATAAAATAAAAGCGTACACAGGAGGGTCTTCCCGTCATTCCAAGCTGCACTTAAAACACAATTAGAATATTTAAGCAAATTCCTAGGTAAAGCTAAGGGAAAGGTTTATGGTTTTCTACCAAATTCCTAATCACTATGACTAGTCATTTCTATGACGTCTAGGTTCTCATGTTTTTAGTTTGAAGACGATTTTCTTCATCGAAGAACAATTAAGTTCGATTGTTCTTATAAATATCCTATCATATTGAGGAAGTGCTTAAGAAGAATCTTAAACATCTTTTCAATATTTCTAGGATTGTTTTAAGTCGAAATGAATTTAATTGTGTAAGTGAATCGATCGTCAGAGGTTTTCAAATTTTGTTAACTTGCTCGAGTGAACTAGGACATTTGAATATCCTATAAGTGAAGTAGCATTTCATTTTAATGTTCTATTTAGGAGTTATGATAACTAAAGCTCCTAAGGGCGAAATGATATTTAATGATTTGTGATCCAAATTTAAGTTCAAATTAATGATTTAAGTTTGGAATAGTGTTCGAAGTTATTTTAGATTTATTTCTTCATGTCTTAAGTGAGGTTATTTAATTCAATTTAATTTAATTTAATTTAATTTAATTTAATTCAATTTAATTCAATTTAGTTTGATTTGATTTAATTTAATTCGATTCGATTTAGTTGATTTAATTTCTTAATTTAATTTAGTTTAATTTTTAATTTAATTTAATTTAATTTAATTTAATTTATTTAATTTAATTTAATTTAATTTAATTTTATTTAATTTATTTAATTCATTTAATTTAATTTAATTCAACTTTTAATCTTAATTTAATTTAATTTAATTTAAAATTTTTGAAAGAGTTTAATGATTTAATTTTTATTTAATGATTAAGTCTTTTAATATTTTAAATTTGAGTTATCATTTTAATTAAGAGTTGAGTATTGATGGGATGATTAAATTTAGGGATTTTTAAATTAAAGAATAAATCTCTTCCTAATAATATCCCTATTTTAATAATTCCAATCTTATTATTCTTCCAAATTCAATTAATTATTTAATTAAGGTTTAATCATTTTAAATTACTTAATGGGTTTCTACCCTTCAATTATTTAAATTTCAATCATCCAAATCAGATTAGGATCAAATATTTTACTTGTTAATTTTTATTAAACCTAAAGTTTTAATTAAGGGTTAAAATTTTAATTACCATTTTGCCCTTTAAGCCTAATAATTTCATAACTCACTAAATTGAACTCAAATGAACTTGAAATTTTTATGTGACTTCACTTATGTGTCAATAAAGACATGAGAGGAGAAAATGTGATTTTTCTGTATTTAATTTATTTATATAATTATTTTTTGTAGAAAAGAGAAATTTCCAAGGAAAATTCAATAACATGACCAAGGGAAAGTTTCTGTCCTTAAGAAAATTAGGGGACATTCCTAATGACCAGAGGACCACTTGGACCAAATTTTGTAATTTTTTTGAATTATATTTTATTTATTAGAATTATTTTAAGTTCTGGAGTATTAATTAATTTAAAAATAAAATAAATGTTGAAAAATAAATTTTATAATTTTTAAAATTCTCTCTGATATCAAGGATTCCAGAGAACCAAACTTCACAATTTTCTGACCTTTTCTTGATTTATTATAATTATTTTGGTGAAAATGCTAGAAAATATATTTTTTTAATTTTAAAATTACCCTAGAGCTTTAAAAATTAATATCTCACTAAATAGACCTAGGAAAAATATGGGATTTGTTCCTAAGTGATTAAAATTCAAAATATGACATTTTGGTGAATTTTATTATTTTTGTGATTTTTATTATTTTTTTAATTATTGAAAATATTAAAATAATATTAAAAATCAACTTTTTTAGAAAATTGAAATTTTAATTTTCTTAAACTCCCCTGATATCAGAGAGACTCCAAAACCAATTTGGTGAATTTTTGAAAGATATTTTGAAAGTTATGAATTTTTAAAGTTTAAAATGACTAAGTGGCTTAATCAACCTAATTAGTGGGGCTAACCAAGTCCAATTGACCTCAAATTTTTATGATGGGTTCCTCTGATCCTAAAGGTCAGTGGAGAATTGATTTCAAGTCAATTTGATCTATAGTTAACTCTAATTAATTAGAGATCTATTTTGGGTGTTTAAGCCGATTAGGGTTAATTTAAGTGAATTAACCCAAATCCTATTTTTCCTAGGGTTCTCTGGTCATATGGAACATCACCAAATTTTCCTAGAATTTATTTTACAACATGCTAATTTTTGGAATTAAAATACTTAAAATAGCAACATGCATTTGAAAAATCAATAACTTTTCATAGGGATGGCCTCGACTTTGGAAAATTCGGGAATGTTCCCAGAATTCGGAGGCTTCAAAAGCCCTATGGTCTCATGCCATGGTGAATTGTATGAATGCATGGAGAATTAAATGTATGAAGAGAGTAAATAAATTACTAAAAATAAAATACTTTGGACAAAATTGAATGATTTCTTTTCCACACTATTCTCCTCCGTTCATCGAGCGAGAGGGTATTTTTATTTTATTTTTGTGATTTTTCTACACGTAGAGATATGAATTTTCCAAGTTTAGGGAATTAAATAAATAGGAAAATACCCTATTTTTCTATTTATCCACGCGGCGCCGCGTCGACCTCGGCGACTCCGAATGCACGCGCGGCGCGCTCCCATTCGACGCCGCCATCCGAGTCGGCAACCGGTCCCCGCGGTTCTCGTACGCGTCTCCGGTCCGACGCCATCCGAGCCGTTCGTCCGCGCGTGTATTAAATGGACGGCATCCGTTCATCGTCCCCGAGTGTCCTCACCGAGAGCCGTCCACACTAAATCCTTAAGATCTCACTCGATACTCAACGGATTTTTATGTTCTTATGCTCCATGGATTCGTCTTGAAGAGACGAACACATCTATACGGTTATCATGCATTGAAATTAAGGCATTTGAAATGGAGAATCTCCGGAAGCTCGGGATGAAGAATTAATTCATACCTTAGCTCGAGAGGTGAAGCCTCGATCGAGAGATGCTTGGCACGTTCGTTGGAGCTGCGGAGAGGCTAGGGATGAAGCACTGGGGATGTGGTGAATTGCTTAGGTGTGATTTCCACCAAAGCTGATCACAACCTTTGGAGTACGGAACAACTGGGTGACACGGAGATGGGGCTTTTGTTGGTGGACACCTTCCCTTGACTCGGTACGAGTGTAGGACCAATCGATTTGGGGATTGGCTCACCGTGGAGAAGTGTCCTGGTTTTGGGTGAAATTTCGACTGCGAAATTGAGCTCACGGAGAAGAAATGGCAGGGGGATCTCATCGGGGATCAAGTGCTCTGTGTGTGGGGAGGAGTGCGGAACAATTTTGGCGAGTTTCGGTAAGGTACGGTTCAGCGCACTTTTCATGGCCGAGAAGGTGAGGGGTTTAAATAGGAGATGTTGGAGGGCCTCCGGGGAGTTGAGGGTCGGGATCGGCTGCTCTTGGCATGTGAAGAACGGCCATGGTGGCCACTAGGCATGGGGCGGCTCGGCGAGGAGAATTCCAAAGTTTGGCTCCTCCCGAGGTTTCGGCCATGGTGTTTTCCGGCGGCTCGGTGGTCGGCGGCCAGGCATCGGTCACCATCTTGTTCGGGTGGGTCGGGGTCGGGGTTTAGTGTAGGCAATTGGCAAATTCCATGTGTAAAAGGCTTGGATTAGAATGGAATGGGAGAGGGCTTATTTTGGCTCAAATTGGTCAACCCCTCCACTTGGGCTAGGTGCACCACCCAAGGCTTGGTTTTGGCTGAGGGAAAAGTGATTTGGCTCGGCATAATCGGTAGGGTCGAGTCACCATCCAAGCACGATTAGGCATAAGCATGGTTAAGGGGAATCATGGGAGTGGTTAATCACCTTTAGGAATTAAGGAAAGAGCCTCCTCCTTTTGCCCAAAATGGCATGGTGACATGTAAAGAGGCTCTCATGGCTTGCATATGGCTTGTGCATGGCTCCATGGCTCCATTTGGCTTGGGAAAAGGTTGGGTCAATTTCATAAAAATGGGTTTTAAGAATTTTGGATATTTTGGTGTGAATTTGTATGGGGCTTGATTTGGAATTGTTTGATGATGGAATTATAACTTAGGGAATGGCTTTGATTAAATGGATGGCAAATGGAAATGTCATGTGGGCTTTAGGGCCAAATTTGGGCTCATTGAAATGGTTTTAGATGGGCTTTTAAATGGTTTAGGAAAGTGGGCTTTTGAATTTTAAAATGGATTTTTGGGATGAAATTTTGGTAAAGGCTTGGGCCAAATAATTGTTGAGTTTGGTTTAGGGATGCTTCATGAGTGGTTTGAAACAAATTTGAGGTGATTTGGGTTTGAATTGGGTTGGATATGGGCTTTTTGGTAAAGAGGCTAAAGTGGGCCAAAATGAGCTACCATGGGCCAAAGTTGGGCTAGAGTTGAAATTGATGTAAAATTAATGTTGGGAAATGTTTTTGGGAGTGTTTCAAAGAGGTTTTGGCTTTGGTTGGGTTTTGATTTTGGGGTTTGGGCTCATTTGGGCTAGGTTTAGGTTTAGGTCAAAATTGGGCCTTTTGATTTTGGGTTGAATTTGAGTGGGGTTTGGGTCTAAATTTTGAGCAAATCATGTTAGTGTTTTGTTCATGGGGATGTTAAGAAAGGTTTGGAAAAGATTTGGGGTTAATTGGAGTTGAATTGGGTGAGTTTGGGTTAGGTTTGGGTCATAGGTCCAAATTGGGCTTTAAGGCCAAAAGTGAAATTGGATCCCAATGCCAATCAAATTGGGCTTGGATTTGGTCTAGATTGGTGTTGGGATGTTGAATTGAAGTTTAGAATTGAATTGGACCAGAATTTGGGTCAATTGGGTAGGTTTGGTTTGACATTGGGTTTACTTTGGGTTAAAATGGGTCAAATTGGGGGTTTTGATAAAAGTGGGGTAAATTGACAAAATTGGCCCATGGTGTAGTTGAACAAAATGAAATTGGGAATATTTGGGATTTTCTGGAATTTTCTGGGAATTTTCTGAATTTTTGGATTTTTGGGTCAAAAGGGGTATTTTGGGTATTTGGAAGGTATTGGGGGGTATTTTTGGAATTTTTGATATTTTTGGATATGGATGATCAATTTGAGTGATGTGGAAATGTTAGGGATTGATTTTGGAGAATTTTGGGTAATTTGGAAATTTTTGAGAAATTTAGGCTATTCAGGGCTTTGGGTAGGTTGGCGGGTGTTGGGTCCCGGGGGGTCAAAAATTGAAAATTTGGAAAATTGAAGATTGGGTGGATGTAAGTGGAATAAAATCATTTTTGTTGAGCCATGAAGCCATATCAAGCCCACATGAGCCATGAAGAGACTCATTTGAGGCTTTCATCTATGTTGTTCCTAACCCTCTTAGCTGGGGCTTAGGGGTTAAGGACCATCCATGTGAATCACTTACATGAGTCGGGAAGTTAAGTTGGGTAAGGGTGTGTTTTTAGGAAGTGTGTGAAATACATCAAATTCCGAGTTCTCATTCTACATCCAATTAATACATCGATTCTGTGAAATACATCGATGTGAGATCGAGGATTTTACATAACGGCACCGGTTAAGATCTGTATTTCACCAAAATGTCTAATATTTCAACGAATACATATAATAGATCTGCTTTATGAAATAATAGAGTTAGATTCGTTGGTAAATAATAGATCTGTATTTCATAACTCTAATTCATAATGTCTCCAGCGGAGTCTCATTGGTGTGTTTTTAGGAAGTGTGTGAAATACATCAAATTCCCTTGAAAATGAGGTCAACAACATTCTTCTAAACTCCGCTGGGGACTAGTTCCTCTCTCCATTTTAATCAAATAGTTCTGCTTTCAAAAATCGGTAGTGTATCCATGTCCCTAATGGATCAAACTACCCTTCTTTCCGTTGGAATACTGTGTTCATTTCTACCTTGAACAAGTATAACCAACATTCTCTCGGATTTAGGAGCCATCTGTTTAGACACCCATAAACAGAGAGGTTCCGAGATCCTTTTACCTCATTTACGAGGTGGGGTGGACCCCGATAGGTGTTAGTTTAGGAGTGATCCTTCGAGTCGAGAAGTCTTGCTTAAGACTCTCTTTTCCTTCCCAACTCCGATTCAGATTCCTTACCTTCTCTACACCTTTGAACACTCCGTTTTAAATAAACAAACCCTCTAATAAGTGATTCTTTTAATAAGTGATTCCTTCTTATAAATACGTGAACAAGAATGAGTTCGGACTCTTTTCGATTCCTTTCTTTTCGTCTAAAGAAAAGAAGCATAACTTGGGACTCGACAACCGAATCTACCTCGCGAAATGGAAGCCCCAAAACTGATTTTCTCCTTCACCAACGGATCTGGACCTCGCTGTCTATAAGGATGAGTTGCCGACAATGGAATCATCCGATTTGGACAAGGATTTGAAAACACGAACGTCAAGGTCACCAACGTCTCCTCTTTGCACCGATGAACAAGGTACTCGAAGTCAAGAGCCGCTGCTGAATTCAACCTTAGGTCGACCCGAGAATTCCCTCCTCTCGCAAAGGATCCCGACTAAGAGGAGTACCGATGTCCACGGGAGGACTGTTCTTTCTACCCCATCTGGTCTAGTTGTTTCTGCACCTGCCCCGACTTTTGCCAAATCAAAGGGAAAGAAATCCGAGATTATGATGGACACGTTACCGTGGAGGGTACGAGATCTTCCTGTAAGACCTTCGTTTTCGAGATCGGGTCCGGTTCAAAGATTCCGTCACTAACAAAGACCCGGAGAAGAAACAGAAATAGAAGGATCGCTAAAGAAGCCGTGGCTGCCGAAATCGCTTTCTAGAAGAAATTCCGAAGCTGCCGAATATACACCGCCGCCCTGAATACATACCACTCGTTGGGAGGAAGCGGGTTTCATCCCCTCTCCGCCGCGGAAGATGAAGAAAATATTCGCAAGATTGCTGCCAAATTACCACGACCCGCATATTACAACGATAGCGCAAGAAAAGAACTAGAACTACGCCGTTTGCTCGACTGCAAACTTTGGTAGAAAAGTTAGCGAAGAAGGAAAACCGCCCGTATCGAAATTCTACGGAGGATAGGGCGGGTGCCGGTCGAATCCCGTCTTGGGCCCCGAGTAGAGCCCGCCATCATGGCGAGAAAAGCCGAGTAAAAGAATGAAGGCTAGTCCGCCCTGTTGTCGTCTCGAGATTACGGATTAGGGAGGATACCACCTTCCGAGCATTTGGCCGACGGACCATCCGGTCCTGAGACCTTCTGCTGCCGGAAGGATGGTATGGCGTCCCACTACTGGGCGGTTGAGATTGAAACGACGGCCGAGAAAGAAAGTCTCGCCGGAGACTTGAATGCGAAGAAAGTGCTACCGCGATGAAGGGGACCCGTGAGAAGGGGACCCGGCGGCTATCGCACGACAACCACGAAGACACACGAAAGCCCCGCTAGAAGATGCCATGGAAAAGTTGAGAACCGATATCCGACGGTTGGCAAAAGAAAGAGAGGAAAAGTTCGGAGACGAGATTGATTCATCGGAATTTATGGACGACGAATACGCGAAAATCAACATGGTTGAGACACGAGCTTCATCGGCTTCGCAAGGTGCTCCTGCGGCCGCGAGAGAGAGGAGCCGGAGCGATGAGAAGACGGCTTCGGGAAAAAGACGACACGATCGCTCGAATGGCGAAAAGGATGGAAGAGATGGCCGTAGCTGCGGCCACTCTCCGTAGTCGAAGTACAACCACAAAGGGAGACACCCCCGGAGGTCATTCACATTGTGGACGGAGGAAAGGAGATTACGTCCGTCAATGGGGATGATCGGCTAAAAGGATACAACACAAAGTATGATTCCCGAAAAGGATATCGAGAACTTGGTGGAACGACGAGTGCGAGAAGCCTTCGCACAATCAAAGAGCGGGACATCCATTCGGACGGGTAGACCTTACCCGAAGAATTCGACGCCGTCCGATACCCGAAAGGCTTCGTACCACCTCCGTTCAAGACCTTCGATGGAACAGGAACCCTCGACGAGCATGTGGCACACTTTCGTGCCGATTGTTGCAATGCGGCGGGAGCGATGCATTACTCTTCCGACAGTTCGTCAGCAGTCTGTCAGGAATCGCCTTCGACTGGTATGCAGAATTACCAAACGGTTCGGTTAAGACATTCTCAGAGCTAGAGAACCTCTTCATCAAGCGATTCGCCGGAGCTCAGCACCACATCACTATAGGTGATTTAGTGGTAGAAAAACAAAAGCCGAATGAAACTTTGGTGGATTACATACTCCGATGGAGGAACTTAAGTATGAAGTGTGAACCACAACTGCAAGAACAGCATGCAGTCGGCATTTTGCTAAACGAGCATCCATGGCCCGATAGCACTTCTCCTCGAGGATTTACTATTAAGACTTTCGAGAAGTTGTTAAGCAAGGCCGGAAGCTTGCAAGAAGAGGCGAAGCAATTAAGTTTCACCGACAAGACGGACAAACAAAAGCACAGTAAAGACTTTTGAAAAGAAATCCGGGATCGTCGCAGACGGTTGACAAAGGCAAGCAACCGACTGCAAATACCACCGAACGGCCGCAACAACCACAACGAATTACCGGCGAACCCGGCCCGGCTATCGGTCATCTCCGCGAGTATGAACAACCGTCCCGCCCGCAACGTACATTAAGAGAGCTTTCGAGCGGAGAATATCCGTTCAAGAATGAAGCGATGCTGAAAATGTTCCGCGAGTCGATGAAGACTCCGGATTTCCAGTACCGCAGAGCCTAAAAGACCGAGAGGAAGTCAATAAGAAGGGTGATCCCAACTTTTGCCCTTACCACCAAATGCTTGGACACAAAATAGAAGATTGCATTACCTTCGAAAGTTGGCTCAATGACAACTCGCGGAAAGGGAATATAACGATCCCGAAAGAGTACATGAAGGAACCCCGGAAAGGAGGTTCCGTCGATGTTATCTCGATCGATCCCATCATTCCGATAGATCCCTATACAACCGACGATGGATGGACTACCGCTTGGACGAGGTCTTCGAAAAGATTTTAGACAAGCATCCGGACCGCTTCGGTGCGAGCTTCGATTCGGAGTTTGAAACCCAGTTAGCTGGTACTATCACTTGCGATAGAAGAACCACCTCAACGGAGACGATTGAAGAGAAGAAGAAAATTGACGAAGAAGAGAAGGCCGAGGCACCTAAGGCTAGACTAGGGGCTGCTTATCCTAGGATAGTTGTTTCCGATTCGGGGAGAAATCCCTCGAACCCCGACTCCGTATGATTATCTACTCACTTCGGTGGGATCATATAATGATAAGGGTGATGGCGTTGGCTACGTTTTGATCATGTTCTAACGATTACGTAACTAACGATAATCCGGATATCGATTTCGATACCAACGACAATTCTCGAATCATACACGATCTCGACAAGCAAAATAATGAAGAAGACATCCATCAAGGAGGTTACGAGAGTTCAACAAGCAACGAATCTATCTGTGAGTTTCGAGGAGCTCCAGTCACGATAGAGTTAGAGCCTTCGGACTCTGAAGTCAATCCGGAAGAGTCTGTCATTCCGATTCAAGAAAAGACACCGGCGAAGCTCGACGATAGATTCGGAGGAAATTACGAAGTCAACTTAAGAAGTGGGAAAGTTCTACCTCCGAGAATGGGTCCAAAAGACAAGGAAAGCGGGTGGTTGTTCGGGAAGAACCAACCCGGCAGAAGAAATACCCATTCGAGAAGAAGCGGAGACACATGAAAACAAAGTGGACTACAACGTGCTAGCCCATCTTAGGAAACTACCGACCAAGCGAGCATCTACGACGCTCTCATCTTATCGAAAGGAGATGAGAGAAGCTCGATCGAGGCCTTACTTGATCCGAGAAATTTGCTTAGCTCAAATGGCCGGAGAGTCCTTAGATGAGGTTTGCTCGTTAAAGGAACGACGAGGTGTTACCTTCACGAGACGACGACCTACTACTTGGAACGACGGATCACGACCGACCGTTGTACATTTCGATTCTGATCGGAAAATTTACACTCTCCCGAGTATTGGTGGATCCGGGAGCATCAATCGATATAATGAATCTTCGAACGCTAGCATACTTGGAAATTGATGCCCGCGAGCTCGAGGCGGACAAAATGTTATTAAGAGGATTCGACCGGAAAGGAGAAAGAGCCCTCGGCTCGATAACGCTATCGATGAAGACCGGTGACTTAGCAAAGACAACCGCGAAATTTCACATAATTGATTCGAAACATCGTTCAACGCTCTATCGGGCCGACCATGGATACATGAAAACGAGGATGGTACCATCATCTCTACATCGGTGCATCAAGTACTACGATGGAGGGGAACGATGCATCAAAGGTGACTTACAACCATTCTCCGTACATGAAATTGGAATCCACGAGGATGCGACTTATTATGCACCACCGAAGAAAACGATCTTCTCCGAGAGATACCATAACAAATGAAGCAAAGAAAGTTTGGGACAACGAAGAACACCGAAGTTCTAGTCCAACGATCACTCACCACTCCCTTACGGCGAGATGGTGAAGGTTTCTCCACAACTCGCATCCGAGGTCGAGGCGGGGACGAGGTCGTGGTAGAGACATTAGGACGATTGGACAGAGGAAACCAACCATCAATGTCGATTGGGAAGATAGTTCTGAAGAAGAAAGAGAAATCAAACAAGAAGCAGCGACAATAAGTCGAAAGAAGCCGCAATTCAAAATCCCTCTCGAAGATGAAAGAAACGAAGAATATAAATCGATGTACGAGAAGATTAACCACTATGTACATACTATGACCCTGACCCCGATCCATTCTAATAAGATCGAGGGTATGGAGGTCAAAGAGGTACGTAGCGGTGGTGCGAAACCAATCAAATTCTACCGTGGTGCTTCTTCCTCCAAAGCGAAAATAATGTACAATTTGAAGATGCTACTTCATCGGAATTAATGGAATTGCCTTTTGAGTGGTACTCTCCCTGTGTTCAAAATTTAATTCAACGTGGTTTCTTACCTCGACGATGGACAAAAGGTCAATCACAACGTTTTGAAAATTTATGGAATAACTCCGGTCGTCCACCCAACTCAAAGCATGGTCTCGGATTCGGCACGGTAGGATCGATTGATGATGCCGAATTTTGCTTGGTTATCACTGCGAATCTAATGAAAACTGCATGGAAACTACGGATGAACTCGAAGATTTACAAATTGGAGACGCTCCACCAGAATTCGAAGAAGAAATCAAATCTACGATAGATGAGTTAATAGAAGTTAACTTAGGTACTAGCGAAGAGCCTAGACCTACCTTTGTTAGCTCTTTACTCAATAAAGAAGACTCCAAAGAAATAATCGAGTTATTAATGGAATTTAAAGACATTTTGCTTGGAGCTACGATGAGATGCCGAGTTTAGCTCCGGAGGTTGCGGTCCATAAACTAGGAGTGGACCCTACTTCTGTTCCAATCAGACAAGGTCCCAGAAGAATGCGTCTAGAAATCGAACAACAAGTCATAGCTGAAGTTAAAAAGTTAATAGACGCTAAATTTGTCCGTGAAGAACAATACCCGACTTGGTTAGCCAACGTGGTACCGATCGGGAAGAAGAATGGTCGGATCGAGAATTTGTGTGGATTTCGAGAGATTTAAACAAAGCATGTCCAAAAGATGAATTTCCTCTACCGATCCCGGAATTAATGATCGACATCGCTTCAACACACGAAATATTCTCATTCATGGATGGATCTTCGGGATACAACCAAATAAAAATGGCTCCGAGAAGATGAAAAGCTTACGAGCATTCGAACGCCGATCGGAGTATTTTGCTACACGGTGATGCCATTCGGATTGAAGAACGCGGGAGCAACCTACCAAAGAGCAATGACAAGAATTTTTGATGATCTCATCCATAATCAAGTCGAATGCTACGTGGACGATGTGGTCATCAAAAGCAAAGTAAAGGACAACCATTTGTATGATTTGAGAATTGTTTTCGAACGATTAAGACAATTTAACCTTAAGATGAATCCCTTAAAATGCGCCTTCGGCGTCACCTCCGGGAAATTCTTAGGATTCGTCGTCCGACATCGTGGAATTGAAATCGATCCGGAGAAGATTAAAGCCATCTTAGAAATGCCGCCTCCCAAAACCTTAAAACAACTA
This sequence comes from Papilionanthe hookeriana x Papilionanthe teres, assembly GCA_022702705.1. Taxonomy (NCBI): domain Eukaryota; kingdom Viridiplantae; phylum Streptophyta; class Magnoliopsida; order Asparagales; family Orchidaceae; genus Papilionanthe; species Papilionanthe hookeriana x Papilionanthe teres. The sequence continues at coordinate 16,649,497 of CM040437.1, read as the reverse complement.
CGATCTTTTCAAGGGAAGCTGGCATATCTTCGACGCTTTATCTCGAATTTTCGAGTAGGTGTCGACCTTTCTCGGCACTGAGTTAAAAAGGACGCCAAATTTATTTGGGAAGAGAAATGCCGAGAGGGCCTTCGAAGACATTAAACAATATTTAATGACACCTCCTGTCTTAGCAGCCCCGGTCTCGGGTAGACCGCTAATACTTTATACCGCGGCTTTAGACGACTCTCTCGGAGCCTGTTAGCTGTGTCGATGATGAGGGTAAAGAAAATGCTCTTTACTACTTAGCGCGTCGTTCATCGCCGACGGAAATAAGGTATCCCGCAATTGAAAAGCATTGTTTGGCCCCGATCTTCGCCGCTCAAAAGCTCGGGCATTACATGCTTTCTCATAAGGTCAACCCGATCTCGAAGTTTAATCCATTGCGATACTTGATGACTCGTCCAACGCTTTCCGGTAGACTTGCCGGATGGTCGATGATATTATCGCAATTCGATATAACTTTCGTGCCTCTCCGTGCTGTAAAAGGACAAATCTTAGCGGATTTCCTCGCAAGACACCCTTTGCGGCGAGAATCGCCTCTCGATGACGACTTGCCGGATGAACAAATAATGAATCTAGAAGACCTTGATGATCGACGTTGGGAATTATATTTCGACGGAGCATCTTCGCACGACAAGACGAAGAATCGCAAGTGATAGTGCCGTGCAGGCGGGAATCGGGCTAATCTTTATAACACCGGAGCGGGGGATGTTAAGATACTCCTACCACTTGACAGAGCCGTGTACAAACAACGAAGCAGAATTATTTCAAATTCCAGTTCTCATTAGTTGTATTTCTGGCGACTCCGCTGGGGAAAAGTTCCTCTCTCCATTTTAATCAAATAGTTCTGCTTTCAAAAATCGGTAGTGTATCCATGTCCCTAATGGATCAAACTACCCTTCTTTCCGTTGGAATACTGTGTTCATTTCTACCTTGAACAAGTATAACCAACATTCTCTCGGATTTAGGAGCCACTGTTTAGACACCCATAAACGGAGAGGTTCCGAGATCCTTTTACCTCATTTCTGAGGTGGGGTGGACCCCCAATAGGTGTTAGTTTAGGAGTGATCCTTCGAGTCGAGAAGTCTTGCTTAAGACTCTCTTTTCCTTCCCAACTCCGATTCAGATTCCTTACCTTCTCTACACCTTTGAACACTCCGTTTTAAATAAACAAACCCTCTAATAAGTGATTCTTTTAATAAGTGATTCCTTCTTATAAATACGTGAACAAGAATGAGTTCGGACTCTTTTCGATTCCTTTCTTTTCGTCCTAAAGAAAAGAAGCATAACTCGGGACCGACAACCTGAATCTACCCTGCAGAAATGGAAGCCCCAAAGCCGATTTTCTCCTTCACCAACGGACTGGACCTCGGCGTCCATAAGGATGAGTTGCTCGACAATGGAATCATCCGATTTGGACAAGGATTTGAAAACACGAACGTCAAGGTCACCAACGTCTCCTCTTTGCACTCGATGAACAAGGTACCCGAAGCCGAAGAGCCGCTCGTCGAATTCAACCTTAGGTCAACCCAAGAATTCCCTCCTCCGCAAAGGATCCCGACTAAGAGGAGTACCGATGTCCACGGGAGGACCTGTTCTTTCTACCCCAGCCGATCCAGTTGTTTCGCACTTCTGCCCGACTTTTGCCAAATCAAAGGGGAAAGAAATCCGAATTATGATGGACCCGTTACCGTGGAGGGTACGGATCTTCTGTAAGACCTTCTGTTTTCGAGATCGGGTCCAGTTCAAAGATTCCGTCACTAACAAAGACCCGCAGAAGAAACGAAATAGAAGGATCGCTAAAGAAGCCGAGGTCTGCTGAAATTGCTTTCCTAGAAGAAATTCCGAAGCTGCCGGAATATACACCACTGCTCGAATACATACCACTCGTTGGGAGGAAGCGAGTTTCATCCCCTCTCCGCCGCGGAAGATGAAGAAAATATTCGCAAGATTGCTGCCAAATTACCACGACTCGCATATTACAACGATAGCCGCAAGAAAAGAACTAGAACTACGCCGTTTGCTCGACTGCAAACTTTGGTAGAAAAGTTAGCGAAGAAGGAAAAGCGCCCGTATCGGAAATTCTACGGAGGATAGGGCGGGTGCCGGTCGAATCCCGTCTTGGGCCCCGAGTAGAGCCCGCCATCATGGCGTGAAAAGCCAAGTAAAAGAATGAAGGCTAGTCACGCTTGTTGTCGTCTCGGGATTACGGATTAGGGAGGATACCACCTTCCAGACATTTGGCCGACGGACCATCGCGGTCCTGGACCTTCTGCCGCCGGAAGGATGGTATGGCGTCCCACTACTCTGGGCGATTGAGATTGAAACGAGCGGCCGAGAAAGAAAGTCTCGCCGGGAGACTTGAATGCGAAGAAAGTGCTACCGCGATGAAGGGGACCCGTGAGAAGGGGACCCGGCGGCTATCGCACGACAACCACGAAGACACACGAAAGCCCCGCTAGAAGATGCCATGGAAAAGTTGAGAACCGATATCCGACGGTTGGCAAAAGAAAGAGAGGAAAAGTTCGGAGACGAGATTGATTCATCGGAATTTATGGACGACGAATACGCGAAATCAACATGGTTGAGACACGAGCTTCATCGGCTTCGCAAGGTGCTCCTGCGGCCGCGAAAGAGAGGAGCCGGAGCCGATGAGAAGACAGACTTCGGAGAAAAGACGACACGATCGCTCAAATGGCGAAAAGGATGGAAGAGATGGCCGTAGCTGCGGCCACTCTCCGCAGTCGAAGTACAACCACAAAGGGAGACACCCCGAGAGGTCATTCACATTGTGGACGGAGGAAAGGAGATTACGTCCGTCAATGGGGATGATCGGCTAAAAGGATACAACACAAAGTATGATTCCCGAAAAGGATATCAAGAACTTGGTGGAACGACGAGTGCGAGAAGCCTTAGCACAATCAAAGAGCGGGACATCCATTCGGACGAGTAGACCTTACCTGGAAGAATTCGACGCCGTCCAATACCCGAAAGGCTTCGTACCACCTCTCGTTCAAGACCTTCGATGGAACCGGGAACCCTCGACAGGCATGTGGCACACTTTCGTGCCGGTTGTTGCAATGCCGGCGGGAGCGATGCATTACTCTTCCGACGGTTCGTCGGCGATGCGTCGAGAATCGCCTTCGACGAGTATGCGAATTACCAAACGGTTCGGTTAAGACATTCTCGAGCTAGAGAACCTCTTCATCGAGCGATTCGCCGGAGCTCGAGCACCACATCACTATAGGTGATTTAGTGGTAGAAAAACAAAAGCCGAATGAAACTTTGGTGGATTACATACTCCGATGGAGGAACTTAAGTATGAAGTGTGAACCACAATCGCAAGAACAAGCATGCGATCGGCATTTTGCTAAAAAGCATCCATGGCCCGATAGCACTTCTCCTCAAGGGATTTACTATTAAGACTTTCGAGAAGTTGTTAAGCAAGGCCGGAAGCTTGCAAGAAGAGGCGAAGCAATTAAGTTTCACCGAGCATGACGGACAAACAAAAGCACAGTAAAGACTTTTGAAAAGAAATCCGGGATCGTCGCGGCGAGTTGACAAAGGCAAGCAACCGATGCAAATACCACCGAACGGCCGCAACAACCACAACGGAATTACCGGCAACCCCGGCCCAGACTATCGGTCATCTCCGCAGGTATGAACAACCGTCCCGCCCGCAACGTACATTAAGAGAGCTTTTGAGCGAGAGAATATCCGTTCAAGAATGAAGCAGATGCCGAAAATGTTCCGCGGTCCGATGAAGACTCCGGATTTCCAGTGCCGCGAGCCTAAAAGACCGGAGGAAGTCAATAAGAAGGGTGATCCCGACTTTTGCCCTTACCACCAAATGCTTGGACACAAAATAGAAGATTGCATTACCTTCAAAAGTTGGCTCAATGACAACTTGCGGAAAGGGAATATAACGATCCCGAAAGAGTACATGAAGGAACCCCGAAAGGAGGTTCCGTCGATGTTATCTCGACCGATCCCATCATTCGATAGATCCCTATACAACCGACGATGGATGGACTACCGCTTGGACGAGGTCTTCGAAAAGATTTTAGACGGCATCCGGACCGCTTCGGTGCGAGCTTCAATTCGAGTTTGAAACCCGTTAGCCGGTACTTATCACTTGCGATAGAAGAACCACCTCAACAGGAGACGATTGAAGAGAAGAAGAAAATTGACGAAGAAGAGAAGACCGAGGCACCTAAGGCTGGACTAGGGGTCGCTTATCCTAGGATAGTTGTTTCCGATTCGGGGAGAAATCCCTCGAACCCCCGACTCGTATGATTATCTACTCACTTCGGTGGGATCATATAATGATAAGGGTGATGGCGTTGGCTACGTTTTGATCGTTTCTAACGATTACGTAACTAACGATAATCCGGATATCGATTTCGATACCAACGACAATTCTCAAATCATACACGATCTCGACAAGCAAAATAATGAAGAAGACATCCATCAAGGAGGTTACGAGAGTTCAACAAGCAACGAATCTATCTGTGAGTTTCGAGGAGCTCCAGTCACGATAGAGTTAGAGCCAAACTCTAACTCTATTATTTCAACGAATCTATCTGTACATTTAATATTTGATTATAACACACCAACGAATCTATTGTATTATCAAACTGAAATAATAGAGATCTATTATTTCCAACGAATCAATTTGGGGATTGGCTCACTGTGGAGAAGTGTCCTGGTTTTGGGTGAAATTTCAACTCTGAAATTGAGCTCACAGAGAAGAAATGGCAGGGGGATCTCACTGGGGATCAAGTGCTCTGTGTGTGGGGAGGAGTCCGGAACAATTTTGGCGAGTTTCGGTAAGGTGCGGTTCGGCACTTCTCATGGCCGAGAAGGTGAGGGGTTTAAATAGGAGATGTTGGAGGGCCTCCCGGGGGAGTTGAGGGCTGGGATCAGCTGCTCTTGGCATGTGAAGAACGGCCATGGTGGCCACTAGGCATGGGGCGGCTCGACGAGGGAGAATTCCAAAGTTTGGCTCCTCCCAAGGTTTCGGCCATGGTGTTTTCCGGCGGCCTCGGTGGCTGGCCGGCTGGGCATTGGTCACCATCTTGTTCGGGTGGGTCGTGGGCGGGGTTTAGTGTAGGCAATTGGCAAATGCCATGTGTAAAAGGCTTGGATTAGAATGGAATGGGAGAGGGCTTATTTTGGCTCAAATTGGTCAACCCCTCCACTTGGGCTAGGTGCACCACCCAAGGCTTGGTTTTGGCTGAGGGAAAAGTGATTTGGCTCGGCATAATCGGTAGGGTCAAGTCACCATCCAAGCACAATTAGGCATAAGCATGGTTAAGGGGAATCATGGGAGTGGTTAATCACCTTTAGGAATTAAGGAAAGAGCCTCCTCCTTTTGCCCAAAATGGCATGGTGACATGTAAAGAGGCTCTCATGGCTTGCATATGGCTTGTGCATGGCTCCATGGCTCCATTTGGCTTGGGAAAAGGTTAGGTCAATTTCATAAAAATGGGTTTTAAGAATTTTGGATATTTTGGTGTGAATTTGTATGGGGCTTGATTTGGAATTGTTTGATGATGGAATTATAACTTAGGGAATGGCTTTGATTAAATGGATGGCAAATGGAAATGTCATGTGGGCTTTAGGGCCAAATTTGGGCTCATTGAAATGGTTTTAGATGGGCTTTTAAATGGTTTAGGAAAGTGGGCTTTTGAATTTTAAAATGGATTTTTGGGATGAAATTTTGGTAAAGGCTTGGGCCAAATAATTGTTGAGTTTGGTTTAGGGATGCTTCATGAGTGGTTTGAAACAAATTTGAGGTGATTTGGGTTTGAATTAGGTTGGATATGGGCTTTTTGGTAAAGAGGCTAAAGTGGGCCAAAATGAGCTACCATGGGCCAAAGTTGGGCTAGAGTTGAAATTGATGTAAAATTAATGTTGGGAAATGTTTTTGGGAGTGTTTCAAAGAGGTTTTGGCTTTGGTTGGGTTTTGATTTTGGGGTTTGGGCTCATTTGGGCTAGGTTTAGGTTTAGGTCAAAATTGGGCCTTTTGATTTTGGGTTGAATTTGAGTGGGGTTTGGGTCTAAATTTTGAGCAAATCATGTTAGTGTTTTGTTCATGGGGATGTTAAGAAAGGTTTGGAAAAGATTTGGGGTTAATTGGAGTTGAATTGGGTGAGTTTGGGTTAGGTTTGGGTCATAGGTCCAAATTGGGCTTTAAGGCCAAAAGTGAAATTGGATCCCAATGCCAATCAAATTGGGCTTGGATTTGGTCTAGATTGGTGTTGGGATGTTGAATTGAAGTTTAGAATTGAATTGGACCAGAATTTGGGTCAATTGGGTAGGTTTGGTTTGACATTGGGTTTACTTTGGGTTAAAATGGGTCGAATTGGGGGTTTTGATAAAAGTGGGGTAAATTGACAAAATTGGCCCATGGTGTAGTTGAACAAAATGAAATTGGGAATATTTGGGATTTTCTGGAATTTTCTGGGAATTTTCTGAATTTTTGGATTTTTGGGTCAAAAGGGGTATTTTGGGTATTTGGAAGGTATTGGGGGTATTTTTGGAATTTTTGATATTTTTGGATATGGATGATCAATTTGAGTGATGTGGAAATGTTAGGGATTGATTTTGGAGAATTTTGGGTAATTTGGAAATTTTTGAGAAATTTGGCATATTCGGGCTTTGGGTAGGTTGGCGGGTGTTGGGTCCCGGGAGTCAAAATTGAAAATTTGGAAAATTGAAGATTGGGTGGATGTAAGTGGAATGAAATCATTTTTGTTGAGCCATGAAGCCATATCAAGCCCACATGAGCCATGAAGAGACTCATTTGAGGCATTCACTATGTTGTTCCTAACCCTCTTAGCCAGGGCTTAGGGGTTAAGGACCATCCATGTGAATCACTTACATGAGTCAGGAAGTTAAGTTGGGTAAGGGTGTGTTTTTAGGAAGTGTGTGAAATACATCAAATTCCAGTTCTCATTCTACATCCAATTAATACATCGATTCTGTGAAATACATCGATGTGAGATCGAGGATTTTACATAACGGCACCGGTTAAGATCTGTATTTCACCAAAATGTCTAATATTTCAACGAATACATATAATAGATCTGCTTTATGAAATAATAGAGTTAGATTCGTTGGTAAATAATAGATCTGTATTTCATAACTCTAATTCATAATGTCTCCGTGAGTCTCATTGGTGTGTTTTTAGGAAGTGTGTGAAATACATCGAATTCCCTCGAAAATGAGGTCAACAACATTCTTCTAAACTCCGTCGGGGACTAGTTCCTCTCTCCATTTTAATCAAATAGTTACGCTTTCAAAAATCGGTAGTGTATCCATGTCCCTAATGGATCAAACTACCCTTCTTTCCGTTGGAATACTGTGTTCATTTCTACCTCGAACAAGTATAACCAACATTCTCTCGGATTTAGGAGCCATTGTTTAGACACCCATAAACAGAGAGGTTCCGAGATCCTTTTACCTCATTTACGAGGTGGGGTGGACCTCGATAGGTGTTAGTTTAGGAGTGATCCTTCGAGTCGAGAAGTCTTGCTTAAGACTCTCTTTTCCTTTCCAACTCCGATTCGATTCCTTACCTTCTCTACACCTTTGAACACTCCGTTTTAAATAAACAAACCCTCTAATAAGTGATTCCTTTAATAAGTGATTCCTTTTTATAAATACATGAACAAGAATGAGTTCGGACTCTTTTCAATTCCTTTCTTTTCGTCCTAAAGAAAAGAAGCATAACTTGGGACTGACAACCAGAATCTACCCTGCAGAAATGGAAGCCCCAAAACTGATTTTCTCCTTCACCAACGGACTGGACTTCGCTGTCTATAAGGATGAGTTGCCCGACAATGGAATCATCCGATTTGGACAAGGATTTGAAAACACGAACGTCAAGGTCACCAACGTCTCCCTCTTTGCACTGATGAACAAGGTACTCGAAGTCGAAGAGCCGTCGCTCGATTCAACCTTAGGTCGACCCAAGAATTCCCTCCTCTGCAAAGGATCCCGATTAAGAGGAGTACCGATGTCCACGAGAGGACCTGTTCTTTCTACCCCTACTGGTCTAGTTGTTTCGCACCTGCCCCGACTTTTGCCGAATCAAAGGGGAAAGAAATCCGAGATTATGATGGACCCGTTACTAGTGGAGGGTACGGATCTTCTGTAAGACCTTCCGTTTTCGAGATCGGGTCCGGTTCAAAGATTCGCGTCACTAACAAAGACCCGGAGAAGAAACAGAAATAGAAGGATCGCTAAAGAAGCCGAGTGCCGTCGAAATTGCTTTCCTAGAAGAAATTCCGAAGCTGCCGAATATACACCGCTGCTCGAATACATACCACTCGTTGGGAGGAAGCGGGTTTCATCCCCTCTCCGCCGCGGAAGATGAAGAAAATATTCGCAAGATTCGTTGCCAAATTACCACGACCCGCATATTACAACGATAGCCGCAAGAAAAGAACTAGAACTACGCTCGTTTGCTCGATTGCAAACTTTGGTAGAAAAGTTAGCGAAGAAGGAAATCTGCCCCGTATCAGAAATTCTACGGAGGATAGGGCGGGTGCCAGTCGAATCCCGTCTTGGGCCCCGAGTAGAGCCCGCCATCATGGCAGAAAAGCCAAGTAAAAGAATGAAGGCTAGTCCGCTCGTTGTCGTCTCGGGATTACGGATTAGGGAGGATACCACCTTCCAAGCATTTGGCCGACGGACCATGCGGTCCTAGACCTTCGTCGCCGCGAAGGATGGTATGGCGTCCCACTACTTGGGCGATTGAGATTGAAACAGACGGCTCGAGAAAGAAAGTCTCGCCGGGAGACTTGAATATGAAGAAAGTGCTACCGCGATGAAGGGGACCCGTGAGAAGGGGACCGGCAGCTATCGCACGACAACCACGAAGACACACGAAAGCCCCGCTAGAAGATGCCATGGAAAAGTTGAGAACCGATATCCGAGCGGTTGGCAAAAGAAAGAGAGGAAAAGTTCGGAGACGAGATTGATTCATCGGAATTTATGGACGACGAATACGTAGAAATCAACATGGTTGAGACACGAGCTTCATCAGCTTCGCAAGGTGCTCCTGCAGCCGCAGAAACATCGTTCAACGCTCTATTGGGCCGACCATGGATACATGAAAACAGGATGGTACCATCATCTCTACATCAGTGCATCAAGTACTACGATGGAGGGGAACAGTGCATCAAAGGTGACTTACAACCATTCTCCGTACATGAAATTGGAATCCACGAGGATGCGGCTTATTATGCACCACCGAAGAAAACGATCTTCTCCGGAGATACCATAACAAATGAAGCAAAGAAATTTTGGGACAACGAAGAACCCGAAGTTCTAGTCCAACGATCACTCACCACTCCCTTACGGCGAGATGGTGAAGGTTTCTCCACAACTCGCATCCGAGGTCGAGGCCGGGGACGAGGTCGTGGTAGAGACATTAGGACGATTGGACAGAGGAAACCAACCATCAATGTCGATTGGGAAGATAGTTCTGAAGAAGAAAGAGAAATCAAACATTAAGCAGCTACAATAAGTCGAAAGAAGCCGCAATTCAAAATCCCTCTCGAAGATGAAAGAAACGAAGAATATAAATCGATGTACGAGAAGATTAACCACTATGTACATACTTATGACCCCGACCCCGATCCATTCTAATAAGATCGAGGGTATGGAGGTCAAAGAGGTACGTAGCGGTGGTGCAAAACCAATCAAATTCTACCGTGGTGCTTCTTCCTCCAAAGCTGAAAATAATGTACAATTTGAAGATGCTACTTCATCGAATTAATGGAATTGCCTTTTGAGTGGTACTCTCCCTGTGTTCGAAATTTAATTCAACGTGGTTTCTTACCTCGACGGTGGACAAAAGGTCAATCACAACGTTTTGAAAATTTATGGAATAACTCCGGTCGTCCACCCGACTCAAAGCATGGTCTCGGATTCGGCACGGTAGGATCAGTTGATGATCTCGAATTTTGCTTGGTTATCACCTGCGAATCTAATGAAAGCTGCATGGAAACTACGGATGAACTCGAAGATTTACAAATTGGAGACACTCCACCGAAGTCGAAGAAGAAATCAAATCTACGATAGATGAGTTAATAGAAGTTAACTTAGGTACTAGCGAAGAGCTAGACCTACCTTTGTTAGCTCTTTACTCGATAAAGAAGACTCCAAAGAAATAATCAAGTTATTAATGGAATTTAAAGACTGTTTTGCTTGGAGCTACGATGAGATGCCGAGTTTAGCTCCGGAGGTTGCGGTCCATAAACTAGGAGTGGACCACTACTTGCTCGGTCGGACAAGGTCCCGGAAGAATGCGTCTAGAAATCGAACAACAAGTCATAGCCGAAGTTAAAAAGTTAATAGACGCTAAATTTGTCCGTGAAGAACAATACCCGACTTGGTTAGCCAACGTGGTACCGGTCGGGAAGAAGAATGGTCGGATCGGAATTTGTGTGGATTTCGGAAGATTTAAACAAAGCATGTCCAAAAGATGAATTTCCTCTACCGATCCCGAATTAATGATCGACATCGCTTCAACACACGAAATATTCTCATTCATGGATGGATCTTCGAGGATACAACCAAATAAAAATGGCTCCGAGAAGACGAAAAACTTACGAGCATTCGAACGCCGATCGGAGTATATTGCTACACGATAATGCCATTCGGACCGAAGAACGCGAGAGCAACCTACCGGAGAGCAATGACAAGGATTTTTGATGATCTCATCCATAATCGAAGTCGAATGCTACGTGGACGATGTGGTCATCAAAAGCAAAGTAAAGGACAACCATTTGTATGATTTGAGAATTGTTTTCGAACGATTAAGACAATTTAACCTTAAGATGAATCCCTTAAAATGCGCCTTCGGCGTCACCTCCGGGAAATTCTTAGGATTCGTTGTCCGACATCGTGGAATTGAAATCGATCCGGAGAAGATTAAAGCCATCTTAGAAATGCCGCCTCCCAAAACCTTAAAACAACTACGATCTTTTCAAGGGAAGCCGGCATATCTTCGACGCTTTATCTCGAACCTGTCGAGTAGGTGTCGGCCTTTCTCGGCACTAGTTAAAAAGGACGCCAAATTTATTTGGGAAGAGAAATGCCGAGAAGGCCTTCGAAGACATTAAACAATATTTAATGACACCTCTCGTCTTAGCGACCCCGAGTCTCGAGTAGACCGCTAATACTTTATACCGCGGCTTTAGACGACTCTCTCGGAGCCTGTTGGCGAGTGTCGATGATGAGGGTAAAGAAAATGCTCTTTATTACTTAAGCCGTCGTTTACTGCCGACGGAAATAAGGTATCCCGCAATTGAAAAGCATTGTTTGGCCCTGATCTTCGCCGCTCAAAAGCTCAGGCATTACATGCTTTCTCATAAGGTCAATTTGATCTCGAAGTTTAATCCATTGCAATACTTGATGGCTCGTCCAACGCTTTCCGGCAGACTTGCCAGATGGTCGATGATATTATTGCAATTTGATATAACTTTCGTGCCTCTTCGTCGCCGTAAAGGGACAAGCCTTAGCAGACTTCCTTGCGGCACACCCTTTGCGGCAGAATCTCCTCTCGATGACGATCCGCCGGATGAACAAATAATGAATCTAGAAGACCTTGATGATCGACGTTGGGAATTATATTTCGACGGAGCATCTTCGGCGCACAAGACGAAGAATCGCAAGTGATAGTGCCGGTAAGGCGGGAATCGGGCTAATCTTTATAACACGGAGCGGGGGATGTTAAGATACTCCTACCACTTGACGAGCCGTGTACAAACAACGAGCGGAATACGAAGCCCTCATAACGGGACTCGGAATTAACCATTCGAATGGGGATAACAGACATCAACATCTATGGGGATTCACAGTTAATCATTCAACAGATCGCCGGACAGTACAGAATTTTAAAACCAAGACTCGAGCAATACTTCCAGTATGCCATACAGCTGTTGGAACAGATTCCGAATGTGACAATTTACAAAATTCCCAGAAAAGAAAACGCTCTAGCGGATGCGCTAGCTCGTCTCGCAAAAGAATTTGCTCGTTTGCAAGATGAATCGGTGGAAGTGTCGGTTCACGGACGTCGGGTCCTATCACGGCTTGACATAGACACGATACACGAAATCGAGAAAGGAAAAAGGATCGATTGCAGCGAGTGACGGAAAACACGGAAGATTGGCGACGGCCATTGATGGATTACCTACAAACGGAAAACTACCGGATGATAGGTCGTTAGCCCATCGGATCAAGAAAAGAACTCTGTCCTACGCACTAATAAACAATACATTATACAGAAGGTCTTTTGATCAAATGTGGCTAAGGTGCCTAAGTGGGTCCGAAGCTCGTGAAATTGTTAAGGAGGTGCATTCAGGACTCTGTGGCGCTCACCAGTCGGGTCCAAAGATGAAAATGAAAATTAAAAGACTAGGGTACTACGGCCCTCGATGATGACCGATCGCATGAAAATCGCCAAGAGCCGTCACCAATGCCAAGTGCACGGAGTGGTTCTACACCAACCTCCAAATGTGCTACATCCAGACAATTGCATCGTGGCCATTTGAATGTTGGGGCACGGATATAGTGGGTCCAATAGAACCGCCGTCGTCGAAAAGGACATCGCTTCATTCTTGCGGCTACGGATTACTTTTCCGAGTGGGCGAGGCGGTTCCACTCGGAGAAGTGAAAGCACATCACGTGCTACAATTTTTCAAGAACCGGAGTTGTTTACCGTTTCGGGGTGCCGCGCGGAATCATCTCGGATAATGGGTCGGCATTCGAAGCACACGAATCAACAATTTTGTCGGGAGACACGGAATCGGCCGGCGATATTCAACAATTTACTACCCAAGAGCAAACGGCCTTGTCGAGGCTTTTAATAAAACTCTCGTTCAAATTTTAAAGAAGACTTTAGACGACAATAAGAGAAATTGGCACGAGAAGTTGTTAGAAGCCTTATGGGCCTACGGACAACCTTCGAACTCCTACGCAAGCTACACCTTACGCTCCGGTGTATGGGTCCGAGGCGGTGTTACCTTTAGAGGTTCGGCTTCCTTCACTCGAAGTTGCGGTTGCGAATAAAATCACAACAGAAGAAAACGCCAAATTACGACTCGAAGAATTAGAGAGCACCGGAAGGAAAAGACTTGCGGACGCAACGGAATTTAGAATTATACCAAGCTAAGATGATTCGGGCTCATGATAAGCCGAGTCCGCCCAAGAACCTTCAAAGTTGGTGATCTAGTTCTCGTTCTCGAAAGACCTATTCTTGCACACCGCAAGATAGGGGAAAATTGAACCCACTTGGGAAGGACCGTTTGTGGTTGAAGCGGTATACTCGGGAGGTTCCAACCGGCTAGTGAATTGCCAAGGAGAACGACATATGCTTCCGATCAATGGACGATACTTGAAAAAGTACTACGCTACCCGATGTTTCGAAGGAATGAACTTTCCATCCCTAGAAGCACGGGTGAAGTGATTACTTATGATTGGGTCCGAACCCGGAAAAATGACAAAAATGTGCTAAAATAAATAAAATCCTGATAATAAAATTTTCCTTGTTTTCTTTTCCAAATCAAAATCTCTTACCTGATCTTATCCCACTTCATTCCTGTTAAGTTTAAAAATATAATAATAATAATAATAAAAATGTCTTTAATAAACATTTTCTTGATGTTCTTGTTCTTAGTACAGCCCCTGATCCTTTTCCTTGTCTTTTCGCAGGGAAATGTCGAGCGGGCGGTTGGTCTTGAACTTTAAGAATGGCGTAAGCCTTGCACTTGATGAAAGAGGGTGAAAGATGGAGCGATAATCGAGATTGACTCAGATTTCGCACCGACGAGCCTACGATACGAAGAAAGTGATCGGGTCCCGGTTGACCGAGAAGAACTGCCCGGACATACGAGTGATGAAAGTGGGTGGCCCAAGCCACCAATCCAAGCAACAAGAAAAGAAAGACAAATATTGAAGAAGATAAGAAAATGAAGTACTCGTAGTCGCTACGGCGGAGGGCGAGCTTGTCGGCGCCGCGCCCGCGGAGATTCAAGAAGTCCGGAGAGCTACTCTCACGACGAACGCAACGAAGAAATAAGAATCGCCGTATCCGCAAGATGTTAACAAAACTAGCTGCGGATCGGCACGACGAGGCGGTTGCTAATGTCGGTGCATACACTTCGAGGACACCGGTTCACCGGGAACCGGAAGAAAGGAGGCCGACTCCTAGGATGACGAAAAGAACCGGGGAAATCTTCGGAAAACCGGAAGAAAGAAGGCTACCACGCCACCGGATAGAACCACCAGGTGATGCATGACCTTGTTGCGAAGCAACCCCGGGGGATGTCCCGACGGACATCATCCCCGAGGAGCCGAGGTATGCGGGGAGAACGTGAAGGGATTGAACCTTATATCCCACAATACGTTACCGGGCCTCGCCATCTGCGGATCATTCGAATACGAGCTGGAGAGAATGCAAAATGTTGAAAAGAAAACCTTTGAATACTTTGAAAGGATTAGAGGCGAAGAATCAATATACTTGGAGGGCCTCGAATTACATACGGACGTATTCTCGGAGTATGAGCGACGGCAAATCGTGGATTGCATCCGGGATTTGAAAAGACCGAGCCGAGCGAGCCGCTGAGGAAAACACATACTCGAGCCCCGGAGATGGATGCCGGGGAAAGGAAGAATCACAATACAATGTGGATGCTTTGTTACAACTTTGCCGAGGACAGGAAGGGAAACCCGCCGGGAATACTCCGTCATGGGCAAGTGGACCCGATGCCATTAGTCATCGAGAGAATGGTAAAGAGATTGATAACATGGAGAGTGTCGCCAGCAGATCGCATACCCAATAGCTGCATCATCAATATCTACAAACAGGGTGATCGTATACCCCCAGCATTGATCACCATGACTTTGTCGGACCTTCTCGCACGTCTCTTTTACGAGCGAGTGTAACATCATGTTCGGATGCGACCTCCGGATAGCGAGGCCCGGGTGAGTTCCGAGGGCCGATAAAGATACCACTACCGGTAGGTTCCGTCATGATGCGAAGGGTAACGGAGCGAGATATCGCCAAGCATTGCATACCAGGAGTACCGGTAAAGAGGATTTCGGTTACGTTCGAAGGATGGACGACGGAAGGACACCTTACCATTTCCGACCGGATCCGGAGCTAGAGAGCCTCCGGCCTTACGAGCGTGTGAGTTACATGGAAAATATCACACCTCCAATGTACATCCATACGGCATCCTTGCCAAGGATGGATTGGAAGGTGATGTTATTGACCATGTATCTCACTATTCAGACATGGACTTTTGACAGATGCTTCTTTAGATGGATCAACAAAGATCATACACAGTCCGTTTTGAGTCTACATGGATTGTATGAAATATGTTCCAGATCAAGTTGTACGATGTATCTTCAGTATGATTGGAATGAAAGTGACTATGTCACATTTTTTTGGCCTTCACCTCTTTTGTGCAAATTGATTGGGAAACGCCATTAAAGTTGAAAGAACTTCGAACAAAGAACAGAAAAGGAATAAAAAAAAGATAAAAGAAAACTTTCTAAGAAAAAAAATCTAAAAAAATGACAAACACCAAATTCACATGAACGTTAAACAAACAACAAAATAAAATTTGAATCATTAAAGGATAAACAAAATCAACAAGAATGTTAAATCAAATTCTCAATCAAATTTCGAATCCGATCTCGATCAAACTTCAAATTTCATCTTCCAAATTTCAAATCAAATCTTAAATCAAATTTCAACCGAGTTCGAACTCATCAAGTCAAATTTCAAATCTCAAATTCAATCTTTCCAAATTTCAAATCTCGGTCAAATTTCGAATCTCAAATTCGATCTTTCCGGATCTCACATCAAACATACATCAATTCGAACTTTTGGGTCGAGGATTTTACATCCAAGACCGCACTCTGCTAGGATTCTCTTCCTACTGCACCGAAATACATCAAATTCAAACTTTTGGGTCGAGGATTTTACATCCAAGACCGCACCGCTTTAGGATTCTTTTCCTACCGCATCGAAATACATCAATTCAAACTCTTGGGTCGAGGATTTTACATCCAAGACCGCACTTGCTTTTAGGATTCTCTTCCTATCGCACCGAAATACATCAAATTCAAACTCTTGGGTCGAGGATTTTACATCCAAGTATCGCTCTGCTTTAGGATTCTTTTCCTACTGCACTGAAATACATCAAATTCAAACTTTTGGGTCGAGGATTTTACATCCAAGACTGCACTGCTTTAGGATTCTTTTCCTACTGCACTGAAATACATCAATTCAAACTCTTGGGTCGAGGATTTTACATCCAAGACTGCACTGCTTTAGGATTCTCTTCCTACTGCACTGAAATACATCAAATTCAAACTCTTGGGTCGAGGATTTTACATCCAGACCGCATTGCTTTAGGATTCTCTTCTATCGCATCGAAATACATCAATTCAAACTTTTGGGTCGAGGATTTTACATCCAAGACCGCATTGCTTTAGGATTCTTTTCCTATCGCACCGAAATACATCAAATTCAAACTTTTGGGTCGAGGATTTTACATCCAAGTACGCATTCGCTTTAGGATTCTCTTCTATTGCACTTGAAATACATCAAATTCAAACTTTTGGGTCGAGGATTTTACATCCAAGACTGCACTTGCTTAGGATTCTCTTCCTACCGCATCGAAATACATCAAATTCAAACCTTTGGGTCGAGGATTTTACATCCAAGATCGCCTCGCTTTAGGATTCTCTTCCTACCGCACCGAAATACATCAAATTCGAACTTTTGGGTCGAGGATTTTACATCCAAGACTCGCATCGCTTTAGGATTCTTTTCCTATTGCACTGAAATACATCAAATCAAACTCTTGAGGTTACGGATTTTACATCCAATACCGCATTATTCTGAGGTCTTTCCTCATTGCAATGACTCAATCCAATCGATTCGATCTTGTTACATCTAAAACTTCAAAATTCCAATTTTCATTTCAAATCAAATTCCTTCAAATTAATCTTGACAAACTTCAATCTAAATTGAAACTCCAAATTGAAATCTAAACTCACACATCATGACTTGAACATGAAACGAAATAAAATCTAAATTGAAATTCTCCCAGATCATGTGATTTGGGATTCACCTCCTTTTCCTTTCCCCAGCGAGAGTTCAAGAATCTCCGTCTCGGAGATATACTTGACACTCCCGACTGAAGCTCTTCTACTTTGTCCTAAGTTTGTTACTTGGACATCTGTGTTGGTTTTGTTGATCGTTTCGGTCAACACCGATACGCGCGGTGTGCTCCGTCGGCTCACCACACCTATTGGGGGTCCATTTGTTGACCTCATTTTTGATGAGGTCTTCTCTTCTTCTCTTTAGTACTTAGGATCTAGCCTTAGGCTTTTCCTTTGACTATCTTAGAGGACTAGAATTGGGACCCACCTTTTAGAAATTCAAACCACTTCTAAACTCCTGCAAACTCCACAAACTTGATCGTAGACCCCTAATCACCTAGAGGGTTGAAATCGAAATGTGGAAGTTTAAAGGATGAGTTCCTTTAGGACTCTTTGGCCTTAGGACTGCCACAGGTGGCCCGGTCCAGTGAAGGGTTGACTTGCACACACACTACACTCATACACTACACTTCCATACACCTCCTAAAAACACACCCATACCCGACTTGACCTCCTGACTCATGTAGGTGATTCACATGGATGGTCCTTAACCCCTAAGCCCTTGGCTAAGAGGGTTAGGAACAACATAGTGAATGCCCCAAATGAGTACCTTCATGGCTCATATGGGCTTGATATGGCTTCATGGCTCAACAAAAATGATTTTATTCCACTTACATCCACCCAATCTTCAATTTTCCAAATTTTCAATTTTTGACCCCGGGACCCAACACCCGCTAACCTACCCAAAGCTCGAATAGCTCAAATCTCTCAAAAATTTCCAAATTACCCAAAATTCTCCAAAATCAATCCCAAACATTTCCACATCACTCAAATTGATCATCCATATCCAAAAATATCAAAAATTCCAAAAATACCCCCCAATACCTTCCAAATACCCAAAATACCCCTTTTGACCCAAAAATCCAAAAATTCAGAAAATTCCCAGAAAATTCCAGAAAATCCCAAATATTCCCAATTTCATTTTGTTCAACTACACCATGGGCCAATTTTGTCAATTTACCCCACTTTTATCAAAACCCCCAATTTAAGCCCACTTTAGCCTCTTTACCAAAAAGCCCATATCCAACCCAATTCAAACCCAAATCACCTCAAATTTGTTTCAAACCACTCATGAAGCATCCCTAAACCAAACTCAACAATTATTTGGCCCAAGCCTTTACCAAAATTTCATCCCAAAAATCCATTTTAAAATTCAAAAGCCCACTTTCCTAAACCATTTAAAAGCCCATCTAAAACCATTTCAATGAGCCCAAATTTGGCCCTAAAGCCCACATGACATTTCCATTTGCCATCCATTTAATCAAAGCCATTCCCTAAGTTATAATTCCATCATCAAACAATTCCAAATCAAGCCCCATACAAATTCACACCAAAATATCCAAAATTCTTAAAACCCATTTTTATGAAATTGACCCAACCTTTTCCCAAGCCAAATGGAGCCATGGAGCCATGCACAAGCCATATGCAAGCCATGAGAGCCTCTTTACATGTCACCATGCCATTTTGGGCAAAAGGAGGAGGCTCTTTCCTTAATTCCTAAAGGTGATTAACCACTCCCATGATTCCCCTTAACCATGCTTATGCCTAATCGTGCTTGGATGGTGACTTGACCCTACCGATTATGCTTGAGCCAAATCACTTTTCCCTCGGCCAAAACCAAGCCTTGGGTGGTGCACCTAGCCCAAGTGGAGGGGTTGACCAATTTGAGCCAAAATAAGCCCTCTCCCATTCCATTCTAATCCAAGCCTTTTACACATGGCATTTGCCAATCGCACTACACTAAACCCCGACTCACGACCCACCCGAACAAGATGGTGACCAATGCTCGGCCGGCCAGCCACCGAGCCGCCGGAAAACACCATGGCCGAAACCTTGGGAGGAGCCAAACTTTGGAATTCTCCCTCGCCGAGTCGCCCCATGCCTAGTGGCCACCATGGTCGTTCTTCACATGCCAAGAGCAGCTCGATCCCAGCCCTCAACTCCCCCGGAGGCCCTCCAACATCTCCTATTTAAACCCCTCACCTTCTCGGCCATGAGGAGTGCCGAACCGGACCTTATCGAAACTCGCCAAAATTGTTCCGGACTCCTCCCCACACACGAGAGCACTTGATCCCCGAGTGAGATCCCCCTGCCATTTCTTCTCTCGCGAGCTCAATTTCGTAGTTGAAATTTCACCCAAAACCGGGACACTTCTCCACAGTGAGCCAATCCCCAAATTGATTGGTCCTACACCCGCACCGGAGTCGAGGGAAGGTGTCCACCAAGCAAAGCCCCATCTCCAGGTCACCCAGCTTGTTCCGGACTCAAAGGTTGTGATCGGCTTTGGTGGAAATCACACCTGAGCAATTCACCACATCCCCGGGCTTCATCCCTAGCCTCCCGCAGCTCCAACGAACGTGCCAAGCATCTCCGATCGAGGCTTCACCTCTCGTAGCTAAGGTATGAATTAATTCTTCATCCCGAGCTTCGGAGATTCTCCATTTCAAATGCCTTAATTTCAATGCATGATAACCGTATAGATGTGTTCGTCTCTTCAAGACGAATCCATAGAGCATAAGAACATAAAAATCCGTTGAGTATCGAGTGAGATCTTAAGGATTTAGTGTGGACGGCTCTCGGGTGAGGACACTTGGGGACGATGAACGGATGCCGTCCATTTAATACACGCGCGGACGAACGACTCGGATGGCGTCGGACCGGGAGACGGTACGAGAACCGCGGGGCCCGGGTTGTCGACTCGGATGGCGGCGTCGAATGGGAGCGCGCCGCGTGTGCATTCGGAGTCGCCGAGGTCGACGCGGCGCCGCGTGGATAAATAGAAAAATAGGGTATTTTCCTATTTATTTAATTCCCTAAACTTGGAAAATTCATATCTCCGTGTAGAAAAATCACAAAAATAAAATAAAAATACCCTCTCGCTCGAATGAACGTAGGAGAATAGTGTGGAAAAGAAATCATTCAATTTTGTCCAAGTATTTTATTTTTAGTAATTTATTTACTCTCTTCATACATTTAATTCTCCATGCATTCATACAATTCACCATGGCATGAGACCATAGGAGCTTTGAAGCCTCCGAATTTGGGAACATTCCCCGAATTTTCCAAAGTCGAGGCCATCCCTATGAAAAGTTATTGATTTTTCAAATGCATGTTGCTATTTTAAGTATTTTAATTCCAAAAATTAGCATGTTGTAAAATAAATTCTAGGAAAATTTGGTGATGTTCCATATGACCGGAGAACCCTAGGAAAAATAGGATTTGGGTTAATTCACTTAAATTAACCCTAATCGGCTTAAACACCCAAAATAGATCTCTAATTAATTAGAGTTAACTATAGATCAAATTGACTTGAAATCAATTCTCCACTGACCT
This sequence comes from Papilionanthe hookeriana x Papilionanthe teres, assembly GCA_022702705.1. Lineage (NCBI taxonomy): Eukaryota > Viridiplantae > Streptophyta > Magnoliopsida > Asparagales > Orchidaceae > Papilionanthe > Papilionanthe hookeriana x Papilionanthe teres. The sequence continues at coordinate 16,628,869 of CM040437.1, read as the reverse complement.
TTAGGATCAGAGGAACCCATCATAAAAATTTGAGGTCAATCGGACTCGGTTAGCCCCACTAATTAGGTTGATTAAGCTACTTAGTCATTTTAAACTTTAAAAATTCATAACTTTCAAAATATCTTTTAAAAATTCACCAAATTGGTTTTGGAGTCTCTCTGATATCAGGGAGTTTAAGAAAATTAAAATTTCAATTTTCTAAAAAAGTTGATTTTTAATATTATTTTAATATTTTCAATAATTAAAAAAATAATAAAAATCACAAAAATAATAAAATTCACCAAAATGTCATATTTTGAATTTTAATCACTTAGGAACAAATCCCATATTTTTCCTAGGTCTATTTAGTGAGATATTAATTTTTAAAGCTCTAGGGTAATTTTAAAATTAAAAAAATATATTTTCTAGCATTTTCACCAAAATAATTATAATAAATCAAGAAAAGGTCAGAAAATTGTGAAGTTTGGTTCTCTGGAATCCTTGATATCAGAGAGAATTTTAAAAATTATAAAATTTATTTTTCAACATTTATTTTATTTTTAAATTAATTAATACTCCAGAACTTAAAATAATTCTAATAAATAAAATATAATTCAAAAAATTACAAAATTTGGTCCAAGTGGTCCTCTGGTCATTAGGAATGTCCCCTAATTTTCTTAAGGACAGAAACTTTCCCTTGGTCATGTTATTGAATTTTCCTTGGAAATTTCTCTTTTCTACAAAAAATAATTATATAAATAAATTAAATACAGAAAAATCACATTTTCTCCTCTCATGTCTTTATTGACACATAAGTGAAGTCACATAAAAATTTCAAGTTCATTTGAGTTCAATTTAGTGAGTTATGAAATTATTAAGCTTAAAGGGCAAAATGGTAATTAAAATTTTAACCCTTAATTAAAACTTTAGGTTTAATAAAAATTAACAAGTAAAATATTTGATCCTAATCTGATTTGGATGATTGAAATTTAAATAATTGAAGGGTAGAAACCCATTAAGTAATTTAAAATGATTAAACCTTAATTAAATAATTAATTGAATTTGGAAGAATAATAAGATTGGAATTATTAAAATAGGGATATTATTAGGAAGAGATTTATTCTTTAATTTAAAAATCCCTAAATTTAATCATCCCATCAATACTCAACTCTTAATTAAAATGATAACTCAAATTTAAAGTATTAAAAGACTTAATCATTAAATAAAAATTAAATCATTAAACTCTTTCAAAAATTTTAAATTAAATTAAATTAAATTAAGATTAAAAGTTGAATTAAATTAAATTAAATGAATTAAATAAATTAAATAAAATTAAATTAAATTAAATAAATTAAATTAAATTAAATAAATTAAATTAAATTAAATTAAATTAAATTAAAAATTAAACTAAATTAAATTAAGAAATTAAATCAACTAAATTGAATTGAATTAAATTATGTCTTTATTGACACATAAGTGAAGTCACATAAAAATTTTGTCGATGGGTCCGGCGCCTAGGCGCCAAATCGGCGCCAGATTTGGCGCCTAAGCGCCACAGTTACTGGATCGTGTCAAAACCGAAAATTTTCAGTTTTTCACACGATTTTCTCTTATAAATGACCCTATCTTCGTCCCCAATCCTTATGCAATCATTATTTCGACCCATACACTCCATTCTTGAGAGATTAGAGAGGATTTTTGAAGAAATGGAGAGGAGAAATCTTGGAGAAGAGGCTAGAGACAAGGTTTCAAAGGATCCTTAACCCTACTTCAATGGTTTCATCGCTGTAAGTTTAGAGAAAGTGTCTAGTCTTCTGGATAAGTTTAAAGCAGAGTTTAAAAGCATTGGAGATCACCTCCATGAGATGTATCATCAAATTGAACATCTGGAATGGCAGGCGAAACTTCAATTTGATCATCTAGCGGCTTATCAAGATGCTCAAGTGGAGATGTATGCGAAGAACAATTGGATCGACGAGAAAACGGCTACAGATTTTCCGAGGGCGTTAGTATTCTTTCCAAGTGGGCTGAATAGTTTTCCTTGCCAAGATAATGAGAATTAGATAGTGATGTGGGGAGATTGTGATTTATCTAGTGTGTGGATGTATCGATTTAGTGAATCGATTGTGTTTGTTTGTGTGTTTGCTTTCATGTTCAATGTGTGTTGTATTTGCTTTCAAATTTGTGTTGTTTGATTGTTGTTAGAACTTGAATCATGTTGTGATACTTATCCGAATTGTATTGAGCCCGAAATTGAAAATCATGAATGGAATTAGAAGAGTTTGATTTAAACTTCTGTTTAATTGGTGGATTTAATTTTTAATTTTTAAAATTTTTGAAAAATATTTTGGAAGATGGAAACTGAAGCAATACTCTTACATGAGTGATTAGAAGTTTAATTTATGAATTTTGGTGGAAAATAAAATTTTTAAGAGATTTTTTTGGAAAGGCGAGTCTGACGCCTAGGCGCTAGAATTCGGTGCCTAGGCGCCGGTTCAGCCTGCTTACCCAAAAAACACCTTTTAAACCCCCATTATCCATTTTTGACGCCTAAGCTTCATCTCCTTCCTCTTTTTCACGAAAACCCACCTCCTAAATCCATTTTGAGGTCAAAACTTCAAGATTTTGAGCCCGAAATCACTTGATTTCTTCATCTCAAGGTCAGATCTACACTCTAATCCATTTATTTTTTATTTTCACCATAGTTTTTCTTATTCTTGATTAAAAACCAAAATTTTGAGAAAAATTTTGATTTTTAGTGTTTCTCCATGAATTTATAAACTCATTTTAAGTTTCTTAAGCTTAAAAAGGGTTTAAATCTTTGATTCCTTAATTTATTTGCGTTTTCTTTCACGTTTAGATGGCACCGAAATTTAAGCGAGGAAAGACACGAGAAAATTTTGACAGTAGCAAGTTTGCGACTGCGGCAGCGCATTTTTGATATCACAAATTTGCAACGACCAGAAAATTTATCTCAGAGCGAAGCTTTTACAATCCCAGTGAAATGATCGAGTACACGATCATTGCGCACAACTGACAATGATTATGTTATTTCACCGTCATTGCTTGTTATTCCGATCGTGCGCGAATTTTATGCTAACTTTTTGGTTGCGGAAGACTACGAAGTCTTCGTCAGAGGTGTTGGAGTAGGATTTACTCCAGAAAGGATCAATTTTTTGTATGGACTGCCACCTACCATCGAGTGCCACTATTCTGGATTATCTCCATTTGAGGGAGATCTTGAGATGATTATTGCTTATTTGATTGACGGCACTGGAGCTTGGAAGATCCGGAACGATAAACGGGTAAATTTCAAATCTTCTAAGTTAAATGGTATTTCAAAGGCATGACATTACTTTATTTCTGCAAGACTTACACCTTCCAACCACCTGAGCGAAGTGACTAGAGAGCGAGCTATCTTAAACTACTACATTCAGGAGAGGAAGCCGATAGATGTTGGAAGTATTATTTATGATTATGTGGAGACTACTGCTAGATCCAGTACTTCTGTAGGACTAGGATTCCCATCTCTGATTTATTCTTTATGTGTGAACAATGGAGTCACCGTCGATATTTCGAGGAGAAGTCGAAGTCTACCAAGCCGATCGGGCGAGAGAGTGTTAGTATCTATGATCGTCTTTGTGGGAAGATATTTACAACCCCTTCTACTTCTGCACCTACTCCAGGTAGAGCTTCCACTTCCAGACCTTCTACTTCCACTGCTGAGCCACCGTCTAGTTTTTGGGAATCGATGCATGATCAATTTTTGGAGCAGCATAATGAGTTATTTCTAACTCACTGCAGAGTTGATACTATGGATAAGAAGATTGATCACCTATCTGATTACACCCAGAGGAAGAATGAATATGATGCTGAGTATTCAGAGTCTTTAGTCAGATTCTTGAAGGGTGAGTATGATATTCAGTTTACCACCTGTCTTAGATTTTCACCATATGTTGATCCTAAGGATGTGGAGTTTTCTTTTGGTGATGACGATGACGAGGCTACAAACAGTGATTAGTGGCCTGATTTACCTCTGAGATGTGTTGAATCTGTTGTTAGTTTAGTTTTTGTTTGCTAGTACTGATTGTTGTTTGTTGTTTACTAGTTTAGATTTGTTTATGAGACTTTGTATGAATTATTTGATGTTGAGACAGTTTTAGATATTTATTGCAGACTGAAATTTGAATGCATTTGTGTTTATTTTTGGTTTCAGCCTACTGCTTAGTATTTTAGAATAGTTAGTAATGTTCTTTTATTTCTGTTAGTAATATAGTTATTTAATTCAATTACTGCTATATAAAATTTTTGAGCCTCGCTTACTTTTATATGCTCCATTATTTCTGTAATATTCATAAAAAGCATGTGTAAAAGTAAATTATATTTCTTTCTAGAATTTTTTTTTCATGCTTATAAAATTCCTTTTTAAATTATACTTTTCTTTCTCTCATACTTTATTATTTTCATGATATACCAAAACTTAAGTTTGGGGGAAGAGAACATACATGCGAATTTAAATTTTATTTGCCCTTAATAAACTAATATTTTCTAAAGAAAAAAAATCTTAACAAAACATAAGGAATGAGGAATCTATTTAAGATCACTTAAATTTTTGAAATTATAAATAATTTAGTGGACTTAAGCAAAATTTTAATAACTTTGATTGATTTTAAGAATATAATTATTTAACTTAAATAAGAATAAGATTAAGAAATTTTTCTATTCATAACAGAAATAATTGAATTTTAGAAGTTTTAAGAAATAAAAAATTATAACTTGAAAAAGAAAAGATTAAAAATATTTTTGAAATTCTATTCATGTTATAATAATTAAGTGAAAATGTAAAAGTTTGAAAATATAAGTTAAGGATAGTGAAGTTCAAAATCATTAACAGGCTATCCAGATACAGTAATCCTCACTGTGAAAAAAAAATAAAAAAAAAGAAAAAAAAGAATGAAAGAAAACAAAAAAAGAGAAAAAGAGGAGAAGCTTGAGGATATGAATTGGCTTCACTTGAATTATCTTATATGAAGAAAACTAGTTACATATTTTTACTTAATTATCATGCATGAATCTTTATTTAAGAAATACTTTTCATAAAAATCTTTTTCTTGTAAATAATCTATGTGATCTTAATATAATAAACTTCTATTATTTTCGAAATGAATGAAAATTTTTTAAAGTTTTATGATTTGGTAGTTGAATATTCTTTAAATTCTTAAAATTAAACTTAGTTAGTGAAATTTGGCTAATGATTTACTAAAGCCTTTATAATATAAAAAATTACAAGGAGTCTTAAATATTTATCTTTCATTCCAAATGTTATACATTTTATATAGTAAAAAGGGTTACTTCGAGGACAAGTAACATTTAAGTTCGGGGATTTTGATCCATGAAAAAAATACCCATTTTTATGCCTCGATTTTTATCAAATTTTTAAGGATATTATGCTTTAATGAAAGGTATTTTTGTGTTTTTGGATATAGATGATGGAAAAATGTTCAAGAAGAAAAAAAGTGAAAAAGAAGCAAAAAGGAGCAAAAATGAAGCCAAAATGCAAAATTGTCAAAATTATTGGTCTAGCGCCTAGGCGCCAGAATCCGGCGCCTAAGCGTCAGGTTGATAGGGGATCTGTCAAGATTTTTGACAACTTTTGGACGGTTATTTTGACGGTGTTAGCAATTATTGGACCTTCTAGAAGACTGGCTGTTGTTCCTAGTTTATAGGACATGTGATACAATGTATTTGGACTCTTGGAAACGGTTTTAATCGCGAAGAGGTGCGATCCAAAGTGAAGAGATGCGAAGAACTGGACGAAGAGTCCGGCACCTAGGCGCCAGATTCCGGCGCCTAGGCGCCAGATACACCTTCTAGAAGATTCATTGAATGTGGACACATTTTGAAGAGGTGCCTCAAGGCAACCATTGAAACCTATAAATAGGAGGGTACTCCTTCAGAGAAAAACACCCCATGGCCCCACACGCCCCATTAGAGGGAGAGAATCTAGAGTCCATATAGAGAGAGAAATTAGATAAATATTTTAGGGCCACTTTTATTAATTAGTGAGTTTATTTAGAGTTTGTTTTGAGAGTTTAAAGAGTTGGTGCTTTTGAAGTTTATTTTCTTTGGAGTCAGAAGAATTCAGAGGTTCAGTAGGAGAAACACTTGAGATAAGTATTTGTAATTTTATTCAAAGTTTCATTATCATGTTTTGTTGTTTAAATTTAATGTGTTCTGAGTAGTTAGTTTACTTTCTCCTTTCAATTATGAAAAGATAAATAAGATAATATAAAATTCGATGGAGAATTAAAAACTATTTATATTTTAAAACATTGTGATGATATTAATACCGGATCTTCATTTACTTTACAAATTGATCACTTGTATTGTTAAAATCTATTGAAGAGTTTTGATACCTAGAAGGAGACGAATTATTAACTAGTAGATATCACATGAATCCTTGGGTAGTCGAAGGCCTTGTGCGGGTTATTCAAGGTGAAGTGCAAATAAATAGGAAGATATTACATAATGGGCGTAGAATTAATAAGTTTTTAGAGTGACAGACTAAATTCTTGTGATTTGGTTTATAGAGAAGGAAATGGTCACTAGTAGGGCCAACCATAGCCACCTTAGACATCTAGTAGTGTGAGCCTAGATTAACCCATTCTACTAACAATACATCCGGACTCGATCTATAAAGCTAGCCAATGTTCGTTACACCTGGATCAAAGGGTAAAGAATATGAATGCTTCTATTTGGCACAATACCATAAATTTATATTCTCCATGAATATTATTATTATCTTAGAAAACCTTGGATTAATTGAAAGGAAGAAAGTTGTGTTCTGATTGCTATTTTCATCAATCATTTCATTACTGCTTTATTATTGCATCTTTCATTACTGCTTTATTATTGCATCTAGTAAATTAAAAATATCAAATTTATAAACTATAAAAGAAATACATAAAAATAAAATTAAAATATTTAAAATCCATAACTCACTCCTCGTGGGATCGATACTGGGATCTTTGTTTCAAAGCCTATATTACTTGATACGATACGTATACTTGCGTAGTACCCCTAGTGTGTAAAATTTTTTCAATAAAATTATATTTGTATACACTAGTTGCTATTATTATCTATTACATAAATTTGAAAGTATTAATTATTATATTTGTCATCAGCGGATTGCGGGTCAAGTTTTTGGCACCGTTGCCGGGGATTGAATTTTTAGTACGCATATATATAGCATCTGGGTCAGCTTCCTAACCTATCAGCTCTCTCTAAGTACAAAATCCTAGTCCTAGTCCTTTAATATCCAGACCTAAGGGGCTCTATTAATAAAAATTTGCAAGGGATTTAGAGAATTCTCCTATGTGACCATTGAGGAAGCGTGCTCTCAGCCTGCTTCAAGCTCTAACGTTGCTCCAACCATAGTAGCTCCACCAGTTCTCCAAATAGGGAATAAGCTATCCTAATGAAGGAGAACCCGAGGAAGCTCCAAGTGAATCCTTCTCCTTGATAGATGAGGCTCACCTTTCCCAAGGGAGATGAATCCTTCTCCTCCAAGTAAGATCAAGCTCTCCTCCCTTGGTCAAAACTTTAAAAAATCCTCCAAGAAGCCTCTTTAACAATTCCCTCACACACTTCTTACCAAAAAATGGAAGAAGAAGAAGAAGATGAAGAGGAGGAAGGAATTTAGAGGAATAAGATGAAGAATGGAAGAAGAAGCACCCAGCTCAGCTCTTCTTTCTCTAAAGCTTCTTCTTAGCTAAAGAATCTCCAAATAAACTACCCATCCTCTACTTTTCCCAAGGGTTTTGGGATTAATATTTCTCATTTTCCCTTTTTGGGCATGAGGGCAACTAAGGGTGCACTGGTCCCTTGCTTTAAATCATTTTAGGCATAATAACCAGGTAACAAACTTTTAAACCCTGGTTAGAGGCCAAATGGAGGGATTTGAGAGACCAAAGGTCCTTCCTTCTAGAATTTGTGCACAACAAAACCAGAATAGATTTTGATCTGGTGCGGGTGCATCGAGGCAGCAGAATAGGTCATCATGGTCACGACACGGGAGCACTCATTTCTCTGTCTTCTAGCATGGGTCCAATGCGAGTGCAATTCTGGTTCGCCTTAGGAACATGAGGATTGGCACGCTGAGATGGCGTGAGCATGCTATGGGTAAAGCAGGCACGCCACAATCACAGTGCGGTCTGGTGCAACTTTTTTAAATTACTAAAATTTGTGAACTCACATTTAGATATATATAATGACTTAGTTTTGTAATGAGCCACACAATTAAACGCAAGTATACTGTCGGCATATTTTTAGGTTATGTGTTTTATTTTGAAAAAGGGGGTCGCCTACAGAAATTGTCGGCGAATTTTTATATTTTAAATTTAATTTAAATATATAGTTTAAAAGATAACATTTGATTTTGAAAGTAATTTTAAGTTTGAAAATTTTAAGATATGAAATCAAACCGATCTCACATCCCGAATAGTTTATATAAACGAGCACCGCATCACAAACCATGTGTCTATTCCGAAGAATAGGCACACTGCTTGGTGGTGGGGCTTGATTAAATAAACTAGAAGGTTTGTGACATCCGTTTGAGCATTTAAAGCAAGTTCCTAGGTAAAGCTAAGGGAAGGGTTATGGTTTTCTACCAAGTTCCTAATCATATAGCTAGTCACCTCCTATGACGTCTAGGTTCTTTTATTTTGGTTTGAGGATGATTTTCTTCATCAAAGAATAATTAAGTTCCATTATTCTTATAAACATCCTATCATATCGAGGAAGTGCTTAAGACGAATCTTAAACATCTTTTCAATATTTCTAGGATTATTTTAAGTCCAAGAGGATTTAATTATACAAATGAATTAATCGTCCGGGAGTTCAGGTTTTGTTATCTTGCTCAGTGAACTATGACATTTGAATATCCTATAAGTGAAGTAACACCTCACTTAACACTCCGTTTAGGAGTTATGATAACAAGAGCTTTTGAGGGCAAATTAATGTTCAAGTGATTTATGATTTAATTTAATTTCAATTAATGGGTTTAAGTTTGGAATAGTGTTCAAGTTGTTTTAGATTTATTTTTGAATTCTTTATGTCTTAAGTGATGTTATTTTTAATTTAATTTAATTTAATTTAATTTAATTTAATTTAATTTAATTTAATTTAATTTAATTTAATTTAATGTGTTTTAATTTAATTTAATTTAATTTTAGATTTTAATTTAATTTAATTTAATTTAATTTAATTTAAACTTTAATTTTAATTTAATTTTTATTTTAGATTTTAATTTAATTTAAATTTTAATTTAATTTAATTTTTAATTTTAATTTAATATTTTATTTTTTATGTTTTAAAAATGATTTAATTTTAATTGTTAAAGTATTAATTTAATTGAAATTTTAAAAGGATTTAATTTAAATAATTTAACTTTAATTTAATTTAATGATTAAGTCTTTTAGTATTTTAAATCTTGAATTTGGATTATCATTTTAATTAGGAATTAAATATTATTGAGGTGATTAATTTAGGGATTCTTAAATTAAAGAACAAATCTCTTCCTAATAACATCCCTATTTTAATAATAATTCAAATTTTTTATTATTCTTCCAAATTTAACTAATTATGTAAATAAGGTTTTATTTTAATTATTTTTAAATTTATTTGGTAGGTTTCTACCCTTTAATTATTTAAATTTCAATCATCCAAATCAGATTAGGATCAAATATTTTACTCTTTCATTTTATTAAGCCTAAATTTTTAATTAAGGGTTAAAATTTTAATTACCATTTTGCCCTTCAAGCTTATTAATTTCATAACTCACTAAATTGAGCTTAAATGAATTTGAAATTTTTATGTGACTTCACTCATATTCCAATCAAGACATTAGAGGAGAAAATGTGATTTTTCTATATTTAATTTATTTATATAATTATTTTTTGTAGAAAATAGGGAATTCCAAGGAAAATTCAATAACATGACCAAGGGAAAGTTTCTGTCCTTAAGAAAATTATGGAACATTTCTAATGACTAGAGAACCACTTGGAACAATTTTGGTGATTTTTTGAATTATATTCTTTTTATTATAATTATTTTGAGTTTTGGAGTATTAATTAATTTAAAAATAAAATAAAGGTTGAAAAATGAATTTTATATTTTTCAAAAATCTCTCTGATATCAAGAAAATCAGAGAACCAATTTTTATAATTTTTTGATTTTTCTTTGATTTATTAGAATTATTTTAGTGGAAATGCTAGAAAATACATTTTTTTTAATTTTAAAATTACCTTAGGGCTTTTAAAATTTAATATCTCATCATAGAGACTTAAGAAAAAAATGGGGTTTGTTCCTAAGTGATTAAAATTCAAAATGTGACATTTTGGTGAATTTTATTATTTTTGTGATTTTTATTATTTTTTAATTATTAAAAATATTAAAATAATGCAAAAAATCAACTTTCTTAGAAAATTACAATTTTAATTTTCTTAAATTTCCCTGATATCAGAGAGGCTCCAAAACCAATTTGGTGAATTTTTGAAAAGTATTTTGAAAGTTATGGATTTTTAAAGTTTAAGTTTGGCTAAATGACTTAATCAACCCATTTGATAGGGCTAACCAAGTCCAATTGACTTCAAACTTTTATGGTGGGTTCCTCTGATCCTAAAGGTCAGTGGAGAATTGATTTCAAGTCAATTTGATGTATGATTTGCTATAATTAATTAAAGCTCCATTTTGGGTGTTTAAGCCAATTAGGGTTATTCCAAGTAAGTTAACTCAAAACCCATTTTTCCTAGGGTCCTCTGGTCATAATAAACATCACCAAATTTTCCTAGAAATTTCACAATATGCTAATTATTGGAATTAAAATACTTAGAATAGTGACCTAGAATTGAAAAATCAATAACTCTTCATAGGGATGGCCTCTGACTTTGGAAAATTCAGGAAATGTTCCCAAATTCAGAGGCTTCAAAAGCCCTATGGTCTCATGCCATAGCGAATTGTATACATGCATGGAGATTTGAAAATGTGTAGAGAGTAAATAAATTATTAAAAATCAAATACTCAATGAAATTAAATGATTTCTTTTCCACATTATTCTCCTATGTTCACTAAGCAAGAGGGTATTTTTATTTTATTTTTCTGATTTTCCTACACAAAGTTATGTATTTTTGAAGTTTAGGGAATTAAATAAATCAAAAAATACCCTAATTTCCTACTTATCCACGCGGCGCCAGCTCAACCTAGGCATCTCCGAAGCTCCATGCGTCGTCTCCTGATTCGGCGCAGCCATCTGACTGAGATGCCACGCGGCCCGCGGTTCATGTTCCGTTGCTCCGTCCGGCGCGATCCTGGCCGTCCGTTCGATACACGTGCAATCCGACGGCTCCTGGTCATCGTCTACAACTGGTGTGAACCCGTGACCGTCAACCTTCTAACCCTAATTTCTCACTCGATTCTCAACGAATTTTCGTGTTCTTATGCTCTATGGATTCGTCTTGAGGAGACGAACACATCCATACGGTAAACATGTATTGAAATTGACTCAAATTAAATGGAGAATCTCTGTAAGCTCGGGAAGAAGAGTGAGTCCATACCTTTGCTCGGAGAAGTGAAGCTTCGATCCGAGAGTTGTGTCACCTTCGATTGGGTCCAAGCAAGCTCCGGATGAAGTCCTCGGCACGGTGAATTGTCTAGTATGATTTCGACCAAGCCCGATCACAAAGCTTGGAGGCCGGAAGCAATGGCCGGCCCGGTGAGGGGGCTTTTGCTGGTAAACTTCTTCTCTTGGTCCGGTGAAGGTGTAGGACCAATCAATTTGGGGATTGGCTCACCGTGAAGAAGTGTCCCGGTTTTTATGCTCGAAATTTGAACTCAAAATCGAGCTCGACTTGGAGGAATCGGGCCGGAATCCAGCTGGGAATCAAATGCTCGTGTGTGGAGAGTGGTCCGGAATGATTTTGGCAGAGTTTCCTTATGGTTGGCTCAACACACCTTTCATGGCCAAGAGAGGTGGTGTTTAAATAGGAGAGGCTTGGAGGAGCCTCCAGGGGAGTTAGGGACCGGGATCACCGCTCTCGGCAAGGGAAGAACAACTGCAATGGCCACTGGGCATGGGGCAACTCAGACAAGGGAGAATTTCAATGTTGGCTCACATGTGAGCTCTCGGGTGTTGTGTTTTCCTAGCGATCCAGGAGGCCGGCCTGCAGGCATGGGTCACCCTCGTGTCCAGTGGGTCGTGGCTTGATGTTTGTGAAGTCGATCGGTGGCTGCCATGTGTAAAGGGTCGAATCAAAGTGGAATGGGGTAAGGGTGTATTTTGGCTCAAATTGGTCAAATGCATGGATTGGGCTAGGTGCACCTCCCCATGGCTAGTTTGGGCGAAGAGAAAGTGGTTTAGGTCGACTTGATTAGTGGGGAAAGGTCACCATCCAAGTACAATTAAGATTAAACATGGTTTAGTGGGAGACATGGACATGGTTAATCACCTTAAGGGAATATGGAAAGGACCTCCTCCATTTGCCCAAGATAGCATGGTGACATGTAAAGGGGCTTTCATGGCTTCCATGTGGCTCATGCATGGCTTCATGGCTTGCCTATGGCTTGCACATACCTTGGCTTACTTGTATGAAAATGGATTTTGGCATTTTTGATAAATGTATGAGAGGTTAACATGAAGCTTGATTTAGAATAAATTTATATTTGATTGGAACTTTAGGAATGGTTTTAATTGAAGTCATGATGAAGAAGAGTGTCATATGGGCTTTGTATAAATTTTGGGCCTTTAAAATTTAGTGAAGATGGGCTTTTAAAATGGTTTAGGGAAGTGGGCTTTTGGATTTTAAGATGGACTTTTGGGATGAAATTTTTGTGAAGGACCATGTCAAATAAATGTTGCAATTGGTTTAGGCATGTGTCATGAGTAGTTTGAAACAAACTTGAGGTGGTTTGGGTTTGATTTGGGTTGGATTTGGGCCACTTTGGTAAATGGGCCAATGTAGGTCAAATTGGGCTAACTTGGGCCAATGTTGGGCTAGGGTTGAAATTGTTGTAAAATTAATGTTGGGAAATATTTATGGGAGTGTTTCAAAGAGGTTTTGGCTTTGGTTGGGTTTTGATTTTGGGGTTTGGGCTTATTTGGGTTAGGTTTGGGTTTAGGTCAAAATTGGGTCTTTTAGCTTTGGGTTGAATTTGAATGGGGTTTGGGTCTAAATTTTGGGCAAATCATGTTAGTGTTATATTTGTGGGGATGTTAGGGAAGGTTTAGAAAAGATTTGGGGTTAATTGGAGTTGAATTGGGTGAGTTTGAGCTAAGTTTGGGTCATGAGTCCAAATTGGGCTTTAAGGTCAAAAGTGAAATTGGATTCAAATGTCAATCAAATTGGGCTTGGATTTGGTCTAGATTGGTGTTGGGGATGTTGAATTGAAGTTTAGAATTGAATTGGACCAGAATTTGGGTCAATTGGGTAGGTTTGGTTTGACATTGGGTTCACTTTGGGTTAAAATGGGTCAAATTGGGGATTTTGACAAAAGTGGGGTAAACTGAAAAAATTGGCCCATGGTGTAGTTGAACAAAATGAAATTGGGAATATTTGAGATTTTTTGGAATTTTCTGGAAATTTTGCTGAATTTTTGGATTTTTTGGCTAAGAGGGGCATTTTGGGTATTTAGAGGGTATTGGGAGGTATTTTTGAAATTTTTGGTATTTTTGGCTTTGAATGATCAATTTGAGTGATGTGGGAATGTTTGGGATTGGTTTTGAGGAATTTGGGTGATTTTGGAGAATTTTGAAAAATTTGGGTAATTTTAAGGGTTTTGGGTAGGCTAGGCGGGTGTAGGGTCCCGGGGGTCAAAAATTGAAAATTTGGAAAATTGAAGATTGGGTAAATGTAAGTGGAATGAAAGCACTTTGGTTGAGCCATGAAGCCATATCAAGCCCACATGAGCCATGAAGGGACTCATTTGAGGCATTCACTATGTTGTTCCTAACCCTCTTAGCCAAGGGCTTAGGGGTTAAGGACCATCCATGCGAATCACCTTCATGAGTCAGGAGGTCAAGTTGGGTATAGGTGTGGTTTTAGGAGGTATGTGAAAATGTAGTGTATAAGTGTAGTGTGTGTGTAAGTCAGCCCCTTCACCAGACAAGGCCACCCAAGGCAGTCCTAAGGCCAAAGAGTCCTATAGGATCACATCGTTTAAACTTCCACATTTGATTTCAACCCTCTAGGTGATTAGGGGTTTACAATCAAGTTTGTGGAGTTTGCAGGGAGTTAATAAGTGGTTTGAATTTCTAAATGGTGGGTCCCAATTCTAATCCTCTAGGATAGTCAAAGGAAAAACCTAAGGCTATATCCTAAGTACTAAAAAGAAGGAGAGAAGACCTCATCAAAAATGAGGTCAACATATATGTATCACTCAAAAAATACAGCGCTCTAGTGTAGTCCTAGATATCGATCCCACGAGGAGGCTTCAACTTTGTGGCGTAGCACAGAAATCACTTATTGAATCACAACACAATTGCAAGTAAGTTTAATTTTAAAAATAAAGACAAACAGTTGCAGATACTATTTCTACCAAAATATGTTCTAAACTCTAGCAAGTTAAACTAATACAAAACTAAATTTATAACAAAGTTCAGTTGCAAGAAAAAGTCTTCCTCCTTTTCAATCATAATGTGATGATTATTGTGACAAAGATCAGTGATGCAAATGTATTGTGCCAAATAGGAGCATTCTTACTCTTTACTCATATTTCAGTGTATAAAGAACATTGGCTAATCCTAAGTTTAGTCCCCAAATCCGTGGTTAGGCTGGGAGGATACTGGCACTCACCTAGAGCTCCCACTTCCCTTCACTTGAAGGCCAACTCTCGCTTCAGTTTCTAAAAATTAGGACCAAATTAAGGATTTCAGCCTGTCACTCTGAAATCTCCAATTTTACGCCCCTTGAACTATGTCTCTTATTCATGAACATTGAATTTGACCTTCATTTTTTGTGGAACTCATAATCCTTTCCGAAAATATGTTTCCCAACAAGTTTTAACAATTCAATTGGCCAAATAAAAAAAAAATAAAGTTCGAAGTAAAAATGTCATCATAAATTCTCCATAATAAATCGGCACATTGATCCCCGATAGATATAATTGCAACGGTTGCCAAAAACTTGACTCCGCTGTATATAAGTGCGTTGATGATTTAAGATATGAAAATTATGATTTTATAATATAGGATACTACGCAAGTATATGTATCGTTTATCAAGTAATATATGACTTTCTGATTAAGCCCCGAGATATCGAACCCACAGGGAAAAGTTGAAAATCTTTAAAGGAATTTAGAAAATTATCTTTTTACTTTCTTTAATTGTTTTTGAAATAGTATGTCTTGATTTTGAAAAGTTTTAGAAAGTTGATTTGTCTTTTGAAATTTTCTTAATAAAATGCTAAGCAATGAAAGTAAAGGTTTCAATAACTAATAACACTCGATGTAAAAATACTATTAACTAAAATATCTTTTTCTTTCCTTTCATGAAGTAGTAATAATTCTTAAAGTATTGTTGTGGAAGTATTTAAATTTTGTTGTGATAGATAGAAGCAAATGTGTTCTTTACCCTTACTTGGTTCTATAAAGAACATAGGTTAATTTGAAATTTATATTATTTTTAACATGGTTAGGCAAGGAAGATACCAGTCTCTCACTCTTCAAATTTGAACATAGGTTAATCTTTCCCATGCTTCATATATTGATTCCCCTTCAAACTGACAAAAAGATGTTATATCATTTCTCAACTTAGCAGTCTTAGATGGTGGAAAATATTTAGCAAGGAATTTTTGTGACAGTTCACCCCAATTTCTAATTGATCCAGGTGCTAACGAATGTAACCATATTTTAGCTTTATCCCTTAGTGAGAAAGGAAAAAAGTCTAAGTCTAATAACATCATCCGAAACACCATAATATTTAAAAGTAGCACAGAACTCTAGAAAATTAGCAAGCTACAAATTAGTATCTTCAGTTGTTGCTCCCCCAAACTGATTATTAGACACCATTAGGATAATAGCAGGTTTAAGCTCAAAAGAATTAGCAGCTACAGTAGGGTTTTGAATACTAGCACGAAGTTCATCTACTGTAGGGTTAACATAATCTCTTAAAGATCATAATTCTTGATGGATGCCAACATTTTGATCTTGATGATTTGCCATTTCTTGAATATTTTTTTATTTTTTTATATTTTTAATTTTTTTGATTTTTTTGATAGTTCTTTCTAATTCAGAATCGTAAGGCACAAGTCCTTCAGAACCCGAACTACGCATACAACAATAAAACAAAATAAAACACAACACACTAACAAAAATAAAGAAAAGTAAAAATTTTAAATTTCTTAATTCTCTTTAAAATGCAATTTAAATTAATTTTCCACGGCAACGGCACCAAAAACTTGATCCCCGATAGATATAAGTGCAATGGTTGCCAAAAACTTGACTCCGCTGGATATAAGTGCGTTGATGATTTAAGATATGAAAATTATGATTTTATAATATGGGATACTACGCAAGTATATGTATCATTTATCAAGTAATATATGACTTTCTGATTAAGCCCGGAGATATCGAACCCACAGGTAAAAGTTGAAAATCTTTAAAGGAATTTAGAAAATTATCTTTTTACTTTCTTTAATTGTTTTTGAAATAGTATGTCTTGATTTTGAAAAGTTTTAGAAAGTTGAGTTGTCTTTTGAAATTTTCTTAATAAAATGCTAAGCAATGAAAGTAAAGGTTTCAATAACTAATAACACTGGATGTAAAAATACTATTAACTAAAATATCTTTTTCTTTCCTTTCATGAAGTAGTAATAATTCTTAAAGTATTGTTGTAGAAGTATTTAAATTTTGTTGTGACAGATAGAAGCAAATGCGTTCTTTACCCTTACTTGGTTTTATAAAGAACATAAGTTAATTTGAAATTTATATTATTTTTAACATGGTTAGGCGGTGGAAGATACCAGCCTCTCACTCTAGAGTTCCCTCGAATCCCACCACCTGGGGGCTAACTTCTCATAACAAAACTCAAAACTTCAAACCAAATTAGGGGGTTTTAGCCTGTCACTCTAAAATCCTCTAATTTTTCTCCCTTCTATAAAAATATCTTCTAATATTACATTCACTTATGGAATTATCTACCCTATTTCAGATAGTGCATGGGTTAGTCCTATTCACTGTGCTCCTAAGAAAGGAGGAGTAACTGTCACTGTTAATGAAAAGAATGAAATGATACCAATAAGAAAAGTTACAGGGTGGCGAATATGCATTGATTATAGAAAATTAAACCTTGCCACAAGGAAAGATCATTTTCCATTCCCATTTCTAGATCAAATGTTGGATAGATCACGGGCATAAATACTTTTATTTTTCGGATGGATATACTCGGTTACCACCAAATTCAAATTGCTCCTGAGGATCAAGAGAAAACTACGTTTACCAGTCCTTATGGTACCTTTGATTTTAGAAGAATGCCCTTTGGTTTATGTAATGCCCCTGCTACTTTTCAGAGATGTATGATGGCTATTTTTTGTGATTTATTTGAAAAAGGGATTGAAATTTTTATGGATGACTTTTCAGTATTTGGAATTTCGTTTGAATCATGTTTAGAACATCTATCTAAAGTTCTAAAACGCTGTGAAGAAACTAATTTAGTCCTTAATTGGGAAAAATGTTAATTTATGGTAGCAGGAGGAATTGTTTTGGGACATCGGATTTCAGAAAAAGGTTTGGAGGTAGATCATGTAAAAATTCAAGTTATATCTAATTTACCTTGCCCAACCAATGTAAGGGGAATTAGAAGTTTTTTAGGATATGCTGGATTCCACAGGCGTTACATTAAAGACTTTTCAAAAATTACAAAACCTTTATGCCGTTTACTTGAAAAGGATGCAATTTTTAATTTTGATGATAACTGTCGTAAAGCCTATGAAACATTAAAAGAAAAATTAATCACTGCACCTGTAATAATTTCACCAAATTGTGAAAAACCTTTTGAATTAATGTGTGATACTAGTGATTATGCTATTGGTGCTGTTTTGGGTCAGAAATATGATAAAATTTTTAAAGTAATTTATTATGCTAGTAAAACTCTTAATGAAGCTCAAATTAATTATACCACTACTGAGAAAGAGTTATTAGCTATAGTATTTACCTTTGATAAATTTTGATTATATTTAATTGAAACTAAATGTGTTGTGCATAATGATCATTTTGCTATTAAATACTTAATGAAGAAAAATGATGCAAAACTGAGACTTATAAGATGGATTCTTCTCTTGCAAGAATTTGATTTTGAAATAGTAGATAGGAAGGGTTCTGATAATCAAATTGCTGATCATTTGTCCAGGCTTGAAATTGAAAACTCTTTCTGTGATATTGAAGAAATTAATGAACATTTTCCTGATGAAAAACTGTTCACTGTTAAAGAAAGGAATATTTCGTAGTATACAGACATAGTAAACTTTATTGTTAGTAATATTATACCCTATGGTTTGAAATATCACGAAAAGAAGAAATTTATGTCTGATGCTAAGACTTATTTTTGGGATGAGCCATTTTTATATAAACAAGGAAAGGATCTTATAATTCGAAGATGTGTACCTTTGGAAGAGACTTAAGAAATTTTTCAAAAATGTCATGATTCTGATTATGGGAGATATTTTGGAAGTGATAAAACTGCATATAAAATATTACAATCAGGATTTTATTGGCCTAAAATTTTTAAGGATGTGAATGATTATATTAAAAATTGTGATAGATGTCAGCGTGTAGGCAATATTTCTAGAAGAAATGAGATGCCCCTTAATTATATGTTGGAAGTAGAAATATTTAATGTTTGAGGATTAGATTTTATGGGACCATTTACACCATCTTTCAGAAATGTGTATATTTTGATAGCAGTAGATTATGTTTCCAAATGGATTGAAGTTATTGCTTTACCTCGATGTGATGCTCAAAGTGTTGCAAAGTTTTTAGAAAAGAATATATTTTGCAGATTTGGAATACCAAGAGTAATCATAACTGATGGGGGAAGTCATTTTAGAAATGCGATTATTGGGAGTTAGCAAAGAAATATCATATTAATCATCGCATTGCTACTGGTTATCATCCGCAGACAAGTGGTGTGGTTGAATTATGCAATCGTGAAATTAAAAGAAAATTGGAAAAATCTGTTAATCCAAATAGAAAGGATTGGTCAATTAAACTGGATTATGCTTTGTGGGCCTATAGGACTGCTTATAGAACATCTATAGGAATGTCCCCATATAAGCTGATTTTTGGAAAAGCTTGTCATTTACCTTTTGAACTTGAGCATAAAGCTTATTGGGCTATTAAAGAGTTCAATTATAATTTGCAAGATGCTGCTGAAAAGAGATTATTGCAATTAAATGAGCTTGAAGAAATAAATAATGAATCTTATGAAAATGCTAAGATTTATAAGGAAAAGATGAAATTATGGCATGATCGGAAGATTCTTACCAAAAATCTTGTACAAGGACAACAAGTTTTGTTGTATAATGCTAGATTGAGAATATTTTCTGGAAAACTTAAGTCCGGGTGGATGGGTCCATTCATTGTGATAAAAGTTTATTCTTATGGAGTCAGTAGATATTCAAGATCCTAAGACTCGGAAAAATATTTAAAGTTAATGGACATAGACTTAAACCATATTTTTCAGTCAATAAATCTAAATCTGATGAGAATTTAATGTTGGGTCACTCAGAATGAGTTCTGGGTATGTCAGGCTGAAGACGTTAAAACAAGTGCTTTGTGTGAGGCAACCCATATTTATTGGTGTGTTTTGCTTTATGTTTATTTTGTGTGTTTTGTTTGCTTTGTTTGGTCTGTTTTTATGTTTTTAATGGTAGTAATTTGGAGTTTTTATACTTAAGTAGAGTTTATTCCACCTTAATTGATGATTTAGTGATGTCAGAATGAAAATTTGGACACTTAGCGGACTTGTGCTAAAATGTGCACTGGCGGCTAAGCACCGACTAGTTGGCGCTTAGGCGCCACAATTATAAAAAACGTGAAAAATGTGAATTTAGAGCCTCGATCGTGGGGGAGAAGTTGTGGGAGTTATTTTGGAGTTTCTAAACGTCTAAAGGAATATTCTAGCATCTCCCAAGTCTATAAAAAGGACTATACTTGATAGAAACATTTACCCTAAGTCCAAATTTCATTTCTGAAGTCTAAGAAGAAAATTTTGAAGAGCACCATGTCTTCCTGGGAGAAGGAGATGAAGAAGAAGCAAGATCCCGGTAAAAGTAAGTTCATTAGTGATAGTGCTAAGGTGTTATTTAATGGATATCTGGCTGTTAGTATTCAAGGTATAGCAGAGATGATTGCTCCAATTTTTGAAGCCTGAGTGACTTCAATGGAAGCAAAAATCAATGATATTACCTTACATCTGGATCACATGGGATGACAACTCAAGATGCAATTCAATCATTCGAGATATATGGAAGAAATAGATAAAGCGATGTTTGTGAAAAATAAATGGATTGAAGAAGATGATATAAGAATGAACAAGGATCGCCCGTTCTATCAAATCTACATTCCTGAAGGGTCAAATGGAATAATAGTGGTCCTGGTTATATTCCGCCTAATGGAGAGTGGAATTAAATGTGTTTTGTTTGTATCTGTTTAGTGTCTTAATGTGTTATGTTAGTGTTCTTGTGAGTTCATGTTTGATGTGTTTAGTGTTTTTATATATGCCTGATGATGTGATGGGTACATCTTAGAGATGTATACTTATCAGTTTAATATTATAGTGTCTTGTATTTTGAGAATTTTATCCTTTATGTTTGGATAGAAATTCTAGTGTTGTATTAAATGTTACGTTTATTTGAATATAAGTTTGTGTTTTGTGAAATTTGTATGGAATAAATAGTTGTTAAACTTAGATTTGGAGTATTAGAAGACTTAGGTGGGAGAATTAATTATTGTGGACTAATTTAGGGTAATTAACAAAGTGATTTAGTGCTTATACATTAATTATAAAAATTTAGGTACTGGCGGTTAAGCGCCAGAATGCCGGCGCTTACGCGCCAGATTTCGCGGCCAAGAGCCGACAGTTCACGCTTAGGCGCCAGTTCGCGAAAATTGATTCCCGAAAGTTAAAAACCTGAAAATTGCCATTTTCAACCGCCCCATCATCTTCAACCTTTGCTTTGCTGCGAAAGAACAGCCTAGGGTATTATATTGTGGACCATTTAAGAGCCGATCTCAACAAAAATTGTTAGATTTGGATTCCTTGAGGTAAGAGCACTACTCCTAAGTAAAAATTTTTTATTTTCACCATGTAATTTGAGTACATTATGGAAAATCTTAAAATCACTATTCATGGTGAAATTTTGAGGAAAAGCTTGATAAATTGCTTGGATTTAGTGAAAATATCTTTTGGAAGATTATTTAGCAAGTTTAGTTTGATTTTGGAATTTATGGTGAATTTTTCGTGAATTTTTAGAGATGGCTCTGAAGTCAAAGCGATCTCGAGATAAGATGATGTTTGATTCTGACAAATTTGTTAGTTTGAGGGCTGAGGAACGATACGTCGATGCATAACAATTACGTAAGTTTATTCCTGAGTGAGTGTTTAGTAAGCCAGGAGAGGTGATTGAAGATATGATTGGAAGAAGAAACTGGCAGAATTACTGTTGCTTCTTTGATGTTGCTGTTGTTTCTGTGTTAAGAGAATTTTATGCAAATTTACCTGCTGCAGAGGAAAATCAGGTGATGGTTAGGAGGCATGAACTAAACTTTTCTTCAGGTGCAATCAATACCTTTTATGGACTACCTCCTGATATGTTTTGTTTTTATTCTAACTATCATCCTTCGAAAGGAGAATTGGATGAGATTATGGAGTTTCTTACTGATGGAAGAGGATTATGGAAAACTACAAATGATAGAAGTGTGAACTTTCCTGCTTCCAAATTGAATTCCATTTCTAAGGCATGGCATTATTTTATCTCATCTAAGTTGTTACCTTCAAGTCACACTAGTGAAGTGAAGAGAGAAAGAGCGGTGTTGAACCATTGTATTCAGCATGGGATGCCGATTGATATTGGAAGCATAATTTATGATTATGTTTTGAACTGTGCTAGATCAACTACGACTGCAGGTATGGGATTTCCTTCCTTGATTCATTCACTTTGTGAAAGATCTGGAGTGAAGTTTGAAACCTGAGAAGAGGTACTTCAGCCATTGAGGCCAATTACTAGTGTAAACGTTGGTGCTTACACTGTACATTCAGAGTTTGGTTGGAGAGGAGGATTTGGTAGGGCTTCTACAACTTCTGCTTCTGCTGCTTCTACTTCTCGTGCTTCTACTTCACGTGTTTCGTCATCTACTGATTCACAGACTGCTTTATTAAGAAAGATTTTGAAAAAAGTGAGTCTTACTCGAGAGCATGTGAGAGATATAGATGGTAAGCTGGATAATGTTGAGAGATATATTGTAAAACATGATGAATATGAGGAGAATTATCAGCAATATTTGGATAGACTGATTAGAGGAGATCAGAGTGCTGAGATGCCACCTCATCCATTTTATATACCTTATGTGTCATCCATAGATTGGAACGAGCAAGATGATGATGATGATGAGGATGAAGAGTAGTTGTATGTGTGTTTGTTTTAGTTATTGTGTTGTTGTGTTGTGTTTTTGTATGCTTCATCTAGTATTTTGTTTGATGATTGTATTGTGATGTAAACCATGATAGTATGCAGATTGTAGTTGTACTATTTATCTGTTATGCATATTCAGGTATTGTTATTGTTTTTATTATGGATTTATATGTTGTTGTGTGGTAGTGTGTAATTGTAAATATTTTTTATGTGTATGTTATGTCAGAGTTTTTAATAGTGTGTACTTTAATTCAAAAACTGTTAGGAGATTATAAACCAATATTAAGAATTTCTACTTAGGAAAACTACATGTTTAAAATTCTTCAAATTCCACTATTATCTGTTATCTGTATTAGTGTTTTATTTTAGTTGGTGTGTATTTGCTTTGAAAACCTCCACTACTGTAGAAGTCTTCTGAAATTTTTACTTTGATTTCATGTTACTCCTGTTATTTAATTTGTTATACTTGCATATTAGGATATTAAAAATTTCTGCAAGCATGTTATGTCAGTTTTTTATTTTTCACCCCTGTATCATTTCTTATACTTAAATGTTTTATCTTAATTAAAAATTTAAAGTTTGTGGGGGGGGGAATTTTAAAAACAAAGATTTTCAAAAACCTAAAATATTATTTGATTCTCAAGAATACTTAAAATAAATCTTATTTTTGATTGAGAACAATTATGTACATGAAGTTATATTAGGGTAATAAAATTTGGAATATAAAAAAGAATAAAAGAATTTAGTTAAATTTATAGTAATCATGAAAAGCTTAAAGTTAAAATTTTCTTAATGAAGAGGTGTTAAATAAAGTTAAACTATCTTTAGTAAGAAGTTTTGTATTTTTGGATAAATAGAAGATTTGACTTTTATTCTTAAAAGCTTAAATTTATTTTATTGAAGAGTAATTTGCAAATACTATTATTATGATTTTTAAGTGAAAGGTGTATATCTGACCTTTATTTTAAATGGAAGAGTGGAATTCAAAATCATTAAAGACCTATCCAGATATAGTAATCCTTACCTTATAAAAAAAAAGAGAAGAGAAAAAGTGAAAAATAGTATATGAAAAGGGAGGAGAAGCTTGAGGATTTAAGGGTCTAATCAAAAATTGGTTTCATACCTGAAGTTTAAGATATAAGATCAGAGAAAATCTAAAGCTTAAAGTTGTAATATAGTAAGTAAAATTATTTTTTAAATTAAGATTTTTAAGTGAGAAAAATAAATGTTTGAATCCTATATTTTGAAAAATCTACAAATATTTCTGAAATAGATAGAGACTTATATTTATCATTTTCTTTTACTTAAGAACTTTCTAAAATTTAAGTTAGTTTTAATTACTGAAATTTTTTCTAAATTGGACTATTCCATTTCTAGAACAAAATTTTGTTATCTTCCTAAGAAACTCATTACATAAATTGTATGCTAAAATGTTTTATGAGATTAACTGTCACTTGAAGACAAGTAACATTTTAAGTTTGGGGATTTTGATACACCTAAAATATATAGTATTTTTATGCACATTTTTATACCTATTTTTAATGATATTGCAATTTAATGGAAGGTATTTTGTGTTTTTCTTGCAGGTATGATGAAAATAGATGGTCATGATGAAAGGAGCAAAATTGGATCAAATTTGGAGCAAAAAAATGAAAAATAAAAAATTTGGCACTCAGCGCTAAGCGCACTGGGCCGCGCTTAGCCGCCACGCTTATAAATCGAACTTTAATTAGATTTGGTGCCAAATTCAAAAGGGAATGGATGCAACTCTTGGTGGTAATGTCCATAACTTCCTTTGGGTGGTAAATTTGAATGAAGGGGTGCGTTCCTTGGTAGATACATCAAATCTGGACACATTTTGAAGAGACACCAAGGCACCTTTTGGTTCACTATTTAAAGAGAGTCTTAGAAGTGAAGAAGTGAAGAATTGAAGAGGCTCTTCACTGTATTTTAAAGAGAGGAATTTAGGAGATTCTTCCACTGCATTTTAAGTTTTTATTTAGAGTAAGCATTCAACAACTTTAAAATTTCTTTCTTAACAACTTCTTTCATAATAGGATTTAATCTCCTTTGGGGATGAGCCCGCGGTTTGCAATTATTTTTCATAAGAATTCTGTGCATACAAATTGAAGGACTGATTCCTTTAATATCAGCAATTTTCCATCCAAAGGCTTTCTTGTACTTTTTTAAAATTTTAAGTAAACTCTCTTCTTCTTTTTTAGTTAATTGAGAGGAAATTATAACAGGCAAGGTTGAGGATTCACCTAGAAAAGCATACTTCAAATTTTTAGGAAGCATTTTTAGCTCAAGTTCAGGATGTTTTTCAATTGATGGACCATAAGATTTATCTTTCTCAGTCATATCCAACAATTCAAAATTTTCATGAACATACTTTAAATCTTCCTCTTGAAAATCTTCGAATCAAATAACTCCTCTTCTTGCTTATATTCAAATTCTTCTCTTTCAACATTCTCTTCATAAGTTGATTTGAAATGACATTCACTTAAATAATCAATAACATCTATCCTATAACACTCATCTTCTTTACCTCTTGCAGGATATTTCATCAATTTTGAAATATTAAATGTAACAGTCTGATCATTAACCCTCATTGTTAATTCCCTTTTTTGCACATCTATTATGGCTCTGCCTGTAGCTAGAAAAGGTCTCCCCAAAATTATGGGTATCTCTTTATCTTCCTCCATATCTAACACAATGAAATCCACAGGAAAAATAAATTGATCCATTTTTATCAAAACATCTTCTATAACTCCTTTAGGATATGTGATCGAACGATCTGCTAATTGCAGAGTTACAGTAGTTGGGGTTATTTCTCTTAGTCCCAGTCTTTTGAATATTGATAGAGGCATAAGGTTGATGCTTGCACCCAAATCACATAAAGCTTTTCCACAGAATCTTTCTCCGATTGCACATGGAATTTTGAAACTACCCGGATCTTTACATTTTTCAGGAAGCTTTTTCTGAATTATCGCACTGCACTCCTCAATAAGTGCAACAGTCTCATTTTCTTCAAACTTCCTCTTCTTATTAAGATTATCCTTCATAAATTTCGCATAGCTTGGCATTTGTTCTAGGGCTTCAGCAAATGGAATATTAATGGTAAGCTTCTTTAATATCTCCAAGAATTTTGAAAATTGCTTATCCAACTTTTGTTGACGAAGTCTCTGAGGAAATGGAGATGGTGGTTTTTCTAAATCAACCTTAGGTGGAGAAATAGGTCTTTCAAAACTTTTTGGAGCATCCTCTTTAGGTCTTTCAATCTCTTCTTTCTCTACTTCAGTCTCTTTTTGAACTCTACCTTCCAATTCTTTTCCACTTCTCGGTTGAATTGCTTTCACTTGTTCTTTATTCTTTTCTCTTGGATTCACTTCAGTATTACTTGGAAGCATTCCTTGGGATCTATTACTTAAGGCATTTGCAATTTGTCCCAATTGATTTTCAATATTTCTGATGGTTGCTCCTTGAATTTGTAATTTATTTCCCATATGTGATACTACTTCTTCCATAGATAACTTCTTCTCCTTAAATTGTAAAGCATTGTTATAACCTGAAGGATAAGTTATTCTATTATTATTATTACCTTAGTTGTTCCAATTCCCCAATGCGTTTACTTGAGTGTTCCCCCATTGTTGATTAACACCACCCTGATTATTGTTATTCCAGTTAAAATTTGGATGATTCTTCCAACTTGGGTTATAATAATTGGAATATGGGTTGTTAGGTTTGATTATAAGCATTCACAGCTTACGGTGAAGAATAAGAATCAACCATTTAGCCTAATAAATTTTCTTCAATCATGAGATTTGTCGAGAAAAATTCATCCCAAATTGGTCTATCTTCCTTGATACACAGAACAACTTGAATTGCTAACATTGTAAAAGCATCATTTTCATAAACACTAGCTACCTTTTTAGGATTTTACCTTTTAGAAGGCCATTGAAAATTATTAGTAGCCATTTCTTCAATTAAAGCATAAGCATCAGAAAATGGTTTAGACATTAATGATCCACCAGAATGAAGCATCGATGATTGATCTAAGAGATCCAATTAATCCATTATAAAAAGTTTGAATTATTAACCGATACTGTATTGCATGATGTAGACATTTCCCGAGGAGATCTTTAAATATTTCCCATGCTTCATATATTGATTCCCCTTCAAACCGACCAAAAGATGTTATATCATTTCTCATCTTAGCAGATTTTAGATGATGGAAAATATTTAGCAAGGAATTTTGTGACAGATTCACCCCAATTTCTAATTGATCCAGGTGCTAACGAATGTAACCATATTTTAGCTTTATCCCTTAGTGAGAAAGGAAAAAGTCTAAGTCTAATAACATCATCTGAAACACCATCATATTTAAAAGCAGCACAGAACTCTAGAAAATTAGCAAGCTACAAATTAGGATCTTCAGTTGTTGCTCCCCCAAACTGATTATTAGACACCATTAGGATAATAGCAGGTTTAAGCTCAAAAGAATTAGTAGCTACAGTAGGGTTTTGAATACTAGCACGAAGTTCATCTACTGTAGTGTTAACATAATCTCTTAAAGGTCGTAATTCTTGATGGATGCCAACATTTTGATCTTGATGATTTGCCATTTCTTGAATATTTTTTTCTTTTTTATATTTTTAATTTTTTTGATTTTTTTGATAGTTCTTTCTAATTCAGAATCGTAAGGCACAAGTCCTTCAGAACCTGAACTACGCATACAACAATAAAACAAAACAAAACACAACACACTAACAAAAATAAAGAAAAGTAAAAATTTTAAATTTCTTAATTCTCTTTAAAATGCAATTTAAATTAATTTTCCTGGCAACGGCGCCAAAAACTTGATCCCCGATAGATATAAGTGCAATGGTTGCCAAAAACTTGACTCCGCTGGATATAAGTGCATTGATGATTTAAGATATGAAAAATTATGATTTTATAATATGGGATACTACGCAAGTATATGTATCATTTATCAAGTAATATATGACTTTCTGATTAAGCCCCGAGATATCGAACCCACAGGTAAAAGTTGAAAATCTTTAAAGGAATTTAGAAAATTATCTTTTTACTTTCTTTAATTGTTTTTGAAATAAGTATGTCTTGATTTTGAAAAGTTTTAGAAAGTTGATTTGTCTTTTGAAATTTTCTTAATAAAATGCTAAGCAATGAAAGTAAAGGTTTCAATAACTAATAACACTGGATGTAAAAATACTATTAACTAAAATATCTTTCTCTTTCCTTTCATGAAGTAGTAATAATTCTTAAAGTATTGTTGTGGAAGTATTTAAATTTTGTTGTGACAGATAGAAGCAAATGCGTTCTTTACCCTTACTTGGTTCTATAAAGAACATAGGTTAATTTGAAATTTATATTATTTTTAACATGGTTAGGCAGGGAAGATATCAGTCTCTCACTCTAGAGTTCCCTCGATTCCCACCACCCAGGGGCTAACTTCTCATAACAAAACTCAAAACTTCAAACCAAATTAGGGGTTTTAGCTCGTCACTCTAAAATCCACTAATTTTACTCCCTTCTATAAAAATATCTTCTAATATTACATTCACTTATATGGACTACAGTTCTCACCCATTAAATTGCATGTGATTCCTACTAACCTTAATGAGATAATATTGCATTGGATCTTACATAATCTCAAGAAATTTTACAACTTAATAGGCCAAATTAAGAAGTAAACAAAGTTCTCAAAATCAATCTTCACAACTTCTTCCAACTTTTAAACACTGATACTTTCCACAACAATTCTCTTTAAATTAATTACTTCTCTGTTTTAAGAAAGAAAAAGATAAAGTAAACTACTCAGATTGCATTGGGAAAATATAAAAACACATTGATTTGAAATTAAAAACGATAAGAAAAATAATAAACGAAAGCAAGTATTGATAAACAAAATAAAAGAAAACACTTATCTGAAAATCCATTCCACAAGAGTAATAAAGTTCCTCTAAAACTTTGACTCTTCGCTAAACTACTCCTCAGAGCAAGTCTCCAAACTCCGATGACTCAGAATACAGACTTCAGACTTCAATAAAAACTAAACTAAAAGAAAGAAAAGAAGTGGGAGAAGAACTATTAACTCCTACTCTTTTCTCCTTCCTACTCTCTACTCCTACTCTAAATAAAAACTTAAAATGCAGTGAAAGAATCTCCTAAATTCCTCTCTTTGAAATACAGTGAAGAGCCACTTCAATTCTTCACTTCTTCACTTCTAAGACTCTCTTTAAATAGTGAACCAAAAGGTGCCTTGGTGTCTCTTCAAAATGTGTCCAGATTCGATGTATCTACCAAGAAACGCACCCCTTCATTCAAATTTGCCGCACAAAGGAAGTTATGGACGTTACCACCAAGAGTTGCATCCATTCCCTTTTGAATTTGGCGCCAAGTCTAATTAAAGTTCGATTTATAACTGTGGCGGCTAAGCGCCGACTCAGCGGCGCTTAGTCGCCAGTGCTAAATTTTCTATTTTTCATTTTTTTCTCTAAATTTGATCTAATTTTGCTCTTTTCATCATGACCATCTATTTTTATCATACCTGCAAGAAAAACAAAAAATAGTTTCCATTAAAGTGCAATATCATTAAAAATAGGTATAAAAATGTGCATAAAAATACTATATATTTTAGATGTATCACACATCATTTTCATATAACAAAATCAACACATCACGTGAAAAGGAGAAAGACAGAAATCTACTCAAGACTCATGAGGAAAAGATGACAAAACATGGATTTTATATATAAAAATAACATCATACAAACAGAGTAAAGTAAAGAGAACTTATCTCAAACTCTTCCCCAAGCAATTCTCAAGGAATTCATTTGGTTCCTCTCATTTCTTCACAACAACACACAATTCTCTCTTTAGATAAGTAAGGAAGAAGAAATCTCTCACTTTCCCTCTCCTCTCACACTCCTTAGAAGAGAAAACACAAAACTTAATTTTCTAAACAAAATGGAAAGAAGCTCTCTCTAAACTGTAAACTCTTCTCTTCTCTTCTCCCCCCTCTCTAAACTTGGCTCCAAAAGTGTTCAAATTTGGCCAAAACTGAATTTCCAAGAGTTTTCTAAATCAACCATTCAAAATCCGATCAAAAACATTGAATCTAGTTTAAAATCGAGATAGGGCGCGGTCCGATGCTGGATAGGGCGCCGTTTGGCGCATTATTCTGCCAAAACTATCGCAAATCATTGTAAACTAGCGCTGTCCGGCGCTGGTGACAGCGCTGTTCAGGGCTAGTTTAATAAAATACACTTTTGTCCATTTTTGCTCCAAATTTGCTCCTTTTCGCTTCTTTTTGCTCCAAAGGCCTAAAATCATTGTACCTGCATGAAATCATGAAAAAGACATTTCTTTAAAGTGCAATATTATCAAAAATAGGTATGAAATGGATAGTCAAAAGCAATCAAATTTTTAGTGGATCGTGGGCATGCTGGAGTCCATAAGATCGAGCGTAGGTGCACCTTGAAGGCGGTACACAGATTCTCAACTCTTTATATGTTAGCGTGGTTCCTCTTATAGAACAAAGGCGTTGGGGTGCCCAAAACATGATGGTGGTGTGCCAGATTTCCTGAAGGCTTGGGCATGCCTGTTTTCCGGAGCGGGTGCTTTGAGCCAAAATTCCCTTTTTCAAGTGTTTGGCACTTCTTGGAGACCACGAGCTACCGAGCACATCATACGTGCGGATATTCATCTCTTTGGTTTGAAGAGTGCTCCGGGAGGCTCTGACATATACCTAGAGCTACAAGGAGAGTATATGTGTGAGACACAATCTTGTTCTGCTCATGTGGACATCCCACACAAATGACATAAAAAATGATGTCAAAAGTAAGCTGACATTAAGACCCATACCTCTCACACAATCTAATCTCAATCTAGAATTTTTTAAACCTTATAACTCTCACAGAATCTAATCTCAATACACTAACTCACTCGATATAATAATTTGATGCTAATGAATTTCACATATAGGATTTCCAGAACTAAAAAACTCCCCTCACTAGCCCAAGTAAAGGAGGGTAGTAATCGATCACATCACTCAACACTACTTCAACCCTAACTACATGGCCTCACAGGTTTGGACATTCCCACTCTAAAGTACTCAACATGGAAGATATTGTTCACATGACTCAACTAACATGATTTATAGACTCAAGCCAACTTCATCATGTATGCAAATTACACAAGGAAGTTTATGATCTCAAAAAAGCATCACGATAGTAGTACTCCACATTCTATAGGTTCATATATGATCAAAGCTTCAAATTAAGCACAAACAATCCCTTAATCCTGATATATCACCATGAAAACACAAGAATATACCTTTTTACCTTCGTAGATAACATTCTTATCAGAGGAAACTCCACCACAAAAGTCACCTCCCTCAAATAAAAACATGACACTCAATTTAACCTCAAATAACTATACCCAATTTCTCACTTCTTAGGTCTACATTCACACCACACACTCGCTGGATATTTCATACATCAAGGAAACTATCTCAAAAAACTTCTCAACAAAATTGGAACACTTTAGGCAAAAACACTCATAACACCTCTACCAACCCAATATCACAAACTCAATTCCACCAACCCCGCACCATATCTTCATCACTACAAACAAACTCTAAGCTCAATCCAATACGTAACCATCACTAGAACTGACATAATTCTCATTCTGAATCTACTAAGTTAGCACTTGTACAACCTCCTCACCACTCATGTTCAAATCCTTAAGCGACTATTCAGGTACCTCAAAGGCTCGATCAAATGCGGGCTACCCAATATGAAGGAAAAACTTTAACCACAAACATATATAAATGCAGACTAGACAAGTAACACAAATGACAAGAAATTCATCTTTCATTTTTGCATATATTTGGGAGTAAATATGATCTCATGGTCAGTAAGGAATTATGCAACCACATTGGCTTGATCATCCACCTAAGCGGAGTACAGGGCACTTACATCTAGCTCTATAGACATACTATTGTTTCGATGACTACTAGAAGAACTCACACAATAATGACCCTCATCAACATTGATACATACGAAAAACACATGCAGTCACCGTAGCAAACAATCCAGTGTTCCATGCTTGCACAAAGCACATCAAGATAGACTATTAATTTATTAGAGATCATCTCAAACTAGAAGAAATACACCTCCAACACATCAAGAGGAAAGACAAGACTACAGACAGTCATACATAATGTCTATCGATAGCACGACACCAACTATCTACCAACAAAGCAGACAATTACACAACTATATTTTTAGCTTGGGGAGGGATAAAAGAGCTCACCTCATCATCGACTTGTCAGATCTCAACATGAACGACCTAGTGCTCCCAAAGGAGAAGATGAGTGACACACAAGTAGATTAGTTCTTGTAAAAAACCTTTGCACATATGCTAAATATATATTATTTTTTTATTGACTAAAATAACTTCTGCACTGTTCCTACATAAAGGACAGAAAGTTGTAAGCAATTACAGATGGGAGAAATACAGAAAAAAGAAACATAAGAAACAATTTGTCCTTCTACATGCTTCTTTACTTTATCTTCCTCTTCACCCATCTTCAAAAACAATCTAATTCTTGCTTATACTAAAAGTCTTTTATATTTCCTTATATCTTTTCTTAAAATTCTTCTTTAAATTGCTTGATGCAATTAGTTGTTTGCTTGTTGGATCCTTTGACTATGAATTTAATATATTATTTACATGTAGCAGACATTCATTATGATTTTATTTCAAATTTTGAGGCTAAATACAATATTTATCCAATTTTATCCTTTTATTTTACCTTAATGTTGGCTCCTATTTTAGAATTTTCATGTAAGAAGTATATATGTTCCTTTATTTTTTATAAGCTATTTATGTAATTATGAATGTCTTTATTTTTTTAGCTACGGGTTTATGCTAATTTTTATTTACTTACAAATTCAATATTCAAAAGTTTAAGATCTATATGTGTGTGTGTGTGTGTGTGTGTGTGTGTGTGTGTCTTCAATATTTTTCAAATAAATTTGACATCTATTCATGAAATTAAGCATTTTTTATGATATGACTTAATATTACTGATATTTTGGATGTCCTTTAGATACTAGATTCCCACATAAATGAATATATAAAAATTTAAATATTATATATATAAACATACAATAATGGTTTATATTCCTTTGAGTTATTAATTTCACTGCACCACATTAAAACAGGAAAATTTACATACATACCCACAACTTTTATTTATTTACAAATATAACCACCAAAAATTTAAATAAATACTAGATTACTTTGGTGTATGCATGAAAATATGTATTTACTTTAAAAAGATAGTGATGATGACATCTTTAATGATGCTAAAAATTCAAGTGATGTTCAAACAAATATGAACCTTCAGGGGTTCCATATATAAATACATACATAAAAATTATCACAATAGTAAAAATGCATTGAAAATAATCAAGAATTTAAAAAGCATAAAGTTATAACGATAGTAAAATCCAATATGTTCCATATAAAAGGCCCCTAGACCCCTCTCTCAGCTATACCCATCAGCTACTCCTCTCCTCTTCCTCCCAACCCTAACAACCATTTTCATGTCAAAGGAAGAAAGCCTCAAGGTAAATCCTGCAGTTTATTGAATAATCTGCTGATAAGTTGATTAAAAACAACCAGGTGATTAGCTAGATGCGGTGGCTATTATAAGTTTTTATCTTTTGGAAAAGTCAGACTGCAGTCAGAAAGCTCCCACCACATCTAGGCAAGTGCGATGTGAAAACACTGTTTTCAGCGTTTTGAAAACGCAGAAAATGTCAAAACGCACTTTACCCAAAAGGATACAGTGTGTTTTCAAAACGCTCGCCACACCAAATAAGCTACTACAAACGGCTCCTAATAATATATATATATATATATATATATATATATATATATATATATATATATATATAATCTGATTATTGAGTATATACAATTATTAACGCAATTACTCTGTAGAAAGTTGAGCTGAAAGTGAATGTAAACTGCTGCGACGGCTGCAAGAAGAAAGTCCTCAAAGCTCTGAACATTAAAGGTAATTAATTACTACTAACGTCCTGATTATTTATCTTTAATTTTTACCAAACACTGATTAATAATTTCCTCCATCAATCTGTTCTAAATTATTAGACATATATTAGATGAATTAGTCTCATTAAACATGCATGTTGATTGATTTCATACCAGGCGCACTGAAGACGGAGATCCATCCCACTCTTCCCAAGGTCACCATTACTGGAACAATAGACGTCGGAACAATCTTAAGTAAACTCAGCAAGTCAGGAAAGCCCTCAGAATTGCTTCATATTGATTATATTGCTCAGTCTGCTGAGAAAGAATTAAGCAAGAACAGTACTGAGAGTGTTAAAGAAACTTCCAAAGAGCAGGTAGAGAACAGCGAGAAGAAGAAGAAGAGGAAGAAGAAGAACAGTGATAGTATTAAAGAGCAGGTAGAGCAGAAGACTGAGATAATTATACCTGAAGTAAGGTGTTCAGTGAATCATGGTACAGTGCCTGAGAGGTTTCATGAGCCGGAGGCTTTCGGTGCTCCGGTGCCTTGTTGTTGGATGGTGGAGGGGCTTTGCGTCGCGCGCCAGCAGTGTAACTGTGGTGTGCCGGCGGTGTATCAGAACATTCCGCCGGAGGGTGGTGGTATGGCGGATTATTTTAATGATGAGAATACTATGGGATGCCATGTGATGTGAGGTGCTTTATTAACTTTTATTTATTTTATTTTTAATTTTTAATTTGTTTTAATTTCTTATCTAGAGATGATTAATGGCCTTCTTATTATTAAGTTGGTGTATTAGAGGTGCAAAATTAATGGAATATTTGTGTTTTTTATTTTGATTTGAAGTAAAATAAACGGAATTAATGGCCTTTGTATTATGAATTGTAATTTGATGCCAAAATAATGTCTTATTTCTTGAGGCTCAATCTCCAGAAAAAATATTATATCAGAACTCCGCACGTAGAATTACATGCAGAGTCTAATCTCACCCGCATATCAACCCTACACTCATCAAAGGTTGTATGGGAGTGGGCCCCACTGTAATTTTTTTTAGGAAAAAAAAAGCAAAAAACAGTTCAGGTGGGGTTGATGTTTGGCTGAGATCAAGCTACGTCTCCGCACGTAGCTCTACGTGCGAAATCCTGATATAATATTTCTTCCAATCTCCATTATGGCTAAGGAACCTAAATGTACAAACTTATGGCTGTCAAGTCATTGTTTGTTGTGACCCTGATTACGACCTTGTCCATGATCCCGACACTGGCATGGACCACAAAGCTCGCTCCCATGACACTTTCCCCAATCACAATACCACTCTAAGGTGATATCATCTGAGAAATTATTCTGTCGGATGTGCAAACGTTTGGACAACGATGAAATGTACGTCGACATGATCGAATTCTCCGCGTTGCTCGGATTTGCTGTTCACCAAACAAAATATATTTTTCGTCTTTGTCCTCATCATCCCCTTATTGTATTTTTTGGAGCTTTAGTTTTTTATTCAAATTTATTTCTTAATGTTTATGAAATTAGGCAACATAATATTAATATTATATATTCATAGTATCAATACATCTAAAATATTTGTTCATATTCATGTTTCTTATAGAAAGTAGCAATATTTTTTATTTAGTGTAAAAGACCAATTGGATGATATATATATATTTATATTAATGCCCTATTTTCTGAAATTAAGAATTATATGAAGATGATATTTACAATACATAAATTTTAGAGATTGTAAGTGTAACGAACATTTCTTCCCCCTATCATGTTTCAGCTATGTGGCCGCCAAAGCTAATTGGGTCCCACAGCTGCTGTTATAAAAGTTGGTACGCTATTCGTTCCAGACAAATGGAATAAAGCTCGCGGCAAAAAAAAGGGAGGCTATCTCTAATTTTCATATTTTAGGCGAGTCATGCTGGGAAAAAAATAATTTAATTTTGTTAGAATTTTGACTTGTCGCCCAGTGAATAGAGATATGAGAAAGAGAGATGCGGAAATGAACAGTGATTTGAATTATTAATTAGTCTTAATTAAAAAATGATCTTTTTATTTTTATGGAAGAAATGTAAAATATATGAAGTTATATATTTACCCCTAATTTTTTGAGAGCCTTAGATGTTATTTTGGGTATCTTACAATTATAGACTTTCGAGTCGGATATGATATGGCTCGATCGGCTGAGAACTGACTTTGAGTCGGTTTAGACCAGTTTATTTGATATTGATGAATAGAGTTGCGGGTCGGCTTTTGATAGTCTTCGAGTTTGTCAAAATTGGCTCGGTCAGTTTGGCTTTGTCAGTCGGTTATTTTAGTCTGGCTCTCTACTATTGATTCTTGGATGAGCAACTCCCGTAGGCAGAGAAAGGCTAGTCTATCGAGCAGATTCATCATAAGTAAAGAAGGACTTAGCTATCGAGTGTAGAGTGAATTACCGTAATCTGATAGGTAGCTCACTCCTTAATGAGACATTCATTGGGGATGATCTATTGTGGTTATGTTATGACTAGTTGTTGGCCTCGGATGAGAAATCTCAAGGGCGTTCTTGAGATGGCTAGTGATGATGAACTCTTCCTCTGAGTCAGACTGTAGCGGGAGGCTGGTCTGTGCCTTTGCTCAGCTTGATTGACTCTCTTTCATTCAGATGGTCTGCATTTGGTCGACATTTAGCCCCAGTCCAGAAGGACGTTACTTAATCAAATAGATTTTTCGAGATGCTGCTACTGGACCTTTGGTCTTTCATTTGTGGGCTATTGGTCTTCTACATGTGGGCCCTTGGTCTTCCTCCTATAAGCCCTTAATCTTTCGCCTATGGCCCTTGGTATTTCATCAGTGCGCCCTCTTTAGCCTTACACATATATACTTTTGTCAGTTAGATTTTATCGAGATTCGTGCAAACATGTTTATGACGCACAAAACTAATTTATAAACTTTTAAGAATCAACAATTTATTTTTGGGGCATTTATATTCTATTGAATCTAATAATGTTTAGGAAATAAGCCCAAGGAATAAAGTGTCGCATAGAGAGAAAGAGGAGAGAAAGACAACAACGAACAAAAGTACGTAACCCTTTTATTGAAAAATAACCCTCTATTTATAGACATAGGGGTATGGATGTTAGAATTACAGCTTTGTACTCTAATCATTAGTTTTTGAGGGAGTACTTTTTGGTACATAATATATGTCAAATATATTAAATAACAAGTGGACTCATCCATTCGACATAGGTATCGACGGTTGGTTGTTGTGCAGACGATCATTTTCCCATTATTCGCCTTGTGGTCTACCAGTCGATCGTCATGCCATGGTTTGACCGTTTTGCTATCAGCCAATCATTATACCTTTAGGTGACTCGATTCCTAGGTCTGCATTTGGAGGAACTTTTCCTACCTTAGGATTGTCAACCGAGCAGCTGATCCTTCCATTCGTCATCATTTCACTTGACCTTTAGATTATCTTGAGATTCAAGCTAACATATTATACGTATATACATATATATGACCTAATTTTTATGTATTTATATATTCAACGCCTAACG
This sequence comes from Papilionanthe hookeriana x Papilionanthe teres, assembly GCA_022702705.1. Taxonomy (NCBI): domain Eukaryota; kingdom Viridiplantae; phylum Streptophyta; class Magnoliopsida; order Asparagales; family Orchidaceae; genus Papilionanthe; species Papilionanthe hookeriana x Papilionanthe teres. The sequence goes on along the minus strand of CM040437.1, from coordinate 16,591,581 downwards.
TTCATATTTATATACACACTAATCAATTCTTTAACTTCACATGAAAATATCACAATCAATATTTGCTTAAATGTCAACTACGTCTTTTTCATTTATAAATTTATAACACTAAGATATTATAAATGCAAATATTAATTTCTTAATGTACATAAGGACTGCGTGGTAAGTATATAAATTGCCCTTTATTTTTATTCATTATTTCAATAATTTACTTTAATTTTTATATCCTAATATATATTTGAAAAATATTTGATAATTTTATACATTCCTTGTTTTCAAAAATTAAGAAAAATACTTTTACAAATTTTTAAAGATAAACAAAATGTATTTTATATTTTTTTGATTAAAATAATTATACAAACTAATATAAAAATTTAAAAATGTAAAATCAGGTTGTCTGAGTTTATTAAAGCCAGAAAAGTTAAAGAAAAAAATAAAAATTGAATTTCCAAAATAAAATTTATTTCTACTTATTTATTTAATTTATCAATAAAAAAATCATAAAAAAATTAAAATATAATTCCAAAAATCATGAAAAATACCTTAAGTATTCTCTGACATATGGAAACACCAAAAAATTTTTCTAAAGATAGAAAATATAATTTGATTAATTAAATTAATTAATATTAAAAATTCATAATTACGGGCTAAAATAGTTCTTAAAAATAAATAAAATTTATAAAAATACAACTTCTCCTTCGAGGTCCTAATTAGCCCATGAGTAATAGGTCAGCAAAGTTTCATGATCATTTAAATTCAAACATGAGAGTTATGGGGGTGTAAACCCTAGGGATAAAATTGTAATTTTGGAATTTTATACTTTAACCCTAATTTTTAGGATTAAACTAGAGGGGAGGGCATTAAATTATAATGATTAACTCATTGAAGTGATTGAAATGCAAAGGATAATTAGGATATCAACTCATTCATGATATTTTCTAGAAAGGGTAAAATTGTAATTACTTGAATTGTTGTGAATTGGAAGAAATGAGAAATTGGATGATTCAAAAGTAAAGGGTATGAATTGGAAGATCAGTAAGCTATTAATTTGAACTCCCTTATTAGTTATTTGACAAATCCAATCCATTCAATAATGATTAAGCACACCTTAAAAACTTTTTCAAAAATTATAAATTTACCCTTAAACCCCAAGAGCTCATTAGTGAATTAGGTTTGATCTAATTTCACTTGAGGGTTAGTTAAAGAATAAAATAAGAAATATAAGTGAACTGAAAAGCTCTGAAACACTATAGTTGAGGTTATTTAAAGTGGCCACATACGGATCATTGAGGTTGGTGTAAGTTGGAGGTTTTGGAGGTAGAGTGATGATGTGAAAGGCTTCTGATGCATTAAATGTGATAACAATCTCGTATTGTATCTCCGAACCCAATGAAATTCGTGAGGGTTTAGGATTAGCAATAATGTTCTCCAGTATTTGGTATAAGTCTGCACTTGCTTTCAGGGGCTGCAAGTGATTCTTACCCAGCCATGTGACTGACTTGTGGAATGCATAATTTACAAAAAATAAAACATATTTTTGATACAAAACTGATATTTTGCCTCGAAACTGATATTTTGTAAAAAAAAAAAACTAAAACTATTTATATGCATGACCAGTTAAGGATATTTTCAGATGTTATCGTTCAACAAGTTTACTTGTTAGTCACATCAATTGATTTGAGTGTTGCCCTCTCCTGACTGCTTTGTTGATAGTCTTCTGCCTTATATTGGGTCTCATTGACTCATAATACTGCTAATTATCTACGGGAATATATTGAGGGTTGCTATGGCAACGAGCTTCAAGGCTGAGCTCCCCCATAACTAAAATTCTTACACCATGTTCTGATCTTTCGTTTGTACCATCTGACTCTTTCTACATGCCAGTTTTTTTCTTAGTGCTTTTATTCTTTTTAAAGATATTTGTATGCTATATTTGTAATGCTAACCTTACAGCAGCAGCAGCAGCAGAAGCAGAAGCATAATACACCAAAAATATGTTCAATTTGTCATATACTTTTAATGCCTATATTTGGTAATTTTTTTGTGATATTGTACTTTAAAGAAGGGTATTTTCATATTTTTGATGCAGGTATACTCAATTTTGGTATTTGGGCTAAAAAGGAGCAAAAATAACAAAATTTAGAGGAAAAAAAAGCAAAGAAATGCATTGGCGTCGAACGACGCGCTGAATACCTGGATGAATCGCGCTACCAGCACCAAACGACGCCTGTCGGTGTCAATTGGCTCCTAGACGATTACTCCTCAAAATGCATTGAATTTGGATGAATTTTGAAGGGGTGCTTAAGGGAACTCTTGAATTTTCGGTCAAACATTATTTAGCCACCATTTTTGACAGAAAAGCGGGGCATCAAGAAGAAAAAATAAGAAATAAAATAGAGCAAAACTTGAATACTTAGGTTTTATCTTTGAGAGGCTTAGAGAGATTCTTCTCTTAGAGTTGTAAGAGGAGAGGGAAATTGAGAGACTTCTTCTTCATTACAATCCTTAGAGAGGGGTGCATATCATTGTAAGTAGAAAGAAGTGATTCAAAAGAATTTAAAGGGATTTTCTTGAGGAGAGCAAGATAAATTGTTTACTTAAATTTAGTGTTGTGTAAACTTGGTTTGATAAATATAAATCCATGTTTTGTTATCTCTTTTCCATGAATTATGAGTAGTTGCTTTGTCTTTCCCTTTACAATAAGAAATAGTTATGTGAAGAATCAATAGTTTTTTGAAAATAAATTTAATTTCTTAAATTGTGATGATTCAATCTTGAACTTAATTTACTTTTCAATCCGACCAATTGATTTGTTAAAATCTACGCGAAAGCATATGAGCCCGTAGGGCTTTACTTTCAGCATTCAAGTTGGGATCACACTTTGATGTCATGGAAGAGTGAAGTATCCATGGGGTTGAGTGTAAATAAATAAGGAAATATTTTTTGATAAGTGTAGAGTTGATGATTTTAGGGTGACAGACAAAATCAACAATTCAGTTCAGATGTTTAGAAACTAAAGCGAGATTGTTAGCCCTTAGGTGAGGGGAAGTGAGAACTCAAGAGTGACAGCTTGTATCTTCTCAACCTAATCACAGATTTAGATCAAAACATCTGAATTAGCCAATGTTCTTTATCGCTCGTGCAGAAGATTAAAAAATATTATATGCTCCTATTTTTTACATGCAATTAATAGTAGATTTGATTCTTTATTAGCTATAACCTTATTATAAATGGGAAAGATACTTTCTTAAAATCTAAAACCTTTGTTAAAAATACTTTGCTTTCCTACATTAGATTTAACTTTCAGATTTGCAAAATTAGAATAGTAAATTTAGTTTTGTTAGACTTTCATTAAACATTTATCTTTAGTTATTGTACTCATAGTTGTTGTAGTTCTTATACTATCTTTTTAGATATTTCTAATTAAGCAAGATTTTTACCTTCTCCCTGTGGGATCGATACTTAGATCTCTATTAGAGCCCTATATTTCTTGAACGATATGTATGCTTGCCTTTACAACCTAGTAAATATTAAATATTAGAAATACATTTTGGGATTATAAAACTAATTTTACTAGCAAATTAAGCATAAAGGTTTGACTCTGATTATATAGAAAAGTTGCAAACACTAGGCCTGCATCAAGTTTTTGGCGTCATTGCGGGGGAGTAACATAAAAATTCTAATTAAAAGTTAAAGAGATTTTATTTGAACTATTAAACCTATTTTGTGTAAGTATTTATTTTAAAAAAGAAAGTTTACTTGTGATTTTGTATCTGTAGTTTGAGAACTCAAGGATTACTATCTTTTGATTCTGAATTAGAGAGAGCTATAAGAAAATTTGAAAACAACAAAAAGAAAGCAACAATTTGAACAAAATGGAACATCAACAAAGACCTTTAAGAGATTATGCTAACCCGACAACAAATTAAATTCACTTGAGTATCCAAACCGCAGCTGTTGCTGTAAATTCATTTGAACTTAATTCGGCTATCATTAAAATATTACAAAATAACCATTTTGGGGTACACCATCTGAAGCTTCTATTATACATCTTGCTAGTTTTCCAGATTTATGTGCTACATTTAAATATGAGTGATGCTGTCAGACTTATATATTTTTCTTTCTCATTAAGGGATAAAACTAAGGCATTGTTAAATTTATTAGCACCTGGATCGATCATCATTTAGGGAGATTTATCTAAAAAATTCCTAGCAAAATAATTTCCACCATCTAAAACTGCTAAACCTAGAAATAATATTACATCGTTTTGTCAGTTTGAAGGGGAATCAATTTATGAAGCCTGAGAACGATTTAAAGATCTCTCTAGGAAGTGTCCACATCATGCTTTACCTGATAGGTTGATAATTCAAACATTTTATAATGGATCAGTGTGATCTCTTAGATCTATTATTGATGCTACTGCTGGTAGTTCATTAATATCAAAACCATTGGTGAAGCATATTTTTTAATTGAAGATACGACTACTAACAATTTTCAATGGCTTTCTGTAAGGCTAAATCTTAAAAGAGTAGCCAGTGTTTAAGATTATGATATTATGTCTATTATGGCTGCTCAAATTGCTACTATGTCAAAGAAAATAGATCAATTTGGAATGTACTATTCTCAAACACCTTCTATGATTGAGGAAAATTCATTACGACAAGTTATAGATTTTCAACCTTCATATAAAACTTTGAATGCCATAAATAATCGAAATAATAATCCGTATTCAGATTATTATAATCCAAGTTGGAAGAATCGTCATAATCTAAATTGGAATAATAATAATCCTTACAATATAAATCCACAATGGGGAACAATTCAATGAATCCATTAGGAAATTTAAATAAGCAGTGAAATATTAAGCATGAGAGAGAGAGAGAGAGAGAGAGAGAGAGAGAGAGAGAGAGAGAGAGAGAGAGAGAGAGAGAGAGGAGAGCAATATCACAATATTAAACAGTAAATTTGTGTAACATATATTCATGAAGTGGACCCCTATTTGTAAGAATGACATGTTACAAAAAAATGTTGTGCCTCTATTGTACATAGTTACGGTGGGGGTATTTTGGTCTATACATAAGTAAAAGTCGAGATCCCCTGGACATCCCTCCGGAAGGGGTCGGGTGGCCACTAGATAAGAGGCTATTAGACCTGGCGGCTGTTAAGTCGGGAGGCCACGAAGTCAGGTGACTATTAGACTGGGTGGCCGTTTGCAGAGGACCGGTGCCAACTACTTTAGAACTAGACGGCCTATTTCGCCCATTTGGTCTGTCCAGAGTGGAGGGCGCTTGATTTGTCTGCATGAGTCTTGTCAGATAGATTCTTTAGGAGTTAATCTACCATTATCTGCCTGAGAAGTATTATCCTCCTTAAACGCTAGGGTAGGTCGGCTAGTCATGTAGTCCTGGATCCTCTTTGGAGTGCCCCTCGATACCACATCAACAATTCCATTGACTGCGATATTTTTTTTTAGATTCGTGCTTACACATTTTTGACATACATAATAATATATAAAATTTAACCACCCAAGTTTTTTTTAACACTCGAACCTTGTTTAAAAAACATTAATATAAAGAAGATTTACATACATAACACTCGGTTCCGAACACAAAAAAATTCATTTTTTACATGCATGCCCCCTAATTTTTTATGGATGTACGTATTTCACCTTCTAAAAGCTAAAATGGTGATATTTTTGTGATACGAAAGATTTGGATGGTGTTAATGTAAAAAGTAAAGTTTAGGCATTAGATATGTATATACATAGAAATTAGGTGGTATGTAATGGCCCTAATAAAAATATATATAAATTCAGTACTTTATAATTAAATTAAAAGAGTAATTCCACGTATGATATTTTATATTTATATCAAGTGATTTTTTATTATTTATCTCATGATTGTCCTTTTTATTTGTCATTTTATCATAAAATAAGCTAGAATTTATATTATTTTCTCTTCCGTAATAAACAAGTCAGCTTGAGCTCGAAATCGATTGATTAATCTAGCTCAATACAAGGTTGACTCGAGCTCCACTAGGCACGTTTACACCCCCGTATAGGCAGAGCTAGCGAGTTTACAATTGGATTGCATCTTATTTTTAATGAATAAAATTATAATATTTTTCTATCATTTTAAAGAAAATGATAGAAAGAGCTTAGGGAGATTTACATTCCTACAATCTAATGCCTATGTACTAACATGTCAACCACATAAAATTTTAATTTTTACCATATATATACTCTTGTTGCAAACATATATTAGGTGTTGTTGAGGCAAAGTTTTCTCTTATTATTTTTTTATTATTTTTTTTCTATTTCTAATGTGAATAATGAAGAGTGAAAGGATTTATTTAGTTCTTCCATTTTTTAACCAAAAGTAATTCATTAACATAGTCAGATCTTAAAAAATATTCTTACTGCATACTAATTTTGAATTTATTTAATAATTAATTTCTATCAATTTGTTTCACTTTGTATTATTCATCAATCACAAAATGTTAACCTTAATCACTTCTAAGGTGTTGATTTTCTGAAAAGTATTAAGATTTAATGATCGTAGATTAAAAAGTGTGTATATGATGAAGATTGATATTATGTAATATAATTTGAGATTCTAAATATATGATCTTTCCTAGATTTGAGATTTTCTTTAATTCCTCTTATTTATACGAGGAATTATGAAAGATTTGTATGAGTTGAGTTGTAACTCTAATTCGGCATATTTTTCTTTTCTCCATATCTATTGATAGTGGAATAAGCTCTCCCCATAGATATAGGACGATTTGTGCAGAACCAAATAAGTTGATCTATGTTTGATCATTTGTTTGTTAAGTAAATTTGTTTTCCGCATTATTTTGCACAACAATTTACAATATATTCCTCAGTCTAATATTTATTATTATTATTATTCTATTTATTGTTTTCCCTCCATCTGTTATTTAAGGGGATGACTTAATAAACAACCACTAATCTTCCTACATCGAGTTGTGAAACAAACATAATGGTGGTTTTCGTTCGGCTGCTGAACTATGTGCATTTATTTGTATTATTTTAAATTTTAGTGCTTTTTGTTGCAGGTCTAAACAAGCCTAGAACAAACCATTGAAGCACAAATTAAGGCTCTAGATTGTTAATTGAATAGTCCAATGAACTCCATACTTAAAATATTTATAGTCGAATCAATCATCACAATGATAGGAATCTAAAGAGCCTAAGATCGTTAAATTTTAAAGACATTAAGACATCCAATTACTTAATAAATCATTAATGATCAAAGGGGATCAATATAGAGCGTCTAATCAGGTAAATTATAAATTTGTGCGTCAAAAGATCAAAATAACATTCCCAAAAAGACTACAAATAAACATCTTTTCTTTACTTAGTCTGGGAGAAGAAGAGAAAGAAAAGTAGATTTCTATTCTTGTTTTGGAGAGAAGACACGACTGAGGGTCTGTTGGGATAGCTATAGCTGTTTGAAGAAGCAGTTGTGAAGGTACTAAAGAAGTTGTTGTTCAAAAAGTTGTGTTGGTTATTACAAAATATATATTTTAAAAATGTCAGATAACAGTTTTTCTAGCAGCCATCACAAGTAACTATGTCTGGTTGGAAAACACATTTTCAGCTACAACATTTTGAGAATGCAGACAAAAACAGCTTTACCAAAAAAAAAAATGTCATGCAACACTACACTGCCACTGCATTGCTGCCTTAAACGCACCATGAGTAACTGATCCACTGAAAATTTGATAGCTTTTTAATGTCTATTTAATAATTATTTTTAATGATATTGCACTTTAAAGGAATGTATTTTAGATATTTTTTATTTTAGGTACAAGAAATGACTTTTGGAGAAAAAGAAGCAAAAAAGTACAATTTGGAGAAAAAACGAGCAAGAAAGCAAATTTTGGCTCGACACATTTTGATAAGTCTTTCTTTACTTAATCTCTTTTATTCTTCTTGCTTATTTTTTAATCAGATTATACTTTAAAGTAAGGTTGTTTTTATGCTTATTTTGTAGGGCTATCTGTTAGGAACGCAACGCAACTGAAACGGGGCGAATCAAAGCTGAAACAGATCTAAACGAATCAAAACGGTGGAGCTGCGCAGAGTAGGGCGCCGGACGGCGCCCTATCCAGCGCCGGACCGCGCCAGAGTCCAGAAAGCACAAAAAATTCATTGGACGTAGTGTCGGATAGTGCCTAGACAGCGCCGGACCGCGCCAGAAGCGGTTATGGCTGATATTCAACGTATTTGGACGCTTTTTGAAAGGTTTCTTCTGGCAACTCTTCAAAAATTCGTCACCACATTTTAAATTAGTGATTTTATGTCAGAAAACAGTGTGTGTAAGAGAGGAATGTAAGAAAAAACATGAAGAATGTTGAGAAATCTTAGAATAGGAGCAGAAATATAGATTTCTACATTTTTGGAGAGATTGGTGAGGGTATTTTGAGATAATTTGTAGGGGTTTGTTTTAGCATTGTATGGATCAGCGGGAGACTTTATGAGAGAGATTTTTATTTCTCTTTCAAGGAAAAAAAACTAAGTATTGTGTTCTTCATTGTCTTATGATTTTTTAAACACTTATTTTGTGGATTTGCTTTGAAATGAGGTTTTTCATTGTGTTTTCTTCGTGCTTTGTGATGTCTTTCTCTTACTCTTTCTTCTTCTTAAGAAATAGTGACATGAGAAGATTATGTCGTTATTTTCTTTTTAATTTTCTTTTGTAATGAGTACGATTCATGTTTAGGATATTGTGATGCATGTTAGAAGTGAATTTAATTATAAATGAGATGGTTTTTACTTGCACTTCATTTACATTACACTAAGGGCCCGTTGCATTATTATAATCTGTTATAATTGCATTGTCCCAAAAGGGTGGTGTAATTCTCAGCAAAGTGGAACCACATTCAATGTCCATGAATGAGTTACATAGTTCATGGGGGTTGAGAGAAAATAATTAGGGAAATTTGGTTTGATGGACGTAGAATTGGAGATTTCAGAGTGACATACTAAAATCCCTAATTTGATCCTAGTGTTTGGAAACTAAAGATAGAGTTAGCCTTCAGGCCAAGGAAAATGAGAGCTCTGGAGTGAGAGCCAGTATCCTCCCAGCTTAACTACAAATTTAGGGACTAAACCTAGGATTAGCCAATGTTCTTTATGAACTCAAAAATGGGTAAAGAATAAGATTGCTCCTATTTGGCACATACAATATTTAATGCATCTCATTCCTTTACATTATCCAATTCATTACTTGAGAATAAATAATTTTTATTATCTCAAAATTCTCCAAACCAATTTATCCAGAAAGGGTAATCTTTAGTATTAATATTTTCCTTTAGGAGTAGTTATTAGTTATTTTAAAATTAAGATTAACCTTTAAGAGTAGTTTTTAAAATACTACTTATATCAACCCTCCAATCTAAAGTCTGATAATATTATACTAGAATTTGATTAAGAACCTCTTACCTCGCTTCCCTGTAGGATCGATAAATGGGACTCCACTAAAGCCCTGTATTACTTGAGCTATACGTATACTTGCATTTGAAATTGTGACTTTACAAAATCATTATAAATATATAAATCTAGATTCATAAATTCTTGCAAATTAAAAAGTCGCATCAAATTTTTGGCGCCGTTTCCGGGGAAGCTTCGGTAAGAATTTTAGGAGAATTTTAGTTGAAGTAATTAGACTTAGAATTGGAAAACTTTAGTGTCGTAAAATTGTTTTTGTATTAAAAGTGTTTTTGGTATGAAAAAGTGTGGTGAAAAACTGTTTGTGTGAAAAATAAGGTGTTTGTGAAAATATTTAGTTATGTTGAATATATTTTTCGTTTTATTTGTTTTCTTAATAATGTATTATTTGTTGTGTTACGTATGCAAAATAAATGATCTGTAAGACTTGTGCTTTATGGTCCCGAGTTAGAAAAATAGAAACAATTCAAACAATCGAAAGGACTTGAAAAACTAGAAATGGAAATGGAAAACATTCAAAATAATAACTTGGAAAATCATCATAAATCATTGAGGGATTATGCAAATCCTACGACAGATGAAATTCACTCAAGTATACAAAACCATGTTGTAGAAGCTGAATCGTTTGAACAAAATCCAGCAATTATCCAACTCGTGTAGAACAACTAGTTTAGGGGAACTCCTTCGGAGGAACCCTATTTACACTTATCTAATTTTTTAGAACTTTGTGCTACATTTCATTATAACAGCATGTCAGACGATACTATTAGGCTAAGTCTTTTTCCTTTCTCACTAAGGGATAAGGCTAAATTGTGGTTATACTCATTAGCACTTAATTCTATTAAAAATTATAAGGACTTTACTCAGAAATTCCTAATTATGTATTTTCCACCTTCAAGAACTACTAAACTCAGAAACGATATTATTTCATTTTGTCAGTATGAAGGGGAATCAATATACGAAGCCTGGGAAAGATTAAAGGAACTCGTAGGAAAGTGTCCACATCATGCTCCGATTGGTTAATCATTCAAACTTTTTATAATGGGTTAGTACGATCCCTTAAGTCTATTATTGATGCTGCTGCTGGTGGTTCATTAATGTCAAAAACATTTGATGAAGTGTATGCATTAATTGAAGAAGTGACTACAAATGAATTTCAATGGTCCTCTACAAGGGTAAATCATAATAATGTAGCTAGTGTTCATGATACAGATGCGAATGCAATTCTTGCATCTCAGGTTGCTGCAATATCAAGGAAGTTAAACCAATTTGGAATGAACCAGCCTCAATTTACTCCTGTAAGTAAGGAAGGTTCATTAGGGCGTATGATTGATTCCAACTTATTATATGAAACTTTAAATACTATAAACAACCTGTATTCTAAATTTTATAACCCATGTTGGAAGAACCATCCTAATTTTAACTGGAATCCTACTACTGAGGGTAAAAACCAACAATGAGAAAACAATCATGCAAATTCTAATGGAAGTTGGAATAATTAGGGGAACACAAGCTATAGACCTTCATATCCAATGGACTCTAACAATGATCAACAATTTGAAGATGTCCATAGAAGAAGTGGTATTGCTAATGAGAAACCGATTCTGAAAGTTAAAATGTTGTGATTAGAAACATAGAGAATCAATTGAGAGAAATTGCTAATTCACTTAGCAATAGACCCCAAGGAACACTTCATGGCAACTCTGAGATCAAACCTAAAGAGAACAATATTGATCCAACTGAGAGAAAAGATGATGATTATTTTTGGATGGATGAAATTGATTATTTAAGTAAAGACCATTTCCAAGAACATTTTGAGAGTAAGTTAACAGATAAGGTCGGAATGGATTTTCATGATGAGTTGAAAATGTTGTCTAAAGAATACTATATATATGTTCAGGAGAGGTGTGAAATGATGGAAGCTACACAAAATAGTGAACTTTTAATTCCATTTGTTGAAAAATCTCATGAACTTAAGATGGATGTAACCCATACACTTTAAAGCTTACCTATTTAGGGAATTCATCTACACTACTAGTCTTTATATCTTTAGATTCGACTCAATCACAAGAAAAACCTGAATTGAATGATGAACAAGATAAAGACATCGAACTAAGACTTGGAAGATAATTTGAAGATATATTTCAAAAGAACTTTGTGTTGAGACAAGATGTAAGGATATTGAAAGACCATTGGAAGAAATTCCTAAGGAATTAGAAAAACTTATTTCCTCAACTAAGATAGATATAGAATGACCGCCTCCATCATTTAATAATTTTCAAGGGGAAGATTTGGAAGATAACTTGAAACAGAAGAGTAACGTAGAAAAAATTGATCCAGAATCTGAATAATGTAGAGATAATCCGATCCAAAATTTGGGAGATCTTGAATTATCATATAAAGATCCATTTCTTATAAATTTCAAGGATGATATTAATATGCAAATTCAAGAAATCAATAGATGAATATTGGATCTAGAAAGAAATATGAGGAACAATGATATAAATCAATCTGAAAAGGAAGAGCTGAATGAAAAATTAAAATTTGAGAATTTTGTAGGAATCCTCGGATATGAAAAAGATTGGGTGATTGATCGAGGATTAATTAATTGGAATTTTGATCAAGGAGGAATCATTTGTCGGGCCCACGAAATTAAAACCAAGCGCTTTATGGGAGGCAACCCATAGTTATCAGTGTGCTTTGATTTAGGATGCTTGAGAGTCATGATTGTTAGTGTTGTATTGTGTTTGCTTTAGAGTAGATTTACTTAATCTTTATGTGTGATTATGGATTGATAAGTTTGATTGTTGTTGGTGAATGTTTAAATTATTAGAGGTTTGATTTGATATTTGTGTGTCATGAGGGAGGTGATTCCTTAACTTCTTATTATGGATAGACTTATATGTTCTCTTGTAGTAGTTGGATTGACAAGTCCACTATGACTCAGGTCTCACCCGGACATGAATTTTACAGGAGATATCATGAGTTTGAGCAGTGATAGATCCATCTTAATTTTGTTACTTCCTTTCTCTAACCTTGATTTCATTAGGTACTAGTCGTGAACCTATTTGATGAATAACTTATAGGATGGTCTTACACTATGATTTATAACTATTAGAGGTACTTAATTAAGGGGATTAGATGATGTCTGAGGTTGGTGCACGTGAACCAATATGTCAGGGATAATCTTATCTTTGGGATTATAATCTGTAAAATCATTTATAAGTACCTAATTTATTAGTTTAGTGATTTCATTAAAAATTGGAGGTAAGTTAGTGAGATGTGATGAGTTAATTGAAAAATTAACCTCATTTATCATATATGTTTGTTTGTTTGTGTGATACAATTTTTATAAGACTTGAAGAATATTTTCATATTCCCATGTTGATACCTATTGTGCTAGCTAAACTTTTATTTAGTGAATTTCATTCTGGCATGATTAGTTTAAATATACTTTCTGCTGCATATTGTTATGTCCTGATTAATACTTGCAGATGTTTTTGATAGACATTTGTGGTAGATAGAATTTCTGAACTGTTTTTCTTCCTACTTATATTTTCTGTACTAAATGCTATATATGTTAAAAATTAAGTTTGGGGGTAGAAAAAAAACTAAAATTTTAAAGTAAGAATACTTCCTTTAAGTATAATATTATTGCAAGTATGTTTTAAACTAGATTTACTTTCTCCTGCAGTCATTTTATCCTGATTATGCATGTGTATGAATTTGATAGAATGTTGTAGTAGTAAGTAGATTCAACCTCTACTTTTTCTTCCTACTACATTTTATGGAATTAATTGCAAAATATTTTATAATTTAAGTTTGGGGAAGGGAAAGAATTAACTGTTAGTGTTCTCATTTAAAAGTATTTTCAATATTATTAACATGATTTCCTGTGATAGAACTCAATTTCAGATAACTGTATTTTGATTTTATTTGAGTATTTTAGTAGACTTGAATGAAAGTTTTTGGTAATGAAAAGTAATTTTATAGGTTAAGATATTTGGTATAAGAGAATATGACTATAATCAACTATTCAAAGTAAGAAAAACTGTATGTTTGAAATATTAAGAATCTTAAAACTTTATGTGAAAGGAAAGGATTGGGACTCTATGATCAATCATAATAAGTTAAAGAAATTCCTATAAGGTAAAGGATTGTGGTAAGTTCCAAATTTAGGGTGAGAAGGGTGGAGTTCAAAATTGTTAAAGACTATCCAGATATAGTAATCCTCACTTGAAAAAAAACAAAAAGCAAAAGAAAAAAAAAGGGGATTGAAAATGATCCCTAAGAAAGAGAAAAGAGAAAAAAAAAAGACAAAGAAAAAAAAGAGTGAGGAGAAGCTTGAGGAAATTCCTAATCAAAAATTGGCTTCACTTGGATCTACCTAAAGGGACTTAATTACTTTCATGAACTTATATGTATGGATTAGCATCTTTACTAGTAGTGTTCTCATAAACTTCTTTTCATATAATCCTTTTAAGTGCCTTAATAGGACGATCTACAGTCATTTTTGAAATGAATAGAATGCTAAAACTCTTAGACTTGATGAATAAATAGCCTTACACGTGCAGAATTTACTTGAATTATTCAAAGATCTTTATAAAAATTTTACTAATGTATTTATTTAAGTCAAAATCATGGTATTCTAGAAAGAAAATTTATTGCAGTGGATCATTATTTTATCTATTAACTAAACTACTTAAGGACAAGTAATAGTTAATTTTGGGGGATCTTGATCCGTTGAAAATTTGATAGCTTTTTAATGTCTATTTCATACATATTTTTGTTGATATTGCACTTTAAAGGAAGGTATTTTGTATGTTTTTTTTCTTTAGGTAAAAGAAATGGATTTTGGATAAAAAGAAGCAAAAATGGTGCAATTTGGAGCAAAAATAAGCAAGCAAAGCAAATTTTGGCTCGACACATTTTGATAAGTCTTTCTTTGCTTAATCTATTTTACACTTCTTGCATATTTTTGAGTGAGATTACACTTTAAAGAAAGGTTTTTTATGCTTATTTTGTAGTGCTATCTGTTAGGAACACAAGGCAACTAAAACGGGGCGAATCGGAGCTGAAACGAGCTAAATGAAGCAAAACGGTGAAGCTGCGCAGAGTAGGGCGCTGAACGACGCCCTATCCAGCGTTAGACCGTGCCAGAGTCTAGAAAGCACGAAAAATTCATTGGAAATAGCACCGGATAGTGCCCAGACAGCGTTGGACCGCGCCGGAAGCCGTTATAGCCGATATTTAATGTATTTGTACCCTTTTTAAAAGGTTTCTTGTGGCAGCTCTTCAAAAACTCGTCCCCACACTTTAAATTAGCGGTTTTAGGTCAGAAAATGGTGTGTGTAAGGGAGGAATGTTAGAAAAAATGTAAAGAATGTTGAGAGATCTTAGAATAAGAGTAGAAATGTAGATTTCTACCTTTTCGAAGAGATTGGTTAGGGGATTTTGAGAGAATTTGTAAGGGTTTGTTCTAGCATTGCATGGATCAGTGGGAGACCTTATGAGAGAGATTTTCATCTTTCTTTCAAGGGCAAAAAGCTAAGTATTGTGTTCTTCATTATCTTAAGATTTTGTAACCATTTATTTTGTGAATTTGCTTTGAAATGAGGTTTTCAGTTGTGTTTTCTTCGTGCTTTGCGATGTCTTTCTCTTACTCTTTCTTTTTCTTTGAAAATAATGACATGAGAAGATTATGTCGTTATTTTCTTTTTAATTTTCTTTTGAAATGAGTAGGATTCATGTTTAGAATATTGTGATGCATGTTAGAAGTGGATATAATCATAAATGAGATGGTTTTTACTTGCACTTTATTTACATTACAATAAGGGCCTGTCGTATTGTTAAAATTCATTATAATTGCATTGTCTGAATAGGGCAGTGTAATTCTCAACAAAGTGGAACAACATTCAATGTCCATGAATGAGTTACGTAGTTCATGGGGGTTGAGAGTAAACAAATAGGGAAATTTGGTTTGATGGGCGTAGAGTTGAAGATTTTATGGTGATAGACTAAAATCTTCAATTTGGTCATAGTGTTTGGAAACTAAAGTGAGAGTTAGCCTTCAGGCGAAGGGAAGTGGGAGCTCTGGAGTGAGAGCCAGTATCCTCCCAGCCTAACCATAGATTTAGGGACTAAACCTAGGATTAGCTAATGTTCTTTATGCACTCAGAAGAGGGTAAAGAATAAGATTTCTCTTATTTGGCACATACAATATTTAATGCATCTCATTTCTTTACATTATCCAATTTATTACTTGAGAATAGTATTTTTTATTATCTCAAAAATCTCCAAACCAATTTATCCATAAAGGGTTATCTTTAGTTTTAATATTTTTCTTTAGGAGTATTTATTAGTTATTTTAAAATTAAGATTTACCTTTAAGAGTAGTTGTTAAAACACCACTTACATCGACCCTCCAATCTAAAGTCTGATAATATTATACTAGAATTTGACTAAGAATCTCTTACCTCGCTTCCCTGTGGGATCGATAAACGGGACTCCGCTAGAGCCCTGTATACTTGAGCGATACGTATACTTGCGTTTGAAATTGTGACTTTACAAAATCGTTATAAATATATAAATCTAGGTTCATAAATTCTGGTATATAAAAAAGTCGCATCAGTAACCACCGGCCTCTATAGCTATCAACCACCATCAACCAACAACCTTCATACCTGATAGCCACTGTCGACCACTGCCCACCATCACTACTTGCCACCGCCGATGAACGATTGTTAACGACCCACTACTTGCAATAATTGTAACTAGACTTCGAATGTTGTTGAACTTCTAACACCTGTATTTCTTGACAAGTATAGTTTATTCGTGTTCTCCTTGTAGCAAATGAAGGGTGTACCCTTATACATACACAAATATAGTGGATCACATTGATTGGCTATGCCTTATGTTTTTTTTCCTTTTTAGGCTTGTCCACGTTAAATAATCATGGTGTTTCCTCATGCTACTTTCTTTTATCTGTGTGTGTTGGATCATCATATATACTAGGATTTTAAATGATCACGTAATCACAGTGAATTTATCATCTTGCAATGGCAATAACAACAATAACAATAATACTAATGTGTACCCAAAAAATGCCTGAGCTGATCTTGACATATCCGAACAACATGGGGTAAAACTACCCTCCATAGCTTGGAGTGCCACCGACAATAAATGAATCCAATCGATCGGCCACCTTCTAAATTAGTTAGCCACCTTGGCTAGCCTCCCTATTCAAACTGACCAACAATGAAGATAAATTCCATTTTTGCATAAATAAGAGCTTGCCCCATTTTATAAATGATTTAAATGGTACTTTTATGCTTATAATATGGCTAAATCTCATTTTCTTGGGACAATATTAAAGAAGCTTGGACGACTCATGCAAAATGCTAGAAATCATTGCTTATACAACATAATAGATGATGAGTGTGTTGACCTCATTTTTGATGATGTCTTCTCTCCTTCTTTTTAGTACTTAGGATCTAGCCTTAGGCTTTTCCTTTGACTATCCTAGAGGATTAGAATCGGGACACACCACTTAGAAATTCAAACCACTTCTTAACTCCCTGCAAACTCCACTAACTTGATTGTAGACCCCTAATCACCTAGAGGGTTGAAATCAAATGTGGAAGTTTAAAGGATGAGTTCCCTAAAGGACTCTTTGGCCTTAGGACCGCCTACCGGTGGCTCGGTGCAGTGAAGGGGCTGACCTACTCAAACACACTATACTTATACACTACACTTTCACACACCTCCTAAAACCACACCCATACCTAACTTGACCTCCTGACTCATGAAGGTGATTCACATGGATGGTCCTTAACCCCTAAGCCCTTAGCTAAGAGGGTTAGGAACAACATAGTGGATGCCTCAAATGAGTCCTCTCATGGCTCATATAGGCTTAACATGGCTTCATGGCTCAACCAAAATGATTTCATTCCACTTAAATTTACCCAATCTTCAATTTTCCAAATTTTTAATTTTTGACCCCGGGGACCCTACACCCGCTTAGCTTACCCAAAACCCTTGAAATTACCCAAATTTTTCAAAATTCTCCAAAATCACCCAAATTCCTCAAAACCAATCCCAAACATTCCCACATCACTCAAATTGATCATTCATAGCCAAAAATACCAAAAATTCCAGAAATACCTCCCAATACCCTCCAAATACCCAAAATGCCCCTCTTAGCCAAAAAATCCAAAAATTCAGAAAATTCCTAGAAAATTTCAGAAAATCCCAAATATTCCCAATTTCACTTTGTCCAACTACACCATGGGCCAATTTTGTCAATTTACCCCACTTTTGTCAAAATCTCCAATTTGACCCATTTTAACCCAAAGTAAACCCAATGTCAAACCAAACTTACCCAATTGACCCAAATTCTGGTCCAATTCAATTCTAAACTTCAATTCAACATCCCCAACACCAATCTAGACCAAATCCAAGCTCAATTTGATTGGCATTTGAATCCAATTTCACTTTTGACCTTAAAGCCCAATTTGGACCCATGACCCAAACTTAGCCCAAACCAAACCAATTCAACTCCAATTAACCCCAAATCTTTTATAAACCTTCCCTAACATCTTCACAAACAAAACACTAACATAATTTGCCCAAATTTTAGACCCAAACCCCACTCAAATTCAACCCAAAACCAAAAAGCCCAATTTTGACCTAAACCCAAACTTAACCCAAATAGACCCAAACCCCAAAATCAAAACCCAACGAAAGCCAAAGCCTCTTTGAAACATTCCCATAAACATTTCCCAACATTAATTTTACATCAATTTCAACCTTAGCCCAACATTGGCCCAAGTTAGCCCAATTTGACCTACATTGGCCCATTTACCAAAGAGGTCCAAATTCAACCCAATTCAAACCCAAATCATTCCAAACTCATTTCAAAATCATTCATGACATACCCCTAAACCAAACCCGACAATTATTTGGCCCAAGCCTTTACCAAACTTTCATCCTAAAATCCATTTTAAAATCCAAAAGCTCACTTCCCTAAACCATTTTAAAAGCCCATCTTCACTAAATTTTAAAGGCCCAAAATTCATACAAAGCCCATATGACACTCTTCTTCATCATGACTTCAATTAAAACCATTCCTAAAGTTCCAATCAAATATAAATTTATTCTAAATCAAGCTTCATGTTAACCTCTCATACATTTATCAAAAATGCCAAAATCCATTTTCATACAAGTAAGCCAAGCTATGTGCAAGCCATAGGCAAGCCATGAAGCCATGCATGAGCCACATGGAAGCCATGAAAGCCCCTTTACATGTCACCATGCTATCTTGGGCAAATGGAGGAGGTCCTTTCCATATTCCCTTAAGGTGATTAACCATGTCCATGTCTCCCCTAAACCATGTTTAATCTTAATTGTACTTGGATGGTGACCTTTCCCCACTAATCAATCTGACCTAAACCACTTTCTCTTCATCCCAAACTAGCCATGGGGAGGTGCACCTAGCCCAATCCATGCATTTGACCAATTTGAGCCAAAATACACCCTTACCCCATTCCACTTTGATTCGAACCCTTTACACATGGCAGGCCACCGATCGACTTCACAAACATCAAGCCTTGACCCACCTGAACCTGAGGGTGACCCATGCCTGCCGGCCAGCTGCTCGGATCGCCGGAAAACACCACACCCGAGAGCTCACATGTGAGCCGACATTGAAATTCTCCCTTGCTTGAGTTGCCCCATGCCCGAGTGGCCATTGCGGCTGTTCTTCCCTTGCGAGAGCAGGCGATCCCGGTCCCCTAACTCCCCACAGGAGGCCCTCCAGCCTCTCCTATTTAAACACCACCTCTCTCGGCCATGGAAGAGGTGCTTGAACCAACCTTAAGGAAACTCGCCAAAATCATTCCGGACCACTCTCTACACATAGAGCATTTGTTTCCCACTGGATTCCAGCCCGATTCCCTCCGAGTGAGCTCGATTTTGAGTTCGAATTTCATCATAAAAACCGGGACACTTCTTCACAGTGGGCCAATCCCCAAATTGATTGGTCCTACACCTTCACTGGACCAAGAGAAGAAGTTTACCGGCCCAAAGCCCCCTCACCGGGCCGGCCATTGCTTCCGGCCTCCAAGCTTTGTGATCGGGCTTGGTCGAAATCATACCTAGACAATTCACTGGGCCGAGGGACTTCATCCTGGAGCTTGCTTAGACCCAATCGAAGGTGACACAACTCTCGGATCGAAGCTTCACTTCTCCGAGCAAAGGTATGGAATCACTCTTCTTCCCGAGCTTACGAGAGATTCTCTATTTAATTTGAGTCAATTTCAATACATGTTTACTGTATGGATGTGTTCGTCTTCTCAAGACGAATCCATAGAGCATAAGAACACAAAAATCCGTTGAGAATCGAGTGAGAAATTAGGGTTAGAAGGTTGACGGTCAAGGGTTCACACCAGTCATAGACGATGACCAGGAGCCGTCGGATTGCGCGTGTATCGAGCGGACGGCCAGGATCGCGCCGGACGGAGCAACGGAACATGAACCACTGGCCGCGTGGCATCCCAGTCGGATGGCGGCGCCGAATCAGGAGACGACGCGTGGAGCTTCGGAGATGCCTAGGTTGAGCTGGCGCCGCGTGGATAAGTAGGAAATTAGGGTATTTTTTGATTTATTTAATTCCCTAAACTTCAAAAATACATAACTTTGTGTAGGAAAATCAGAAAAATAAAATAAAAATACTCTCTTGCTCAGTGAACAGAGGAGAATAATGTGGAAAAGAAATCATTTAATTTCATTGAGTATTTGATTTTTAATAATTTATTTACTCTCTGCACATTTTCAATTCTCCATGCATGTATACAATTCACCATGGCATGAGACCATAGAGCTTTTGAAGCCTCTGAATTTGGAAACATTCCCTGAATTTTCCAAAGTCAGAGGCCATCCCTATGAAGAGTTATTGATTTTTCAATTCTAGGTCACTATTCTGAGTATTTTAATTCCAATAATTAGCATATTGTGAAATAAATTCTAGGAAAATTTGGTGATATTTATTATGACCAGAGGACCCTAAGAAAAATAGGTTTTGAGTTAACTCACTTGGAATAACCCTAATTGGCTTAAACACCCAAAATGGAGCTTTAATTAATTAGAGCTAATCATACATCAAATTGACTTGAAATCAATTCTCCACTAACCTTTAGGATCAGAGGAACCCACCATAAAAGTTTGAAGTCAATTGGACTTGGTTAGCCCTATCAAATAGGTTGATTAAGCCATTTAGCCAAAATTAAACTTAAAAAATTCATAACTTCCAAAATACTTTTCAAAAATTCACCAAACTGGTTTTGGAGCCTCTCTGATATCAGGGGAATTTAAAAAAATTAAAATTACAATTTTCTAAAAAAGTAGATTTTTTGCATTATTTTAATATTTTTAATAATTAAAAAATAATAAAAATCACAAAAATAATAAAATTCACCAAAATGTCAAATTTTGAATTTTAATCACTTAGGAACAAACCCCATATTTTTCTTAAGTCTCTATGATGAGATATTAAATTTTAAAGCCCTAAGGTAATTTTGAAATTAAAAAAATATATTTTCTAGCATTTCCACTAAAATAATTCTAATAAATCAAAGAAAAATAAGAAAATTATAAAAATTAGTTCTCTGATTTCCTTGATATTAGAGAGATTTTTAAAAAGTGTAAAATTCATTTTTCAACCTTTATTTTATTTTTAAATTAATTAATACTCCAAAACTCAAAATAATTATAATAGAAAGAATATAATTCAAAAAATCACCAAAATTGGTCCAAGTGGTCCTCTGGTCATTAGGAATGTCTCATAATTTTCTTAAGGATAGAAACTTTCCCTTGGTCATATTATTAAATTTTCCTTGAAAATCCCTATTTTCCACCAAAAATAATTACATAAGTAAATTAAATATAGAAAAATCACATTTTATCCTCTAATGTCTTTATTGACATATGAGTGAAGTCACATAAAAATTTCAAATTCATTTGAGCTCAATTTAGTGAGTTATGAAATTATTAAGCTAGTAGGGCAAAATGGTAATTAAAATTTTAACCCTTAATTAAAACTTTAGGCTTAATAAAATGAAAGAGTAAAATCTTTGATCCTAATCTGATTTGGATGATTGAAATTTAAACAATTAAAGGGTAGAAACCTACTAAACAATTTGAAAATAATTAAAATAAACCTTAATTAAGTAATTAATTAAATTTGGAAGAATAATAAAATTGGAATTATTAAAATAGGGATGTTATTAGGAAGAGATTTGTTCTTTAATTTAAGAATCCCTAAATTAATCACCTCAATAATATTTAATTCCTAATTAAAATGATAATCCAAATTCAAGATTTAAAATGCTAAAAGACTTAATCGTTAAATTAAATTAAAGTTAAATTATTTAAATTAAATCCTCTTAAAATTTCAATTAAATTAATACTTTAACAATTAAAATTAAATCATCTTTAAAACATAAAATAAAAAATATTAAATTAAAATTAAAAATAAAATTAAATTAAAATCTAAAATAAAAATTAAATTAAAATTAAAGTTTAAATTAAATTAAATTAAATTAAATTAAAATTAAATTAAGTTAAATTAAATTAAAATTTAAATTAAATTAAATTAAATTAAATTAAATTAAATCACATTAAATTAAATTAAATTAAATTAAATTAAAACATATTAAATTAAATTAAAATAAAACCAAGTTAAAATTAAAATTAAATTAAATTAAATAAATTAAATTAAATTAAAATTAAAATTAAACTAAATTTAATCAAACTAAAATTAAATTAAATTAAATTGAATTAAAAATAACATCACCTAAGACATAAAGAATTCAAAAATAAATCTAAAACAACTTGAACACTATTCCAAACTTAAACCCATTAATCGAAATTAAATTAAATCACAAATCACTTGAACATCAATTTGCCCTCGAAAGCTTTTGTTAGCATAACTCCTAAACGGAGTATTAAGTGAAGTGTTACTTCACTCATAGGATATTCAAATGTCCTAGTTCACTGAGCAGGATAATAAAACTTGAACTCCCGGACGATTAATTCATTTGTATAATTAAATTCCTTTGGACTTAAAATAAACCTAGAAATATTGAAAAGATGTTTAAGACTCGTCTTAAGCACTTCCTCGATATGATAGGATATTTATAAGAACAATTGAACTTAATTGTTCTGTGATGAAGAAAATCGTCCTCAAACCCGAACACAAAGAACCTAGACGTCATAGGAGATGACTAGCTATAGGATTAGGAACTTGGTAGAAAATCATAACCCTTCCCTTAGCTTTACCTAGCTTTACCTAGGAACTTGCTTTAAATGCTTAAATATTCTAATTGTGTTTTAAGTGCAGCTTGGGATGACGGGAAGACCCTCCAGGTACGCTTTTCTTTTATTGCAATTTACCTTATTGCAATTTACTTAATCACATCGCACTTACTTTTCTTGCATGATAAACAACTGTTGCATGAAAACCCACACCTTTAGGATAGTCCCTAAAACTGAAACCAAAACTAAATTAAAAGTCATTACAAGATAAAATTCGCCGCCACAACATTTCAAACAACTCAAAATTTAATCACAAACAGAACAACAAAACTACAACTACAACTAAATTAAAACGTCTTGTTGGATGATCGGGAATACCTCGGATGATGTAACCTACGTGTTGCTAACGGGATTTCCCACGGTCTAAATGAAAGTCCGGAACTCATTTAGTTGAGTTTAGCAAATTCATCCGGATTAAGTGAATCCGATAAAAATAACGATGCCGAAGGATGGAACCGTGGGATCTTAACCGGTGTTGTTATAATCAACTTTAAGATTTGTTTTAATTAAAACATAAAAAACGCTTGGAAATTAAGACCTTCTCTAAATCAAAACACTTCTCTCATCTCCTGATTTGTGACTTCTAAAACTAAACCTCTGCAACAACAAGGAGCTCGGAGCATGGTGGGCAGCACGGCCATCGTCATCAGCAAAACCCGAGTCTACTTCAACAGAAACTTTCTTAGAATTAAATAACCAAGCCATAGGACTTCAAGGTAGTTTGCACTAGTGCAACATAAATCCTCAACTCTTCGTTAGGCATTTGCATGATCATGTCATGTAAATTAAGCCCTAACCGGTCTTAGGACTCGAGGTAGTCGTTTGGTACGACATAAACCCTCACATCTTCAAGGCTATTTGTATGATTTATCATACAAATATAAGTCCTAATTAATTAAAATTGGCAAGATCAAAACATTAAATAAACATTAGGACTTTCCTAAATTCAAGCCAAACAATAGGATAGTCGGGAAATTACCGAAGTTCGCTTCGAATCTGTGATTTCTCCTACATTTCTTCCTTTGAATTCCCAAAATAAAATGTTCCAAATTTGATCTATTCCCTATTGAAATTCCAAAATTCAATCCCTTGAAAACTTAAACTTTGAAATTCTTGAGAGCTAGACTCGCCGATTATTATCGAGAGTTTTCTTAGGTGATTCCCGTCACTTAAGATGTAATTAACTATAGGGGCTTGCCCTTATAGGGAATTTTAAGAACCCAAGTAATATAAACCCCTGTTTAATATTTTCATATTAGGCGGGGAACTTGTCGGCTTATAAAATTGGTTCGCAGACCAAACGGATGTCACAGATCTTCTAGTTTATTTAATCGAGCCCCATTATCAAGCAGTGTGTCTATTCTTCGGGATAGATACACGGTTTGTGGTGCGGTGCTCGTTTATATAAACTATTTGGGATGTGAGATCGGTTTGATTTCATATCTTAAAATTTTCAAATTTAAAATTATTTTCAAAATCAAATACTACTTTTCAAATTATTTATTTAAATTAAATTAAAAATTCGCCGACAACTTCTGTAGGTGACCCCTTTTCAAAATAAAACACATAACCTAAAAATATGCTGACAGAGTGCTAATCCACGAATCTACTTAGGTGATCTAATTGCCGGCCATTCTTGGTCGACCAACCCTTAACCAGCCAGCCACCTCTCTAGACCAACTGGTAACCTCTCCAGCTGACCTTCAATGGCCATCTGCTCTACCAACCAACTAGCCACGTGTTGGCATGGAGAAGCTTTTAGGATTTGGCAAAGTTTAAAAATTTATGGAAGAAGCTCCACATTATTTATCACCTTTCTTGTCTTCATACAACTCAAAGACTTCACCCCTATTTATATTATTGGCACCTCTTAAATTAATGGCTAGGATTGTGCCACTACAATTATAATCTAATGGTTACAAATAATTCCACACCTACTACACAATAATTTCACACCTACCACACAATATTTCCACACCTACCACACAATAATTCCACACCTACCACACATTCTAGAATAAGCTTCTAGATGAGACATATTTCTAGAAATTAGGCTCTTATTGGACTTTATTTAAACAACTAACATCAAGTTTGTATTTCAACACCCCCTCTTAAACTTGATTTTGTGACTCAAAGTATAGTTCTCATTTTAATAAAGTCTTTACTCTTGAGTGGCTTGGTAAAAATATCTGCAACTTGATCTTGAGACTTCAAGTACTGCACTTTTATCTCCTTTCTTTCGATGCATTCTCTGATTTAGTAATATCACATATCAATGTGCTTTCTTCTATCGTGGAAAACTGTATTCTTTGCTAGCGTTATTATAGACTTGTTATTGATAGAAATCTTGATCGCTTCTTCTTGTTGTAAACCTAACTCTTTTAATAAGTTTCGAAGCCAAATTGCTTGACAAACACATGAGGTTGCAGCCACGTACTCTGCTTTACAAGTAAAAAGAGTGGCAATTTGTTGTTTCTTTGACATCCAAGTGAAAGAAGTGTCTCCTATGAAGAACACGAACCCTGTAGTGCTCTTTCTATCATCCATGTCTCTAGCCCAATCACTATCGTTATATCCTTTAAGTTTGAAATTGTTAGATGATGATTAAAGTAAGCCAAAATCAATTGTACCTTTGATATAGCGTGAAAATCTTTTAACGGTCTTCAGATGAGTAGTAGTTGGAGTCTCCATGTAGCGACTGACAAATCCAATAGGATAAAGCATATCAGGCCTTGTGCATGTCAAGTAGCACAAAATTCCAACCAAACTCTTGAATACCGTTGGATCAATTCTTTTTCCCTCATTATACTTTGACATATTGATTCCACATTCTACAGGGGAATTTATAGGTTGGCTACTATCCATCTTGAAATTCTTCAATATCTCCCTTGCATAACTTTCTTGTGAGATAAAAATCTTATCTTTTATTTGCTTGACTTCAATGCTAAGGTAATATGCCATGAGCCGAATATCTGTCATTTTGAACTCCTTTGTCATCGCTTCTTTGAACCTTTCAAACATGCTTGGATTGTTTCTGGTGAAGATCATGTCATCGACATATAAACAAATAATCAAGACATTTTCATCTTCATTATTGATGTAAAGAGCATGCTTATAAGGACACTTTATGAAGCCTTTCTCTTGCAGAGAGCCTTTTTAAGCTTTAGAACGTTGCCTTTTTGTCATTTGACTTCATATCCTAGTGGCTGCTGAATGTAGACTTTTTCTTCAAGTATTCTTTTCAAGAAGGCAGATTTTACATCCATTTGATGTATTCTCCTCTTATTTTGAGCTGTCAGTGAGATGATTAGTCTAATAGTTGTCGGCGAATTTTTAAATTTAATTTACATATATATATGATTTGGAAAGTTGTATTTTGATTTTAAAAAATAATTTTAAAAATTTTAAGATATGAAATCAAACTGATCTCACATCTCAAATAGTTTATATAAACGAGCACCGCACCACAAAACTTGTGTCCATTCCGAAGAATAGGCACACTGTTTGATGGTGGGGCTCGATTAAATAAACTAGAAGGTTCGTGACATCCATTTGGTCTGCGAAACCATTTTATTTGCCGACAAGTTCCCCTGCTTAATATGAAAACATTAAACAGGGTTTATATTGCCTGGGTTCTTAAAATTCCCTATAAGGGCAAGCCCCTATAGTTAATTACATCTTAGGTGACGGGAATCACCTAAGAAAACTCTCAATAATAATCGGTAGTTCTGCTCTCAAGAATTTCAAAGTTTAAGTTTTCAAGGGATTGAATTTTGGAATTTCAATAAGGAATGGATCAAATTTGGAACATTTTATTTTGGGAATTCAAAGGAAGAAAGGTAGGAGAAATCACATATTCGAAGCGAACTTCGGTAATTTCCCGACTATCCTATTGTTTAGCTTGAATTTAGGAAAGTCCTAATGTTTATTTAATGTTTTGATCCTGCCAATTTAATTAATGAGGACTTATATTTGTATGATACGATCACACAAATAGCCTCAAAGATGTGAGGGTTTATGTCGTATCGGGCGACTACCTCGGAATCCTAAGACTGGTTAGGGCTTAATTTGCAATGCAAATGCCTAACAAAAGATTGAGGATTTATGTTGCACTAGACAAACTACCTCAAAATCCTATGGCTTTGTTGTTTAATTCTAAGAAAGTTTTGCTGATTAGATTCCAGTTTTGCTGATGACGATGGCCGTGCTGCCCACCATGCTCCGAGCTCCTTGTTGCAGAGGTTTAGTTTTAGAAGTCATAAATCAGGAGATGAGAGAAGTGTTCGGTTTAGAGAAAGTCTTAGTTTCCAAGTGTTTTTATGTTTTAATTAAAACAAATCTTAAAGTTGATTATAACAACACCGGTTAAGATCCCACGGTTCCATCCTTCCGGCATCGTTATTTTTATCGGATTCACTTAGTCCAGATGAATTTGCTAAACTCAATTGAATGAGTTCCACACTTTCATTTAGACCGTGGGAAATCCCGTTAGCAACACGTAGGTTACATCATCCGAGGTATTCCCGATCATCCAACAAGACGTTTTGATTTAGTTGTAGTTGTAGTTTTGTTGTTCTGTTTGTGATTAAATTTTGAGTTGTTTTATATTTTGAAATGTTGTGGCGATGAATTTTATCTTGTAATGACTTTTAATTTAGTTTTGGTTTCGGTTTTAGGGACTATCCTAAAGGTGTGGGTTTTCATGCAACGATTGTTTATCATGCAAGAAAAGTAAGTGCGATGCGATTAAGTAAATTGCAATAAATAAATTGCAATAAAATAAAAGCGTAATTGGAGGATCTTCCCGTCATCCCAAGCTGCACTTAAACACAATTTAGAATATTTAAGCATTTAAAGCAAGTTCCTAGGTAAAGCTAAGGGAAGGGTTATGGTTTTCTACCAAGTTCCTAATCCTATAGCTAGTCATCTCCTATGACGTCTAGGTTCTTGTATTTTGGTTTGAGGACGTTTTCTTCATCAAAGAACAATTAAGTTCAATTGTTCTTATAAACATCCTATCATATCGAGGAAGTGCTTAAGACGAATCTTAAACATCTTTTCAATATTTCTAGGATTATTTTAAGTCCAAGAGAATTTAATTATACAAATGAATTAATCATCCAGAAGTTCAAGTTTTGTTATCTTGCTCAGCGAACTAGGACATTTGAATATCCTATGAGTGAAGTAACACTTCACTTAATACTCCGTTTAGGAGTTATGCTAACAAAAGCTTTCGAGGGCAAATT
Organism: Papilionanthe hookeriana x Papilionanthe teres; assembly: GCA_022702705.1. NCBI lineage: Eukaryota > Viridiplantae > Streptophyta > Magnoliopsida > Asparagales > Orchidaceae > Papilionanthe > Papilionanthe hookeriana x Papilionanthe teres. The sequence continues at coordinate 16,563,489 of CM040437.1, read as the reverse complement.
GATGTTCAAGTGATTTGTGATTTAATTTAATTTCAATTAATGGGTTTAAGTTTGGAATAGTGTTCAAGTTGTTTTAGATTTATTTTTTTGATTTCTTTATGTCTTAAGTGATGTTAATTTTAATTCAATTTAATTTAATTTTTAATTTGATTTAATTTGGTTTAGTTTTAATTTTAATTTAATTTATTTAATTTAATTTAATTTTAATTTTAACTTCATTTTATTTTTTATTTTAATTTAATTTAATTTAATTTAATATGTTTTAATTTAATTTAATTTAATTGAATTTAATGTGATTTAATTTAATTTAATTTAATTTAAATTTTAATTTAATTTAATTTAATTTAAACTTTAATTAAATTTTAATTTAATTTAATTTTAGATTTTAATTTAATTTAAATTTAAATTTAATTTTATTTTTAATTTTAATTTAATATTTTATTTTTTATGTTTTAAAGATGATTTAATTTTAATTGTTAAAGTATTAATTTAATTGAAATTTTAAAAATATTTAATTTAAATAAATTAACTTTAATTTAATTTAATGATTAAGTCTTTTAGCATTTTAAATTTTAAATTTGGATTATCATTTTAATTAGGAATTAAATATTATTGAGGTGATTAATTTAGGGATTCTTAAATTAAAGAACAAATCTCTTCCTAATAATATCCATATTTTAATAATTCCAATTTTATTATTCTTCCAAATTTAATTAATTACTTAATTAAGGTTTATCTTAATTATTTTCAAATTGTTTAGTAGGTTTCTACCCTTTAATTATTTAAATTTCAATCATCCAAATCAGATTAGGATCAAACATTTTTACTTTTTCATTTTATTAAGCCTAAAGTTTTTATTAAGGGTTAAAATTTTAATTACCATTTTGCCCTTCAAGCCTACTAATTTCATAACTCACTAAATTGAGCTTAAATGAATTTGAAATTTTTATGTGACTTCACTCATATGTCAATCAAGAAATTAGAGGAGAAAATGTGATTTTTCTGTATTTAATTTATTTATATAATTATTTTTTGTAGAAAATAGGGATTTCCAAGGAAAATTCAATAAGATAACCAAGGGAATTTTTTCTGTCCTTAAGAAAATTATGGGACATTCCTAATGGCTAGAGAACCACTTGGACCAATTTTTGTGATTTTTTGAATTATATTCTTTTTATTATAATTATTTTGAGTTTTGGAGTATTAATTAATTTAAAAATAAAATAAAGTTTGAAAAATGAATTTTATATTTTTCAAAAATCTCTTTGATATCAAGGAAATCATAGAACCAATTTTTACAATTTTTTATTTTTCTTTGATTTATTAGAATTATTTTAGTGGAAATGCTAGAAAATGCATTTTTTTTTAATTTTAAAATTACCTTAGGGCTTTAAAATTTAATATCTCATCATAGAGACTTAAGAAAAATATGGGGTTTATTCCTAAGTGATTAAAATTCAAAATGTGACATTTTGGTGAATTTTATTATTTTTGTGATTTTTATTATTTTTTAATTATTAAAAATATTAAAATAATGCAAAAAATCAACTTTTTTAGAAAATTATAATTTTAATTTTCTTAAATTCTCCTGATATCAGAGAGGCTCCAAAACCAATTTGGTGAATTTTTGAAAAGTATTTTGAAAGTTATGAATTTTTGAAGTTTAATTTTGGCTAAATGGCTTAATCAACCCATTTGATAGGGCTAACCAAGTCCAATTAACTTCAAACTTTTATGGTGGGTTTCTTTGATCCTAAATATCAGTAGAGAATTGATTTCAAGTTAATTTGATGTATGATTAGCTCTAATTAATTAAAGCTCCATTTTGGGTGTTTAAGTCAGTTAGGGTTATTCCAAGTGAGTTAACTCAAAATCTATTTTTCCTAGGGTCCTCTGGTCATAAGAAACATCACCAAATTTTTCTAGAATTTATTTCACAACATGCTAATTATTGGAATTAAAATACTCAGAATAATGACCTAGAATTGAAAAATCAATAACTCTTCATAGGGATGGCCTTTGACTTTGGAAAATTTAGGGAATGTTCCCAAATTCAGAGGCTTCAAAAGCCCTATGCTCTCATGCCATGGTGAATTGTATACATGCATGGAGAATTGAAATAGTGCAGAGAGTAAATAAATAATTAAAAATAAAATACTTAATGAAATTACATGATTTCTTTTCCACATTATTCTCCTCTGTTCACTGAGCAAGAGGGTATTTTTATTTTATTTTTAGGATTTTCCTACACAAAGTTATGAATTTTCCAAGTTCTGGTAATTAATTAAATAAGAAAAATCCTATTTTTCTACTTAAGTGACGCGGCGCCAGCTCAACCTCGGCAGCTCCGAACGCACACGCGTCATCTCCTGATTCGGCGCCGCCATCCGACTCAGCGCTCCAGGGCCCCGCGGTTCACGTACCATCGCGCTGTCCGACTCAATCCAGACCGTCCGCTCGATACACGCTCGATCCGACGGCTCCCAGTCATCGTCTACGACTGGTGTGCACCCGTGAACGTCAACCTTCTAACCCTAATTTCTCACTCGATTCTCAATGGATTTTTGTGTTCTTATGCTCTATGGATTCGCCTTGAAGAGACGAACACATCCATATGGTAAACATGCATTGAAATTGATTCAAATTAAATGGAGAATCTCTGTAAGCTCGGGAAGAAGAATGAGTCCATACCTTTGCTCGGAGAAGTGAAGCTTCAATCCGAGGGTTGTGTCACATTCGATTGGGTCCAAGCAAGCTCCGGATGAAGTCCCTCGGCTCAGTGAATTGTCCGGGTATGATTTCGACCACGGCCGAATACAAAGCTTGGAGTCCGGAACAGGTGGGTGGCCCGGAGAAGGGGCTTTTGCCGGTAAACTCCTTCTCTTGGTCCGGTGAAGGTGTAGGACCAATCAATTTGGGGATTGGCTCACTGTGGAGAAGTGTCCTATTTTTGGGTGGAATTTGGGCTCTGAAATTGAGCTCTGGTAATGGGGATTAGGGCAAATGGGCACTGGAGCTCAATTGCTCTAAGTGTGGAGAGTGGTCTGGGACAATTTTGGCAGAGTTTCAGTAGGTTTGTTTCAGCACCACTTCCATGGCCGAGAGGGGTGAGGTTTAAATAGGAGAGGGTGGAGGGCCTCCCAGGGGGGTTTAAGGCTTGAGAGCAGCTGCTTAGGTCAAGGGAAGAACAGCCATGGTGGCCATTGGGCATGGGGCGGCTCGAGCAGGGAGAATTGAATTTTTGGCTCCTTCCAAGGTCTCGGCCATGGTGTTTTCCGGCGGCCCGGTGGCCGGCCGGCCGAGCACCGGTCACCATCTTGACCAGGTGGGGTCGGGGGTTGGCAATGGTGCGATCAGTGGAGTTTGACATGTGTAAAGGGGCTGGATTGAAATGGAATGGGGGAAGGCTCATTTTGGGCTCAATTTGGTCAACCCATGTATTTGGGCTTGGTTCACCTTCCCATGGTCCGATTTTGGGCCGGGGAATCAGTTAGGTCACTGCCATGGAGTGGTGAAGTCTCCATCCATGGTGAGGTGGCTAAGCATGGTTTAGTGTGTGACATGCTTATGGTTAAAAAGGCTTAATGAAGGATTAGGAAAGAGGGCCCTCCTTTTGCCATTAATGGCTTTGTCACATGTCAAACCTTCCATGGCTTCATATGGCTTGTAAATGGCTTGCTCATGGCTCCATGTGGCTTGGGACAAAGCTTGGTCATTTACATGAAAGAAGGTTTTGAATTTTTGGGACTTATGGGTGATTTTGGCATGAGGCCTAATTTAGGATTATTTGATGATTGATTTAGGACTTAAGGGATGATATCAATTAATGGGGTGATGAAAAGAATGTCATATGGGCTTTAGCATGAAGTTTGGGCCTTTGAAATTTAGTGAAGATGGGCTTTTAAAATGGTTTAGGGAAGTGGGCTTTTGGATTTTAAAATGGGCTTTTGGGATGAAAGTTTTGTGAAGGACCATGTCAAATAAATGTTTCAATTGGTTTAGGCATGTGTCATGAGTGGTTTGAAACAAACTTGAGGTGGTTTGGGTTTGATTTGGGTTGGATTTGGGCCTCTGTGGTAAATGGGCCAATGTAGGTCAAATTGGGCTAACTTGGGCCATTGTTGGGCTAGAGTTGAAATTGGTGTAAAATTAATGTTGGGAAATGTTTATGGGAGTGTTTCAAAGAGGTTTTGACTTTGGTTGGGTTTTGATTTTGGGGTTTGGGCTTATTTGGGTTAGGTTTAGGCTTAGGTCAAAATTGGGTCTTTTAGCTTTGGGTTGAATTTGAGTGGGGTTTGGGTCTAAATTTTGAGCAAATTATGTTAGTTTTTTGTTTGTGGGGATGTTAGGGAAGGTTTAGAAAAGATTTGGGGTTAATTGGAGTTGAATTGGGTGAGTTTGGGCTAAGTTTGGGTCATGGGTCCAAATTGGGCTTTAAGGTCAAAAGTGAAATTGGATTCAAATGTCAATCAAATTGGGCTTGGATTTGGTCTAGATTGGTGTTGGGGATGTTGAATTGGACTTTAGAATTGAATTGGACCAGAATTTGGGTCAATTGGGTAGGTTTGGTTTGACATTGGGTTCACTTTGGGTTAAATTGGGTCAAATTGGGGATTTTGACAAAAGTGGGGTAAATTGACAAAATTGTCCCATGGTGTAGTTGAACAAAATAAAATTGGGAATATTTGGGATTTTCTGGAATTTTCTGGGAATTGTTGGAATTTTTTGGGTTTTTGGGTCAAGAGGGGCATTTTGGGTATTTGGAGGGTATTGGGGGGTATTTTTGGAATTTTGGATATTTTGGGTAAAAATGGTCAATTTGAGTGGTGGGAGAATGTTTGGGATTGATTTTGAGGAATTTGGGTGATTTTGGAGAATTTTGAAAATTTTGGGTAACTTCAAGGGTTTTGGGTAGGCTAGGCGGGTCCAGGGTCCCGGGGTCAAAAATCGAAAATTTAGAAAATTGAAGATTGGGTAAATGTAAGTGGAATGTAATCATTTTGGTTGAGCCATGAAGCCATATCAAGACCACATGAGCCATGAAGGGACTCATTTGAGGCATTCACTATGTTGTTCCTAACCCTCTTAGCCAAGGGCTTAGGGGTTAAGGACCATCCATGTGAATCACCTTCATGAGTCAGGAGGTCAAGTTGGGTATGGGTGTGGTTTTAGGAGGTGTGTGAAAGTGTAGTGTATAATTGTAGTGTGTGTGTAAGTCAGCCCTCACTGGACCGGGCCACCTGGGGCGTTCTAAGGCCAAAGAGTCCTATAGGAACTCATCCTTTAAACTTCCACATTCGATTCCAACCCTCTAGGTGATTAGGAGTCTACAATCAAGTTTGTGGAGTTTGCAGGGAGTTAAGAAGTGGTTTGAATTTCTAAATGGTGGGTCCCATTTCTAATCCTCTAGGATAGTCAAAGGAAAAGCCTAAGGCTAGATCCTAAGTACTAAAAAGAAGAAGAGAAGACCTCATCAAAAATGAGGTCAACAATAGTTTCTAATTGAGCAACAGGGGCAAATACCTCATCATAGTCGATGCCTGCACTTTGACTGTAGCCTTTTGCCACTAATCTTGCCTTGTATCTTTCAATTTCTCCTTTGGAATTCTTCTTTGCTTTGTACACCCACTTCACACCAATCGCCTTATGTTCTTTAGAAAGTGAAGCTAGCTCCCATGTGTCTTTCTTCTCGATTGGCTTGATTTCTTCATCCATTGCATCTTTCCACTTCTTTATTTGTATGGCTTCTTAGAAATCCATGGGCTCACAGTCGGTAAAGGGATAATAAAGAGTAAGATTATCCTGATTGTTATTTACCTCATAAAGATCTTGTAATCTTCTGAAATGTGGTACTCTTTCACATGAATTTTCTGTTGAAGTTGACGACAATGAGTCACTTTGAGTACTTGTAGTCAATGTTGTTTGTGGACTAGTAGGTTCTTCTCTTACCTACTGATCCACCTTAAAATTACCTAAAAGTTAATATCATTTTAATTAATATTTTAAGGATATTACGCTTTAATGAAAGGTATTTCTTATGTTTTTGGTTGCAGGTACAAGAAAATGAGTTTGTGAAGAAAAAGAGTCAAACGAGGAGCAAAAGGAGAAAAAATAAGCCTAGTGAAGAAAAGAGGGAAAACAGGCTGATTCTGGCGCCTAGGCATCAGTCACAGCAGTGGATTCTAGAGAATTCTTGGATGGATTTGCGACGATTATTGATGCTTCCGAAACAATCTAAAAGTCTCTGGACAAATTCCCGCATGTTATAAACAAGATAAAATGAATATAGACATAGGGAATCAGTTTTTCAACGAAGAGGTACGACTTAAATATGAAGGGATGCGTCAATTTGCGCAGGAAGCTGGCGTCTAAGCGTCACAGTTACTTTCTAGAAGATTCGTTGAATATGGCTGAATTTTCAAGAGGTGCCTTAAGCAACCCCTGGTCATTTTTGAAGCTCTATATACTAGGACTATTCTACAGCAAGGGTGGAGTGTTGTCATTGTCTTAAAGTTTTGTCAAAGTGTTAGAAGAGTGTGGAGTGTTCTTAGAGAGTCTTTCTTTTACGTTTTTTTACTTTAGTGAGAGTTTAGTGTGTTCTAGTGTGATTATTGGAGTTGGAGTCTTGTAAAGTTCAGTTGGAATCAGAGAAACTTTGAAGGATTGCTTGGATAAAATTCCAGATAAGTATTTATAACTTGGTTCTTAAGTTTATACTTTGAATTTGGGTTGAATAAATATGATTTATTGTGTGAATCTGATGCTTTCTGAGTAGTCTTCTTCTCATTCTCCCTACAAATATGAAATGATTTAGTTACGAATTTAAATTGGTTTTGAGAACTTTGCTTCTTTTTCTTCCATAATTTGTCATGATACTTTACTTTATCTTAATTTACCCTACAAATTGGCCTCTTGTATCGTTAAAATTTCTGGAGAATTCTTAAGATCTGACAGTAGGCTAAGAGTTCTTAACTTGTATGTATCACATTTTTCTTGGAAAGGTAGATTGTAAATCCTTGAAGGGGGAGGTGCAAATTGATAGGGAGATAATCTTTGATGGGCATAAAATTGATTATGTTTTTAGAGTGACGAGTTAAATTCTATCAATTTAGTTTAAAAGAAAGGAGACGATTCATTAGTAGGCAAGACCATAACACCCTGGGGTAATCTAGAAGTGAGAGCCTAGAATTAGTTCTTACTACTAACAATACATCCTGAACCAATCTTTAAAACTAGTCAATGTTCTTTGTTGCTTGCATAAAGAGTTAAAGAATATGTATGCTCCTATTTGTCACAATACCACATTCTCAAAGTTCTCAAGCTAATTTAGTTGTCTACTAATCATGAAATATTTCGTATGGGGAAAGAATCTTTGTTTATTGTGTTAAAACATTTAAATTACTTACTTGCAATTTCTACTTGAGTAACTTACATTTTTTTGTATTTTTATTTTTAGTTGATTAGTTTTTAAGTAGACTTTTAAATTTTGTATTAAACTTTTTCTTTCTTTTGCTTTACATAGTTTCCCCGTGGGATCGATATCTGGGGTTTTAAAAAGAAAACTCTATATTACTTGAAATGATACGTATACTTGCGTAGTATCCCTAGTGTACGATTTATATTTTCAAAACTGTAATCTTTAATCATCGTACATTAGCCACTTAATCTAATTTGGGGTCAAGTTTGGCCATAATTTTATAAGCTCCTTTACTTGTGTAATTGCGGTCGGGTCACTTGCTCGATCCTTGGCTGCTCTGCATCTTCTTCTTGAAAGTATGGGAAAAAGTTGTAGCCCTCATCATGTGATCCCCAGTTCCATTCTCCTCCTTCATCAAATATGACATCTCTGTTGATTATTGTCTTCACTATATTTGGATTGTATAGCTTGTAGCCTTTCGTGTTGGTGTCATAACCAATGAAAATGAACTTCTCGCTCTTATCATCCAGCCTTTCGTGTTGGTGTCGGGTATGTATACATGAGTTATGCATCCAAAAACTTCTAGATGAGAGATGTCAGGCTTCCTTCCACTCCATACCTCTTGTGGTGTCTTTCCCAACACCCTTCTTGTTAGTGATTGGTTAGCCAAGTAAACAATACATGTAACCTCTTCTGCTCAAAACTCCTTCGACAATCTCTTACTTTTAACATGCTCCTTGCCATGTTAATGATGGTTCTATTCTTCCTTTCCGCTACTCCATTTTGTTGGGGGGTCTTGGAAAAGTTAGAAGTTGACGTATTTCGTTAGCTTCATAGAATTGTTGAAATTCTTTTTGAGTGAATTCTCCTCCTCTATCAGATCACTTAACTTTGATCTTGAGAACACATTCTTTTTCTATATCTACCTTAAACTTCTTGAATATTTCAAAAACCTCTGGTTTTTGTTTTAAGAAATACACTCATGTTTTTCGTGAAAAATCATCTATGAAGAGAAGAAAATAGTTGCTCTTAACGAGTGAGCTTGTTTTTATTGAACCGCACACATCTGTATGTATGAGCTCTAGAGGCTTTTGGGCTCTTGAACTTGATTCCCTTGAAAAGCTTTTCCTGAAGTGCTTTCTGAGTAAACATCCTTCACATAATTGATCAGGGTGGTTGATGCAAGTTAATTCTCTCACCATCTCTTTCTTTGAAAGTAATTCAAGTCTTCCGAAGTTGAGATGCCCAAATTGAAGATGCCAGTACCAAGATGCATCTTTATAACATGACTTGAGACATTTGGCAACATAGTTTTGAATTTTGAGCAAGAACGTTCTATTTTTAGACATTGTTAACTTAGCAATCAAGTTACTAATATTGTTTTTTAAGAAGAGAGTATTTTCTTTCAAGTGAATATCATATCCTTTCTCCAAGAGTTGCCCTAAACTCAAGATGTTGTTCTTCATATTTGACACAAAGTAAACATTAGGAATAAATTTATGCTTCCCATTTTTCTTGTGGATGATAATGTCCCCATTACCTTTCACCTCTACCTTGGACTCATCTCCAAAAGACATATTGTCGCTTACTGATTCGTCAAGCTCTACGAACATGCTTCGTCTCCCACACATATGGTTGCTTGCACCGGTGTCCAAGTACCATGTACTATCTTCACCTCTTTCATTTTTCATGTATGCTAGCAGTAGAGTGTCATCTTCTTCTCTCTTTTCTTCTATGTAGTTGGCTTTTTGATTAACTTTGTTCTTAGGTGCTGTACATTATTTTGCATAATGTCCGAACTTGCTACAGTTATAGCACTTAATTTGAGATTTATCATACCTCGAGTTTGAGCGCCCTCGACCACGTCCACTTGTAGATCTTTCTCCTTTGTCATAGTTATTGTTGGTATCACACCCTTTCTTGCTAGCATGACCTTGTCCTTCTATACTTCCTCTTCCATATTGGCTTCTAATATTGTTGAAGCTTTCATTTTTTGAGTTGGTTGGAGATCTGTCTTGAGAAGTTGTTCAGTAATCTCTTCATTCTTCTTCTTCTTTTCTTCATGGGCTTGCAATAAACCCACAAGTTTCTTTATCATCATGTCTTGTAAATCCTTGGTCTTTTCGATAATAGTTGTGATACTATCAAATTTTGAATATAATGATCGAAGAATCTTTTCCATAATAGTCACATCTTCTAACTTCTCACCATTGCTTTTTTAGTTGATTGGAAATTGTAATAACTCTAGAAAAGTAATCGGAGACCAGCTCGTCTTCTTTCATATGGGAAACATCAAATTGGCTTATTGAAGTTTGAAGTCGTACCTTTTTATCCTTCTCTTCTCTCTTATACGAGACCTCAAGCTTCTTTCATGCTAACTTGGTCGAAGTAGTACTTGACATCTTCTCAAATCCATCTTCATCTAAAGCTTGGTAGATGAGGAAGAGAGCCTTATTGTCTCTCTTTCGCAAGTTTCTTAAGCTATCCTTTTCTGTTATGGATAGAGCGGACTCACCGCTTGGCTCATCGCAGCCATTCTCCAAAACCTCCCAAACATAATGTGCTCCAAGGAGTGCCTTCATCTTGATACTCCAATTGTCATAGATGCTTTCCTTAAGCACCGGGACTTGGAAGGAAACTATGCCACTATTTGCCATTGCTCTATATAGGAACCCTTAGGCTCTGACACCACTTTGTTGGAATGAAGAAGCTTTTAGGGTTTGGTAAAGGTTTAAATTTTATGGAAGAAGCTCCACTTTATTTATCATCTTTTCTTGGCTTGATACAAACTCAAAGGCTCCACCCCTATTTATACTAGTGGCACCTCCTAAATTAATAGTTAAGATTGTGCCACTACAATTCTAGTCTAATGGTTACAAATAATTCAACACCTAACATACAATAATTCCACACCTACCACACAATATTTTCACGCTTGCCACATAATAATTCCACATCTACCACACATTCTAGAATAAGCTTCTATATGAGTCATATTTCTAGAAACTAGGCTCTTATTGAGATTTATTTAAACAAATAAATAAAGTTTATATTTCAACACCACCTTGGCTGGCCGTTATTACAGCCAGCCGACCATCCTTGTTCAGCCACCGTGTTCACAAAAAAAAAAAAAAACAAAAGAAAAGAAAAAGATTTACATGCGTAACACTGAGTCCTTATGTATTGCCATTTGTCTGGTCGCCACCCTACGGTCGTCCACCTCTCTTCTCTGGCCGGCAAACCCCACCGACCAACAATCCAATCAGCTAACCATGTGTCAAGCCAACAAGCACGTCACCACGACGCTTCCCTCTCTAAAGGCGTGATCATGCAGAAACTCACTGGAATATGAATATACAATTAAAATTAAAAAAAAAAGTTAAATAATTAATCTGGATACTAAAAACTAGTATTTATACATAAGAAAGTTCTAGAAGCAAGGTATGGCTAAATAAAAATTAGCTCGAAGGCATTGCCAAATAAAAAATGAATGGCTACCAAATAAGGGCACTCAAAAAAAAAAAATGAAAATATAATCTACTAACCCTATAAACCAATGGTAACATCGTAAATTACTTTCTTCACCTCTTATAATTAATAAATAGGAGGATCTTTTTACATGTAAGGTGAAGTGGGGTATATTTTTTCGAGGGGACTCTTCTCCCCCAACTCTTTCATATAGGAAAATCTCTCTCCCCTTCCGTTCTACTGTAACTGACCGATTTAGTGCAATAAAGGGGACCAATGATCCCTTTCGAGAATACCACTCTTCGTCCCGACGGGGAAAATTTCTCTCATTCTTTCTCTTTTCCTCGGTCCCGACGCCTTTAGAGCAATCCACCAGACAAATCTGAATTCAACAAATAATAATAATAATAATAATAATAATAATAATTGTACCCTACTTTGAAAAAAATATATATAATTATTCATTTATAAAATAAAAAGACCCCAAAAATTGGAATGTATAACTAAGAAAGTGAAATATAAGTAGTCAACACTCCCTTCATTATCAAAGTTTGCACGACTCTAATTGGAAACATATCACGAAACTTCAAAAATATTGAATATTTAATCTCTATAATATTAATTACTTTGAATCGGTCATGCAACTAAATTAGTCTTACAAAACAGCTGCAGACTCAATTCCCCCTTTTACATTTTTTTTCTAAGTATTCTCTTTTCATTGTTTAACGAATACAAAGAAACCATTTCTTTATTTTGAAGAAGAAAGATAATTTATAGAACGTTTTAGTCAAAAAGCTACGGGTCGAAGAAAATTCCTTTGGAAACGAAACTTGCTTCGGAGGACAGACAGCGACATCCAATGCCCATAGAAATTTGACCAAATCAGCCATCATGCTTTTAGGGTGCGTTTGGTGCAGTTTATGTGTTTCAGGATAAACAGTTTATTTTGAAACGTGGCCTGCGGGTCGACCGCGGGGTTCGACCCGCAACCTGCGTTTAGTGTAAAAACCCAACCGTGTTTTCGGATAGGCTGCCGAAACGTGTTTTTCAAATGATGAGGCATTGTCTTCAAAACCCAAATGGGCCCGTGTGAGACTTAAATTAGTGTTGGACAGAATATGACGCAAATCTTGTTGTATCCCAATAACCCCTAAATTATTGGATACGTGAAGTTTTAATGCAAAAATTAAACATCTAGTGCACATTTTCCAACTTGACATACCATCCGAAGGAACTACGTACACTAATGTAAACACTAACGTTTGGACAACAAATAATTGTAACTAAAAAATTTATATAGAATTTTTTTTATCTTAAAAAAATCCAATCATACAACAGCAACAAGAAGCCTTTTTCCAGCTAAGTGGGGTTAGTTACATGAATCAACTTTTTTCTCCATTGAGTTCTATTGAGTGCCATATTTTCATTTAATTTTAATAAATTAAATCATTTTCTATACAATATACGCAAATCTTTTTAGGTCCATCTCTATCTTTCTTAAAATTAGTCGAATATAAAATCTACCATAATTGGGTTATCAGATGGTCGCATGAAATGTAAAATAGAAATAGTTGGTCAAGAAATGCTTGTAATTAACAAATTTATCTAGAAGACATTCAATCCTTAAATAATTGCATAATAGTACTACAAATTTTATTTATAAATCCTCATCTAAAATTGCTTTCCCACTGTGAGCTTATTATATGGAATATAATTCAATCAAATTCAGTCAAATTAAGCATTTATATAAATTAACTCTATGGATATGTATATAAATGTCCCTTTTTCCCCCTTTCTCTTTCTCGGCTTTCAATAACGAACTTTGAATAAATGTTTCCAGTCATAACCTAACCATGCTTTGAGGTCGTCAACTTTGTGGAGATGGTCGTAATAAATCAAACTCTTGCTTATGTTAAACGATGGGCTTGTTTTCTTACATGCATTTTTGGCGCACGATGGGTGGTGCTAATAGTATTGTTGGACCCATATTGTTTTTGGCAGCATAATGCGCTCTGAAGGAGGATAAATAATGGCAGTAGATATATTTTTAGGTGTATGAACGAGTGGAGGTTGAGGGAGCTTATAATAGGTTCATTTTGTTAATTATTCGTGCTTAGCATGTTCGTGTTTGTTTCGTCTTGGATTCTTGTATTTGTGTGGGACAGATTAGGGCTGTCAAAACGGCTTGTTGTTCGAGAACTGCTCGTGTTCGGCTCGTTCTCTAAGTTAACGAACTGAACATGTTTGTTCCACTCATTTTGGTTCGAAACACTATTCATCAAATATATATATATATATATATATATATATATATATATATATATATATTGATGAGTTGTATTTTTAAAAAATTTAATTGACTACAAGTGCTACAAAGATTTATAATCAATTAAAAATAATAATTAAGAAAATAGATTAAAAATTATTAAATTAGATTCAAATGATGTTCTAATATAAACAATAATTTTTGAATCATGCTCCAATCTTAATATCTTATGGTTACGTGATTAGGGTTGTCAAAATGACACTTTGTTCGTGAAAAGCTCGAGTTCGGCTCGCTAAGCAAACAAGCCGAACACGAACACACTTTGTGAGCTTGAAATATAAATGATGCGAACATGAGCTGAGTCCGGGCTCGCTTGTGTTCGACTCGTTTACACTTCTAGAGCAAATGTTCTTATATTTAACCAATTTCTTTTTTGAGAAAATACTTCTTTATTAACGGTTTAATAAAATATTGTATAACAAAAATATGACAGACTGAATCTGTCAGAAGGACGACCGGCAGCCTGAATGACTGAACTGGCCTGGATTACAGATCCAGTTGACCGAGCTAACTTTGTCAATACTCAGCCTCCCACATTCGACCACATATACTTGGCCACCTCCGCTTAGCCACCAACATGTGCAAGAAAAATAACTCCAAAAAAAAATAACAAAAAAAAGTCTGACGATGGCACTTCAAGGAAAATCTCTCTTAACCTTTTTTATTATTAATTATTTTTTTCATTAATATGGATATAATGATTTTTGCCACAAACATCAGCGAATATGCCCCTCACAAGCAAGTTTCTAAAAAAGTAAGAGAGAAGTGGTCAACATTTTTTTGACCCTAATCTGTTGTACGACCCACAACGCCCTTGTATCGATAAAAACCTGTCTCCTAACTTGACATAACTCAAGATATGGAGATAATTTCGTACCCATTAGCGACAAGATCCATGGTGATGCAAATCATCCCAACAACAAGTCTGGACCGTTATCCTCGCAAAGACTGCTACAAAATCTACTTAATACTTTTGGCGTAAGGTGCAGCCCGTCTAAGGTGACAACCTAACAGAGCGACCGAGACATAGGTAGTGTAAGACTTGAGTTAGGTGATAGCATCTCAAACTCAATTCTTTGGTTTTCGTAGCCTCATTTAGTTGCTCGTCATTAGAAAATCTTCCAAATTCACCACTCATTCTTACTTAGACAAAATTTTTACTTGTATTTGGAGAGAGAAGTATTGTTAGTTTCATTTATATAATTCTTTTAGAGAATCATAGAGCTATAATATATGTAACAAAAATATATCAAATTGAATCTCTCAGAGAGATGACTCGTAGTCGGGATGACTTGCACTTGGGACAACTTGCAGCATGAACAACCCGCAACATAGACGAGTCGACTGGACGACCTGCAACCTATACGAGTCATGGCCTAGATGACCTGCACTATTCTTCCATAAAAATTATGTTTGATTGTTGTCAAAACTATTTATGTGGTCTTTATATGTGATGATAACTAGCATGCATCTTTTCAAATGAAGTTTCAAGTTCTTCTATAATCTATGGAGAAAATGATATCCTTGGGGTGCATTTAGTTTAAGCTGATTGTAGATCAATTTAAGGTTGGATGAGATTAGTTATATTTAATTCCATATTAGCTTGATTAATATTAATTTCAGCTCAGTTAGATTTTCTGTTTTAGATTTTAATTAAGGTTAGTTCAAATTCAATTTAAGTGGTGTTTAATTCTTTGCTTATCCAAGCTTAATTCATCGTCTCGTAACATTAAAAAGGAGTTCTAAGTCCAAATGCGATCGGATATGTGAGGTAAGAAGAAGAGATGACCAAAGATTGAGATCAACTATGTTAAATATAATGATAATTTAGATGATGAAATACACAAGTATGAGATTCTCGAAGAATCAGTCTAATTATAATATCCTAACTCTATTAAGAGAAGTGTATTCATGTTTAACTGCAATTGATTTGATCATATTCATGATCGTGGATATCATCAAAGTTAAAAAGAATAGAATATATGTTAAATTTGATTCTTTTATTCTAACACTACAAGCGAGATAGATATACAATCTTTGATACCCTGATAGAGCAAGAGATAAAATAGATCAGGCAGTATTCATCAAAAGTAAACCTAGATGGACTATTGAGATTCATAATAGTATTGAACAAGGTCATTAAAAAAAAGGTTGGATTTTGCGGTCCAATTGATTATATTCATGAAGAGATAACTTTAGAGGATGTTAGTGACACATATTAAGAAATTATTCTCATTGAGTATGACTATGGTGATGATTTAGATGAATAAATTCTTAGTTTATCATCAAGTAACTCATCTGACAATGCAGAACAAGATGTGCACATTTTTTAACTTCTTTTATTAACTAAGTCATCTTCTATTTATTATTTATCTTATATTTATTTTTTCGATTTCTCTTTATTTTTTAGAGTTCTACTTTTATTAATGATTTTAGATTGTACTTTTATTTAATGATGTTACTTCTATTTTCTATAGTTGAAGTTTGTACATTACATTTTACATTTTGATTGTATTTTATTTAGTATTATTAATTATATTTTTTCTTGTGGCACTTTGTAGATTGTACTTTTCATTTTGATCGTACTTTTAAGTATTATTTTTACTTCTATTTTTAGTTGTGATATTTTGAATATTGCGCTTCACATTTTGATTGTATTTCTATTTAATGAATTTAATTCCTTTTATTTTCTTTTTTTTTATTAAGTGCACTGATTATTTCTTTTATTCTTAATGCAGATGGCTTCAAGGGAGGTGATGAACTCCCTCTTTTGGAATTCATTCATAATTCTAGGAGATGGAGTGTAGCTCCACGATGAGGCGGTATACAAATGAGCACTATTGTCTTGATGGCTACCACGGCCTCCAATCCCGCCCCCCACACAATCACCATCATACCATACTCCATCGCCTCCCACCACACCACTAGGGGTGTAAACGAGCCGAACACGAGCGAGCCCTGGCTCAACTCGTGTTCGGCTCATTTATATTTCGAGCCTAGAAAGTATATTCCTGTTCGGCTCGTTTGCTTAGCGAGTCGAGCACGAGTACGTTCACAAACAAAGAGTCATTTTGACAACCCTAATAATGTAACCATAAGATGTTAAGGGTTGGGCAGAGATTTAAGAACTATTGTTTACATTAAAACATCATTTGAATCTAATTTAATAATTTTTATTATATTTACCTAATTAATAATTTAAATTGATTATAAATTTTTTAAATTTTTTAAAAATACTGCTCGTCAATATATGTATATATATATGTATATATATGTATGTATATATATATATATGTATGTATATATATATATATGTATGTATGTATGTATGTATGTATGTATGTATGTAATTGATGAATACTATTTCGAGCCAAAACGAGCCAAACACGAACGAACAAATCTTTGTTCGTGTTCGGCTCGTTAAGGCTTGTTAACTTAGCGAATGAGCCGAACACGAGCTTCTTCGCGAGCCGAACACGAGCTGTTCGCGAACAACGAGCTGTTCGCGAACAACGAGCTGTTTTGACAGTCCTAAATACCACCATCACTATAGACATTCCATGCTTGTGTAGGTCATTCTATTTTTGCAGATCCTGGTGCATCAGCTAGCACACAACACATGTTTAATTTAGAGCTCATTAGAAATATGCAAGTAATGTAGATTACAAGAGAGTTAAAGTCTATCGTATATTTCTATTTATAAAACTAATAAGAACTTTTTTTGTTCAAATTTTATCTTTCTACATAGGTGTTCATGATAGAAGGAACATCATATGTAGCAAGTTTGATGTTTTGTAATTATCGTGGATGGAAATCCTGATATAAACATTGGAAATGTGGTTCATACAGTTTGAGGTAAATACTAAATATTAATCTTAAGTTCCATAAAACCATACATATTGATATTCATTACGCAGAAGCGGTTTCCTAGCTGTCTGAACATCATGCACATATTAACAAAAGCTTCTTTTCTTGAGAGGGAGTCCATCTACGTGATATGCTCGCTGAGTATACAAGATGGGCCATTGCCCTTTATTGCTTGAATAATACATGTACACCCAATTATGCAGATCTTAATACTCTTTTGACTATGTCAAGAAGTGTAAACAACCAAACTAAAACCAAGCTTTAGATTGTGCGGGCATGGCCTCCTCCCTACTCACTAGAGAGATGCTCTCACATATGTAATATAAGAGAAAGTTGATGAGTTATTTTATGTACTAAACCTTAGTGGATAATAATTATTTAATAACTTTTTTTCCTTAACAGACACAACATTATAGACCGAAGCCCACTACAGCTGAGCTACTTGCTTGTAACCATCAGGTTAGTCAGACCACCATTGGGTTGAAACTAGATCTTGGCCAACACATGTATTTGGTATTGCAATTATTCCAAGATTTAATTTTTCCTCTAACTGTCCTTTAATTTTTTTTTTTGCATGACGAGTATGAGCGGGTGAAGAAGGTTTAGAGTCAAGGTTTAGAATGAGTTCCTATCCTTAGAAGTGATTAGTAGAACTATGACCTTTGGAGAGAAGACGTTGGGGCTCAGAAAAAGGGAAGGATATATGGCTTGGGGTCACAGGGCATGCGTGCGAAGCATAACACTCATTTTTTCAGGCACAACGATACATCTATCCAGGACTTTGATGGCGTTCAAAGACAATTCTTGACCTTCATTATGGTTATATAGATCTAAGTTGTCGTTCTGCTCAATGAAGGACCAGCCTATGGAAGTGGAGGTGGAGGCGGAGGCGGATGAGGTTGAGGAGACGAATGAGAATTAGGATTTCTTTTATTTCATTTATTCTTCTGAAATATTTACGTCAAAATTAAGTATCGGTCATGTACATATTATTTCATTTTCATTGTTAAATACATTACAATTACATTTATTTTCAAATTTTGATTGTCTTCATATTGGTCAAGTTTGTGCTATGCAAATAAATAAATTAGATTGCCTGATATATATTTCATATATTTTTATGATGCAATGGTATGTGTGAATATTTCAATGAAGCAAAGGATGTTCTTTATTCGTTATTCTTTTATGAGATACAATTTTCCAACGGCTATTCAACGGTTTTTCGGAAGACTGTCAAAATTCAAAAAGCAATGGCCATTGTCCATCACTTTTTCAACCGACAAGCGACCATCGGTTTCATGCATTCATAAACCGACAGATAAGTTTTCATCGAAAACCATAGCCATTACATTTTCAAGAATCGATGGCAATGCAATTACTTCTAATAGACCAAGGCCGCCGAAAATTCGCTAAAATCCTGTAGTGTATTCATCACTCATCTTAATGCACTCCTCTATAAACTTGTATTGGCTTGAATTTGGTCCACCGTATGCTCAATGGGAATTCATATTTAGTTCTCTAATTTTCTTATATCTGTTTGTGTCCACTAATGTAAATATTATCAAAATCATATGTTTAATTATGAATTACATAATGTTTATAAAAATAATGATAAATTATAATATTACATTGGTCAAATTTTGCAAGTTGATCCCAATTTCGCAGAAGACTTGGTTTTTTCTTCAACTGCTCAATCCATCCAATCCACACACAATGAACTGACTTTTCATTCCAGAGTTAATGCCCAATGAGCCGCCTATTTACTTTTAAACTCTGTAATTATGGCACGCCTATTTGCGATAATATTTCTTTAATGACTTAGTCATTATCATCTTTTTTATAATGACAGATGCATTTTTTTGCTTATAACTATCAATCAATGTCATATATATATATATATATAAATAGAAGACTTTGAATGCAGCTCTTTCGTTGGAAGCATCGCTCTCTCTAGAATGATAGGATAAGATGTGAAATATAATTAAAAAATTACTCGAAGGTAGAATCGAATCTAAGATTAAATTAAAATAATAATAATATTTTGTTGGAGTACAAAATTTAATTAGTACTCAATTTTTAACATCGAAAAAAAGGAAAATTTACACATATTAAACATTTCTTATGTATTTACTTATCTAAATTTCATATTTACATTTATAACTTTTTTGTGTCATAAGTTTGTATATAACTTTTAAAATATTAGTAATAGTGAAGTTTTCATTAGAATTAAAGATTTGAGTGCTATGCATCTAGGTAAAACGTTCCAATGTTAGACTACACACACACATATATATGTATTATTTATTTTTATTTATTTATTATTATTATTATTTTTTTTATTTGTGCCGTGTACCCTGACTTGTTGGTTGACATTCACGGTATAAGACCCCTGAGGCCGGGGGTTCGAATCACCTCTGACACTGTTGGCGCTAAGGAGGTGAGTACTCGAATTGTTAAGCAAAGCGTCACTTGTCATTCCTTTTAAATATAAATAATATATATATATATATATATATATATATATATATATATATATATATATATATATATATATATATATATATATATATGTGAGTTATCCATGTAAAAGTTCAAAAAATAGTCAATATTAAACTATATGAAGACAGGAATGTTTGTATTAATAAAGGAAAATAAATGATTATCTAACTATGTATATAATGAGCAAAATATTTTAGTCAAATTTTAGAAAATTCTTCCAAATTTGTTTTTTTAGTCAGATCAAATCTCCAAGCGTTCATTTCCACCATTTATTATCTTATAATATGAACCCTGATATGACTTTTTATTCAAGAAATGAATGGCTCTTCTAGAGTCAACCCAAAAAACCACGTTAATATTTTTAAATAAAAACAATAAACAATTTGATTAATTAGAGATTATTTCTCTAATGACCCAACTAATTAAATCAATTGGATGCAAAGACTGCAACTTTAGGGATAAAGAAAGATATAAGCATTTATTGATCCAACTAATCACAGCTACACAATTCTTTGTTAAATTTTCTTCCTCGGTTACTTGCATGGAACTTGAAGCTTTGCTTGTTTTTTGTACAGTAAAAGCAAGGGAGATTAGATGAAATCACATACATACCACAGAATTCTTATGTATTTACATATCTGACACCCAAACTTTGATGTAAATTTATAAGGGTTTGGCGTCATATATCTTTAGACTTAAATGTTTTATAGGTTAATAAGAAAAAGATACATTGCACGTGCAGTTTTGACGCGTATGAAACGAAAAACGTGCGGAAAATGAACGCGGTTATGATGTGGAAAGAGAACCGAAAAGATTGACATTGCCATGAGGCTTTTGAAGCTTTCAACATAATTTGAATACTCTGTGTATAAATGAGGCCACCTACATGTCAGTACTCCGAAGAAATCCAAAGTAGAATCAGCTAGAACTACTAGCTATTTCCTTCTTCTAAATTCCATTACTTCAACTCTCTCTCTCTCTCTCTCTCGCATATCTATCAGCTTTTCTATCAAAAATAGGCAAGATCATGAGGTTTGCAAGTTTTTTGCTGTTTTTTGGGCTGCTGGTTTATCAAGCAAGGGCTGATACTACCCAGTATGATTTCATCGTAAGTAATTCTTCTTGTATACTTCTCAATTGTCTATTTATTTTCTCTGTCTGAAACCTGAATTTCAATCGAGATATATATGTGTGTGTGTCGTGCCGCGTATCCCGGCTTGTTGGTTCGCAATCACGGTATGATCGAATCCCTTATAGTACAGTTTGCCTTAACGAGGTGGTACTCGAATTGTTAGAAAAATTAAGGGTGGCTGAAGGCTTGTATAATAGCCTGACCATTACTTTTTAATATATATATATATATATATATATATATATATATATATATATATATATATATATACACACACACACACATGTCACTGTAATTATGCATGCAAAAGAGTGTGAGCTTTAAGAGTTAAAAAATATAATGTTTTTATGTAATGAAAGATTTTTAAGGCATTGATTTAAAAAACAAAGCATTAGTTTTAGATATATTGTAAATATATAGAAATTAGGTCGTATGTATGTAAATATGTCTTTATTTTTTTACTAAATGGTTGACAAACTTAGCAATAATAAAATTTTGCATAGCAAGTTGTGTCCATAAGATAATCCAATCTTCTCTGCCATTGAATAGCATATTAACCATTACTCATGCATCTGCATCAACACTAATTAATAATAGGCATTGAAGTTGCCAATGATCTCATTTGTGATGCCTATATGTTTCATTTTTTTTTTCAGATTCAAGAGACATCTTACACCCGTCTTTGTGAAACAAAGAACATTCTAACTGTAAACGGTCAATTTCCTGGGCCAACAATATACGCTAAAAAAGGCGATACCATACTCGTCAATGTAAAGAACCAAGGAGATTACAACATCACCCTTCATTGGTATAATACATATTGCTACACAAATCCTCATGCTAATAATCTCTTATTACTTATATAACCAAAAAAATAATATTTGTAAACTTTATATCTCTTCATAGGCACGGACTAAGCCAACCAAGGAACCCATGGTCTGATGGACCCGAGTACGTGACGCAATGCCCGATCCAACCAGGCACAAACTTTACATACCGCTTGATATTCAGCGAGGAAGAAGGGACTATCTGGTGGCACGCACACAGTGATTGGGATCGCGCCACAGTCCACGGCGCAGTCATCGTCCACCCACAAAACGGCACGACCTATCCCTTCTCTATCCCTGACAAAGAAATCCCAATCATTCTTGGTAATTAATTCAAACCTTATATCATTAATTAATTTACAAGCAATTACATACAGGAAATTATATCACAGCCGCCGGCTGTGATCTCCAACCTCAGCTGTATCACAACTGTCGTCAGGACGCAACTCTGCGTCCAGACTCCGGACAGAATAATTTCCCTTTATATACATAAGACACAAATCTAATGCAACACGTAAACATTCATATTTGCAGCCGAGTGGTGGAAAGCAAACGTGAGCCAAGTTCTAGCCGACGCTCTCTCAACCGGCGGAGCGCCACTTTTGTCTGACGCCTTCACCATCAACGGCCAGCCCGGCGATCTCTACTCGTGCTCCTCATCCGACACCTTCACCGCTCAGGTCGAGCACAACAAGACCTATCTCCTCCGCGTCATAAACGCTGCCCTAAACACCGAGCTCTTCTTCTCCATCGGCGGCCACAGTCTCACCATCGTCGGCACCGACGCCAGCTACACCAAACCATACACCACCGACTACATAATGATCACCCCTGGCCAAACCATGGACATCCTCCTCCACACAAACGCGACCAATGCCACCCGTTTCTACATGGCAGCGAGCTCCTACGGCAGCGGTGCCATTCCCTACGATGTAACCACCACCACCGCCATTCTGCAATACGATAACACCACAACAGACACGCCATTACTCCCTTCCCTCCCCAAATCTAACGACACCAAAGCCGCTACGGATTTCGTCGCCGGACTAAGATCTCTGGTTGCTCCGGCGGACTTACCGGGGACCATAGACCAGCGCATAACCATCACTGTGTCTGTAAATCTGCTGCCCTGCGAGCCGGGGAGGAACTGCACCGGGGCTAATCACGAACGGTTCTCGGCGAGCCTTAACAACATAAGCTTCGAGACTCCGAACATAGATATACTGGAGGCTTATTATGAGAACATAAGCGGGGTGTTTGAGACGGGATTTCCGGCGGAGCCACCGCTGAACTTCAACTTTACGGGGGAGAATCTGAATGGTTCGTACCTGTTTCCACAGAGGGCGACGGAGGTGAGGATTGTGGAGTATAATACGAGTTTGGAGATTGTATTTCAGGGGACTAATTTGCTGGTGCCGGAGAACCATCCCATGCATCTTCATGGGTATAGTTTCTACGTGGTGGGAAGAGGGTTTGGGAATTTTGATGAGACCAAGGATCCGTTGAGTTATAATCTGGTTGATCCCCCATATGAGAACACTGTTGGAGTTCCCAAGAGCGGTTGGGCGGCTATCAGATTCAGGGCTCGGAATCCAGGTAATTTTTTCCCTTAGATTTACTGAAATAATTCCAATAACTACTCAATAACCTGTTAATATTTTTAACAGTTCTACTTTCTTATTTTTTTGATGTTATTGAGGGTTTCGTGAGATTATTGGGGTATTAACTCCAATAACATCAATATAACCTCTCAATATCTTCTGAATAATCTTATATGCCGTGTTCTAATTAATTAATTTGTTGATCAGGTGTTTGGTTCATGCACTGCCATATTGATACGCATTCGAGCTGGGGAATGGATACGGTGCTCATAGTTAAGAACGGGGCAGGGGACGATGAAGGGATGCTGCCACGACCATCATATATGCCTCCTTGTTGATGAAATAACTGCATTAATTTTATTTGATTTGTGTACAATAATATAACTGATTGTTTGGTTGGTTGTAATAATTAAAAGTAATAATCCTATGTTTTTGCAATTTTTTTTTTGTTACATTTATAAACTGATTAGAAATGGGGATTAATGAAATTCCAATATTGAATAGTCTGTAGCAAAGATGGAAAACATATTCAAATATTTAGATTGTGTATGAATTGACTTAGTTAAGTCATACCGAATGAATAAGCTTTTTGCCATTAGGGTACATCAAATGGGATTCTCCTTCAAATATCTCAATATTAATAATGTCAAAATCATCAAGATCAAAATAGTTATACAATTGATCAATAAATTTCCATCATCCAAGATGGTTCTCAACGTATAATAGGATTCTCAAGCATGTTGTGTCCTTTGAAAGAATAAATATTTAAGATCAGATATAAAACTCAAAACATTATTTTGGATTTTCATCAAAGGGATTGTAATGTAAATTTTGGTGAGTGCATAACCACCATTCTTTTTTTTTTTTTATCTCAAATGAATTTTTATATTTAATTGATGTATTGATCAATAAAATAGTTTTTATGGATTGTTCCTTAAAAAAATGGATTATCTCTGGTGCTCTAAAAATATTCCAACAACTGAACAAAGAACCATGCATATGCATTGAATATAAATGAATAAAATGACATTTTTGCTAAATTTCTGGTGTAATCCTTGCAGTAGTTAAAACGAATGGCCAATATAGAGCAGGAATATAGGGGGCGGTAGTTTCGATCTATTTTAACTCAGTGAACGAATCTCGTACTGTATAAGGTAGATTTGCTCTGTAAAACTTAAGTCTGAATTGTAGGCCAAGAACATTTATTCGACAATGCCCGTGTACAACTTTCTTAAGCTCTAATCGTTATTATCGTTCGGGGGAACTACATATATGCACTTAAAACTATCTAATTTACATACCTTGCACCCAAAATTTTATTATTTACATATATCACACCCAAAACTATTTTAAAAACAAAATTAAGATGGTATCCTCCCTTCCATCTCTCGATTAACTCGGCCTTGATGAGAGAACACCAACGCCATTAAGAAAATTTACATATCCTGCATGGCCGTACCTACGCCTCGACCATTGTCCCTTCTATTCCCAATACTACACACCTTTCAAAGTTCCAATCAACTTGCTCTCGTTCTAGCTGCCTCCCTGCCGCTTACCTCCTTGAGAATCTCCCAACCCAGATCTGTCTCCATTTACCATACCGCTTACCTCCTTAAGAATCTCCCAACTCAGACCCAACTCCATCGTACTCTTTTTTGGTTTATGCATTAGCAACAGTCCACACTAAAATTTTCAATATATGACAATCATCACAGTGAATAAATTCTTGGGATAATTATTTTAGCAAGAAAAATTCAAATTTTAGTTAGAAGCCTTTTAAAACTATGATTTCAACAAAATGACAATCAAACTGACCAGTTGGACGAGGCAGAATTAACAATACCAAAATTGTTCTAACTTGAGTCAAACTAAGCTAAGATAAATCATTAAACCACTATTGAGAGATTTTTTAGTATAGTTGAAAGATCTAATGGATTCTGAATATAACAAACTTATAGTCAAATCAAACGTTTCAACAATATAAATCCAACTAGTGTTGATCGCTCAATTCAGACATTATACGAACTCCTAAATAGATAACTGTGTTAAAACCTTTTTAAGTTAAACTATGTCCTATAATTTTTTCTAAAAGATTTCAAAATACAATTTCAGACCAGGCAGACTTTAACATTCCAAAGTATAGAGGGTAAATGAGGAGTAAATGTTTTATTTGAAGATGTAAAAATCCTAAAATTTATTTGTATTAAAACTTATGAAATCAAATTCAAAATCATTCAAAGCCTAATTTTAAAAACTTACAGTTAAATTCATTGTCTTAAAGAGATAAATTTAATAAGGGGATTTATATACATAGTGTTTTATACTTTTTTGATATTACATGTCTCGCATCAATGGTGGCGAAATTTTTGTTCCCCGACATCTTAGTGCCTTTCATAAGATATTCTATCTAGATAATCGGGCAAGACATTCTGCGGAATAATATGACCTCTAGAAGGAAGAGAATATTACCTTAGAAATGGACCTAACCACCCGAATGATGAAAGCCTTCTTTCAATCTACCTAACAAGGATTTTTTTACTTACAAGTGTAAGAAGATTTAATTTAATTCGAGGGCCTTGCTTCCTACAATTCTTCTATTATTCTGCTATTATATGTTGATAACATGCTTCTTGCGAAGGGCTATTATTGATGAGATCAATAATCTGAAGGAGCATATATCAGAGCACTTTGCAATGAAGTATTTGGGAGCTGCAAAACAAATCTTTTGCATGAGAATTATTAGAGATAGAGTCGGAGGCACGTTGAGACTTTCTTAGGCTGAGTATGTGAAAAATGTACTTATCAAGTTAAATATGGATAAAACCAAACCAGTTAGCACACCCTTGAGCAGTCACTTCAGACTCAGCAAGAATCAGTCACCAAAATCAGAGAATGAACAAGAACACATGAGTAAGGTTCATTATGCTTCAGCTATTGGTTCACTTATGTATGTTGTGATTTGCACTAGACCGGATATTGCCCTTGCAGTGAGAGTTGTTATTAGACACATGAGTAATCCATGAAATGAACATTAAGAAGCAGTGAAGTGGATGTTAAGATACCTAAAGGGCTCTTCATAAACTTGCTTGTGTTTCTCAGGAAGGAGTTTAGAGGTACAGGGCTATGTTGATGCTGATATAGTTGGAGACATTGATACCATAAGAAGTACTACGGGCTATATTTACATTATTGCTGGCACTGTAGTATCATGGGGCTCTAATCCTCAAAAGACAGTTTCTTTGTTTACTACAAAAGCTGAGTATATAGCAGCGTCAGAGGTTGTAAATGAGATGATATGGCTACAGGGCTTCTTGGAAGAATTGGGCAAAAATAATTAGAATGACATTCTCTACAGTGATAGTCAGAAAGTCATATTCCTTGCTAAGAATCTAACATTTCAGTCTAGGACCAAACACATTCAGATTAGGTATCATTTCATACGGTCATTGTTGGATGACAGACAGTAGTTGCTTGAAAAATTCAAGAACTCTGCTGATATCTTGACTAAAGGTGTTACACTTTAAGAACCTGAAGTTGTGTGCAATTTCAGTTAGTCTTCTAGCTTGAAGATAGAGGGATCTTGAGTTGCAGATGTGGAGGACATCAGTTTGGGGACAAAGAACGATGCTGCCTATGCACCAGTCTTCAAGTGGGAGATTTGTTGAATATGTGGAGATAGGTCCACGCGAGAAAACAAAAAGAAAAAAAGGATACTGTTCCCGCCTCTCTCTCCTTCCACTCCCGCCTCTTCCACTATTTTTACAAATTGAAGCAGTCCCACCACCCATTGAATTTAGCTAGTTAAAGGATGCCTTATTCTCTTTAAATGTTGTTTCTTTTGGAATTCCAGCCAATTGCTGCTTCCATAAATGTGATTTATACTTTATTTGGGCTTCTTCTTCCATTGCTTATATGTGGTGAGACTACAAGTACATAAAGTACTACTGTAGCAGAAGAGGAATCCCTGGTCTTGGCTTTACATGTGAGACGCATATCCAAAACAGTAGAATTAAATCACCGGATTTGATTTTCCGGGCTTCTTTCGTTGTTGTTGTCTAGTAGAGGGAGAGAGGGAGAGAGAGAGAGAGAGAGAGAGAGAGAGAGAGAGAGAGAGAGAGGGAGAGAGAAAGTTTATTCTTGTAATTGTCGAGACAATCGACGGTGTAATCCTCGAAGAAATAAAATCCTCTGCAACTCCATGGACGCAATCAATTTGCTTAACCACATAATATTGTGTCTCTTTGTGATTCTGTGATTTTTTCTCGTTCTATTTTTTATTTCGTTGTTGATCTTTCTTATTTATTTCACAATAATAGTATTGTTGGATGGCAAAGGTAGCACCAACAGTAAGGCAAATTTGTTAGCACCTTTTAGTATGAGTTAATATTGTGTAGGTTAGGTGTATATGTGGACCATGATATTAGGGTGGTATTGGGCTTGTATTGCACATCAACACCACCTCAATACCATTCCAATACTACACCAATACCACAAATCTACACCTAATTCATTCCCATCTCATCCACACGTAATATTTTTACCTTTAGTTGGGTGTTATGGGTATAATATTTACTATTTTGTGTTAGATATGTAATATTGAATGTTTAAAATGTTATTGTTTAAAATGTTATACAAGTAAATCCTCAGATCCAAACTAATTATATTAAAGCTGATTTACTCAAATTTCATGTGAGCTCAAATCAAACACTTAAAATGCAGCTGGAAATTTTATTGAATAAATTAAAACAAAACAATTATGACTTCTGCCTGCATACAACAAAGCAATTATCTCAATAAAAGATATTTAAGAGACCTAAATCACTCAATTTTTAATATTCTTAAATTACTTAAATATTGAATAAATGATCTATAATTAAAATAATCAATATGAACTATTTGATAAATTATTTTAAGATTTTAATTAAAATTGTCAAAATAGCACTTTCAATAACTATAAATAATAGACCGTGCTCTCAAAGACGAAGGGACATTGAATTTGAAATTTGAACGAACTTAAAACCTCAAAAAGAAATTTGAATGAACTTAAAACTTTAAAATTTTTTAGAGCATCGACTGATGTATCACTACTAATAGTCACTATAGACCAACTACTATAACTTTTTTGATTTCATTCGATCACCATTACTCAACCACTGTGGTCATTTTTACTATTTCTCACACATTTCCTATCATATTTATAGGAAGTCAAGTATAAATTGCACTTCGTATTTCAACATCTTTGATTTTTGAGAAAAAAAAGCTGTATAATTTTACTTATATAATTATTAATTTAATCTAGATGAAGCCTTATAATTTTTTGCCTTTCATTAGATATCTTGATTCGTCTATATTTTTAAAGTACTCGGTCTGGCTGATATTGACATGGGCCAAATTTAATAGCTTGGCCCATTTTCTATATAACCCAGGACTTTATGCAAACAGAAATTGTTTAATTAAGTTTATTATTATTTTTATTTTTTTTAAATAAGAAAAAGATTCACGAGCAATTAGATTTATAATAAAATTACAAATTTTTATTACTCAAAATTTATGATTATAGTAACTATTTTCAGATAAAAAAAATTATAACTCAATAAATAACTTTATTGCAATAAAATTTTAAATTTTCACATAACAAATTTCTTTTATAATTACAATTAAATTTATGTAAAATCCGAACGTTTTAATCTATAATATTATCCTTCAATTATCGAATACTTATTTTAGAAAATCATAATTTATATATATCAATAAATAATTATACATAGTAACAACAAATTTCAATAATGGAAGAAATGAATAAAAAGAATTATGAAATTCCAAATTTTTTTAGGAGATATATATATATATGTATATATATATATATCCTTTTTTTATCAACCATTCTCACAAATTTTATCTGCGTTATTTAAAAAAGCTTAAGCAAAAACAATTCTTGAATTTAGTGAACAAATATCAATCTAAAATATCCAAACGTCTCGAGTCTCATATTTTTTTCAATATTCAACATATTGATCTCAAATTTACATCCAACATTTCGACATAATTTTCTTGCATTGGATTTTCATCCTCTTTGTGTCAGTTAATATCGAAAATTGATATAAGACTACACTGCATCAAAGATCTAATGTAAATAATTTACGTCGGATTTCCGATGTATTTGCTGCTGAAATATTGAAGCCCGGGAAGAAATATTTGTCGCGACTAAGTTTGGAAATTCCATCTAAATAGGGCGTAAAATCGGAGCAAACATGTAACACAGAAAAAAATATAAAATAGTGATTAGAATCATACAGCCTACACAAAATAAATAATGTATATTACAATAACATTTAGTGCATTACAACAACACATTTTATTGTCCAAACAAATACCAATAATAAAAAGTAACATATTGTAAGTAGTCCTGAATCTCAACAACAAAGTTTTCATAAAAGTCTAACTCACATTTGATCTCAGCCTCGAATGTTATGCATTTCACACCCAAACCATAGACCTCCTTTTCCACCACTTGTGTCCATAGCTAGAACTCAGACTGCATAGTACAGAATGGCTTCCACTTTTGCTGGCTGATGTATGGGGTTGGGAGGCCAAGTGCCTCTCTAGAAGCTGCTTGAACTCCCCTACATTATTCAAACCAATGTTTAATTCTCACTTTGACTAGTAAGAGTCGAAATAAATTTACAAAAATTATATTTTTTACTTACATTCATCGAGAGAGCTCGAGACCCACAATTGCATCCTCGTGCACCGATAGGGTCAGACTTACAACCCCACAACAGAGGGCTTGCGACTTAACTCATTGGCTCGTGTAGCATAGGAGAATGCTTAGCACCACATAATTACTTCAAACATTAAAATTTTGAATATTTATAAGAATCTTATCAAACTCTTGTAGTGCTCTGTATAATGGGTCGATCATCCAATATGGAGCACAACTGCCCTGGTCCCTTTGGTTACCTGTTTAGCCCGGTTCACCTACCTCTTCCTCTTATAATTAGGAGAGGCTCAGAATGAAGTCAATTGAGCCCAGAGCTCTTCACCCATCCAGGCAGGCCGTTCCCCCTTCCAGCAGGCTGTAGAATATTAAACATGTAATTAAAAACAGGTTGCCATGTAAAGGACTTAAGTAGAATAATAAAAAAAAAAACAAAAGTAAGACTTGCAATAAATACAATAAATACACATAAAATAATAAAAAAAAAACAAAAGTAAGACATAAGTAGCAAAAGTAAAAACGAGAAGATGCAAAATCAAAGTAAGACATATGCCGCAGCTACGTCTAAAAATAACAAAACGAAAAAAAAATAAACAATATACACTAATCAAAACTTACAAACCATATTTTTTATATTTCATTAGATGTACTTTTCATCAATCTATCATGAGGAACCTCTTCATAAATCCACATTGTATCCTTTAGGGTAAACATTTCATCATTTGTGCCGGCCTGAATGTGAAAATCTGACATAACTTTTTCTTGGTGAATGGGTTCAATAATACTTCACATCTCAATAGTTTTCATTAGTTTTCATTAGTTTGTTCTTCATAACCACAATCTAATCAACTTTATCCCTTGCTCTACCAAGGTATCAAAAGTAATAAACATGTGTAGTTTGGGGTGGTAGAACAAATAAATCAAAGTATTTGTGCTCCTCAATTCAGAATAAGATCAAACTACTCACAATTGAACAAGTTGACAATATGCATAGTATTACCCGGATATTGCAACTGAAGTACTTATTCAAGTACGCCATAATAACTAATCTCGTTATTTATGTGTGTATTACCTCTAACACAAATGCCACAATTATATGTCTTCTTCTCTTCACACTGGAAACTCATATTTTTCATGTAGTAACGCTACGATTAGGCCCCCAACAAAGATTTAGTAATTTATGATTCCATTGATTGTATTGTTCACCTATAATAATTTTAAATGTATAATTAGTCTAACTTTGAACGTGAAGATTATATTACATGCCTGTGATTTCAATAGTTGCTTCAGTATATGTATAATTGGAACCGTTTCAAAAAATCTACTTCAACCTTTATTACTTATTAGGGACTCATATTCCTGTTCAAACTGTCGATAAATAATTTGCTCACATCAATGTTATTTGTATCTTCAAATTAATTAGTGTATATATAATATTCCAAATAACGAATGAGAATATCAAATCTGTGTATTATAAATTTTGCTGTAGAAGTGGTTGGATTTCATTATAGTTCATTAGAACATATGATATAGCAGCCCGAATCTCTTTTCTGCTTAGATAACATATACCATGACTCCTTGATGGCTCCCACGATATTTGGAATATAGATAGTTCTGGCTGTGAAATCTTGTCACCTACAGTATGCCATATTTGTTGTCCATGTTCAAAATAATAGAAACAAAAAGTAATCTTCTCATATAGCAATTACGCTTTGCATATCTATCCCTCCGGATGTGATTTATTCTTTATTATTTCTTTGATTTTATTTAAAAATCTGCAACATAGAGATATTTTTTTTATTGAATATGGTAGTATTTTAGTATGAAATAAAATGAAACTCACAATTCTATACATGGAGAAGACATACCTCTCTAAGGATTACATTCATCTGTACTGCACTGGAGCCCCTAATATAGCCTCATAACATAGATATATGGATAGATTCTTCACAAACTCAAAGAACCCAGGAAGAAATATCTGCTTGAGGTTGCATAATAAGGGACTAATCGCATCAAAATTTCTCATTAAGTTAATGTTTAGAGTCCTTCCTTCCATACAACTCCTTGAAGACTATACCTACTTTGTTTAAGGGTTCTACTTCAGTTAAGGGATCAAGAACCAGCTTGATCAGTGCATTAAATGTAATATCTTGTAAGCATTGCAAATGTATATGACAGTCGTGACTCTTCATACTGAATACCTTCTCTTTTCCTAATTTAAATCAACGACTCAAATTTGAGACACATCCACTTAGGAACTTCAAAGAATGCACCAGTCCAATATTATTCTTCGTTGATCTAGTGTAAGATAATATGTAGCTTTAAGGGCATTTATCTTTTGAAGTTCTAAGGTCCTCCTCTTGCAATGCTCTTTTAGATCCAATTTATTTTTCACAGTATTTTTTATTTTTCCCTCGATATCCATCATAATATTGACGATGTTGTTAAAATAAAGAATTTTCTCCATATGCATAACATCAAGATTATGTTTAATCATATTAGTCTTATAGTATGAAAGATCTTGAGATATACTTCATTTAATCCACTTGTTTGTTACTCAGTTGAAGCTAACTTTCGTCTCTCGGTGATCATTGGAACTTTACTGATCATCTGTAATAATTTCACTCTAGTTATCCTTGAGGTGGACTTGATCTTTCAACCTTATTTTTGAATAATGCATCTCTGTTCCTTTTAAATGGGTGATTGTTGCCCATAAATCTTTGGTGGCATTCAAACAATGTATTTTTCCTTCCATGTTTTAAATTAAATGCCTTTGAAATATCCATGCAATAAGGATAAGTCAATTTTCCAGGTGCACTACAGCTAAATAACATCCCATAGGCCGCGAAATCACTAATTTTCCACATAAGTGTAGCTCTTAGTTGAAAATTATGTTTCGTAGCGATGTCATAAGTAAACACACCTGTCTCACACAACATTTAAAGCTCGTCAATTAGAGTATATAAGGAGACGTCAATTGTTCTCTGATGCAATGCGACTTTAATTAAGCTTTAAAATACAAGATTTTGATACAACTTTTTAGAAGATTTAATTCTTGACAAATGACTTCAAAAAGTTGATGTACGAGGTTTACTTTTATAATCTTATTAGATTTAATTATTGTAAAAGTCACAAATTTAAACGCAAGTATACGTATCGTTCAAGTAATACAGGGCTCTAATGGAGTCCTGGTTATCGATGCTCATGAGGATAATAAAAACAAAAAGTAAAAATATATAAAAAATAATATTTTGAAATTTTCTTAAGCAAATTATATATACTTATACATATATATATATATATATATATATATATATATATATATATATATATATATATATTCAAATTTAATTAACTAATAAATTTTACTAAAAGAAAGCGTGAAAGTAAAGTAAGCAGTAATTTATGCAATTAAAAAAATGACTTCTTGTAGGGAATTAAGATTATAGTATTGTGCCAAATATAAGCATTCTTATTCTTTACCCTGTCTGGTGCAGAAGAACATCGACTATTCTATAGTTAGAGCTTAGGATGTGTTATTAGTAGAATGGGTTAATCTAGGCTCACACTACTAGATGTCCAAGGTCAGTATGGTCGGCCCTACTAGTGACCCGTTACCTTTCTATAAACCAAATTATTAGAATTTAGTCTGTCACTCTAAAAACTAATTAATTCTACGCCCAATAAATAATATTTTCCTATTTATTTGCACTTCACCTTAAATAATTCATGTAAAGCCTTCGATTACCTTAAGGATTCATGTGATATCTACTAGTTAAGAATTTATCTCCGGATAGGTTTCAAAATTCTTCAACAAGTTTTAACAAATTAAATGACCAATTTAAAAAGTAAACTAAGATCAAGTATTAATATCATCATAATATTTTAAAATATTTTATATTTAATTCTCCTACAAAATTTAATTAATTTATAATCTTTTCATAGTTGAAAGGAGAAAGATAATTAACTACTCAGAACTCATTAAAATAACACAACAAAACATATTTATAAAACTTTGAACCAAAGTACAAA
This sequence comes from Papilionanthe hookeriana x Papilionanthe teres, assembly GCA_022702705.1. Lineage (NCBI taxonomy): Eukaryota > Viridiplantae > Streptophyta > Magnoliopsida > Asparagales > Orchidaceae > Papilionanthe > Papilionanthe hookeriana x Papilionanthe teres. Next base: position 16,529,602 of record CM040437.1, on the reverse strand, counting down.
TACTTATCTGAAGTGTTCCTTCAAGTGCTCCGCTGACTTCTTCTAACTCCAACGCAATGATGAAAGACTCCAACAGCAATTACACACAATAAACACTCAAAATAAACTCACTAGATACAAAATAAGTGGCACCCTAAGTATGGAAGAGACTAAATTAAATTATATTAAGCTAAAATGAGTATGTGTACTAAGAGGGGGAGAGTTTGGTGCGATTTTCTCTGTAGAATGGGCTCCTATTTATAGAGCTCTGAATTTTACCAGGTGTTGCTTAAGGTACCTCTTCAAAATTCGTCCAAATTCAATGTATCTTCTAGAAGGTAACCGTTGCGCCTAGGCGCCGGGATCTGACGCCTAGGCGCCGGACTCCGTGACCAGGTTGTTCGCACCTCTTCACTTTGGGTCGCACCTCTTCGCGATCCAGACCGTTTTCTTGTGTCCAAATACGTTGTATCACGTCCTATATATTAGGAGTAACTTCCAATCTTCTAAAAGCTCCAATAACCGCTTAACACCGTCAAAATAACTGCCCAAAGTCATCAAAAAAAACTTAACAACTTCTGTATCGAACTGGCGCTTAGGCGCTAAGCCAATAATTCCAAAAATTGCTCCATAAGCTCCATTTTTTCTCTTTTTTTCCTTCTTGGGCTCTTTTTAATCATCTACATCCAAAAACATGAAAATACCTTTCATTAAAGCATAATATCCTTAAGAATTATATCATAAATAAGACATAAAAATAGGTATTTTTTAAGTGGATCAAATTCCCCAAACTTAAACGTTACTTGTCCTCAAGTAGCCCTTTTAATTACATAAAATAAATAAATAAATAACATTTGGAATGAAGTTAAAATATTTAAGATTCCTTATAGTTTTTCGTTTTATAAATACTTTAGCACATCATTAATCAAATTTCACTAATTAAGTTTAATTTTAAGAATTAAAAAACATTTATCTACCAAATCATAAGACTTCCAATTTTTCATTTATTTCAAGAATAATTGTAGTTTATAATATCAAGTTCACACAGAATATTTACAAGAAAAAGATTTTCATGAAATATTTTTCTACTAAAAATATATGTACATAGAAATTAAGTTAAAAATGTAATCAGTTTTCTTACTATAAGATAATTCAAGTGAAGCCAATTTTTGATTAGGCATTTCCTCAAGTTTCTCCTCACCCCTTTTTTTTCTTTCTTCTTTTTATTTTTAAAGTGAGGATTACTATTTTTGGATAGACCTTTAATGATTTTGAACTTCACTATTCTTAACTTATTTTCAAAAACTTATACATTCTTATATAATAAATATGACATTAATATTTTTTCAAACTTATTTCAATCTTTTCTTTTTCAAGCAATAATCTTGATTCCTTAATATTAAAAAAAATACAATTCTCTTTACTATAGATAGAAAAATTTTCATCTTATTACTCTTTAAGCTAAATAATTCTATTCTTAAAATCAACCAAAATTTTTGAAATTTTAGTTAAGTTTACTAAATTATTTATAAATTCAAAACTTTAGGTATTCTTAAATAGATTTTTCATTCCTTATGTTATGTTAATATATTTTTAATGAAACTGTTAGTTCTTTAAGGACAAATAATATTTAAATTTGATAAATATTTTCCCTCCCCCAAACTTCAGCTTTAGTATAAATATGAATTATGAAATTTTCTAAAGCATGAGAGAAAGAAATAAACATGAATTAATCTAAGTATAGCATTGAAGTAGTAAGGAAAAACTATACTCTACTTCTATACATGCTTCAATATGAATATAACAGAAATAATTAAGCATATATAGAAAAATTTTGTAGAGCAGGAGTGAATTTTAAAAAAAAAATTATTTTAGAACATGCAAATTTACTAATTATTCATGAACACTAAAAAGTAGGCTGAAACAGAAATAAAATTTTATAGAAATTCATTCACAGCTCAATCTTAAACACACATCAGATAATCTAAAAACAGTTTTAACATAAAAAGTTCACAACGACTCTAACAAATAACATCACAAGAAATAAGAAAACACTCTAAAAACAAAATCAATAATCTCTAGAGATAAGCCAAGCTACTAATCACTATCTGTAGCTTCAACATCGTCATCACCAAAAGAGAACTCCATATCCTTAGGATCAATATAGGGTGAAAATTTGGGACAAGTAAGGAGCTGAACATCATGCTCACCCTTCAGAAATCTAACTAAATATTCTGAATATTCAGCATCATCATCACTCTTTCTTTGTGTATACTCAGAAAGATGATCTCTTCTTGTCTGTGGTATCTACTCTGCAGTGAGTTAAGAATAACTCATGCTGCTGCTCTATGACCTGATCATGTATGGTTTCCCAAAATGTAGATGATGGCTCAGCAGAAGTAGATGGTCTAGAAGTAGAAGCTCTACTCGAAGTAGGTAATAAACCAGCGAGTGCGATAGAACTCTTAACTCGCAGTCGATCATAAATGCTGACACTCTCTCTTCCTATAGGCTTCGTCGACTTAAGCTTTTCTTCAGAAAGCTCAGCAACTACTCCTGCACTTTGACAAAGAGAATATATCAGTGTTGGAAAACCAAGTCCAATAGATGTACTAGAACGAGCAGTAGCCTCCACAGAATCATAAATAATGCTCCCTACATCAATAGACTTCCTCTCTTGAATGCAGTAGTTTAGAATAGCTTTATCTCTGGTAACTTCACTCAGATGATTGGATGGAAGGAGACAATCAGAAATAAAGTAGTGCCATGCCTTGGATACACCATTAAGCTTAGAAGATGAAAAATTTACCCTTTTTCCATTCTGAGTCTTCCAGGCTCCAGTACTATCAGTTAGGTAGGCAATGATCATGTCCAAATCTTCCTCACATGGAGAAAACCCTAAGTAATTACACTCAATGTTTGGCGGCAGGCCATAGAAAATGTTGATACGTTCAGGAGTGAATCCTACTCCAACTCCTCGAATGAAAATCTTGTATTCCTCTGCATCCACGAAATTAGCATAAAACTCTCTAACCACCGGGATAACGACAACAACAGTGAAATAGCAAAATCGTTGCCAGTTGAGTGCAACAATTGTCTCCTTAATTTTTCCTCCAGGATTATAGAAACTTCGCTCTGAGATAAACTTCCGAGTCGTAGCAAAATCATTATATCGAAGTGTGCGACGACGAGTGACGAACTTGCTACGATCAAAGTTTTTTCGTTCCTTTCCTCGCTTAGATTTGGGTGCCATCTAAACGTGAAAGAAAAACACGAAATAAATTCCACGGATCTAGGAAAATAAACTAATTTAAGCTTTTCAAACTTGAAATAGCTTAAACACCCAAGAATTTGATCATCAAATTTTTTCTCAAAATTTCAGTTTTTCTTAATGAGAGCAAAATCCATGGTAAAAAGAAAAAATAATGAGTTTAGAATGTAGATCTGACCTCGAGATGAAGAAATCGAGTCAAGCCCAAAAACTTGAAAATCTGGCTCTAAATGGGATCTCTAGGTGGTATTTTCGAGAAAATACTGTGAAGAAGGAAGCTTAGGCGTCAAAAATGGCGTTGGGGGGGGGGGAGGTTAAGAAGATGAGTTCTCGGGTTCAGGCCGAACCGGCGCTTAAGCGCCGAATTCTGGCGCCTAGGCGCCAGACTCGCCTTTCCAAAAATTCGGTTTAAATTAAATATTTTCACCAAATATTATCAAATTCTACTCCTAATTACTCTTATGAGAGTATTAATCCATTTTATAACCTCAAAATTATTTTCACAATCAATTTAAAATGATAGCATAGATCCACATAAATGTATCCAAATTCTTCAATTCAAAATCCTAATATCCATTCCAAATTCAACAATCTTCAGTACAAGACTTATATCAAGGTTCATCGTTTTATAAATAATAAAATCAACAACATATTAAAAACAAACATTCAAATCCAACAACACACATTGAACAATTTAAGCAAATACACACATTAGATATTCAACACACTAAAACAAGACTCAATCACACCTAAAACACACATAGAATTTATTTAACACCAATCTTCAATTTCCATCTCTTTCGCAATGAAGTTCACTAGGACCAAAGGGATAGAACACCAACGCCCTTGGAAAATTCCAAAGCCGTCTTTCATCAATCCATTTGTTCTTCGCGTACATCTTTACTTGAGCGTCTTGATAGACAGCCATGTGATCAGATTGAAGATTGGTTTGCCACTCTAAGTGTTCGTAATGGTGGTACATCTCATAGAGATGATTACCAATACTTTGAAGTTCCGCTTCAATCTTATCCATTCGACTAAACAATTTCTCCAAACTAACAACAATAAAACCATTAAAATAAGGCTGGGGATCTTTAAAAGATTTGTCTCTTACCTCATTTCCATGATTTCCTCTATCCATGGCCTCCAAATCCTTCTTAACTCCTCCAAAATGAATTGCTCTGATCGAAATTAGTGTGTCTATGGGATTGGGGACGAAAAATAGGCTATAAATAAAGAGATTTTGTCTGAAAAACTGAAGAAATTTGGTTTTTCTACGATCTGTAACCGCGGCGCTTAGGCGCCGGATTCATCAATGTGCCAGTTATTCTGGCGCTTAGGCGCCAGAACCTCGATCGACTCCAATTCGCTTATCATCAAATTTTGCAAAGTTTCGATCGTAAAAATAGGTCTAATAAATGAATATGATCAACACATAAGCACAATTACGAAAAATTCAAATCACAAGCAATCACAAATGAAGGTTAACTTGATCTCCTTTTTACTTACATTTGTCATGGAGTGGTTCAAGTCCAATTTCTATATACTTCAAGAAAATGTTTAGCTTAAGCCAATACAGACTCGTTTGCTATTTATTTCTAAAAGTTATATACAAACTTAGTCAAAACTAAGGCATAACCTTACATCGATAATTAAACTCAAACTAATAAATATGGGTTGCCTCCCACAAAGCGCTTGATTTAATGTCGTCAGCCCGACCTAATTAATTGAATTAATAGGGTAGACTCAGTTCATAAGCCTCTTTGTAATTTAATGTCATTTTTCCCATATAAAGCTTCAGTCTTAATCCGTTAACTTTAAATACTTTTTCACTTTTGGGATCTTTAATATCCACAGCTCCATAAGGGTATACTTTCTCAGTTATAAATGGTCCCATCCATTTAGATTTTAATTTTCCAGGGAAAAGTTTTAACGAGCATTAAATAATAATACTTCTTGTCCATGCTCGAATACTTTCCTTGAAATCATTTTGTCATGTAATTTCTTCATTCTTTCCTTATAAATTCTTGCATTTTCATATGATTCATTTCTTATCTCTTCCATTTCATGTAGTTGTAATAATCGTTTTTCTCCTACAGTATTCAAATTATAATTGAACTCCTTTTTTGCCCAATAAGCTTTATGCTCCTGTTCAACAGGTAAGTGACATTGTTTACTAAATTAACCGATAAGGTGACATTCCGATAGGTTTCTTATAAGCTATTCTATAAGCCCATAATGCAGAATTAAGTCTATCAACCCAGTCAGTTCTTTTAGGATTAACAGTCTTTTCCAATATTCTTTTAATTTCTCTATTTGATACTTTAGCCATTCCACTTATTTGAGGATGATAAGCAGTTGCAATTCTATGCTTAATTTCAAATTTTTCCAGCCATGATTAAATTCTTATATTTCTGAAACGACTTCCCCCATCTGTGATAATTATCCTAGGTATTCCAAATCTTGTAAAAATCATTTTCTGTAAAAAATTTTGAAACACTTTTGGAATCAAAGTTCGGTAAAGCCACAACTTCGATCCACTTTGAAACATAATTAACTGCTAATAAAATATAAATCTTTCTAGATGATGGTACGAAAGTTCCCATAAAGTCTAAACCCCATACATCGAAAATTTCGATTTCTAGTATAAAATTTAGAGGCATTTTATCTTTTCTGGATATATTTCCCATTCTTTGACATTGATCACAAGTTTTCACATAATGTCCAACATCTTTAAATAAAGTAGGCCAATAAAATCCAGAATTTAAAATTTTAAATGCAGTTTTATCCACTCCAAAGTGTCATCCAAATTCAAAATCATGACATTTTTGAATAATAGCACAAGTTTCTTCATAAGGTACACATCTTCGAATCACAGAATCTCTTCCTATTTGAAATAAATGAGGATCTTCCCAAATATAATATTTACAATCATTCTTGAATTTCTTAATATATTTACTATTCATCCCATATGGTAAAATATTGCTAACCAAGTAGTTAACTATATCTGCATACCACAGTATTTGTAATTCTCTAATGACATACAATTGCTCATCTAGGAATTTTTCATTTATAATTTATTTAAAAGTGTTCTCATTATTGTTTTTTATTCTTGATAAATGATTAGCAATTTGGTTGTCAGTCCCTCTTCTGTTTACTATTTCAAAATCAAATTCTTGCAAAAGTAAAATCCATCTGATCAATTTTGGTTTAACATCCTTTTTAGATATTAAATACTTAATAGCAGAATGATCAGTGTGTACGATACTTTTTGTTCCAAGAAGATATAGTCTAAATTTATCAAAGGCATATACTATTGCTAACGCACTCTTTTTCAGTAGTTGTGTAATTTATTTGAGTTTCATTAAGAGTTTTGCTAGCATAGTATATAACTTTGAAAATCTTCTCATATTTTTGTCTTAATACAGTTTCGATTGCATAATCACTAGCATCACACATTAATTCAAAAGGTTTATTCCAATCAGGTGCAATAATGACAAGTGCAGTGATTAACTTTTCTTTCAGAATATTGAACGTATTCAGACAATCTTCATTGAATTCAAATTTAGTTTCTTTTTCTAATAAATGACAAAGAGGTTTAGCAATTTTAGAAAAATCCTTTATATATCTCCTATAAAATCCAGCATGACCTAGAAAACTTCTTACATCAATAACGGTAGTAGGTGGTTGCAATTCAGCAATAATTTTCACTTTTGCTTGATCAACTTCCATCCCTATTTGTGAAACTTTATGTCTAAGTACAATGCCTTCTGTAACCATAAATTGACATTTTTTCCAGTTTAGAGCTAAATTAGTTTCTTCACATCTCTTCAAAATTTTCGTTATATTTTCCAAGCAAGATCCAAAAGAAGTTTCAAAAACTAAAAAATTGTCCATGAATACTTCAATTCCTTTATCAATCAAATCACAGAATATTGACATCATACATCTTTGAAAAGTTATAGGTGCATTAATTAAACTAAAAGACATTCTTTTAAAGGCAAATGTTCCATAGGGACTAGTTAATGTTGTCTTTTCTTGATTCTCAAGAGCAACATGTAATTGATGATAACTAGAATATCCATCCAGAAAATAGAAATATGAATGTCCAGCAAGTTTATCCAACATTTGATCCAAGAAAGGTAAAGGAAAATGATCCTTTCTAGTGGCGTTGTATAATTTTTGATAATTAATGCAAATTCGCCATCAGTAACTTGTCTTATTGGGATTAATTCATTCTTTTCATTAACAATGACAGTTACTCCTCCTTTCTTCGGAACACAATGAATAGGACTTACCCATTGCCAATCCAAAATAGGATAAATAATTCCAGCATCTAACCATTTCAAAATTTCTTTCTTAACAACCTCTTTCATAATTGGATTTAATCTTCTTTGAGGTTCAATAGTGGGTTTAAAATTTTCTTCCATTAAAATACTATGCATACAGATTGAAGGGCTTATTCCTTTTATATCTGTAATAGTCTAACCAAAAGCTTTCTTATAACTCTTCAGAAATCTAATTAATTTTTCTTCTTGATCTTTGCTTAGTTCTGAAGATATAATTACAGGTAAAGTTAATGAATCTCCGAGAAATGCATACTTTAAATGCGCAGGTAACATTTTTAATTCCAGTTCAGAGGCTTTTTCAATTGAGGGTAATAATATCTCATTTGTAGTTGTGTCTAAAATTTCCCAATTTTCATGAATATAATGAACTTCTTCAGATGAATTCTCTTCATTTAATAACTCATCATATAACATAGATTCTTTACTTTTATTATAAAAAATGACCTTACATCTTTCTTGGTAAAGCTTTTCAATCATATAATAAAAATATCCATCTGATAGCATTTTTCTTTTTCAGGATACCTCATTGATTTCAGAACATTGAATGTTATCTCTTGATCATTAACTCTCATTGTTAATTCTCCTTTTTGCACATCAATCATTGCTTGACCGGTAACTAGAAAAGGTCTTCCTAAAATGATAAGTATTTCTTTATCTTCTTCCATATCTAGAACAATGAAATCTCCAGGGAAGATAAATTTATCTACCTTAACAAGCATATCCTCTATAACCCCTTTAGGATAAGTGATCGATCGATCAACTAACTGAAGAGTTACAGTGGTAGGAGAGATCTCTCCTAAATCTAACCTTCGAAAGATTGAAAATGACATGAGATTAATACTAGCTCCTAAATCACATAAGGCTTTTCCACATAATTTTTCTCCAATAGCACATGGTATAGTGAAAATTCCAGGATCTTTAAGTTTCCGAGGTAATTTCTTCTGGATAATTACACTACATTCTTCACTTAATGCAACAGTTTCATAAGATTCAAATTTTCTCTTCTTACTTAAAATATCCTTCATAAATTTTGCATCGCTTAACATTTGCTCCAAAGCTTCAAAGAAAAGGAATGTTGATGGTAAGTTTCTTAAAAATTTCAAAGAACTTAGAAAATTGATGGTCAAGCTTCTGCTGTTTAAGTCTTTGAGGAAAAGGTGGTGGTGGTGTTTCAACTTCTAGTTCATTAGGTACAACAATATGATCTTTACTTGGAGAAAGGGTATCTTTAGGTTTTTCAATCTCTTCAACTTCTTTCTCTTTTTCAATCTCATTCCATGTTTTCTCTATTAATTCCTTTCCACTTCTAAGTTGTACAGCTTTTGCTTGTTCATGTTCTTTTCCGTATCCTTTAGGATTAATTTCGACATTGCTAGAGCGGTGTTCCTTGAGGTCTGTAATTAATAAAATTAGCAATTTAACCCATCTGATTCTCAATATTACAAATATCAGGGTTTTGACTTTGTAACTGATTGCTAAGTTGCAAGATCAATTCTTCCACAGACAACTTTTTCTGCTGATTGTTATAACCGGGTGGATAAGTTGGTCTATAGTTTGAATTTCCTTGATTGTTCCAATTTTGATTGGTTTGATTTCCATTACTCCAATTAAAATTAGGATGATTTTTCAAACCAGGATTATAATAATTAGAATAAGGATAATTAGTTTTACTAGCAATAGCTTGCAAAGTTTCCATTGTTTGAGAATCATCAGAATTTGCAGCATTTTCATTATTCACATGCGATATATTAATAGCAACATTATCTAATTTCTTAGATATCGCAACCACTTGTGAAGCTAAAATAGAAAAGGCTTCATTATCATGAATACTGGCCATTCTTTTAGGATTATGCCATTGAAAATTGTTGTTAGCCATTTCTTTAATTAAGGTATAGGCTTCTTCAAATATCTTAGCCATTAAAGAAGCTCCAGCAACAACATCAATAATTGATCTAAGTGATTCAATAAGTCCATTATAAAATGTTTGAATAATTAACCAATCTGGTAAAGCATGATGAGGACTTGATGCGATGCGACGACGCCAAAAACTTGATGCGATGCGAGTTTAATTAAGCTTTAAAATACAAGATTTTGATACCAATTTTTAGAAGATTTAATTCCTGGCAAATGGCTTCAAAAACTTGATGTATGAGGTTTACTTTTATAATTTTATTAGATTTAATTATTGTAAAAGTCACAATTTTAAACTCAAGTATACGTATCATTCAAGTAACACAGGGCTCTAGTGGAGTCCTGGTTATCGATCCCACAGGGATAATAAAAACAAAAAGTAAAAATATATAAAAACAATATTTTGAAATTTTTTAAAGAAAATTATATATACTTTTTTTATATATATATTCAAATTTAATTAACTAATAACTTTTACTAAAAGAAAGCAGGAAAGTAAAGTAAGCAGTAATTTAATGCAATTAAAAAACGACTTTCTCCTTTTTCAACTAATCCAAGAATTATAAATTAATTATTTTTTGTAGGGAATTAAGATTATAGTATTGTGCCAAATAGAAAAATTTATATTCTTTACCCTTTGGTCCAGGTGCAAAGAACATTGACTAATCTATAGTTAGGCTCAAGATGTGTTATTAGTAGAATGGGTTAATCTAGGCTCACACTACTAGATGTCCAAGGGTGGTTATGGTCGGCCCTACCAGTGACCCGTTATCTTTCTATAAATCAAATTATTAGAATTTAGTCTGTCACTCTAAAAACTAATTAGTTCTACGCCCAATAAATAATATCTTCCTATTTATTTGCATTTCGCCTTAAATAATCCACGTAAAGCCTTCGATTACCTTAAGGATTCATGTGATATATACTAGTTAAGAATTTATCTCCGGATAGGTCTCAAAATTCTTCAACATGTTTTAACAAATTAAATGGCTAATTTAAAAAGTAAACTAAGATTAGGTATTAATATCATCACAATATTTTAAAATATTTTATATTTAATTCTCCTACGAAATTTAATTAATTTATAATCTTTTCATAGTTGAAAGGTGAAAGATAACTAACTACTCAGAACTCATTAAAATAACACAACAAAATATATTTATAAAACTTTGAACCAAAGTACAAATACATATCAGAAGTGTTCCTTCAAGAGCTCCGTTGACTACTACTGACTCCAACGCAATGATGAAAGACTCCAACAACAATTACACACAATAAACACTCAAAATAAACTCACTAGATATAAAATAAGTAGCAGCCTAAGTATGGAAGAGACTAAATTAAACTAGATTAGGCTAAAATGGATATGTGTACTAAGAAGGGGGGTTTTGGTGCGATTTTTTCTGTAGAATGGGCTTCTATTTATAGAGCTCTGAATTTGACCAGGGGTTACTTAAGGCACCTCTTCAAAATTCGTGCAAATTCAATGTATCTTCTAGAAGGTAACCGTCGCGCTTAGGCCCCGGGATCTGGCCCCTAGGCGTCGGACTCCGTGATCAGGTCATTCACACCTCTTCACTTTAGGTCACACCTCTTCACAATCCAGACCATTTCCTTGCGTCCAAATACATTGTATCACATGTCCTATATATTAGGAGTAACTTTCAGTCTTCTAGAAGCTCCAATAACAGCTTTAACACCGTCAAAATAACTGCCCAAAGTTATCACAAAAACTTAACAACATCTGTATCAAACTGGCGCTTAGGTGTCGGACTCTGGCGCCTAGGCGCCAGACCAATAATTCCAAAAATTTCTCCATAAGCTCCATTTTTGTTCCTTTTTGCTTTTTTTTTCCTTCTTGGGATCTTTTTAATCACCTACATCCAAAAACATGAAAATACCTTTCATTAAAGCATAATATCCTTAAGAATTAAATCATAAATAAGGCATAAAAATGGGTATTTTTAAGTGAATCATTCTCTTTAGGCTATGTTGATCTGGTATGATCAAAGGCAGAAATAAGAACAATATGATCATACACATATTGGGGGATGGGGGGTAAATTGTACAATGTAATGATTGCTAGCCAACATGAATACGAGGTTGCGGTGTGACTATACGGATGAAGTCATATGCACATAAACCAAGTCAAACATTGCTTGCTTCAGTTGCAAATTCTTGATATATATAATCGAAATGCCTCCAGACCTCACCATACGACATATGACTCATTGAATTAGCATCAACAAATCCAATACTATTTCACATCACGTGAGGAGCTGTATGCACATAAGTGAACATTCTATAAAGCTGGAATTTGAGCAGAAAGTATAATAGACACTTGTATAGAATAATTTTCTAATTTTTACCCTTTAGTCCCCTTTTTTTGGATCGACCCGTGCCACAAAATCAGTGATTCATCTCAACTGCATCAACCTTGTAATATATCATGCAACCGTTAACACAACAACCTATCATAACCCTAACTTTGGCATTAACATTTTTGGCCTTGTACAGGTCATCCAGAACTAAATTCATTTTAGGGTTCATCTCTTACAATAATATTATTAAGTGATTAAATGCTTTTCTGGGCTTGTTAAAATCAAATTTGATGCTTGATATTCTCAGCGCCACTGATAACTCCGAATATGTAGTGCAATCATCCTATTAGGATTGTTGTGCAACATTTGGTAAGTTACAAAACTATTTCAATTCATTATTTGGTATTTAACTTTTGTGTGGAACACACTCAACAAAATTAGCTCTTTGAGCATCATGAATCATTTCTTCGTAGGTGCCAAGATCAAATTCCTCTGTTGAAGGGCCATAACTTGTTGAAGCAAATACTTGAAGTACTGAGCTTCCGATTCTAGCTCTCTCCGTACAGTCCAATACCAATAATTTGGTTTAAATACCTTGTAGTAAAGAACCAAATTGACTTCTTTGGTTTGCAGATACACTTGATTTTTGTGCTTCATACAAAGACGCCAGACTATGATACCACCTGCACAAATTCGTTAACACCATTCAAGAACTCATCAGTGAGTCCTTTTCTATCGTGGTTTCATCTATTATGCATCCATGATATGATATTTTGAATATACATATACAAAATAGATGTACTTTTATATATTTTTATAGATAGATGCCAAGCATACATAAATCAAGGTAAGGTTTTGGTATTGCCTGCAACTAGAACCAGACATGTCATGTGGCTGGTTCATAGTCTACTCGATCAGTTTGGTCCAGTTTTCTAAACCTTAGTTATCCGACTAAGTGGGGTCGGCTACATGAATCATCTTTCACTATCATAATTTTATCTAAATCTAATAAATTAAGACCATTTTTTATACAACTAGCCAAAGTGTTTTTGGGCCCATCAGATGCTCCACTTTTAATATGACTAAAACATCTACTTTTCTATTACACAATAGGCCTGATACATACATCCAATTCAACCAACCAACTTGAATTCTATTAATTACATCCCCATCTATATCACCATCACTTTGAACAATCCACCCGAGATATCTAAAAGGGTCACTCCTTGTAAAAATATTATATATATATATATATATATATATATATATATATATGGGAAAAAGAGCATCGGTGACTCCTTACGTGTTAATTCAAAAAAGTTTTACAAAAAAGGGAGGGAGGCAGATCCCTAATCTAAAAAAACCCAACAAATACGATAAAATGCACCCCTAGGGGTTCCACTTCCTTCAGTACAACTTACACAAAAATTTCTCCAAAATACAAGTGTGATGACCCAAGCAAAAAAGGTTAAGATTTTCATACTTATTTTATACTGATTTTGATGATATTGCACTTTAAAGAAGGGTATTTTTGTTATTTTTCTGCAGGTATGAAGATTTAAGGATAAAGAAGCGAAAATATGCAAAAGGAGCGAATTTGGAGCAAAAAAGACTAAAATATGCAAATTTGACCTAGGGTGCTGACGGCGAGGTCGATGGCGCCGACGGCGTGATTTTCCCGAGAGTTCAGAATATATTCCAAGGGAGACCGCCGACGACGGAGGTTGAGGCCACCGACCTCTACCTCTGCCCTCGGCGAGGTCAGTTTAAAGCACTGTTTCTAGAAGGCCGCCGATGGCGCAGCTTGAGGCCGCCAACAGCGGGATCAGCAGTTCTTTCACAATATACATCGAATGTGGACAATTTTCAAAGGGATGCCTGGAAAACCCTTCGAGACTCTTCAACAACTTTAAAAAAACCATTTTAGGCCAAAAAATAGTCCTTTTGGAGTCCTCTAAAAGTCACTAAGAGTCTTTAAAAAGTACTATTAGAGATTTCTAATAGTTACTTAGTGTCTTATAGAGAGTCCATTAGTGTCCATTGTTATTAGTGAGTGTTAATTAGTGAGTTCAAATAGAAATTGTGTGGAATTCTAAAGGATAGTAAGAGTGGAAGGGAAGTGAGAGATCTCTTCTGCATTGACATTTTGAAGGAGAATTCCTTGTACTGTAAAGAAGGAAGAGATTCAGAGGAACTTCAAGGAGTTTGCCTGGGGAGGAATATAAGATAAGTAGTGTTTATTTATTTTAGTTTGTAATACTTTACTTTTATATATGAAATCCAAGTTTTATTGCATCCTCTCCATGAATTCTGAGTTGTTGTTCTATCTTTCTCCTTGTTTTGATATTTTTGTTATATGATAAATAGAATTAATGTGCCATAAAAGATTTAAATAAGTTGTGATAATCTTTAACTTAGATCTTAATTTACTTTCAATATGGCCAATTGAATAATTTAAATCTGTTGAGTTTAACAACTATAGTAAAGATTACATCCAATATTCAGGGAGGTCAAATTCCTTGGAAGGTGGGTGCAAATAAATAAAGAAATAATATTAATCGGGGGTAGAATTGGAGATTTTAGAGTGCCAGGCTAAAATCCTCAATTCGGTCCGATTGTTTGGGTGCTGAAGTTTAGATTGTTAGCCCTCAGGCGAGGGGAACGTGGGAGCTCCGAAGTGAGAGCCGGTATTCTCCCAGTCTAATCGTAGATTCAGTAACCAAGCATGAGATTAGTTAATGTTCTTTATGCCTGGACCAAAGAGTAAAGAATAGGTATGCTCCTATTTGGCACAACACCATTTTAAAACTAATTCTAATTATCTATTTACTTAAATATCTTAACAAAGGAGAAAGATTCTTGCTTATATATTTGGACTTAACTTTAGTAGTATTAGTTAATTGTTAGTAGAACTAGTTTAATTTAAACCTTATATTATTATCGATTGAGTATTAGTGACAGATAGGCAATTTTGATTTAGTTGTGATTCTAATTTCATTTATATAATCCTAGTATGTAGCCTCTAAATTATTCCCTGTGGGATCGATATCCAGGACTCCACTAGAGCCATGTATTACTTGAGTGATACGTATACTTGCGTTTAAAGGTAACTCTGCGATTAAAAGATTATAATATATAATTTTTACTAAAATTAAAATGCTACTCCAAGTCAATTTGGCGCTATTACTGAGGATTTAGATCTTTTAGTAGTGGTGTTGAATTCTCATATTTTTAAGTATATTAAAAATCGCGGTCATGTGACACTTATGAAGTATGCCAAAAAGAGAAATAAAACCAGATCAGAGTTGTAGTAAAAGGATGGGGAGTTGGATGATGCCATGGAGAGTCTTGAAATGTCTTGAGAGTAAATCAACAGAAAAGGCTATAGTGGAGATCCAAGCATGCACAAAAAACTTGTCAAGAGTACAACAACCAAAATGTAAACAAAAATAAAAAGCAGGTAAATGTCACTCGAAAAAGTTCCCAATAGTGGTAGCCAAAACTTAATTAACCTGCAAGTTAGAGTAAAAACTTTTTGCAGAAAATGGCTAATAAGAACAGTCCACGAAGAAGTTGCCAAGAAAACTCTTTCCAAGCAAAAGCCATTAAGTAATAGGGCAACTAAACAGGTTAAAATTAGTATGGCAAATTTAAGTGATATGGGGCCAAGAAAGATAAAATAACGAACAAAAAAAATCTACTGTAACAATAAGCATAGCGACAATTCAGCCCATTTAAAATAAAGAAGCATGTGGCAGTCGGGTAGTAGGTAGAATTCAATAATGGAGTGCAAATACAAAGACATAGTAAGCCTCATTAATAAAATATCAATCTCTAATATAAGGTAGATTCAAAGAGTCCCCAGCAAGGTAAGAACGAAGAGAAATTGGTGGGTTTAGCCCCACACACTTAAAAAGTACTTATTTTTATGCCTTATTTATGATTAAACTTTTAAGGATATTATGCTTTAATGAAAGATATTTTTATGTTTTTGGATATAGGTGATGAAAAAAGAGTTCTAAAAGGAAAAATGAGCAAAAAGCTGCAAAAATAAAGTTAAAAAGCAAAGTTGCCAAAATTATAGGTCTGGCGCCTAGGCGTCAGAATCTGGCACCTAAGCGCTAGTTCGATACTGAAGTAGATAAGATTTTTGACAACTTTTGCAATTATTTTGACAGTGTTAAGTGGTTATCAGACCTTCTAGAAGACTGTAGTTACTCCTGATACATATGACATGTGATACAATGCATCTGGATACAGAAAAACAGTTTTAATCGCGAAGAGGTGCGATCCAAAGTGAAGAGGTGCGAAGACTTAGTCACGGAGTCCGGAGCCAGATCCCGATGCCTAGGCGCCATAGTTACTTTCTAGAAGATTCATTGAATTTGGACAAATTTTGAAGAGGTGCTTTAAGCAACCCTTGGTCATTTTCGAAGCTCTATAAATAGGAGACATTTCTACAAAGAACGGTGCCCCCTAGATCTCCAGCATCCGGAGATAGTTTTAGAGAGCCACCATATTTTCTTCTTAAGTATTTAGTGAGTTTATTTTAGTTATTTTGAGTGTTACTACTCACTTCCTTGACTAGTAAGTGAAAGTTTGTAAGTGTTGGTGCTGTTGAAGTCTTGTACCTTACATTGGAGTCAGTAGGAGTCAAAGAATCACTTGAAGGAACATTCCAGATAAGTATTTGTAAGTTGGTTCAAAGTTTTATAAATATGTTTTGCTGTGTGAATTCAATGTGTTATGAGTAGTTACTTTTCTTTCTCCTTTCAACCATGAAAAGATAATAAGATAATTTGATTTCGTTGGAGAAATTAACTTAAATTTTTAAAATTATTGCGATGATATTCATACTTGATCTTAATTTACTTTTTAAACTGGCCATTTAAATTGTTAAAACCAGTTGAAGAATTCTGAGACCTATCCGGAGATGAGTTCTTAACTAGTAGATATCACATGAATCCTTGGGTAATCGAAGGCCTTGAGCGGGTTATTCAAGGTGAAGTGCAAATAAATAGAAAGATATTGTTTATTCGACATAGAATTGATTAGTTTTTAGAGTGACAAACTAAATTCTAATAATTTGGTTTATAGAAAGGGAACATGTCACTAGTAGGGCCGACCATAGCCACCCTTGGACATCTAGAAGTGTGAGCCTAGATTAACCCATTCTACTAATAATACATCATGAACCAATCTATAGATTAGCTAATTTTCTTTATACTATCGAGCTAAGGTAAAGAATAGGATTGCTTCTATTTAGCGCAATACCATAATCTCAAGTTCTCCACGCTGAAAAATCTTGGATTAGTTGAAAAGGATAAATTTGTTTTATTTATACTTGCATTAACCTTTACTTTATTGCTCCTTTACTTACATCCAGTAGAAATTTCATTAAACTTAAAATCTGAATTTTGAAAAGAAATAAAAGTTATAATTACTTTTAATTTGAAAGTCTATTAATTTCTTTAATTAATCTTCCATGTGGGATCGGTAACTCGGCTCCAATAGAGCCCTGTATTACTTGAAACGATCGTATACTTGCGTTTGGAATTGTAACTTTATGAAATCATTATAAATATATAAATCTAAGTTCATAAATTCTTGCATATACAGAAAGTCGCGGTTCAAGTTTTTGGCGCCATTGCCGGGAAAGGAAGTGAAAGACAATTTTTTGATTTCTCAAATTAAAATTATTTTATATACACTTTTATTTCTTTAAAAATATAAAAATATTTACAAAAACAGAAATACAAAAAAGATTTTATTTTATTTTATTCAAGTCCTTTTATTTAATTTTTATGCGTAGTTCTGGATCTGAAGGATTAATACCTTTTGATTCTGAATTAGAAAGAACTGTTAAAAGAATTAGAAAAGGAAAACAAATTCAAAAATATCAGGAAATGACTAACTTACATAACAATAATCAAAATACAATAGAAATTAATGAAAAAAATGTTTATAAACCATTAAGGGATTATGCAAACCTTACAGCTGACGAACTTCATATTAGTATTTAAATGCCTGCTGTAGATGCTAATTCTTTTGAGCTTAAACCTTCTATTATTCAAATGGTTCAAAATAATCAATTTGGAGGAACACCAAATGAGGATCCAATCTTACATCTTGTTAGTTTCTTAGATATTTGTGCTACCTTTAAATATAATAATGTTTCTGATGATGCTATTAAGCTTAGACTCTTTCCTTTTTCCTTAAAACATAAAGCAAAGATGTGGCTGAAATCTTAGCAATTGGTTCTATTAAAACTTGGGTAGATATGACACAAAAATTCCTTGCTAAATATTTTCTTCATTCTAAAACTGCTAACTTAAGAAATGATATTACTTCATTTATACAATTTGAAGGAGAGACAATTTATGAAGCATGAGAAAGATTTAAAGAACTATTAAGAAAATGTCCTCATCATGCTTTACCAGATTGGTTAATTATTCAAAAATTTTATAACAGACTAATTGGATCACTTAGATCTATTATAGATGCTGCTGGTGGTTCTTTTATGGCTAAGACATTTGATGATGCTTACACCTTAATTGATAAAATGTCTAACAATAATTTTCAATGGCCTTCTGAAAGGGTTAATCCTAAAAGAGTGACAAGTATTCAATATAATGAAGACTTTTCTATTTTAGCTTCACAAGTGGCTGCGATATCTAAGAAATTAAATAATTTTGCTATTAACATATCGCATGTAAGTAATGATAATTCTGCAAATATTGATGATTCTCAAACAATGGAGACATTGCAAGCTATTGCTAGTAAAACTAATAACCCTTATTCGAATTATTATAATCCAGGTTGGAAAAATCACCCTAATTTTAATTGGAATAATGGACATCAACAATGGAGTAATAATCAAGTTAATACAACCGGGAATTGGAACAATCAAGGAAATTCAAACTTTAGACCAACTTATTCTCTGAGTTTTAATAATCAACAAAAAAAGTTATCTTTAGAAGAATTGATCTTGCAACTAGGTAATTAGTTACAAACTCAAAACACACTGCTATTCGAAATATTGAGAATGAGATGGGACAAATTGCTAATTGAATGAATTACAAACATCAAGGAACACTTCCTAGCAACGTCAAAATTAATCCAAAAGAAATTGGAAAAGACCATGAACAAGCAAAAGTTGTACAACTTAGAAGTGGAAAGGAATTAAAAGAGAAAATTCAGAATAAAATTGAAAATAGAGAGAGGTTGAAGAGATTGAAAAACCTAAAGAAACTCTTTCTCCAAGTAAAGATCAAACTGTAATTCCTATTGAAGTGGAAGTTGAGAGACCACCACCATCTTTTCCTCAAAGACTAAAATAGCAGAAGCTTGACCATCAATTTTTCAAGTTCTTTGAGATTTTTAAGAAACTTACCATCAACATTCTTTTTACTGAAGCTTTGGAACAAATGCCAAGTTATGCAAAATTTATGAAGGATATTTTAAGCAAGAAAAGGAAATTTGAAGCTTATGAAACTGTTGCATTAAGTGAAGAATGTAGTGCAATAATTCAAAAGAAACTACCTCAGAAACTTAAAGATCCTGGAAGTTTCACTATACCATGTGCTAATGGAGAAAAATTTTGTGAAAAATCCTTATGTGATTTAGGAGCAAGTATTAATCTCATGTCATTTTCTATCTTTCAAAGGTTAGATTTAGGAGAGATTTCTCCCACCACTGTAACCCTTCAGTTAGCTGATCGTTCTATTACCTATCCTAAAGGAGTTATAGAGGATGTTCATGTTAAAGTGGATAAATTTATCTTCCATGTGGATTTCATTGTACTGGATATGGAAGAAGATAAAGAAATACCTATTATTTTAGGGAGATCTTTTCTAGCTACCAGACGTGCTATGATTGATGTGCAAAAAGAAGAAATAACAATGAGAGTTAATGATCAAGAGATAACATTTAATGTTCTGAAATCAATGAGGTATCATGAAAAAGAAAAATGTTATCGGATGGATATTTTTTATTATATAATTGAAAAGCATTATCAAGAAAAATGTAAAGTCATTTCTGAAGAAAAAATGATGAATATGTGTTATATAATGATTCATTAATTGAAGAAATTGAAGAAGTGAATGAAGAAAATTTATCTGAAAAAACTCATTATATTCATGATAAATGGGAAATTTTAGACATGACTAAAAATGATATACTTTTACCCTCAATTGAAAAAGCCCCTGAATTGGAATTAAAAATGTTACTTGCACATTTAAAGTATGCATTTCTTGGAAATTCATTAACTTTACCTGTGATTATATCTTCAGAACTAAGTAAAGATCAAGAATAAAAATTAATTGGAGTTCTGAAGATCTATAAGAAAGCTTTTGGTTGGACTATTGCAGATATAAGAGAAATAAGCCCTTCAATCTGTATGCATAGGATTTTAATGGAAGAAAATTGTAAACCTACTATTGAACCTCAAAGAAGATTGAATCCAATTATGAAAGATGTTGTTAAAAAAGGGATTTTAAAATGGTTAGATGCTGGAATTATTTATCCTATTTCGGATAGTCAATGGGTAAGTCTTATTCGTTGTGTTCCGAAGAAAGGAGGATTAACTGTCATTATTAATGATAAAAATGAATTAATCCCTCCAAGACAAGTTACTAGATGGCGAATTTGCATAGATTATTAAAAATTAAACAATGCCACTAGAAAGAATCATTTTCCTTTACCTTCTTGGATCAAATGTTGGATAAATTAGCTAGACACTCATATTTCTATTTTTTGGATGGATATTATGGTTATCATCAATTACCCGTTCTTCCTGAGGACCAAGAGAAAATAACATTTATAAGTCCTTATGAAACATTTAATTTTAGAAGAATGCCTTTCGGTTTATGTAATGAACCTGCAACTTTTCAGAGATGTATGATGTCAATATTCTGTGATTTAATTGAAAAAGGAATTGAAGTATTTATGAACGATTTTTCAGTATTTGGAAATTCTTTTGAGTCTTGCTTATAAAATATAAGAAAAGTTTTGAAAAGATGTGAAGAAACAAATTTGGTTCTAAACTGGGAAAAATGTCAGTTTATGGTCACAGAAGGAATTGTACTTCGACATAAAATTTCACAAAAAAGGATGGAACTTGATCAGGCAAAAGTGAAAATTATTGCTGAACTTCAACTACCTAGTACTGTTACTAATGTGAGAAGTTTTATGGGTCATGCTAGATTTTATACAAGATATATAAAGGATTTTTCTAAGATTTCTAAACCTCTTCGTCATTTATTAGAAAAAGAAGCTAAGTTTGAATTTAATGAAGATTGTCTGAATGCTTTCAATATTCTAAAAGAAAAATTAATCACTGCACCTGTCATTGTTGCACCTAATTGGAGTAAACCTTTTGAATTAATGTGTGATGCAAGTGATTATGCAATTGGAGTTGTATTGGGACAAAAATATGAAAAAATTTTCAAAGTTATATATTATGCTAACAAAACTTTTAATGAAACTCAAATAAATTACACTACTACTGAAAATGAGCTCCTACCAATAGTATATGCCTTTAATAAATTTAGACCTTATCTTCTTGGACCAAATGTATCGTATATACTGATCATTCCTCTATTAAGTATTTAATGTCTAAAAAGGATGCAAAACCTAGATTGATAAGATGGGTTCTACTTTTACAAGAATTTGATTTTCAAATAGTGGACAGAAAAGGAGCTGAAAACCAAATTGCTGATCATTTATCAAGAATAAAAAATAATAGTGAGAAGATTACTGAAGAAAACATAAATGAGAAATTCCCTGATCAACAGTTATATGTTATTCAAGGATTACAAACGCCTTGGTATGCAGATATAGTTAACTATTTGGTTAGCAATATTTTACCGTATGGATTGAATAACAAATATATTAAGAAATTTAAGAATGATTCTAAATCCTATATTTGGGAAGATCCTCATTTATTTAAAATGGGTAAAGATTCTGTGATTCGAAGATGTGTACCTTATGAAATAACTTTTGCAATTATTCAAAAATGTCATGATTCTGAATTTGAAGGACACTTTGGAGAGGATAAAACTGCGTTCAAAATTTTAAATTCTGGATTTTATTGGCCTACATTATTCAAAGATGTTGGATATTATGTGAAAACTTGTGATCGATGTCAAAGAATGAGGAATATATCCAGAAAAGATGAAATGCCTCTAAGCTATATATTAGAAATTGAGATTTTTGATGTATGAGGTTTAGACTTTATGTGACCCTTTATACCATCAACTGGAAAGATTTATATTTTATTAGCAGTTGATTATGTTTTAAAGTGGATTGAAGCTGCAGCTTTACCTAACTGTGATTCCAATTGTGTTTCAAATTTTTTAAATAAAATGATTTTTACAAGATTTAGAATGTCAAGGGTAATTATCAAAGGTGGGGGAAGTCATTTCAGAAATGTAAGAATTCAAGCATTACTAGAAAAATTCGGAATTAAACATAGAATTGCAATTGCTTATCACCCACAAACAAGTGGAAGGGCTGAAGTATCAAGTAGAGAAATTAAAATAATATTAGAGAAGACTGTTAATCCTAAAAGAACTAACTGGGTTGATAGACTTGATTCTGCATTATGGGCTTATAGAACATCTTATATAACACCTATCGGAATGTCACCTTATCAGTTAGTTTATGGTAAACATTGTCACTTACCTATTGAACTGGAACATAAAACTTACTGGGCGATAAAGGAGTACAATTATGATTTGAATGTTGTAGGAGAGAAACGACTGTTACAACTGAATGAAATGGAAGAGATAAGAAATGAGTTCTATGAAAATGCAAAGATTTATAAGGAAAGAATGAAGAAATTGCATGATAAAAAGATTTCAAGAAAAATATTTGAGTCTGGAAAAGAAGTATTATTATTTAATACTCGTTTAAAACTTTTTCCTGGAAAATTAAGATCTAAATGGATGGGACCATTTTTTATTGAGAAAGTATACCCTTATGGAGCAGTGGATATTAAAGATCCCAAGACGGGAAAAATATTTAAAGTTAACGGATTAAGACTGAAGCCTTATATGGGATAAATGAAACTGATTTACAAGGAGGCTTACGAACCGAGTCTACCCGATTAATATAACTGATTAGGTCGGGCTAACAACGTTAAACCAAGCGCTTTGTGGGAGGCAACCCATATATTATCATTGTGATTGCTTGTGATTTGAATTTATCTTAATCGATGTGTGTGTGTTTTGATCACACCATTTTAGTAGACCTATTTTAAGACCGAAACTTTGTAAATTTTACGATAAGCGAAACGGAGTCGAACGTGGTTCCGGCGCCTCGGCGCCCAAACTTGGTGCCTAAGTGCCAGCATAACCTATGTGTTTCGATGGTCCGGCGCCTAAGCGCCCCAGTTACTGTTCGTGCAAATACAAAAAAAAATTTAGTTTTTTACATTAATTCTTCCTATAAACCACCCTACCTTCGTCCCCAATCCCTAAGCAACCTTAATTTCGTCCAGAACAACTCATTTTGGAGGAGAAAAGAGAAGTTTGGAAGCAATGGAGAGAGAAGATCATGGCAATGCGATAAGAGATAAGTCTTCTAAAGATCCTCAACCTTATTCAATGGATTTATTGATGTAAGTTTTGAGAAATTATTCAGTCGTCTGGATAATATTGAGGCAGAATTGCTAAGTGTTGGAAATCGTCTGCATGAGATGTATCACCAAATTGAGCACTTGGAATGACAGACGAAGCTTCAATTATATCATATGGCAGCCTTTCAAGATTCTTAGGTAGCGATGTATGCGAAGAACAAATGGATTGATGAGATGATGACTTTGGAATTTCCAAGGGCGTTAGTTTTCTATCCATGCGGGCCTATCAGATGCGAAGAACAAATGAATTGATGAAAAAGTTACTTATCAGGTTCAATATGGATAAGATCAAACCAGTTGGAACACCCTTGAGCAGTCACTTTAGACTTAGCAAGAATCAGTCACCAAAATTAGAGAAAGAACAAGAACACATGAGAAAGGTTCATTATGCTTTAGCTATTGGTTCACTTATGTATGTTATGATTTGCACCAGACCGGATATTGCCCTTACAGTGGGAATTGTTAGTAGACACATGAGTAATCCATGAAAGAAACATTAAGAAGCAGTGAAGTGGATGTTAAGATACCTAAAGGCTCTTTGTAAACTTACTTATGTTTCTCAGGAAGGAGTTTAGAGGTACAGGGCTTTGTTGATGTTGATCTAGCTGGAGACATTGATACCATAAGGAGTACTACGTGCTATATTTAACTCTTACTGTCACTGCAATATCATAGGTCTCTAATCCTTAAAATATAGTTTCTTTGTTTACTACAAAAGCTGAGTATATAGCAGTGTCAGAGACTGTAAATGAGATGATATAGCTACAGGGCTTCTTGAAAGAATTAGGCAAAAAAAATTAAAAGGGCATTCTCTACAGTGATAGTCAGAGCGTCATATTCCTTGCTAAGAATCTAGCATTTCAGTCCAGGACCAAACACATTCAAATTAGGTATCATTTCATACGGTCATTGTTGGATGACAGACAATAGTTGCTTGAAAAATTTTTGAAAGCAAGAACTCTGCTGATATATTGACTAAAGGTGTTACACTTAAGAACCTGAAGTTGTGTACAATTTCAGTTAGTTTTTCTAGCTCGAAGACAGAGGGGTCTTGAGTTGCAGAGGTGGCGGACATCAGTTTGAGGACAAAGAACGATGCTGCCTATGTACCAGTCTTCAAGTGGGAGATTTGTTGAATATGTGGAGATAGGTCCACGTGAGAGAACAAAAAGAAAAAAAAGGAAATTGTTCCCGCCTCTCTCTCCTTCCACTCCCGCCTCTTCCACTATTTTCGCGAATTGAAGCAGTCCCACCTCCCATTGAATTTTGCTAGTTGAAGGATGCCTTATTCTCTTTAAATGTTGCTTCTTTTGGAATTCCAGCCAATTGCTGATTCCATAAATGTGTTTTATCCTTTATTTGGGTTTCTTCTTCCATTGCTTATATGTGGTGTGGCTACAAGTACATAAAGTATTACTATAGCATAAGAGAAATCCCTGGTCTTGGCTTTACATGTGAGACGCATAACCAAAACAGTAGAATTAAGTCATAGGATTTGATTTCCTAGGCTTCTTCTTTTGTTGTTGCTGTTGAGTAGAGAGAGAGAGAGAGAGAGAGAGAGAGAGAGAGAGAGAGAGAGAGAGAGAGAGAGAGAAGGAGGGAGAGAGGGGAAGAGAGAAAGTTCAATCTTGTAATTGTCAAGGCAATCGACGGTGTAATCTTCGAAGAAATAAAAATTCTCTGCAACTCCATGGACGTAGGCAATTTGCCTAACCACGTAATATTGTGTCTCTTTGTGATTCTGTGATTTTTCTCGTTCTATTTTTCGTTTCGTTGTCGATCTTTCTTATTTATTTCACAACAATAGTATTGTTGGGCAGTAAGACAAGTTTGTTAGCACCTTTTAGTATGAGTGAATATTGTGTACGTCAAGTGCATATGTGGACCATGGTATTAGGGTGGTATTGGGCTTGTATTGCACATCAACACCACCCCAATACCATTCCGATACTACACCAATACCACCAATCTACACTTAATCCATTCCCATCTCATCCACACGTAATATTTTTTACCTTTAGTTGGGTGTTATGGGTATAATAATTACTATTTTGTGTTAGATATGTAATATTGAATGTTTAAAATGTTATACAAGTAAATCCTCAGAACCAAACTAATTATATTAAAGCTGATTTACTCAAATTTTATATGAGCTCAAATCAAACACTTAAAATGTAGCTAAAAATTTTATTGAATAAATTAAAACAAAACAATTTATGATTTCTGCCTGCATATAACAAGGCAATTATCTCCATAAAAGATATTTAAGAGACCTAAATCACTCAAATTTTAATATTCTTAAAATACTTAAATATTGAATAAATGATCTGTAATTAAAATAATCAATATGATCTGTTTGATAAATTATTTTAAGATTTTAATTAAAATTGTCGAAACATCACTTTCAAGAACTATAAATAATAGACCGTGTTCTCTGCACGAAGGGACATTGAATTTGAAATTTGAACGAACTTAAAACCTCAAAAAGAAATTTGAATGAACTTAAAACTTTAAAATTTTTTAGAGCATCGACTGATGTATCACTACTAATAGTCACTATAGACCAACATGATAACTTTTTTTAATGTCATTCGATCACCATCACTCAAACACTATGATCATTTTTACTATTTCTCACACATTTTCTATCAAATTTATAGAAAGTCAAGTATAAATTGCACTTCGTATTTTAATTCTATCAAATTTACAAGTTTGATTTTTGAGAAAAAAAGCTGTATAATTTTACTTATATAATTATTAATTTAATCTTGATGAAGGCTTATAATTTTTTGCCTTACATTAGATATTATGATTCGTTTATGTTTTAAAAGTACTCGGTCTCGCTAATATTGTCATGGGCCCAATTTAATAACTCGGCCCATTTCCTATATAACCTCAAAATTTATGCAAACAGAAATAGTTTAATTTAAGTTTTCTTTCAAGGAGTTTTTACATACATACTACCCATTTTTATGTATTTACATATCCAACTCTTAAACTTTATTTATTTTTACATTCATACCACCAAAATCTTTCATATCATATAAAAAAACACTATTAATTTTAGCTTTAAAAAGTGGTGTACCTTTTCATTGGTAAATTATGTGGCATATATGTAGAAAATTGTACTTTAAGTGTTATATATGTAAATACATAAGAAATTGAGGGGTAGCAAATCTACAAATTGTTAATTGATTTATGCAGATTTAAAGACTTGTTTTTATAAAATCAAATGGAATATTTAACATATCTAAGGAGTTGTGATGTAATCCATACCAAATAATCCATAAAAATTCTATGATGCCACATATATATATATATATATGTGTGTGTGTGTATGTATATTTGCACTATGGGTGTAAACAAGCCTTAAGTCATGCTCAGTGTTTGCTTAGTCGAGCTTAATCGAGCCAAGGTTTTATAATTTATGCTTAGGCTAAAATCCTAGTTGACTCGTTAACTTGGACTCATTCGAAAAGCTCAAGCTTGACTCGATTGATGTGATAACTTCCTAATTTTAGTAACAAAAATTTCAAAAAAATTTTGCAGTCAGTGGCTTCAAGGTATTGTAAAATTGTAATTTCTTTGAAATAATATATATATATATATATATATATATATATATATATATATATATATATATATATCCTTTTTTTATCAACCATTCTCACAAATTTTATCTGCGTTATTTAAAAAAGCTTAAGCAAAAACAATTCTTGAATTTAGTGAAAAAATATCAATCTAAAACATCCAAACGTCTCGAGTCTCATATTTTTTTCAATATTCAACATATTGATCTCAAATTTACATCCAACATTTCGACATAATTTTCTTGCATTGGATTTTCATCCTCTTTGTGTCAGTTAATATCGAAAATTGATATAAGACTACACTGCATCAAAGATCTAATGTAAATAATTTACGTCGGATTTCCGATGTATTTGCTGCCGAAATATTGAAGCCCGGGGAAGAAATATTTGTCGCGACTAAGTTTGGAAATTCCATCTAAATAGGGCGTAAAATCGGAGCAAACATGTAACACAGAAAAAAATATAAAATAGTGATTAGAATCATACAGCCTACACAAAATAAATAATGTATATTACAATAACATTTAGTGCATTACAACAACACATTTTATTGTCCAAACAAATACCAATAATAAAAAGTAACATATTGTAAGTAGTCCTGAATCTCAACAACAAAGTTCACATAAAAGTCTAAGTCATAGGTGATGTCAGCCTCGAATGTTATGCCTTTCGCACCGAGGCTATAGACCCTCCCCTTCTCCTTTTTCACCACTTGTGTCCATAGCTAGAACTCAGACTGCGTAGTAGTATAATGGCTTTCACTACTGCTGGCGGATGTCTGGGGTTGAGTGGCAAAGTGCCTCTCCCAAAGCTGCTTTAACATAATAAAAAATAATATTTAATTGTCACTTTGAATAGTAAGAGTTCAAATAAATTTACAAAAAAAATATATTTTTTTTACTTACATTCAATACTCACAATTGCTCAGAGACCCACTGCTGCGTCTTCATGCACCGATGGGTTCAAACATACAACCCCGCAAAACAGGGCCAACAACTGTAACTCATTGGCCTCTGTAGCATAAGAGAATGGATAGCACCACATAATTACTTCAAACATTTAATTTTGGAATATTTTTAAGAATCCTATCAGCCTCCTGTAGTGCTCTGTAGAAGGGACATGTCCGCCAATTAGAAGAGGCCTAGGCTGAGTTCAATTGAGCCTAGAACTCTTCACAGATCCAGACGAGCCATTCCCCCTTTCGGTAGGTTGTGGTGAACCTATCCCCAAGCCGATGCCTATCACAAATCTCAAAGATTCAGTGGATCAGATGGTGGTGCTCTGGCTATCAGGTGAAGGATGTCTGCATTGTAAAAAATAGTTCATGTTTGTTAGAATAACAAAATAAATTAAATTATAATTCAAATTCAAATTAAATGATCCTACCTTGAACACCCATAACCACATGTCTAGAGTGGCAGCAGGGATTTTCTTTCAAGAGATATATAGATGATTGTATCTCTCTGGTTGCTCTCCGTGATGCATGCTATGGACAGCTTGTGGGGGAAGAATCTCCATAAGAAAAATAAGTTATAAAATGAACAACAAACATAATCTAAATGTTAAAGATACCTTATGGTTCTCCCTGCGACAGTATATGTACCCACATAGGTGCGGGGCCAAACTATTGGACAAGTTAGCTGACGCTCGAGTAAGAGGTGGTAAAGAAGTAGGTGTGATTGTAGTAGGCGAGGATGCAACTGGTGGGGGAGGTGTATATGTCATAGTGGGTGTAGCATTGGGTGTCAAAGTTGATGTGGCATCAGGTTTCATAGTTGGTGTGGCATCAGGTGTCGCAGTAGGGGTTGCAGCGATATCTGTGGCTGCATCAGGTGGGGAAGCAGGTGCAGAAGCAAATGTCCCTTATTCCAACTCCAGTAGGCGGTCTCTAAGGTGCGTCTCTCAGGCGACTGACCACCTACACCACCTGTGGCCATCTGTAACAAGACACAGACATTAATACAATTAGTACTGACAACAAAAATAACCATCAGTAGTATCAAAAGTAAACAAAGGAAGGCAAAAAACATTAAACATGCATTACAAATGTCTAAAATAAAAAATAATAATAATAGAAGTAAGACATAAGTAGCAATTGTAAACATGAGAAGGTACAAAACTAAATTAAGACATATGTCGCAGCCACTTCTAAAAATAACAAAACTAAAAAAAAAAAAACAATAGCCACTAATCTAAACATACAGACAAATTTTATTAAATTTCATTAGACGAACTCATCTTTGATGATGAACCTAAAATTTATTCTTCAATCACATAATTATTGTCATCTATATCATTAGGAACCTCTTCACAAATACTTATGGTATCCTCTAGGGCTTATATCTCATCTATTTTGTCTGCATGAATGCGAATAATCTGACATACCTTCCTCTTTATGAATGGATTCAATAATACTTTGCATTTCGATAGTTTTTATTGGTTTATTCTTCATAAACACAACCCAATTAACTTTATCCCTTGCTTTACTGGTGTATTGAAGGTAATAAAACTGTGTAGCTCTGCGTTCTAGACAAATGGATCAAACTTCACATATTGCATATTCTTTTTAACTTTGGTGATATCATAAATGGTAAGTGTTTGTGTTTCTCAATTCAAAATAGGATCAAACTACTCACAATTAAACAAGATGACAACGTGCATAGAATTACCTTGATATTGCAAATGAAGTACTTCTTCAAGTGCGCCATAATAGCTGATCTCGCTATCTATGTGTGTGTTTCCTCTAACACAAATGCCACAATTATACGCTTTCTTGTCTCCACACATGAAACTCATATGGAATCTATAACCATTTACATCAAATATCTGTAATGTAGTAACACAGGGATTAGGCCCACAAATAAGATATAATAATCTATGATCTATGATTTCAATGTTTGTATTATGAACCTATAATAATTTTACATGTATAATTAGTCTAAATTTGAACATGGCGATTTACATACCTGTGATTTCAATAGTTTCTTCAACGTATGTATAATTTGAACCATTTTGGAAATTCTACTTTAACCTTTCTTGCTTAGAAGAGACTCATTTTCTATGTTTAAATTCTCGATAAACAATCGACTAATGCACGACAGTCAGTCGGTTTAATTTCTGTATACTGTGAATGTCTTTCAACACTACAACACACAAGACACTTAATTTAGGAAATATTAATTAGCAATTACAATCAATTCATTTCATTATAATAAGATTTATCTTAAAGTTGCCACTTCTAGTGAGCTAATAGGTTATTATGATTATTAAATGGTGTCACTAGGTCGCAAACACAAGTATACGTATTGCTCAACTAATAAAGTGCTCTTGTTGAGTCACAAGTATCAATCCCACATGGAGGAGATAAATTTATGATGGTAGCACAACAAACAATGTTCAAACTAATAAAAATTAAGTAAGAAATACAAGTAGAAATGTTTAATGTAACTTGAAATACTAAGTTTACTAAAATAATTTCTAAACAATGAAGTAAATTTTTCTAACTCTAAACAAACTTTATATAAAGAAAGGTTCAAATTGGAGAAAATATCCTTCTCCTTGCAATGAGGTTGTGGTTAGTGAATAAATCAGACTGTTTAGAATTATAATGTGCCAAAATAGGAGAATTCCTATTCTTTACCCTCTCTCAAGTGTATAAAAAACATTGGCTAATCCAAGATTTGGTCTATAAATCTGTTGTTAGACTGTGAGGATACTGACTCTCACTCCAGAGGTCCCACTTCCCCCTCACTTGAAGGGTAACATCTCGCTTTAGATTCTAAACACTTAGACCAAATTGGGGATTTTAGTTTGTCACCCTAAAATCTCCAATGCTGGGCCCATCAAATTGAACTTCCCTATTTATTTGCACACAACCCCATGGAATACATTCTCATCCATGACATTGAATGTGATTCTCACTTTGTTGTTGAAAGCATAACCCATTTGGATTGTATGTTTTACAACAAATTTAAAATTTCAGTTGGCCAGATCGAGAAGTAAATGAAGATCTAAGTTTAAATCATATTGACCTCACTTTTGGTTGAGGTCTAGTTTCGCTTTAGAATAGCCAAAGATCTAGCAATAGGACTCTCCTGGTGACTTTCTTGGAAGACTAGCCATGAAACCCTCCCCTTAGAAATTTAAACTTTTCTCACTTCACTGGGAGTTTTCATATGCTTAAGGTCTAACCTCCAGCTTTTGGGAGGAAGAGACAAAGCATAAGGAAGCCCAGGGGAAGTCCCTTATTGGTGGTCAGATCTAAGGATCTACCCTAGGAGGTCTGGAGCTTACACCACACCTACACTACACACTCACAACCCTAAACAAGGCACATCACCTTTGATCCCCTAACTCTTTGGAAACTCATGTAAGTGGTTTTCCCAAGCCATTAGCCTTAGGCTAGGGTTTGGCTAGTACCAACACATAGAGGACCAATGAGAGTGACCCTTGGTCTATGGCTCAACTTAAACAATTCCATATTACTCACATTCAACTAATCCCAATTTTCCAAAAGATTTTAAATTTTTAACACTTTTGTCCCAAAATTCTCAAAAAACCCCAAAACCCTAAAATTCCCAAATTTTCCAAAATCATCCAAATTATCCATAATTCTTCAAAAATCATTCCAAAATACTCCCTACCACTCAAATTAACCAAAACTACCCAAAATTGCCAGATTTCCCAAAAATCCCCAAAATGACCAAAATGTCCCTCTTAGCGCAAAATTTCAAAAATTCCAAAAATTTCCATTAATTCCCAAAACCTCCCAAATATTCCCAATTTCATTTATCTCAACTACCACATGACCCAATTTGGCTAATTTAGCCCAATTTAATCAAAAGCCCTAATTTAACCATTTAACTCAAAAATGCCCAAATTAAACCCAATGTCTACCCAATTGATCCAAATCTTGCCCAATTTCAACTCTAAACTTTAATTCAACATCTCCAATGTCAATCTAAACTAAATCCAAGCCCAATTTGATCCACATTTGAGTTCAATTCCACTTAAAATCCAAAATCCCCAATTTTGCCTAAGTGACCCAAATCCCCAAATTGACTTAACGTCAATCAATTTCTCCCCAATATGAATTCTAAACTCTTCATGACACTCCCCTAAGTTGAATTTAACCATCAATTGCCCTCAATTTGAACCAAAGTCTCACCCAAACCCACTTAAAGTCCAAAACCCCAAATTTTGACCCAAACATGTCATATGCCCAAAATCTCCCAAATTGATTGCCCTACTCCCAAATTTTCCACCCAAATGATGCTGGGAACTCTTTATGATATCCCTCTAGATTATTTGGAACCTTCAATTGGCCTTGGACCCAACCTTAGCCTAACCTAAACCCAAGTTAACCCAACTTGCCCCAAAGTGACCAAAATCCCAAATCAAGCCAAATTGATCTCCCAAACCAATCCAAAACCACTCCAATCCATCTCTAAACAATTTATTGAAATCATATACACAATATTGCTCAATCACTTAGGCTCAATTCAAGCTCAAACCCAAGTTAGCCCAATTTGAACCCAAGGTGACCAAAATGAACCCATGACCAAATTTAATCAAACTAAACCAATTGTGACCAAACCAGCCCCTCCACAGCCACTAAGGGTCTGTTTGGGCAGCTGTAGCTTATCCAGATAAGCTGCTGATCTGGATAAGCTGCTTATCAGCAGCTGATCCAGATAAGCTGTCAGTTTGTTTGGTTTGTGCGTTTTGAAAACAGCTGATTCTAGATAAATGACAATTCTGCCCCTGTATTTGATAAACTGTTAACTGTTTGGTTTGTGTATTTTGAGAACAGTTGATTTGTATGTTTTTTTAATAGACATTCAAATGAATCATACAAATAGAAGACTTGATGTTATATATGTAAATACATGAGAATTGAGTGACACGTATGTGAATCTTCCTTTTTTTAAAAAAATTTCTTGTTATATTTCAACATTATGAATTGTATGTTGTCATTGTTATTTTTAAACAAGCAGTAACTATAACTGAACATGATAATTTAATATATGAAATTAACTTAATATAACTGAATATATAAACTACACAGAGACAAGCCAGAAATTATGAGACCTAAATTTCCAGAAAGGTTATGAATATTAAACACGATTTAGGAGAAGAAATGAAAAAAAAGGAAGAAACGGGAAAAAAGAAGGAAGATATGTCCTTGGAGAAGAAATGGAGAAGAAACGAAATAAAAAATGACTTTCTTCTTCTCCTCTTTGGAAAAATTCATCGACACATAAAAATAGAACTTTAATAATCAAAGACGTTTTTCATTAAATCACAAAGCCCTTCTGCCCCTACTTTTTAACTGTTTGAAAAAATAGGAGAGGTGCTTGCTGGGTAAATGGGGGAGTAGGGAGGAGCGGCTAGGGCAGACGAGCAAATTGGAGCAGAAGATAGAGGAGCTCGGCGCAGCTGGGGCAGGAGATGATCGAATAATGCTCGGTGCAGGTAGGGACTTCGCCTGGCTTCTCCCAAATCCCTCTTCACGCGGCTAGCGTAGAGCGAGGCTATGGAAGTGGAGGATCGCGAGGTTTACCTGAAGAGCGAGCAAGCGAGGGTAGCAAAGTAATCCACCTTCGAACGAACGCGGCCTATAGGTGTCCCCCCGCGGGCGGCGTGTAATAGAAAATATAAAACACAGTTTTCAAATAAGCACCAAAAAGAGCAAATCAAACAGTGCGGCGGCATTTTTGAAAACGCCACCGCACTTATAAGCTTCCCCAAATAGGCCCTAAGTTGACCTTAGGGACTGGGCTAGACCCACCTAGCCCACCCTAGTGGAGCCATGGACCAAAGGTCCCCAAAATTAGGGGATCTCCTCCTTTAAATGGTTAAACCTAAGGGGTTTTTCCATAATGCATTATATACTTAAGCTCGCACCATGATGGCCTGCTAACTGGCTCACCTGACCCAATGGCCACCTCCCCTGGCCTGGCCGGCCGACCTAGTCAACGCAGAAGCCCAAACCGAGAGCCACCTCACACTTGGCCAAACCCAAACTCCACTCTTTGGCCATCTAAGCCTTGAATTGCCATTGGAGCTCCTCTGCACTCCACCTAGGCAGTGCATTACACCTGAATTGAAGCCCTGGTAGCCACCCCAGCCCTGGCTATTTAAGCCACCACCCTTCATGGCCAAAAGGTTGGCTGAACCAGACCTTAACAAAACTCTGCCTAAATCACTCCAAATCCTTCCTACAACATAGAGAAGCCAATCCCCACCATTTTCCAGCCCTCAAACCCCCTGTCTGAGCTCAATTTCAAAACTTAAAATTGAGCCTAAAACAGGACATCTCCTTAAACTCCACCAAAGTCAAATTAAACTCACCCACACCATCTCCACAGCAAGAGAAGAGGTTCCCCACTGAAAGTCCTATCACCATACCACTCTAATAGGGACTTCCATCAAAGCTCCAAATCGGGTTTGGTCACTTTCATACCTAGGCAATTCACCAGGACAAGAGGCTTCATCCCTGAGCTCCTGGGACTCCAACAAAGGTGTAGAGTGTCTTTGATCGAAGATTCACTTCTCAGAGCCAAGGTATTGACCTCTTCTTCCTCCAGAGCTTCTCTGAATTCTCCATGTGGTTAGGGTTACTTTAAATCATGCTTAGCCATATGGATATGTTCTCCATGCTTAAACGAGTCCATAGGATCAAATTTGAAGTGATTCAGTTGAGTATAGCTCGAGAAATTAGGGTTTTAGTGCGGACGGTCACGGGATCACACCAGACGGGGACAAAGACGGGCAGCCGTTAGATCGCGCATGCTTTCATTGGACGGCTCTGATCACCCCAGAAGAGCAGATGAAACAGAATCGTGGACCGCGTGACATCCAGTTAGCAGGCAGCGTCAAATAAGAGCGCGCCGCGTGGGACTTCGATCTGCTGTAGGTTGACGCGACGTTGAGCTGGTTAAGTGGGAAAATATGAATTTTCTGAATTATTTAAATCACCTGAACTTTAAAAATCCATAACTTGGTGCAAAAAAATTATAAAAAATAAAAATAAAAATACTCTCTTATTTGAATGTTTATTTGTGTTAATACATCACTTATTCATTAAAAATTTATGTTTATAATGATCGAATGGATGTCGACGAGGCTTGAAATTGATCGAAACCGCAAAAATCTGGAAATTGAACAAATTTTAAGAATCTCGCCGACGGCGCCCTCGAGGCCGCCGACAGCGAGTTTTTCCCGAGACTACTGATATTTAATTCTATTGAGCTCGCTGACAGCGCGAACGACCCCGCCGATGGCGAGATCCTAAAAATTACCTTTTAACCGCGATTTTGACCAGTCAACTGCCTCTGTTCATCGTCTTCTTCCCTTATTTATCAAAATTTTTGACCTAGGGCTTGAGAGATCTTCAATTTGGGGTGATTTCAACTCATTTTGACACTGAATTTGATCATCACATGGTAAGAGCTTCCCTCCTATGTAAAAATTTTCGATTTTCACCATGAATTTCATCCACATTTTGGAATTTTGGAAAAATTAAAATGTGGAGAAAATACTTGGAAGAAATTCATGGAACTTAATTTAGAACTCTTAAAGTCACCTTTGGAATCCATTTTATCATTATTTTGGAGTTTAGTTTAGATTTTTTGTAAATTTGATTGATCGAAAAATGGCTCCCCGACAAAAGAGGCGACTTGAGTTTGATGAGGCTAGATTTGTAAATGCAAAAGCCTAGTCATGGTACACTTGTATCTTCCAAGGAAAGAAATGTATACAAGATAGATTTTTTGATAATCCTCGAGGAGAAGTTGAACAAGTTATTAGAGAAAGGAATTAGGAACTTTTGTTAAACTACAAACAAAGCTGTTTTAGAAGTTGTAAAAGAGTTTTATGCCAATCTGACTTAGCTTGAGGACGAGCCTGTAAAAGTAAGAGGGTTTTCTGTTGATTTTAATGCTGTCGTATAAATTCCTATTACAAACTTTTCGATTTTTACTCTAGCAAGTATGAGACATTTGAAACCCGAGGGTCCGTTAAACGATGTCATTGACTTTCTCACTGATGGGAAAGAGACATGAAAAATTAAACAGCATGAACGATAAATTTTCCTCTTTCCATGATGAATGCCACAACTAAAGCATGACATTATTTCATTTGTTCTACTCTACTACCTACCTACCACCATAGTGAAGTGTCGAGAGATAGAGCGGTTCTGAATTTTTGTATTCAGAACAATAGAAGAATTAATGTGGGGAATATAATTTATAAGAATATTTTAGCCACGACAAAGAGTGAATCAAGTGGAGGACTAGGACATCCTGACCTCATTTATGCACTTTGTCAATTATCTGGAGTGGAAGCTAGAGATGATGAAGAATGGGTTTACCCTATGAAACCCATTAGTAAAGCTAACTTGAAGACATATGAATCCCATTAAGAATGGAGATCTGGTAGTAGGAGTAAAGCACATTCTACTAGTAGAGATATCCCCTCTACTAGTTATGACCCTCCTGCCTCTAGTTCCCCTACCCTTTATGATTTGATGAATGAAATGACCCTGCAGCGGAAAAGTTTTGAAAAGTTAGATGAAAGACTTGAGAGAATAGATCAGAGGATTGAAGGATTAGAGCGAAGATAAGATCATGATAGTGAGTATCTTCAGCGGCATTCTGATTTCGAGATTGCTTACTACGATGCTCAGGCCAGACACTATAGAGGTGAGCCTGATGTTACTTTTCCTGAATGCCCCCGATATACTCGTTATCAGCCCAATCCACCTGCTGACCAGGTAGCAAAAAGACATAGTATGGGATTTCGATGTCTAATCTTAAATTTGATGATTGTGATGTATGTGTGTTTTGTTTTAGTATTTTTATTTTGGTATTTGTATTTTCTGAACTGTATTATTTTTTGAGATGTGTATTTTGTTTGTAGTTTGTATTTCATTCTGGATGAGTTGTGATGTGTAGATTATAATTGTAATTGTGAACTCTAAGATAAAATAGTAGACTGTTTGTTATTGTGTTATGAAATGCAAATGCTATTGGGTATTGTACTGTGTAGTATAATAATTGTTGTTGTTAAATTTTTTATTTTATGTACTTATTTCAAAATTTTAATACCCCAACAAATTTTCTAATCTGTTATGTGTAGAAAAGTTCCTAATATTACAGGCCAGTTGAAGTTAAAAATTTTAAGAAAAACCTGCAAAATTTCAGAAAGACGAAAATGCCTAAAGTGCAAAGGTATGATTTATATTTAGAATTTTTTCTTTCCACCCGTATTATTTATATATTGAAAAATTTAAATTTGGGGGGGGGGGAGAAAAATATTAACTTTTATTTGTTCTCAATTAAAATGTTTTCAAAATTTATAAATATGATTTTTGTGATAAAATTTAATTCAGTTAACTATATTTGATTTTATTTAAATATTGTGAAAGATTCAAAGAAATATTTTTGGTAATGAAAATTAATTTGTAGGTTAAGATATTTAGTATAAGAGGATAAGACTATAGTTAACTATTTAAAGTAAAGAAAACTATATTTTGAAATATTAAAAATCTTAGGAATTTAGTTGAGAAAGAAAAGATTAGGGCTCAATGTTGTAAATACTATGAATTACATATAAGGTAAATGAATACTTTAAGTTTCAAATTTAGGAAAAGAAAAGTGAAGTTTAAAATTATTAACAGTCCTCACTTGAAAAATATAAAGGAAAGGATTGAAAAACAATCCCTGAAAAGAAAAGAAAAAAATATATATGATTGCAAAGCAATTCAAATGAAAGAAAAGAAAAAAAAAGTAAGTGAGAAGAAGCTTGAGGAGATGCCTCATAAAAAATTGGCTTCACTTGGATTAACCTAAAGGGAAAACTAAATACATTTCTGAACTTATATTTATAGAGTAGTATTTTTACTAATAGTGTCCTCATGAATTTCCTATCATCTGAATATTCTAAGTTAATTAATATTGCAACATATAGTCATTCTTGAAATGAATAAAAGACTAGAACTCTTAGACTTGATGACTAAATAGCCTTAAATCTATAGAGTTAATCTAATTACTTGAAAATCTTTCTAAGACATCTTACTATAATATTTATTTAAATCAAAATTATAGTATTTCTGAATTAAAAACTTACCACAATAAATCATAATATTTCTGTAGTACTAAAAATTACTTGATGACAAGTAATAGTTAAGTTTGGGGGATTTTCACCAACTGAAAATATGTTGAGATTTTCATGCCTCTTTTATATTGATTTTGATGATATTGCACTTTAAAGAAAGGTATTTTTGATGTTTTGTTATAGGTATGTTGATTTATGGACATTGGAGCAAAAAGATGCAAAAAAGAGTGAATTTAGAGCAAAAAGGACTAAAATATGAAGATTTGCCTTTGGGCGCAAACGACGAGATCGACGTCACCAATGGCAGATTTTTCCCGAGAGTTCAGAAAATATATTACAAAGAAGGTCGCCGAGGGAGAGCTCGACCCTGCTGACAGCGATCCTTAATAGAGAAGGTCCAAAACCTAGTATTCTAGAAGCCCGTCGACGGCTAGGTCAAGGTTGCCAATGGCGAGTATGTCGGTTCTCTCACGAGGTGCATTGAATGTGGATAATTTTTGATAGGATGCTTGGGCAACTCTTGGAAACTCTTCTACAACTTTAAAAGAAACAACTTGAGATGAAAAAGTGTGTCCACTGTGTCTATTAGTGTTGGTGGTGCCATTAGAGTATTAGAGAGTTAGTTTAATTAGTGTTAATTGTGAGGGATTCTTTGAGAGATCGTAAGATTGGAAGGAAAGTGAGAGATTTCTTCCTCCCTGCCGCTTCGAAGGAGAATTCTGTGTGTCGTAAGGAAATGAAGAGATTTAGAGGAACTTCAAAGAGTTTGCTTGGGGAGGAATTCGAGATAAGTTGTATTTACTTTTTATAGTTTGTATAACTTTGCTTTTATATATGAAAACCAAGTTTTGCTGTATCTTCTTCATGAGATCTGAGTAGTTTCTCTGTCTTTCTCCTTGTTTTGAGATTTTGTGAAATGGTGATTTCAATTAGTTGTGCCAAGAGAATGTTTAAAAAGTTGTGATAATCTTCTCACTTCAATCTTAATTTACTTTCAATCTGGCCAATTGATTTCTTAAAATATATTGATTTTTACTACTAAAGTGAAGATTACATCCAAGATTCAGGGAGGTTAAAGTCCTTGAAAGTAGGGTGCAAATAAATAGGGAAAAATTATTTATCGGGCATAGAATTGGAGATTTTAGAGTGACAGACTAAAATCCTCAATTCAGATCTATTGTTTGCGTACTAAAGTGTAGATGTTAGCCCTCCAGTAAGCGGAATGTGGGAGCTTCAAAGTGAGAGCTGGTATCCTCCCAGCTTAGCCGTAGATTCAGTAACCAAGCATAGGATTAGTCGATGTTCTTTATGCCTAGACCAAAGGGTAAAGAACATGTATGCTCCTATTTGGCACAACACAGTTTTAAACTAATTCTAATTAACCATTCACTTAAATTTCTTAACAAGGAGAAGGATGCTTGCTTATATATTGAACCTCACTTTATTAGTAAAATTAGTTAATTGTTAGTAGAATTAGTTTATTAAAATTACATCTTATTTACGATTGCTTATTAGTGACAAATAGGCAATTTGAAATACAAGTTTGTGATTCTGAATTAGTTTCTATAATCCTAGTTTGTAGCCTTTAAAATATTCCCTGTGAGATCGATATCCAGGACTCCATTAGAGCCCTGTATTACTTAAGCGATACGTATACTTACGTTGATAAGAGTAACTCTGCGATTATTGAATATTTTATACACTTCATACAATATTAAGATTACGCTAAGTGCGCGGGGTGGTTCAGGCATTCAGTGGGGAACTTTTCTCTTGCTGTGGGGATGGTGTGTGTGAGTTTAATTTGACTTTGGTGGAGTTTAGGGAGATGTCTTGTTTTGGGCACAATTTTAAGCTTAGAAGTTAAGCTCAGAAAGGTGGTTTGATGGCTAGAAAATTGTAGGGATTGGCTTCTCTATGTTGTGGGAAGGATTTGGAGTGATTTGGGAAGAGTTTTGTTAAGGTTTAGTTCATCCAACCTTTTGGTCGTGAAGGGTGGTGGCTTAAATAGCCAAGGTTCGGGTGGCTGTCAGGGCTTCAATTCAGGTGCAATGCACTGCCTAGGTGGAGTGTAGAGGAGCTCCAATGGCAATTCAAGGCTGAATTGGCCATAGGGTGGAGTTTAGGTTTGGCCAAGTGTGAGGTGGCTCTAGGTTTGGGCTCCTCCGGCAGCTAGGCCAGCCAGCCAGGCCAGAGGAGGTGGCCAGTGGGTCAGGTAAGCCAGTTGGCAGGCCATCATGGGGTGAGCTTAAGTGGTTAATGTATTATGGCAAATCCCCCTAGGTTTAACCATTTAAAGGAGGAGATCCCCTAATTTGGGGGACATTTGGTCCACGGCTCTACTAGGGTGAGCTAGGTGGGTCTAGTCCAGTCACTAGGGTCAACTTTGTGGCTGTGGAGGGGCTGGTTTGGTCACATTTTGTTTAGTTTGATCAAATTTGGTCATGAGTTCATTTGGGTCACCTTGGGTTCAAATTGGGCTAACTTGGGTTTGAGCTTGAATTGAGCTTAAGTGATTGATCAATATTGTCTATATGATTGCCATAAATGGTTTAGAGAATGATTAGAGTGGTTTTGGATTGGTTTGGGGGATCAATTTGTCTTGATTTGGGTTTTTGGTAACTTTGGGGCAAGTTGGATTAATTTGGTTTTAGGTTAGGCTAAGGTTGGGTCAAAGGCCAATTGAAGGTTCCAAATGGTCTAGGGGGATATCATAAAGAGTTCCCAACATCAATTGGCTAAAAATTTTGGGAGTAGGGCTATCAATTTGGGAGATTTTGGGCATATGACATTTTTGGGTCAAAATTTGGAGTTTTAGACTTTAGGTGGGTTTAGGTGATACTTGGGCTCAAATTAAGGGCAATTGAAGGTTCAATTCCATTTAGGGGAGTGTCATGAAGAGTTTATAATTCAAATTGGGGATCTATTGATTGGTGTTAGGTCAATTTGGGGTATTTGGGTCACTTAGGCAAATTTAGGGATTTTGGATTTTAAGTGGAATTGAACTTAAATGTGGATCAAATTGGGCTTGGATTTGGTTTATATTGACATTGGAGATGTTTAATTAAAGTTTAGAATTGAAATTGGGCAAGATTGAGATCAATTTGGGTAGACAGTGGGTTTAATTTGGGCATTTTTGGGTTAAATGAGTCAAATTAGGGCTGTTGATTAAGTTGGGCTAAATTGGTCAAATTGGGTCATGTGGTTGTTGAGAGAAATGAAATTGAGAATATTTGGGAGGTTCTGAGAATTTATGGGAATTTTTGGAATTTTTAGAATTTTGGGCTAAGCGGGGCATTTTGGTCATTGTGGGAATTTTTGGGAAATTTGGCAATTTTGGTTAATTTGAGTGATAGGGAGTATTTTGGAATTATTTTTGAAGAATTATGGGTAATTTGGGTGATTTTAGAAATTTTGGGGAATTTTAGGGTTTTGGAGGTATTTTGGGTATTTTGGGGCAAAGGGGTTAGAAATTTGAATTTTTTAGGAAATTGAGATTGGTTGAAAGTGAGTAGTATGGAATTGTTTTGGCTGAGCCATGAACCAAGGATCGCCCTCATTTGGTCCTCTATGTGTTGGTACTAGCCAAACCCTAGCATGAGGCTAAGGGCTTGGGAAAACCACTTACATGAGTCTCCAAAAAGTTAGGGGATCAAAGGTGATGTGCCTTGTTTAGGGTTGTGAGTGTATATTATAAGTGCAGTGTAAGCTCTAGACCTCCCAGAGTAGATCCTAAGGT
Organism: Papilionanthe hookeriana x Papilionanthe teres; assembly: GCA_022702705.1. Classification (NCBI taxonomy): domain Eukaryota; kingdom Viridiplantae; phylum Streptophyta; class Magnoliopsida; order Asparagales; family Orchidaceae; genus Papilionanthe; species Papilionanthe hookeriana x Papilionanthe teres. The sequence goes on along the minus strand of CM040437.1, from coordinate 16,487,689 downwards.
CGTACCACCTATAGGGGACTTCCCCTGAGCTTCCTTATGCTTGGACTCTTCCTCCTAAAAGCTTGAGGTTAGGCCTTAAGCATATGAAAACTCCCAGTGAAGTGAGAAAAGTTTAAATTTCTAAGGGAAAGGGTTTCATGGCTACTTTTCTAAGAAAGTCACCAGGAGAGTCCTATGACTAGACCCTAGGCTATTCTAAAGAAAGACTAGACCTCAACCAAAAGTGAGGTTAACACACATCCATACGGTGATGATGCATTTAAATCAAGTAAATCTCAATGAAGAATTAAAATATGCTTGGTTTGTGTAGAAATTTCAATACCTTTGTCCAAGAGGTGAGGCCTTGATTAAATGCTTAAAGAAGCTTTGTAGGAGTCCAAAGAGCCCACGGATGAAGTCCCTTGTTGTGGTGAAATGCTTAGGTATTAATTTAAACTCGTTTTAGGTGGTTGGTTAATGTCTAGGCTAGGGTAGTTTGGTGATAGGGATTTTATGGGGGAATTTTTTCTCTCGATATGGGGAGAGCATGGGTAAGTTTAATTTGAATTTGGTGGAGTTTTGAGGGACGTCCTATTTCGGCCCTAATTATGTGCTTCAAAATTGGGCTCGGGTAGTGGAGGAGAGGGCTTAGGAATGGTTGGGATGAGCTTAGGAGTGCTAGGAGAAGCCTTGGTAACAATTTGGCAGAGTCTTCCCAATGTAAATTTTCATCTCCCCTGTTGGCCATGAGAGGTGGCAATTTATAAAAGAGGCTTGGGGCTTCAATTGGGCTAACCAGCAGGTTAGCTCAATTGCTTAGGTGGAGGGAAGAAATGCTCAAGTGACCAATTAGGCTTGGACAGCTCGGATGGATGTAATTTGGGTGTTTGACCATAATGGTGTTTTCCGGTGACCTGCTGGCCGGCAGGCCAAGGCATGGGTCACCATCAGGTCAGGGAGGTCAGGGGTGTAGATTGGTGAATTCAATTGGGCCTTGCAAAGTGTAAAGATTTGGATTTAAATGGAAAAGGGGAAGGTGCCATTTTGGGTCAAATTGGGTCCATGCATGGAATTGGGCTTGGTTCACCCTTCCAAGGTCTGGTTTGGGCTGAGGGGAATCATTTGGTTCAGCTTCACGTGAGTGGTGAGATCCCCATCCATGATGATGTGGCTAAGCATGGGTTAGAGTGGAGCAAAAAAAGGGTTAAAAGGCTTTATTAAGGGAGGTAGAAAGTGGCTCCTCCTTTAGCCATTAATATCTTGGTGACATGGTAATGGCTCCCATGGCTAACCTATGGCTTAAGTGTGGCTTTATGGCTCACTCATGGCTTGTTCTTGGTTTTTCAAGTTTCTTGAAAAGAGTATTTTTTATTTATGTGGTATTTTTGTAAAGTTTGTCGTGAGGCTTGATTTAAAAAATTTTGATCATGAAATTAAAACTTATAAGATATGTTAAATCAAGTGGATGATGAATAGTTGATTGTCATGTGGGCTTTTGATCGAATTTTGAGCTATTTGAATTGAAGTAGACTTGTGGGCTTGAATTCGAGCTTTTAAATTGAAGTAGACTTGGGCTTGAGACAAAATTTGGATCAATTAAAAGTTGCATTTACTATAGCAACTTGACAGGAGAGGTTTAGAAAAGATTTGGGGTGATTTTGAATTGAATTGAGGGGTCAATTGAGTGAAATTTGCTCATAGGGTCAATTTTGGGTGAGTTGGGCTAAGTTGGGCTAATGTTGGACTAAGGTTGGGTCAAGGGTCAATTGAATGTTTCCAAAGGTCTATTAGGATGTGATGAAGAGTCCTCAGCATAAATTGGGTCTCAATTTTAGGATTTAGGCATTTAATTTGGTGGATTTTAGACATATGACATATTTGGGCCAAAATTGCGGCCTTTTGGTTTGGTTGGGTTTGGGTGGAGCTTGAGTTTAATTTGGTGGAAATTGAATGTTGCATTTGATTTATGGGAATGTTATGAGAAGTTTAGAATTCAATTTGGGAAAATTAGTTGACATTGAGTTTAATTTGAAAGGTTTTGGGTCAATTTGTCAAAATTGGGGGGTTTTTAAGTTTGATTGAAATTGATTCATAATATGGATCAAATTGGACATGGAATTGGGTCCAATCAGGTTTGGGTATGATGTATTTGAGGTTAGAATTTAAATTGAAGTGGATTGAGGTCAATTGGGTCGACATTGAGATTAGATTTGATAAAATTGGCCATTTTAAGGCAAATTTGAGCTTTCCATCAAATCAGACAAAATTGGCAAAATTGGGCCATGTGGTAGTTGAAGAAAATTAAAATGGGAATATTTGAAAGGTTTTGGGAATTTTTAGATTTTTTAGAATTTTTGAATTTTTAGGGTATGATGGGCATTTTAGTAATGTGGGTTTTGGGGGTAAGTGATCACAGAAAAATACATCAAGAAATTCATATCTATTTTTGATGAAATTGCACGTTAAAGAAAGGTATTTTCTTTGTTTTATTGCAGGAATGAAGATTTATAAGAGATGGAAGCAAAAAGCATGAAATGGAGCAATTTTGGATCAAAAAGGAGGAAATTCATGCAAATATAACTACTTCACCGACGGCGAGATCGAGGCCGCCGACGGCGAGATCGTGAGGAGAAATTTCTGAAGGAATTATAACTACCTCGCCAACAGCGAGCCCGAGCCCGCCGATAGAGAGATTGCACGGTTTGAAGACCTTCTAGAAGCCCCACCGACGGCGAGGTCGTTTCCGCTGAGCTACGAGCTAGTTCAAAATGCATATACATTGAACCTGGACACTTTTTGAAGAGGTGTTTAAGCACCCCTTGAACCTTTGTCTACCTCTATAAATAGAGGCCGAATTCTAGTGTCTTGGTGTGTCTTTTGAGTCTTCTGTGTGTCCATTTCTAGTGTCTTAAGTGTCATTTGTGTGAGTTTAATTTAGTTTGAGTGTGTTTAGTGAGTTCATTAGTTTAATTGAGTGCTATTTAGTTTGTTGTACTAGAAGGAAAAGTCAAAGAAACTTCAAGGAGTCTGCTTGGGGAGGTGTCGGCATATTTTTAGGTTGAGTGTTGTATATATTTTTTTTAAAGGGGTCGCCTACAGAAGTTGTCGGCGAATTTTAAATTTAATTTAAATATAGATTTAATTTAGAAAGTAGTATTTGATTTTGAAAATAATTTTAAATTTGAAGATTTTAAGATATGAAATCAAACCGATCTCACATCCCAAATAGTTTATATAAACGAGCACCGCATCACAAACCGTGTATCTATCCCTAAGGATAAACACACCTGCTTGATGGTGGGGCTCGGTTAAATAAACTAGAAGATTTGTGACATCCGTTTGGTCTGCGAACCAATTTTATAAGCCGACAAATTCCACTGCTTAATATGAAAACATTAAACAGGGTTTATATTACCTGGGTTCTTTAAAATTCCCTATAAGGGCAAGCCCCTATAGTTAATTACATCTTAAGTGACGGGAATCACCTAAGAAAACTCTCGATAATAATCGATAATTCCGCTCTCAAGAATTTCGAAGTTTAAGTTTTCAAAGGATTGAATTTTTTGAATCTCGATAGGGAATGGATCAAGTTTGGAACATTTTATTTTGGGAATTCAAAGGAAGAAAAGTAGGAGAAATTACGGATTCGAAGTGAACTTCGATAATCTCCCGACTATCCTATTGTTTGGCTTGGATTTAGGAAAGTCCTAATGTTTATTTAATGTTTTAATCTTGCCAATTTTAATTAATTAGGGCTTATATTTATATGATAGAATCATACAAATAGCACTGGAAGATATGAGGGTTTATGTCGTATCGGACGACTACCTCGGAATCCTAAGACCGGTTAGGGCTTAATTTGCAATGCAAATGCCTAACGAAGAGTTGAGGATTTATGTTGCACTAGGCAAACTACCTCGAAGTCCTATGGCTTTGTTGTTTAATTCTAGGAAAATTTTGTCGAAGTAGGTTCAAGTTTTGCTGACGACGATGGTCGTGCTGCCCACCATGCTCCGAGCTCCTTGTTGTTGCAGAGGTTTAGTTTTAGAAATCATAAATCAGGGGATGAGAAAAGTGTTTTGGTTTAGAGGCAGAGGTTTAGTTTTAGAAATCATAAATCAGGGGATGAGAAAAGTGTTTTGGTTTAGAGAAGTCTTAATTTCCAAGTGTTTTTTGTGTTTTAATTAAAACAAATCTTAAAGTTGATTATAACAACACCGGTTAAGATCCCACGGTTCCATCCTTCCGGCATCATTATTTTTATCGGATTCACTTAGTCCGGATGAATTTGCTAAACTCAATCGAATGAGTTCCACACTTTCATTTAGACCGTGGGAAATCCCGTTAGCAACACGTAGGTTACATCATCCGAGGTATTCCCGATCATCCAACGGGACGTTTTAATTCAGTTGTAATTGTAGTTTTGTGTTCTGTTTGTGATTAAATTTTGAGTTGTCTTATATTTTGAAATGTTGTGGAGGTGAATTTTATCTTGTAGTGTCTTTTAATTTAGTTATGGGTTTCGAGTTTTGGTTTCACGTCCTAAAGGTGTAGGTTTTCATGCAACCGTTGTTTATCATGCAAGAAAAATAAGTGCGATGCGATTAAATAAATTACCAGTAAAGTGAATCGCAATAAAATAAAAGCGTACCTGGAGGGTCTTCCCGTCATCCCAAGCTGCACTTAAAACACAGTTAGAATATTTAAGCAAGTTCCTAGGTAAAGCTAAGGTAAGGGTTATGGTTTTCTACCAAATTCCTAATCCTATAGCTAGTCATTTCTATGACGTCTAGGTTCCTTGTGTTTTTGGTTTGAAGACGATTTTCTTCATCAAAGAACGATTAAGTTCAATTGTTCTTATAAATATCCTATCATATTGAGGAAGTGCTTGAGAAGAATCTTAAACATCTTTTCAATATTTCTAGGATTGTTTTAAGTCCAAATGAATTTAATTATGTAAATGAATCGATCGTCCGAGGTTTTCAAGTTTTGTTAACTTGCTTTCGAGTGAACTAGGATATTTGAACGTCCTATAAGTGAAGTAACATTTCATTTAATATTCGTTTAGGAGTTATGATAACTAAAGCTTTTGAGGGTAAATTGGTGTTCGAATGGTTTGTGATTTAGCTTAATTTCGATTGAAGGGTTTAAATTTGGAATAGTGTTCAAGTTATTTTAGGCTTATTTCTTTATGTCTTAGGTGATGTTATTTAATTCAACTTAATTCAATTTAATTTAATTTAATTTAATTTAATTTAATTCAATTTAATTCAATTTAGTTTGATTTGATGTTACATTGAATTAATTTGATTTAATTTAATTAATTTTTTTTATTTAATTTGATTTAATTTAATTTAATTTAATTTAATTTATTTAATTTAATTTAATTTTAATTTAATTTAATTTAATTTAATTTAATTTTTAATTTAATTTAATTTTTAATTTAATTTTTAATTTGATTTAATTTGATTTAATTTAATTTTTAATTTAATTTAATTTTATTCATTTTAATTTTAATTAAAATTTTAAAAGAGTTCAATAATTTAATTTTAGTTTAATGATTAAGTCTTTTAATATTTTAAATTTGAATTATCATTTTAATTAGGAATTAAACATTAATGAAATGATTAATTTAGGGATTTTTTAAATTAAAGAATAAATCTCTTCCTAATAATATCCCTATTTTAATAATTCCAATTTTAGTATTCTTCCAAATTTAATCAATTATTTAATTAAAGTTTAATCATTTTAAATTGCTTAATGGGTTTCTACCCTTCAATTATTAAATTTCAATCATCCAAATCAGATTAGGATCAAATATTTTACTTGTTAATTTTTTATTAAACCTAAAGTTTTAATTAAGGATTAAAAAAAAATTTAATTACCACTTTAACCTTTAAGCTTAATAATTTCATAACTCACTAAATTGAACTCAAATGAACTTGAAATTTTTATGTGACTTCACTCATATGTCAATAAAGACATGAGAGGAGAAAATGTGATTTTTCTGTATTTAATTTATTTATATAATTATTTTTGGTAGAAAATAGAGATTTCCAAGGAAAATTTAATAACATGACCAAGGGAAAGTTTCTGTCCTTAAGAAAATTAGGGGACATTCCTAATGACCAGGGGACCACTTGGACCAATTTTGGTGATTTTTTGAATTATATTATTTTTATTATAAATATTTTAAGTTCTAGAGTGTTAATTAATTTAAAAATAAAATAAATGTTGAAAAATGAATTTTATGTTTTTCAAAAATCTCTCTGATATCAAGGAAATCAGAGAAGCAAATTTTGCAATTTTCTGATTTTTCTATGATTTATTATAATTATTTTAGTGAAAATGCTAGAAAATACATTTTTTAATTTTAAAATTACCCTAGAGCTTTAAAAATTAATATCTCACCAAATAGGCCTAAGAAAAAAATCGGGTTTGTTCCTAAGTGATTAAAATTCAAAATGTGACATTTTGGTGAATTTTATTATTTTTGTGATTTTTATTATTTTTTAATTATTAAAAATATTAAAATAATATTAAAAATCAACTTTTTTAGAAAATTGAAAATTTAATTTTCTTAAATTCCCCTGATATCAGAGAGGTTCCAAAACCAATTTGGTGAATTTTTGAAAGATATTTTGAAAGTTATGAATTTTTAAAGTTTAAAATGATTAAATGGCTTAATCAACCCAATTAATAGGGCTAACCAAGTCCAATTGACCTCAAATTTTTATGGTGGGTTCTTCTGACCCTAAAGGTCAATGGAGAATTTATTTGAAGTCAATTTGATGTATGGTTAGCTCTAATTAATTAGAGACCTATTTTGAGTGTTTAAGCCAATTAGGGTTGTCTAAAATGAACTAACTCAAAACCTATTTTTCCTAGGGTTCTCTGGTCATAAGGAACATCACCAAATTTTCCTAGAATTTATTTCACAACATGCTATTTATTGGAATTAAAATACTCAAAACAGTGACATGAATTTGAAAAATCAATAACTCTTCATAGGGATGACCTCGACTTTGGAAAATTCGGGGAATGTTCCCAAATTCGGAGGCTTCAAAAGCCCTATGGTCTCATGCCATGGTGAATTGTATACATGCATGGAGAATTAAATGTATGCAGAGAGTAAATAAATTATAAAAAATAAAATACTTGATGAAATTAAATGATTTCTTTTCCACATTATTCTCCTCCGTTCACTCGAGCAAGAGGGTATTTTTATTTTATTTTTCTGATTTTCCTACACAAAGATATGAATTTTTAAAGTTTCGATATTTAATAAATACATTAAATACCCTATTTATCTACTTATCCACGCGGCGTCGCGCGAAACATCGGCGGCTCCGCGGCGGGTACGTGTCGCGCCGCGATTGGGCGCCGCCATCCGAGTCGGCCGTCCCGGGACCCGAGGTTCACGTATCATTCCTCGAGTCCGGCGCGATCCGAACCGTCCGCTCGATACACGCGCGATCCAACGGCTCCCGGTCATCGTCTACGACCGGTGTGCACCCGTGACCGTCAACCTTCTAACCCTAATTTCTCACTCGATTCTCAACGGATTTTCGTGTTCTTAGGCTCTATGGATTCGTCTTGAAGAGACGAACACATCCATACGGTAAACATGCATTGAAATTTATTCAAATGAAATGGAGAATCTCTTTAAGCTCGGGAAGAAGAATGAGTTCATACCTTTGCTCAGAGAAGTGAAGCTTCGATCTAAGAGTTGTTGCACCTTCGATTGGATCCTAGCAAGCTCCAGATGAAGTCTCCTGGTCTGGTGAATTGTCTAGGTTGGACTTCGACCACAGCTGATCACAAAGCTTGGAGGCTGGAGCAACTGGGTGGCCTGGAGATGGGGCTTTTGCTGGTGGACACCTTCCCTCGTCCGGTGAAGGTGTAGAACCAATCAATTTGGGGATTGGCTCACTGTGGAGAAGTGTCATGGTTTTTAAGCTAAAGTTTGAGCTCAAAATCGAGCTCACTGTGGAGGAATTGGGTTCGGAATTCAGTGGGGATCAAATGCTACTATGTGTAGAGAGTGATGCTGGAATGATTTTGGCGAAGTTTCCTTAAGGTTTGGTTCAGCACCTCTCATGGCCGAGAAGGGTGGTGTTTAAATAGGAGAGGCTGGAGGGCCTCCTGGGAGAGTTAGGGCTTGGGATCGACTGCTCAGGTCGAGGGCAGAACAGCCATGGTGGCCATTGGGCATGGGGCAGCTCAGTAAGGTAGAATCCCAAAGTTGGCTCACATGTGAGCTCTCGGCCATGGTGTTTTCCGGCGACCTGGTGGTTGGCCGGCCAGGCATTGGTCACCATCTTGTTCAGGTGGGTCAGGGCTGGGGTTTGGTGCATTCAATTGAGGTTTGACATGTGTAAAGGAGTTTGATTTAAATGGAATGGGAGAAGGCTCACTTTGGCTTGGTTTGGGTCAACCCACCATTTTGGGCTTGGTGCACCCTTCCAAGCTCGATTTTGAGCTGAGGGAATCATTTAGGTCAGCTTAGAAGGAGTGGTGAAGTCTCCATCCATGATGAGGTGGCTAAACATGGTTTAGTGTGTGACATGATTAAGGTAAAAAAGGGTTAAAGGAGGTTTAAGAAAGAACCCCTCTTCTTTCCATAAATGGACTAATGACAAGTCAAAGCCCTCATGGCTCCATGTGGCTTGAGAATGGCTTGTTCATGGCTCCATTTGGCTTGGGAAAAGGTTGACTTGTTTCATGAAAAGGGTTTTAGAAATATTTGACATTTAGGGGGTAATTTGACATGTGGCTTGATTTGGAATGGTTTAATTGATGATTTTGAAACTTAGGGGTGATTTTGATCAAATGGATGATGAGGAGAAGTGTCATGTGGGCTTTAGGATGATTTGGGCTTTTGAATTTTGAAGGAAATGGGCTTTTAGGAAGGTTTAAGGGAAGTGGGCTTTTAAGTTTAAGAATGTGTTCATAGATGATAATTTTTTGTAAAAGTTTGGGCCAAATAATTGTTGGTTTTGGTTTAGGGATGCTTCATGAGTGGTTTGAAACAAATTTGAGGTGATTTGGGTTTGAATTGGGTTGGATATGGGCCTTTTTGGTAAAGAGGCTAAGGTGGGCCAAAATGGGCTACCATGGGCCAAAGTTGGGCTAGAGTTGAAATTGATGTAAAATTAATGTTGGGAAATGTTTATGGGAGTGTTTCAAAGAGGTTTTGGCTTTGGTTAGGTTTTGATTTTGGGATTTGGGCTCATTTGGGCTAGGTTTAGGTTTAGGTCAAAATTGGGCTTTTTGATTTTGGGGTTGAATTTGAGTGGGGTTTGGGTCTAAATTTTGGGCAAATCATGTTAGTGTTTTGTTTATGGGGATGTTAAGGAAGATTTAGAAAAGATTTGGGGTTAATTGGAGTTGAATTGGGTGAGTTTGGGTTAAGTTTGGGTCATGGGTCCAAATTGGGCTTTAAGGCCAAAAGTGAAATTGGATCCAAATGTCAATCAAATTGGGCTTGGATTTGGTCTAGATTGGTGTTGGGGATGTTGAATTGAAGTTTAGAATTGAATTGGACCAGAATTTAGGTCAATTGGGTAGGTTAGGTTTGACATTGGGTTTACTTTGGGTTAAAATGGGTCAAATTAGGGATTTTGATAAAAGTGGGGTAAATTGACAAAATTGGCCCATGGTGTAGTTGAACAAAATGAAATTGGGAATATTTGGCATTTTCTGGAATTTTCTGGGAATTTTCTGAATTTTTGGATTTTTTTGGCTAAGAGGGGTATTTTGGGTATTTGGAGGGTATTGGGAGGTATTTTTGGAATTTTTGGTATTTTTGGTTATGGATGATCAGTTTGAGTGATGTGGAAATGTTTGGGAATGATTTTGGAGAATTTTGGGTGATTTGGAAATTTTTGAGAAATTTGGGTTATTCGAGGCTTTGGGTAGGTTGGCGGGTGTAGGGTCCTGGGAGTCAAAATTAAAAATTTGGAAAATGGAACATTAGGTGAATGTAAGTGGAATAAAATCATTTTGGTTGAGCCATGAAGCCATATCAAGCCCACATGAGCTATGAAGGGACTCATTTGAGGCATTCACTATGTTGTTCCTAACCCTCTTACGCGAGGGCTTAGGGGTTAAGGACCATCCATGTGAATCATCTACATGAGTCGGGAGGTCAAGTCGGGTATGGGTGTGTTTTAGGAGGTGTATGGAAGTGTAGTGTATGAGTGTAGTGTGTGTGTAAGTCGGCCCCTTCATCGGACCAATGCCACCTGGGGCGGTCCCAAGTGCCAAAGAGTCCTATAGGAACTCATCCTTTAAACTTCCACACTTGATTTCAACCCTCTAGGTGATTAGGGGTCTACAGTCAAGTTTGTGGAGTTTGCAGGGAGTTAAGAAGTGGCTTAAAATTCTAGATGGTGGATCCCAATTCTAGTCCTCTAAGATAGTCAAAGGAAAAGCCTAAGGCTAGATCCTAAGTACTAAAGAGAAGAAGAGAAGACCTCATCAAAAATGAGGTCAACAGGAGGAAATTAAGATAAGTATCTTTGATTATTTTTGTTAACTTTAAATGAAATCCATGCTTTGTTTTATTCCCATGCATTCTGAGTAGTTTTCTTAGTCTTTCTCCTTGTTTATGAAAATTATGCGAATTGATGAAATTAAATAGAAGCACCTAATATAATATAAATAAATTGTGATAATTTTTACTTAAAACTTAATTTACTTTCAATCTAGCCAATTGAGTAGTTAAAATATGTTGAATTATCAACTATAGTAAAAATTACATCCAATATTCGGGAAGTCAAAAGCCTTGGAAGGCGGGTGCGAATAAATAGGAAATATTAATTATCGGGCGTAGAATTGGATATTTTAGTGTGACGGACTAAAATACTCAATTCGGTCCTACTATTGAGAGCTAAAGTGTAGATGTTAGCCCTCGGGTGAGGGGAACGTGGGAGCTCGAAGTGGCGACCGGTATCCTCCCGACCTAGCCGCGGATTCGAGAATCAAACATAGGATTAGTCAATGTTCTTTGCACCTGGACCAAAGGGTAAAGAATTGGAATGCTCCTATTTGTCACAATACAATTTAAAAATTCTATTTAAATTCATCATTTCACTTAATTTTCTAAAAACAAGGAGAAGGATACTTTTTCTGAATTAATTAAATCAACTTATTTCAAGCATTAGTTTACTTTTGTTTATTATAGTTACTTTGAATTTCCGTTCACTTTATTAGTAAGTAATTCCTTTAAATTTAGCTTATAACAAATATGTTAAAAACTTTCCTGTGGGATCGATAACCAGGACTCCACTAGAGCCCTGTATTACTTGATAAGATACATATACTTGCGTAGAATCCACATTATACATTAAAACATATATCTATATTTAAAGCGGGATCAAGTTTTTGGTTCTGTTGCTATAAACATAAATTGCATACATATTAAAAAGTGGGTCAAGTTTTTGGCGCCGTTGCCGGGGAAGTAAAGAAATTATTTACTAAAGTAACAGACTATTTTAAAATTGTATGCGAAAATTTGGAAACGAAAATTTAATACCTTATGATTCAGAATTAGAGCGTACAATTAAAAGAATTAGAAAACAAAAAAGAGAAATTATACATTTAACACAAATGAAAAATATACCTGAAAATGAAAATATCAATCAACCAAGACCATTACGAGATTATGCCAATCCTACATTAGATGAAATTCATTTAACTATTCAAAACCCTGATGTAGCTGCTAATTCATTCGAACCTAACCCTGCAATTATCCAAATGGTACAAAACAATCAATTTAGTGGTTCACCTATTGAAGATCCTAATTTACATCTTGCTAGTTTTTTAGAACTATGTGCTACTTTCAAATATGAAGGAGTATCTAACGATGCTATTAAACTTAGACTTTTTCCTTTTTTTTTAAGGGATAAAGCGAAAATGTGGTTAAATTCGTTAGCACCTGGATCTATTAAAACTTGGGGAGAATTATCACAAAAATTTCTATCCAAATATTTTCCACCATCTAAAACCGCTAAGCTTAGAAATGATATAACTTCTTTTAGTCGGCTTGATGGAGAGTCAATATATGAATCTTGGGAGAGATTTAAAGAACTTCTTAGGAAATGCCCACATCATGCATTACCGTATTAGTTAATTATCCAAACTTTTTATAATGGATTAGTAGGATCTTTAAGATCAATCATCGATGCTTCATCTTGGAGGATCATTAATGTCAAAACCATTTGATGAAGCCTATGCACTAATCGAAGAAATGACAACAAATAATTTTCAATGGCTCGTCGATAGAATGAATCCGAAAAAATAGCTAGTATTCATGAAAATGATGCAATATCTATGTTAGCTTCAAAAATTGCTGCTATATCTAAAAAATTATATCATTTTGGAATGAATTACTCTCCAACTATAATAGAAGAAAATTCATCTGGACAACTTATAGAATCCCAATCTCAATATGAAACAATTAATGTAATTAACAACAGACCCAATAATCCTTATGCAAATTATTATAATCCTGGATGGAAAAATCATCCTAATTTTAATTGGAATAATAATACAACTAATCAACCTTGAATGAATAATATGACACAACAATTAGGAAATCCATCTAATCAAGGAAATCCTAATTATAAACCTAATTATCCACCTGGATTTAATAATAATAACCCACAATTTAAAGATAAGAAATTATCCATAGAAGAATTAATATTAAATATGGGTCAACATTTACAAAATCAAGGAAATCAATTACAAATACAAGGAAACAAATTACAAAATCAAGGAACAGCTATAAAAAATATTGAAACTCAACTTGGACATATCGCTACTGCACTTAATAATAGAATATCTGGAACATTTCCTAGTAATGTGAAAATAAATCCCAAAGACAAGGAAAATGAACAAATTAAAGCGATATAATTACGTAGAACCTCGAATTCAAAAAGAACTTGAAAGTCAAAAAGAGGAAGTAGAAATCGAAAAAGAAAAGAATCAACAAGATCCAAACTTAGAAAATCCTTTAATACCAATGAAAATTTCTGTTGAAAAACCTCCACCACCATTTCCTCAACGACTAATTCAACATAAAAAAGACAAACAATTTGCTAAATTCCTTGAAATTTTGAAGAAATTAACGATAAATATTCCTTTCGTAGAAGCTTTAGAACAGATGTCAAACTATGTAAAATTCATGAAAGATATTCTAAATAAAAAAAATTTACTGATAATGAAATGGTTGCATTTAGTGAAGAGTGTAGTGCTATTATTCGGAAAAACTTCCCGAAAAATTAAAAGATCCCGGTAGTTTCACTATACCTCGCGCTATTGGAGAAAAATTCTATGGAAAAGCTTTGTGTGACTTAGGAGCAAGCATCAATCTAATGCCTCTATCAATTTTCAAGAGATTATGATTGGGAGAAATTTCACCTACTTCAGTAACTCTTCAGTTAGCCGACCTTTCGTTACATATCCTAAGGGAGTTATCGAAGATGTATTAGTAAAAGTGGATAAATTTATCTTCCCTGTAGATTTTATTGTTCTAGATATGGAAGAAGATAAAGAAATTCCTATCATTTTAGGAAGACCATTTTTAGCCACTGGAAAAACTATGATTGATGTTCAGAAAGAAGAATTAACTATGAGAGTAAATGACCAAAAAGTAACTTTTAATATTGCTAAATCAATGAAATATCCTGCACTAGAAAAAGATGATGAGTGTTTTCGAATGGAAGTACTTGATCATTTACAAAAATAACATTTTAAAGAATATTATGAAGAAAAATTGGAAAAAGAAAATATTGAATTAATTGAAAAATCCGAGATAAATGAAGAATTAGATTATATTCAAGAAAAATTTGAATTTTGGATAACACGAGAAAATACCGAAAAAAATATAGTTTCATCAATTATTAAACCTCCTGAACTTGAGTTAAAAATGTTACCTAATCATTTAAAATATGCTTACTTAGGTAATACTTCAACTCTACCAGTTGTTATTGCATCTGAATTAAATGAATCTCAAGATCAAAAACTTTTAGATACGTTAAAAAAATATAAGAAAATTTTTGGTTGGACTTTAGCAGATATTAAAGGAATTAGTCCTTCAATCTGTATGCACAGAATTATTTTAGATAATGAACATAAACCTAAAGCCGATCCACAAAGGAGATTAAATCCGATAATGAAAGAAGTTGTTAAGAAAGAAATTTTAAAATGGTTAGATAATGGTATTATATATCCTATTTCCGATGATGCTTAGGTAAGCCCAATTCACCGTGCGCCTTAAAAAAGGAGGGGTGACTCGTCAAAGCTAATGAAAATAATGATCTTATCCCTATAAGACAAGTTACTTGGATGGAGAATATGTATCGATTATAGAAAATTAAACACGACCACTAGAAAAGATCACTTCCATTTACCATTTCTGTGACTCGGATGTTAGATAGATTAATCGGACATAAGTATTTTTGTTTCTTAGATGGATATACCGGTTATCATCAAATACAAATTACTCTTGAGGATCAAGATAAAACTACATTTACTAGTCCTTATGGAACTTTCACTTTTCGAAGAATGTCTTTTGGATTATGTAATGCACCTGCAACATTCCAAAGATGTAAGATGTCTATATTTAGTAAATTAATTGATAATGGAATAGAAGTATTTATGGATGATTTCTCTCGTATTTGGAACAACATTTGACACATGCTTAAATCATCTTGAAAAAGTATTTGAAGTATGTGAGAAAACTAATTTAGTTCTTAATTGGGAGAAATGTCAATTTATGGTTACGGTACGGCATTGTATTAGGGCATAAAATTTTGGAAAAGGGCATGGAAGTAGACCTTGCAAAAATTCAAGTAATAACTAAATTACCAACTCCAACTACGGTAAAAGGGGTAAGAAGTTTTCTTGGACATGTCTGGATTTTACGAGCGTTATATTAAAGATTTTTCAAAAATTACTAAACCTCTATGCCAACTTCTTGAAAAGGACAAGAAATTTGAATTTACAACCGAATGCTCGAATGCTTTCGAATTATTAAAAGATAAATTAATTACAAGACCTATAATAGTTTCACCTAATTGGGAGAAACCATTTGAGCTTATGTGTGATGCTAGTGATTATGCTATAGGAGCAGCTTCTTGGCAAAGATATGATAAGATTTTCAAAGTTATATATTATGCTAAGTAAAACTCTAAATGATGTTCGAGATAAATTATACGATTACTCGAAAGAGAATTATTAGCAATTGTATATGCTTTTAATAAATTTTGGCATTATCTAATAGGAACTAAATGTATTGTGCATACCGATCATTCTCGCTATAAAATATTTAATGCAAAAGAAAGATTTTAAACCAAGATTAATCGATGGATATTATTAATGTAAGAATTTGATTTTGAGATAGTTAACAAAAAGGAACCGATAATCAAATTGTCGATCATTTGTCAAGATTAGAAAATCATGAATTATCTAATATTGATAATGAAATTTTAGACAGATTTTCCCGATGAACAACTTTATAATACTAATGAGTTGAAAATACCTTGGTATGCCGATATAGTAAATTATATTGTAAGTGACATTTTACCACCTATGTTAACTTTGCAACAACAGAAAAAATTCATTCACGATACTAAATCATATTTTTGGGATGAACCATACTTATATAAGCAATGTAAGGATCTAATTATTATAAGATGTGTGCCTTATGAAGAAACTGAACTAATTATTCAAAAATGTCATGATTTTGATTTTGGAGGACATTTTGGGACGTATAAAACCGCATATAAAATTCTACAATCGGATTCTACTCGGCCCACTCTATTTAGAGATGTATATAGATATATTAAAACCTGCGATAAATGCCAAAGAGTAGGAAACATATCAAGAAAAAATGAAATGCCTCTGAATTTTATATTAGAAGTTGAAATTTTTGATGTTTGGGGATTAAATTTCATGGGACCTTTTATTCCGTCATTTGGAAACTCATATATATTAGTAGCTGTTGAATATGTTTCCAAATGGATTGAAGCACAAGCTTTATCAAGGTGTGATGCTAAAAGTGTTTCAAAATTCTTAATGAAAAATATTTTTACTAGATTTGGAATGCCGAGAGTGATTATCACTGACGGAGGAACTCATTTTAGAAACAAATATATTCACAAACTAGTAGAAAAATATAATATTATGCATAAGATATCAATCGCTTATCATCCACAAACTAGTGGATTAGTCGAAGTTTCTAATCGAGAGATTAAGCGTATATTAGAAAAGTCTGTAAATCCTAAAAGATCAGACTGGTCTATAAGACTACACTGCATTATGGGCATACAGGACTGCTTATAAAACTCCGATTGGAATGACTCCTTATATGTATATATATGGAAAAACTTGCCACTTACTAGTTGAATTAGAACATAAAGCATATTGTGCGATTAAAGAATTTAATTATAATATGAAAGAAGCTGGTGAGAAGAGATTGTTGCAATTAAATGAATTGGAAGAATTAAGGAATGAATCATATGATAATGATAGGATTTATAAAGAAAGGTTGAAATTATGGCATGATCGGAAGATTAATCAGAGAAATTTTGAACCAGGACAAGAAGTTTTGCTTTATAATACTAGATTGAAATTATTTCCTGGGAAATTGAAATCTCGATGATTAGGACCTTTCACCATAACTCAAATATTTTCATATGGAACTATAGAAATTGAAGATCCAAAAATAGGACATAGATTTAAAGTAAATTTACATAGATTAAAACCATATTTCGAAAATAGACGACCAAATTTTAAAGAGGTTTTAATGCTTAGTCAACCTGAACACTAACTGAATTAGGTCGGGCTGACGACGTTAAACCAAGCGCTTTATGGGAGGCAACCCATAGTAGTCTTTTATTTTTAAATGCCTACATATTAGTGAGTCTATATTATTAAAACAAATCTTACTACTCAAATTTTTATTAGAATCATCACAAAAATTGAACCTATTGGATGAGATCAGAAAATATTCGGACCAGAGCGAAAACGAGCGATTTTTACGAATCTCGCCGACAGCGAGCCCGAGCCCGCTGACAGCGAGATCGTGGACCATTACTTCATTCAGTTTTATAACTAAGTCGCCGACGGCGAGGAACTTCCCGCCGACGGCGAGGCAGTTAAAAATTTGGTTTCTTAAAGATTTTTCGTGCGGTTTTGGACGGATCTAAGACATTCCTTCGTAAGAAATAATTCCAAATCCAATTTTACACCATTTTCTTCCTTAGGAATGACTAGAGACTAATCCATTCCATCCAAAATGGCCTCCAAATTCCTAGAAACCACAAAAACTGAAGTTTTCAACCGGAGAAAATTCGTCAGTTCGGAGGCACAACGAATCTTCAATAAAGGTTTGATGAAGAAAAGACTTATCAAAGAAAGAGGATTCTTCAATAGAGGAGTAGAGAATGCTACTACAAAAATCGAAGAAATGATCGCACAGCGGCATTGGGAGGTATTTTGTTATACAACTTCCGTTGTAGTTATACCAGTAGTTAAAGAGTTTTACTCTAATTTACATGCGATCAACAATGGAAATGTGTACGTCAGAGGAAGATGGGTAAAATTTACTCCTGCAAGAGTAAATGAATTGTTTTCTATAGAAAATACCTCTGTCTGTCATTATTCCAACTTTGTGCCTTCAAGATACAATATGAACGAAATCTATAGATACTTGACCGATGAATCGGATGATTGGGAGTTACGAGAAGACGGTATATCGCTTTTCTCGCATCACTTCTAAACCCCGTCTCAAAGCACCGGCATTTCTTTATATCATCAAAATTATTACCCATCATGAGAGTAAATAAAGTTTCAAAGGAATGCGCTATTTTAAACTACTGTATTCAAATTGGATTAACTATCGATGTTCGATCAATAATAGTAAAGTCTGCATTGGGATTAATTATGCATGGGTCAGTGCATGGACTTGGACACCCATCTACTATATTTGCTTTATGCAGTCAATACCAAGTTTCTTATGAGGCTTGGGAAAAAGTACTTTTACCATGGAAACCCCTGGATCCTACTGATATGTTTCCCACTTTGGATAACAATGATGACGTCACTTTATTTCTGACAGAGCATCACAGAACAATCCTTTAGCAAGGCCCTTTACTGATAAGACTAATTTCATTCTGAAGAAGATTAAAGGATTGGAAAAAGAATTGCAAAATGTGATGAATTCCATTGACAACATCTCTGATATGTTTGATCATATTGATTGGATAATGAAGGAGCACTTTGATCATACTGGACATCTGGAGGCCTGTTTTATTCATCTACTAAGACGTAAAGGATGGATTAATGAAGAATCTCATCGCAGAATTCCCTTTCAGGCCTTTCTACAATTTATTTGTGCACATGCGTCGCATCGGAAATATCAGAGAAGATGTCAGTTCAGACACTGAAGAGTAGGAAAGATTTATATATTTATGTTATATTTGTATATGTGTATGTTTGATTTGGAGTTAGGTTTTATTATGAGTCGAACTTTGATTTGATCATCTCAGATTTGATGAGATTATTTGTAAATTGTTATGTCTCAGCATTTAGAGTGTTGTGGTGTGGATTGGGATGCTGAGTATTATGGATTTGAACAATTAAGTTAAGTATGTGTGAAGTTGTTAGTGTGAAATTTGTAAATTTCATGGATTTCATTTATGAAGTTATATTGTTTGTTTTGTGTGACTTTTTGTGAGTATAAGTATCTAATCTTCGTATTATTATTAAATTAAGTGATCGGAAGATTGATTAAGGGCAATTCGAGGTTGAAAATGATTGACGAATTTCAAAAATTGAAAATTTTTTGGATCTCACCGACAGCGAGAGAACCCGCTGACAGCGAGACCGAGCTCGCCGACGGCGGATTTTTCCCGAAACTTTTGCCTTATGGAATTAATTAGCTCGCCGAAGGCGAGAAAAACCTCGCTGACAGCGAGAATGCGAAAAGACTTATATTTGATCGGTCAACCGACACTATTCATCATCCCTTTCCTCAAATTTTTGAAAAAACCGACCTAGGGCTTGAGAGATCTCGGATTTGAAGCGATTTCAACACATTTTGACACCGGATTTCATCTTCCCTTGGTAAGAGCTTCACTCCTATGCAAAATTTTTTTATTTTCACCATGAATTTCTTCTACATTGGGATATTTTGAAAAATTTTGAAATGTGAAGAAAATACTTGGAAGAATTTCATAGAAATTGATTTAAATGGATTTTAGTTGTTGTAGGAAGCCTTCTTAGTAATATTTTGGAGTTTAGTTAAGATTTTTGTAAATTTCACAGATCGAGAAATGGCTCCATGACAAAAGCGACGAATAGATTATGACGAAACCCGATTCATTAATGCGAGAGCACAAACGCGATATTTTCAAAACATACAAGCAAGAAAATGCATACAAGATCGAGTTTTCAAGAATCCAGGAGGAGAAGTAGTGCGAGTTATAAAGGAGCGAGGATGGGAAAACTTCTGTTTCGTTACCAACAGAGCAGCGGTAGAAGTTGTGAAGGAATTTTATACGAACTTAACACAGGCTGAAGATGCACCGGTTAGGGTTAGAGGATTTTTTTTAGATTTCAATGCTGCTAGAATAAACGCTTATTATGAAGTACGAGACACCTACACCAGCGAGTATGAAACTTTTGGAACTATGGAAGGACCACTTGAAGAGGTGATCGACTTTCTCACTGATGGGAAAGGAGTCTGGAAGATAAAGCAGCGGGAACGGGTAAACTTCCCTCTTTCTATGTTAAATGCAACATCTAAAGCCTGACATTATTTTATTTATTCTACTTTGTTACCTACCTACCACCATAGTGAGGTAACAAGAGATAAAGCGATTCGAATTTACGTATTCGGAACCGAAGAGTATTAATGTGGGAAATATTATATATAAAAACATATTAGCCATTGCTAGAAATGAAAGTGGAGGAGGACTAGGACATCCTGGTCTTATCTATGCACTTTGCCAATTATCTGGGGTAGAGGCAAGAGATGATGAGGAATGGATAACACCTATGAAACCCCTTACTCAGACTAATATAAAGAAATATGAATCCCACGAAGGATGGAGATCTGGGACAAGGGATTAGGTACCTTCTTCAAGTAGAGATATACCCTCTACTAGTTATGAACCACCCCCTCAGTACACCACTCCTACCCTTCAAGATCTGATGAATGAGTTAACCCTGAGTAGAAAGTGTTTTGAGTTATTTGGAGAAAATATGGAAAGAAGATTTGAGCACATAGATCAAAGGATCGGAGGCTTGGAGAGAAGACATGATTATGATAGCGAATATCTCCAGCGACATTCAGAGTACGAGATTGCATACTATGAAGCTGAGCGTCGTTATAGGAGTGGTGATTTAGATGTTGTCTTTCCTGAGTGCCCCCGTTATTCACAGTACCAGCCTGCTCAGCCTTCTCAGCCTGGAAATCAGGGAGACGACATAGTTTGAGATTTTAATGTAGAAGATTAGAGTCTTTGTTTAGTTTGTTTGGTTTGTTTAGATTTGTTGTTTTGCAAACTTTATTATTTATGTGTGTAATATTTTAGTACTTTCTGTGGACTTTGGACTTGATATGTTGTTTGTTTGCTTGAGTACTGATATTAAATTTCTTATGTGTGTTAAATTAGTTGCAAATTTTTATATATATAGGATGTTAGTCTTTCTTTAATGTATTGTTTAAATTGTAAATGTATGTGTAGTAACAAATTAAGTTTTCTTTGTTATGTTTGATACGTATTTTAAAAATTTCCATCCCTGTACTTTCTTTTTAAATATTATATGCGGAAGAATACTAACAGTACAGGTTCTGTAAGTAATGAAAAAGCCTGCGAAAATTTCAAAGAAAAGAAATACCTAAAGCTCAAAGGTATGATGAATTTTATTTATATAATATCCCTTTTTCACTATGTAGTAGAGATAGAAAAATTTAAGTTTGGGGGAAGGTAAAAATACAAATTTAATTATTAAAATTGTTCTCAATTTCTATTTTCAAAAATTATTATTAAATGATTTTCTATAGTAATTTTCAATTCAATAAATATGAGTTACTTTATTTAATTATTATATAAAGTTAAAGAAAATATTTCTAGTAATTCAATTAATTAATGGAATAAGATATTCGGTCAAAAGGAATAAGAATATAGTAAACTATTTAAAGTAAGGGAAACTATATTCTAAAAATTGGAAATTTCTTAAGTATATAGATGAAAAAGAAAGGATAGAAACTCAAAGAAGTAAAGGCTATGAAATACATATAAGCAAAGAAATATTTTAAGTTTCAAATTTAGGAAGAGAAATTGAAGTTCAAAATTATTAACGAGTTATCCGATTACGATAATCCTCACTTGAAAAAGAAAAAGAAAAAGAAAAAGAAAAAGAAAAAGAAAAGGAAAAGAAAAGAAAAGAAAAAAAAAAGAAAAACATAAAGTGAGGATAAGCTTGAGGATATGCCTTATCCAAAATTGGCTTCAATGGATTCAACCTAAAAGGTAAAACTTAATTATATTTCTAAACTTATATTTGTGGATTAGTATTTTACTAAATAGAGTTTTCCTGAATTTCCTATCATCTAAATATCTTAAGTAATTTATTAATTTTTAATATAGTCATTCCTGAATTAAATAGAAAGCTAGAAATCTTAAACCTGATAACTAAATAATCTTATCTCTATAAATTTAATTTAATTACTTAGAAATATTTCTATTTAACTTTATTATAATGTTATTTAAATTTAGATCACATATTATCTGAGTTGAAAAATTCTATTATAGAAATCATTATTTTTATTTAGTATTAAAATTACTTGAGGACAAATAATAATTGAGTTTGGGGGATTTTGATCATAGAAAAATACATCAAAAAATTCATATCTATTTTTGATGAAATTGCACTTTAAAGAAAGGTATTTTCTTTATTTTATTGCAGGAATGAAGATTTATGAGAGATGGAAGCAAAAAGCATGAAATGGAGCAAATTTGGATCAAAAAGGAGGAAATTCATGCAAATATAACTACTTCGTCGACGGCGAGATCGAGGCCGCCGACGGCGAGATCGTGAGGAGAAATTTCTGAAGGAATTATAACTACCTCGCCGACAGCGAGCCCAAGCCCACCGACAGCGAGATTGCACGGTTTGAAGACCTTCTAGAAGCCCCGCCGACGGCGAGGTCATTTCCCGCCGACGGCGAGCTAGTTCAAAATGCATATACATTGAACCTGGACAATTTTTGAAGAGGTGTTTAAGCACCCCTTGGACCTTTACCTACCTCTATAAATAGAGGCCGAATTCTAGTGTCTTGGTGTGTCTTTTGAGTTTTCTGTGTGTCCATTTCTAGTGTCTTAAGTGTCATTTGTGTGAGTTTAATTTAGTTTGAGTGTGTTTAGTGAGTTTATTAGTTTAATTGAGTGCTTATTTAGTTTGTTGTACTAGAAGGAAAAGTCAAAGGAACTTCGAGGAGTACTGCAGGAGAAAATTAAGATAAGTATCTTTGTTTATTGTTGTTAACTTTAAATGAAATCCATGCTTTGTTTTATTCCCATGCATTCTGAGTAGTTTTCTTAGTCTTTCTCCTTGTTTATGAAAATTATGCGGATTGATGAAATTAAATAGAAGCACCTAATATATTATAAATAAATTGTGATAATTTTTACTTAAAACTTAATTTACTTTCAATCTGGCAAATTGAGTAGTTAAAATATGTTGAATTATCAACTATAGTAAAAATTACATCCAATATTCAGGGAAGTCAAAAGCCTTGGAAGGAGGGTGCAAATAAATAGGGAAATATTAATTATCGGACGTAGAATTGGATATTTTAGTGTGACAGACTAAAATACTCAATTCGGTTCTCTTGTTTGAGAGCTGAAGTGTAGATGTTAGCCCTCAGGTGAGGGGAACGTGGGAGCTCTGAAGTGGCAGCCAGTATCCTCCCAGCCTAGTTGCAGATTCAGTAATCAAACATATGATTAGTCAATGTTCTTTGCACCTTGACCAAAGGGTAAAGAATAGGAATGCTCCTATTTGTCACAATACAATTTAAAAATTCTATTTAAATTCATCATTTCACTTAATTTTCTAAAAACAAAGAGAAGGATATTTTTTCTGAATTAATTAAATCAACTTATTTCAAGCATTAGTTTACTTTAGTTTATTATATTTACTTTGAATTTCCGTTCACTTTATTAGTAAATAATTCCTTTAAATTTAGCTTATAACAAATATGTTAAAAACTTCCCTGTGGGATCGATAACCAGGACTCCACTAGAGCCCTGTATTACTTGATACGATACGTATACTTGCGTAGAATCCACATTATACATTAAAACATATATCTATATTTAAAGCGGGATCAAGTTTTTGGTTCCGTTGCTATAAACATAAATTGCATACATATTAAAAAGTGGGTCAAGTTTTTGATCTCGCCGTCGGCGAAGTAGTTATATTTGCATGAATTTCCTCCTTTTTGATCCAAATTTGCTCCATTTCATGTTTTTTGCTTCCATCTCTTATAAATCTTCATTCCTGCAATAAAATAAAGAAAATACCTTTCTTTAAAGTGCAATTTCATCAAAAATAGATATGAATTTCTTGATGTATTTTTCTGTGATCAGTAAGTGATCAAAAGGCTGAATTAAAAGCTCGAGGTAGTTCAAAAGGAAATTTGGAGTCAAATGAAAGTGTTTGGGGGCATTTTCGATCAACGTGGAAGTTCTTGTGAACCCTGGAGCGTTTTTTAAGTATTGATCATTTTTGTATCGATGTGCCAAAAAGCTTTCTGGAAACATGACAAGTTTACAGTCAAAATTCTTAATGAGACACAATGAACATTTTGGTGTCATTTTCAGGACAGATTGTTAGCTCTGAAATTTTTTTGGAAATTTGGGCTAAAGTAGGTAAGTCATGAAGTCATTTTAAACTCATAGGAGTCATATGATGACTCATTTTGGACACTCAACATGTTGTTCCTAACCCTGTTAGCCAGGGGCTAGGGGTTTGGGTCCACTCATGTGAGTCTTCCAAAGAGTCAGGAGGTCAAATCAAGATAGGTGTAAATAAGTCCATAGTTTGGGGTGTGTGCAAAGTGTAGTGTATGCAGGCTAACCTAACCAAGACCAGACCACCCAGAGTTAGTTCTAAGGCTTGACCATCCTATGGGGGCTCATCCTTGACCTTCCAAACATTGGTCTTAACCTTCCAAGTAGCTTGGAGATTCATGACCATTTATGTGGAATTCCGAGGAGAGTAAGGAAGTAGTTTGAATTTCTGAATGGTGGGTTTCATCTCTAGTATTCAAGGATAGTCAAGGAGAAGTCCTATGGCTAAATCCTAAGCACTAAGAGAGAAGATTAGACCTCACCAAAAATGAGGTCGACATAAGCAGCTTATCCTAAAATGCAGTCTCTGAGTCGACCGCGGGGTCAACTGCGTGGATCGACTTGCGGTATGCGTTTAGTGTAAAAAAACCGAACGCGGCAAGCAGCATTTTCAAAAATGCATGAACCAAACGGTTAGACAGCGTTTTTGATGCTCCTAAAAATATTTAATTTTTCATATACTTTTAATGCCTATATTTGGTGATTTTTAATGATATTGCACTTTAAAAGAAATTCGTTTGTATATTTTTGGTTTCAGGTACAAAAAATGAAATTTTGGAGAAACTGAAGTAAAAACGGTGTAATTTGGAGCCAAAACAAGGAAGGAAGAAAATTCTGACCTAGCTACTTTGATATGTTTTTTATGCTTAATCTGTTTTATATTTATCACATATTTTTGAATGAAAGTACATTTTCAAGAAAAGTTGTTTTCATGTCTATCTTGCAGGTATATCTGTTAGGAGCGAAATGCAAATGAAACGGGGTAAAACAAAGCTGAAATAGAGCCAAACGGAGCGAAATGGTGGAGCTGGCCGCAAAGTGGCTCGTAAGTGCCGAAATTGGCACTTAATCACCAGTCATGATGGGAAAATGGGACCTAAGCGCCAAAGACAGATGCTTAGGGGCTAGAGACGGTTTTGAACGATTTTGGACAGTTATTGGTGGTTCTAGGATAGTCTGAAAGCTTTTAGGTGGTTATGAACACCCCAAGATGATATTAAATGAATCTAGACACATTTGAATGAAGAGATGTGTCTCTTGGAGTGAAAAGACACTTAAGGCACCCTTTAGAAGATTCATTGAATATGGACACTTTTGAAGAGACACTTAAGCACCTCTTGGGAAATTATAAAAACACTCTTTACACTCTTGAAAGGAGAACTAATTAGAAGAGGAGAAGAAGGCTTGGAGGAGAAGAAGAAGGCTTGGGCGAGAGCCCCAAGTGGGGCGACAATGTGAGAGAAAAAGAGAGAGAGTGAGAGATTTATTCCTTTCGTTTCACTTTATTCTTGGAAAAGATTGTAAGGAGATTGCTTATGCTATACAAGGAGGGTCTGATTTCCATCAAAGATATGTATTGTCATTGCATTTTAATTTGAATCTAGTACTTTGTTTGCATCGTTTGTAAAATCTTATTCAATGAAAAGTTCTTGTTGTTTCTCCCTGTGTAGTGAGTAGTTTTTTTTACTCTTTCCTCTGACAATGAATAAGTATGCATGTGTAGGATATATAATTGTGTTGAGTGAGAATATATTGTGATGATTTTACTTTTTTCTTCATTTACATGTAAAATTAATTAACTTACATGTTAAAATCTGTTGTGAGAACATGTAAGAACCGGTATGGTATTATCTCAATTAACTGTGGTTGAATCATATGAGATTGTATGGATGAGAATATAATCCATATAATTGAGTGCAAATAAATAGGGAGATAAACTTTGAATGGTGTAGAATTAGAGGACTTTAGAGTGACAGACTAAAGCCCCCTAATTTGGTCTATAGTTTTAGGTTTTGATGTGAGATGTTAGATTCGAGGTGGAGGGATAAGAGGGAACTCTAGAGTGAGAGCTAGTATCTTCCCTGCCTAGCTCGTCTTCAGAACTATTCAAACTTTAGATTAACAAATGTTCTTTATTGCATCTCTATTAAGGGTAAAGAATATAATTTCTTCTATTTGTCACAATCTCTCTCGCTACTTGTTTTACTTTTACGCATGTCACTAATTTCATTGTACAAGGAATGGTACTTTTAATATATTAAAACCTACTTTCTGATTTTCACTAAGTATTTTAATTTAGGATTAGAAGTGGTATTGTAGTGATAAATGTAGGATTTAATTAAAACCAAATATTTATCGACAATCCAAGCTTGTAGACTAAAATTTCTCTTGAAAGCCTCCGTGATAAACCTCGATCGCCGTATGATCGATATTCGAGGTTTAATATGAAAGTCCTATATTACTTGATAATTATACGTATAGTGTAAAATCCCATTTTATAATAATATCAATTAAACTCTCATTTGCATCGACATCAAATTTTTGACGTCGTTGTAAAGAAAGAGATATAATTAAAAGGAAATATAAAATATAAGTTCATATATAAAATGTTAAGCGTAAATATCAAGGATCAATTTTCAAAAATGTCACCGTACTTATAAGCTGCCCCAAACGGGCCCTAAGTTTTTCATACCATTTAATTTGTTAGTCGGGTTTGCTTTAACCCGTCAACCAGAAAATGACCCAAAAATGACCCGCAAACATAAAGTTATTTTCTCGAACTTGACCTGCCTATTAGAAATTGACCCGGGCATAACTTAAAATTGACCCGATTTTTACTCAATTGGACCCAAATAGTTGTTACCCCTAGATTAAATGAGTTAAATGGGTTAAGATTCGTATCTGAGTTGAGTTAGTTTGGGTTGGGATTTCAACCCGTATAATATTAGGGTCGAATTTGGGTTGAACCTATTTGGGTCGAATCTGAACCTGACTCGACTCAGATTTATTTTAAACCCGAACCCGCACCTAGGTAGGTTTCATAACTGAGTTGACTAAGATTGATTTTCAACCCGAACCCGAACCTAACTCGACTCAAATTGAGACCTCTAATTGATTTTAAAACAAGGTTAAAACCAAATTCCTCAACAAATTCAGAAAGATTTTTTCATTATTTAATATGTAATGAGCAATAATCTCTCTGAATTTTCTATGATTATGATTATAGGTGGATAAAATGCTTTCATGCTAAAGTATTCCGTGCCTTGCATTGCCACTATCTCCTTGAAATTTTCCCAAATCGTTGATATCTTCTTACTTTTTTTTTCTTTCTATTGCATTATCAACTTTATTTTCTTGATATAACCCATCAATATCATTATCCCCAAGGTTTTGCCCACCACCATCATTATCACATTCATTCCTTTCATTAAAATTCTCAGTTTCAAACCCGAAATACAACACTAGTTATAGGATACATTTGCTCCTAAGATTTGTATTATTTATATTTATCAGCTCGCTAGTGATATTTTCAAATAAATTTTTTGTTGATATATTGAAAATATAGCATATAAAAAATAACTTAAACAGTTCTAATATCAATAAAGCATTACAAAAAAATCGTGAATGGGAAAAACATATTAATATAGAGAACAAATAGAATATATGTATTACAGAGGAACCATATTAAAAAGAATTAACAAAATAATAAAATCATAATCTAGTTACACCATCACTAGCAAAAAAATAAAATAAAAATAAAAATAAAATGAAAATGAAAAAAAATAGAACTCATGTGAGGCAGAATCAATGTCTTGCTTCCCCCAACCTTGCATCCCCCCGCCTTGCTTCTTTGGAACTAAAGAGGGGTGTCTCGGACTCTACGGTCTTATTTATTTAACACAATTAATAGGTTACAAGAGACGGGAGAGAGATCTCCCTAAACGAGAGTTGAGAGAAAATCTGGAGATGTGCCTAGGGTGTAGCCCTCTTTTTCATGCTATAGGCTCTCATACTTATTGAAAAAAAAGAGGGAGGACAATACAACTCTTGCTTATTTTAGCATCCTTAATTTTGGTGTCAGAATGCTTTGAGATTGTGCTAACTAGACCTCTGTCTAGGTTATGCAGCTCTTTTTATATAACATTATATATTTAACTTTTTTATACTAACTTTATGTCATCTATATAAAATGTTTTACATTTTATATTATAAGCATCTGGCTCCGAGAAGGTTGGTAAACTGAAGGCCGACCAAGGGTCACATGCCAGAAGAGTGCTGGAAGTCGTGCTACTTGAAATGAGGAGGTTTGTTGGAGGTTTGACGAGTCTACTAAAGGTTGGTCGAAGTTTTGGCGAGTCTACTAAAGGACGGTCAACCGATTGAAGGCCGACCAAGGAAACTCGGCCGACCAATCGAAGGGATGACCGGTCGACGGAAGGTCGAGCTAGTGTGGCAGGTTGGAGGAATGCTGGCGAGCCTAGTATTTTACTTGTGTGGATCATCTTGTCTTGCATGACTTAGCATTTTTGTTTTCAGCATCATTTTTTTTGGCTATACATAAAGGCTCTAAGTTTTTTGTTCTTTGTAGGCAAAGCCGTGATAAAAATAAAAAACTCACAATTATGAAAAAATTTATTTCATAAGCTTCTAGCTAGACATAATTTTTTTTCTTTTATAGACAATCCTTGATGAGTGGATGTTTTTAAAATTTTATTAGTCGAGTGAATGAATTTTGAGAGGGTCATTTGTTTACTCATCCCTATGAAATGTCTTTGTTTGCTCATTTTGGATGAGAGTTTTTGCTTATTCGTCCTGGGGAAGAGTCATTATTTGCTCATCTTGGTGGAGAGTCTTTGTTTTAAGATGGAGGGAGAGTTTGTCTTACTCATGAGGGAAAGTTTGTCCTTTTCTTTCCTTTCTAACCTTTTTGCCTTTCTTTAATGAGAAGTAAATGAAGTAAGAGAGTGTGTGCTTATCTTTTTAGCCTTCTACTTTTGCATTTTGTTTTATTTTTTCTCTTATCTCGTTGCTTTGTAAATTTGCTGATATATTCCTCTTAATGTGCTCCTTTTCTTGTGTTGAACATGTTCATACTCATCGCGCCTGTGTTGGACTCAAATCTATCATTTGGTTCCTTCGTGCCAAAGGGATAGAACACTGTGGCCAACGGAGAAGAAAGGAAAATGTAGAATATTGAAAATGAGAGGATTTCCCTGGGGGGTTAAGAAGAGGTGTTCCTGTACTCTTTGACCTCTTTCGTTCCACACAATTAGGGGGTTACAAGAGAGAAGAGAGTGACCTCCCTACATGGAAGTTGAGAGAAAATCTAGAGATGTGTCTTTGGGAGAGCTCCCTATTTCATGCTATAGGCTCTCATATTTATAAAAAAGAAGAGAAGGGGACATTATAACACTTGCTTATTTTAGCCTTCTTTATTTTGTGTCATCGATTCGCTTTGAGATTTTTGCTGATTAGATCTCGGCCTTGGTTCTGAAGCTCTTTTTCTATAGAACTATATGTTTATTATTTTATAAAAGGGATAGCTGGCCGACTGAAGGCTGGCCTCGGGACGCATGCCGAAGGAGGATGGCCGAAGGTTTGGCCAGTCGACTGAAGGGATGGCCAGCCGACTGAAGACCGGCTGAGGAAGCCTAGCCGACCAACTGAAGGGATGGCCAACTGACTGAAGGCAACTCGAGTGTCGCATGCTAGAGGAATGCTGGTGGGTCTAGCCTTTTGCTTGTGCAAATCAACTTGTTATGGCATGACTTAACATCAATTTTCAACTCATTTTTTTTTGCTATAAAATAACTATTTCATTTCAATTTCTTATAGCAATTTTCTTCCAATCACAAAATCAAATAAAAGGGATTCACAAATTCTAAGAAAGTCAAGCCACAAGAAAGTTGGTTCACAAAATGAAGGAGCTACCTTCACAGGTCAACCAATTTCCACCTTCAAGGTGTATGCCTTAGAGGAGTAAAAGAGGGAATCAGAGATTGATTGCAAGTAAATGAAAGACCATAACCACTCAGAATTACGTGGTGCGATTCATACCACCACACATGTCTGATTTACCAGACATAATATTTTCTCCTCGAGTCATCACTATTCTTTATGTTAAGGCATAAAAGAAACAAGGGCTTCATCTGTGGGGGCGTGAAGATCGGGTAAAATCTTGAAAGAAATAGAGATAGGGTTATCGGGAGGGAGTTTGGAATGTGAGGGCAAGCTCCAGCAGCACATACCAAGTATTTTCTTTTCTTTTTTTTTCTTATATACATTGCAAATATTCGAGCAGCTCGATAAGCTCTCAGTCTAGTTGGGCTTATATAATATACAAGGTTGATTTTAAGCTCGAGCTTGAACTCATGACCCACCAAGCTGGATTGTGAATATATATCTTTATGTGTGTATCTTACTACTATATATTATAAAATAGACTTGTGATTCTCCAATATTGAATTCAAGACATTCATTTTAATTTAATTTATATTTTCAATCATAGCCACTTAAATTAAAATAAATAAATATTAATTAAGGAATTATAATGAGTATATAGTATTTCATAATTTAATACGTTTTAATTCATCTGATTAACTAATAAGTAAATATTAATTAATAAAGTACTTTACTTGGATAAAATTTGAACATATTTAATCTTGAGATTATGAGAAGGCAATCTTAGCATTCAGTCATAGCCATCTAATATCTAATTAATAAATATTAATTAATAAGTTATATTACTAATAATTAATAAATGATTATTTTGTATTTCATAAACTATCTCTTACGATTCTTTCCATATTGAATCATAATAAATCTCCATTTTTAAGTTCTAAATATGAATCATAACACTATATAGCATTTAGTTTATAACCTTAATATTTACAATTCTGTAACTAAATAGATTGCATATAAACTATATCGACGATGCATCCAATGAAGAACTCACTCACGATCCATTCAATTCAAATTGTTTTATATGAACCTTTCATTATATAAATATATTTTTGCATTAAAATTTTAATCTTTCAACATCTCATCATTAAAATTTTAAACACAATGCCACTATTAAAATTCAGTTTAACTTTATTGATTAGTTACTCAAAATTTTCATCATTAATAGTTAAACTTGATGCAAAATTCGTAGCAGTATAGTAGTAGATTATCGTCTTAGTGTGGTACAAAAATTCAGCACACATTCAAAAGAGAGAAGATAAATAGTAATGACACCAGAAATTTTTACGTGGAAACCCAAAAAAGGGAAAAAAATTATGGGGTCTAGCTCAAGTCAAGAAATCTACTATAAACTGAATATTACGTGTATATACCCTCGTCCCAAAGGCCAAAACTAGTTGAACACTCTTCAGGGTTACAATGTCGATGCACGAATGAACTTGTTGTAAGAAATGGGCTGTGGCTGATGACGATCAATGGAGGCTGAAGGGTGGTGGTCGATGGCAGTCAGCGGTGGTCGATAACGTCGGCGGCGGTCAGCGGTGGTCAATTGTGATCGGCGGTGGTTGACGACGGCCAGTGGTTTCTTCTAAAAGCCATATTATTCATATTTTTTATTGATAAAAATATGAGAAAAAATATAATTTGGATACTTAATATTGCATCATGATTAATTGAGATGCTTAAGAAGTTGTTAAAGTGTTGGGATGAACTTCTATTCTTTGTTTGAGTGCATATTAATATTATTCCAGCAATTCATTTTTTAAATTTTCATCACCATATCGATCCATTTTAGTTTCATTAATTTTAAATCTTCAGAGTTAAATTTAAGCATTTTCTTAAGTTTTACTGTCTTATTATATTAATATTAAGCTTCTTAGAGTTGCACGAAGACCTAATGCACATACAAATAAAAGAGAAATAGCAAGATGAGACATTAAGAAATTTTACGTGGAAAAATTCATAAAAGAAAAAAATAACGGGCCTAGCCCAAATAAAGTAGTCTAAGGGGGTGTTTGGTAGCCCACTTTTAATAGAATGTGGCTATGCATTTACAACACCTCTCGTTTTGTCTTCTCCACAGCCGTTCCGTTCTCTGCACAGCAGTACCATCTGCAAAACTAGATTTCGTAAATCCCATAGAGAGGCAAATTTAATGTATTTACTGTGTTGTTGTTCGCGGCCTTTGCTCCCATCAGGAGCTCGGTAGAAATCTGGATTTTATAAATCCTATTAAAATTCGATACTCCAACCAAACACCCCCTATGTGTAAGTGCAAAGGTACGCCATTTTCTCACGACTAGGAGAACATGGTTATTAATTTAATCTTGAGATAACACTTATCAGTATACAACGTAAAGGAAATAGAGGTGTTAAAACACCGATATCTAACTATGACAGTTGTAAGAAGTGGTCCTCGGTGGTTGGTGTTTGGCTGTAGCAAGTGGTGATGGTCGGCCGGGGTTGCTGCTGGTTGACGACTATGGTGGTCGGAAGTTATCGCCGAGTCTTCAATACAAGTGTTATAAGTTATAAATGATCGTATTTGGGATATGGCATTTTCAAGGAATGGTCGTCGATGGCGGAGGTCAATGGCGATAGGTAGTGATGTCCGACGGTGGTCAATGCTACTTGGCAGCCAGAAGTTGTCTCTAGGACTTCACCCATGATGAGCTTTGAATTTCTTCTTCTTCTTCTTTTTTCTCCCCCTCTACTAAAGAGAGGGAATCTATTTATAGCCTCCGGGATAAAGACATTTTAATTTTTTAAGAATAACATTTTAAGAATAACTTTTTCAATCCTCTTTATCATAAGATTTTTATTTTTAAACGATTTGAGTGCCTTAATAGCCTCAAAATTGAGTGATCTTTGGCTAATTAGATTTATCTCATCGACACACAGATTTGTCTATAAATATTTCAAATTTGAAATTCAATTGACCATTATAAATTGATGATACAAAGCTTCCAAATGTACTTCAATGATTTGATATGGACTTTATTAAACTAGAATTGACCCGACTTTGATATCAGTCATCTAGTTGAAACGTTCATTTTGACAATTAACTTGCGAAAATTGAGACATTTGATAATCTTGAATTCAAAATTTAAAACATTTGTTGTTCAAAAATGCATCAAGATTTATGTTGCTTGATAATATATATATATATATATATATATATATGATAAAAAGAAATAACAAATTCCTTCCAAAAAATTTTAAAATAAATTCATTTTTGATTTTATGCAACCAACATGATACTTATACTTTCACTTTGGTATTAGACATGTTTATCAGATGTTAGATTAATTTTTAGCCTGCCAAAACAAGGAGTCTTGTTCAACACGTAAAAGAGGAAAATAAGAAAATAAACACATTGTGTACTTCTGCTTTTGTTTTTTTTATTTTTATTATATAAATGTTGGCTCTTTAAATGATTAAAATGTCGCATAACGTTATTA
Source organism: Papilionanthe hookeriana x Papilionanthe teres (assembly GCA_022702705.1). NCBI lineage: Eukaryota > Viridiplantae > Streptophyta > Magnoliopsida > Asparagales > Orchidaceae > Papilionanthe > Papilionanthe hookeriana x Papilionanthe teres. The sequence continues at coordinate 16,454,355 of CM040437.1, read as the reverse complement.
TATTTCCAACATGTTGGACTTTTCCTTCTCAAAACCTAACTTCCAAATATTCATTTTATTGATTTTGAATTTTGAATTTAGATTTATCGTCTTACCTAATTTGCCTTTGTTTCAAAATCCTATTCCATAATTTCGTCCAGAATTTCCAAAAACTCCTTTTGCTGATTTCAAATTTTGAATTTGAATTTGAATTTATCGTCCTTCCTGATTTGAAATCCTTCTTCCATAATTTCCGAGTTTAATGCTTTGAGACCCTCCTCCATAATTCATCTGGATATGCATAACATATATCTTGAAAGTCTCCTCAAGTCAGGGGTTCGATATCCCGTAGCGCGGGGTTCTCGAATAATAGACACATGACGACAGACTTTCTTCAGCGGCTGTAGAGCATTGGGAAATCGGTATTTGGGTTTCTACCAAATGCCGATTTCCTTAAAAAAAAAAAAAGAAAAGAGTCACATCCTCAACCTGTTGGTAGAGCATCTGCTCGTCAATGTAAGCACCCTCAGGTCAGGGGTTCGAATCCCCTCCAGATGAATTATCTCCTATATGAAGGTGGTAACCGAACTGGTTGACTCATGGGGTCAAATCTCAAATCTAGCTGGATTGTGAGCCCAAGGAATTAATTGGTTGTTTCGCTCTTTCTTCAATTATTGAATATATATATATATATGTTCAAAATTATAGAATATATGTGTAAATCCTCGCAAGTCCTTTGCACGTAATTCACGTTAAAAAAAATGCTTCCTTCGATTACGGAACTGAAAAAGACCTAACAAGTCTTCAGCCGACTAGTAATTGGCTACAGAAGACTTTTACATAAGAGGGGCTAATACAGGTGAATGCATGCAAATTGCTAGCTAACAAAAATAGTTAGAACTATTTGACTAATCAAAACTAGTTATTTCTGAATAATTTGGATTTAAAAACCAAATAGAAGTAGATGAATTGACTTTGACTAATGGCTATATTCTCCTAAATCCTCTTACTTCGAGGCATTTATGTAATATTTGTTAACGAAGACCAACTTATCCTCATATAATATATATTAAAGAGGGCATACGGGCAAAAATAGAGAGATATTAATGGGAGAATTTTTTATATACAAGAAACAATGGATAACATTTATAGATTATTATTTTTTTCATGAAATAACTATTAATCAATACTATTATAGGTATATATTTTGCTAACTTATTTTTTTGTTTTCTTTAGTAATTGCTTTTGACATAATGATTGGGGTACATAAAAATTATGCTAGCATGGATACCGAGGAGATCCAACGGTCCAAAAGAAAGAAAGTATGCCAATGGAGGGCCCACAAGTAGAAGATCAGGAGACCCACTTATCTGATCGGACGTAGCCATCCGAGCTAAAGCTGAAGGTCGACCGAATAAGGAAAATGACAAAAAGAACGGTCAAACGATCTCAAGCTGAACCAATCAGAACAAAGCATTACGGATAAGCATTTGAGCTCACCACTACAAGAAAGCTGACCTAAGGCACCGACTACCTTATGATTGATTTTACCCCAAGAAAGAACAAGCTCACGATCACTAACCGTCCCAAGGATGCCCCTAAGGCTCCTCATCAGAGACTGAGAATTTACAATATAATAGAGTTTTATAGTCTTCCCACAATCTCTCCTCATCGAGGAAAGAGTTACCAATCAAGTTACGGTGATTCACCATTTCTTTAATAGCCTAGTCTCGCCTCGCCAATAAAAGCTCTTGATCCATGGATTGAAGGTCGATAGCCATATTAGATGAATCATTTGACAAAGCCTAGACAACCGAATCAGTCCTACAATCCCCAAGATAATCAATCTCAACCGACTGATAACATCGACTCAACTTAGCCAACCAGATCGACCTTACTGTGTTGAAGCAATAATCTCCTGGCTGGCTGAGCCAGATTGTCGCCCAACAAAAATCACATATATCACCACATAAACTAAGGTATTTTGTGTCGGCCAAAATCGACGTAAAATGTCAACTAATCCTACGATAATTTGGTGTTTGCGTCTAGTTTGCGTTGAGTTGGTTTTTATAGGCAAAATGGGGGTCGATAAACAATTTATGTTGGCTTTGCGTTGACATAGTTTGATGATAAATATTTTCATCTTATTTATCATGTGATAACTTCACCAAAAAAAGGTTTCCAAATTACTATCGTATTTTTATCGATTTTACGTTGGGACATATCAAAGCCCTTCAACATTTCATTGACGATTTTGCTCGGAAAATTCGATGAAAATCCAATGCAAACCTGTATACGAGAAAAAAAAAATTAAATGAATTGTACAACCAACACACAACAATAGACAATAGTACAACAAATTCCTAATCCATTATCACAACACATAATATAATGACCAACAAATAAAAACAATGAAAAATAACATAATATAACAAATACTAATCTAAAGTATCATAAGTTCATATCTATAGCCATGATATAAGTTCAAATATTCCAAAAATAAAAGAAAAACATAAAAACTCCTAATCAGACTCATTCTCATCCTCCTCCTCGCCAATAGTAAAACTCATCGATCTCTTGCACCGACAATCTGCAATACTCTCTATCAGTCATACTATACTCTCCTTAATTCTCTGATGGCTTTCATGCATATGAAAGAGCTCTTCATTCAAAGCAGCAATCGGCCTGACAATCCCTTGATTATCTGGCTGTAATAAGCTCGCACCAATCATAGAAGCATGAGAGATTTCAACCTCAAATGATATGCCCTTTGCGCGCAGGCAAAGAACCTCCCTTCTTTCTCGCTATCTGCGCTCATACCTCGAAATTAAATTGTACAGTGGTTGATTGGCTATCACTGCTACTGGCGGTGGTCAGTGCTGGCTAGTCTCTACCTCTTCTATAGTCGCTCGTACTCCTTCTATACAATTAAAACCAATTATTAAGAGTGATAAATGTTGAAAAATCAATTATTTACTTATATTCACCCCAACAAGCATGTTTAGAGACCCGCTGATGTGCCTTTGGTGATTGCAACTCAGCAGTGGAGGGCTTACGACCGTACTTTTAGCCTATGTACGATAAGGAAATGATTAGCACCACTTAAATAAATCAAACATTGAATTTTTAAAAATTAAAGGATCTTACCAGCCTTCTACAGTGATCTGTATGGGTGACGGAGCCTCCAATCCATAGTGTAACACCCTGGCCCTCTTAGTGTTTTGATTTTGTCAGTTTGTTTTACTCTTCCTCTGATACTTTAGAGCCTCCCAGATTGTTGTCAACTGAGCCCAGAGCTCCTCCCCCACCCAAGCAGGCCACTCCCTCCTTCCTACAAGCTGTAGTGAACATATCACCTAGTCAAAGCCTGCCAAAAATATCAAAGATTTGACGAATCTGCTGGTGATACTCTAACAACAAACTAAAGGACTTATGTAAGGTAAAAAATATGTAATGTATATTAGTATAATAAATAATGTAAAATTATTATTTCAATTCAAATCCAAAACCACATGCCCCAAGTCGCACTGGGGATCTACCTTTAGGAAAGATACGAACGATCATATCTACTTCAGATGATCTCCGTAATGAATGTCACAGAAAACTAGTGAGGCATGATCTTGAAATAAATATTAGTTGCACAAGTTAACGAGAATGAACAATGAACCTGATCTAATGTTGAAAATAACTTATGAGTCCCCTCCAACACAATATGTACTTTCAGAGGGATGGGAATCCAGGGGCTTGACTCTTAGGAGGAGGAAGCTGATGTCTGAGTAGGAGGTAGTGCTGGAGTGCCTTGATGTAGAAGAAAGCATAGTTAATTTTCTTCAAAATTTGCACATTATTATGGATGAAATTACACTTTAAAGAAATATATTTTTTGAGTTATTCTTGCAGGTACAACAGGTGGCAGAAGTGGAGCAAATTGAAGAAAAAATGGAGTTACGGAGGGCCCAAGTGACTAGCGCCTAGGCACCGGAATTCTAAGGCACCTAAGCGCTAGTCCCACCTTAAAATCCCAAGAGGCTGGCACCTAAGCGCCAGCCAGTGGGGGACTAGGTTCCATTACCAGCTCATTGGCGCCACTTTTCTAGACACCTAGGATCCCCTACCCAAATTGGCAAGCAAAGAGATTGGCTCCTTGGTGCAAAAAACTATTTAGGCAGGTTTCAGCAGTTCCTTTACACAAATTGGGGAGTTACTTAGCATGATAAAGGGGTTCTTTAGTGATGAAGATAAAAGCTTTTGGCATTATTCTGAGGTCTAGTGGTGATGTCCTTCCGTTTCTTTGGAATATGAGAGGTTTCATGAATATTTTGGTGAGGATTTTGAGTGATATTGTACGGAGATACTTGTGGAGCGTAGCAAGGGCCTGGGAAATTCTAGAGGGAGCATTCTCACTACTTTATAAAGAGGAAAAAAGCTAACCATTGTGTGATTTTATTATTGTACTTTTGTAAACACAATTGTATAGTGGATTTACTTGTTTTCAAAGATGATTTGTGGTGTTTTCTCAGTGCTTTCTGAGTAGTCCTTTTACCTTTTCCTTGTCATGAATAAGTAATTTGTGTAGGACTATTAGAATGCTTAAAAATTAGTTTTTTAATCCTTAATGTTATGAGAAATCTTCAAGTCTTAATTTACTTTTCATTTTGGCCAAGTGATTAGTTAAAATGTGTTGTGATCTATAACGACTCGGGAGAACTATGGTAGAACAATTAGATTAGTCACGTTGAACTATAGGGTACGAAGCAAAGTACATTATAGGAGATACAAATGTTAGGGAAATAATATTTGATAGGTTTAAAATGGGACTTCAGGAATTAAGGCAATTTTAACCAAACTTCTGTATGCACTTAGAAGAGGGTAAAGAACAGAATTACTCCTATTTGTCACTAGCTACATTTACAATTTTAAGTTTTCATTTCTTACATTCCACTTATATTATTGCAATCGAAGGTATCTCTATAACTCGATTACCACCAATTCAAATATATTAAGTAGAATTTATGTAGGAATAAACCTTTAAGAATAGTTTGTAATTCATTACAAATAGTTAGTACAACATTAAACCAACTTAACTTGTAAACTATGAAAAAATTTAATAGGCTTGAATTTTTCCTAAAACTTAAAACCTCACTCCCTGTGGGTTCGATAACCTAGACTCAAAAGTCCCTTATTTCAAAAGCGATATGTACACTTATGGTAGGTCCCAGAGTGTGAGTGCACCTGAACTTAATTTAAGGCTACATCATATCGCAAGCACATCAAGTATTTTGGCATCATTGTCGGGGAGTGATGGTGTTGTTAACTTAGGAGAATTTTTGTTTAATTATTAAGTGTTAGACTTGAAAATTTTTGTTTTATTTTTTTATGTAATTTTCTGTTTGTTTGAAAAAGAAATTTTTCAAAAATATTTTTGTGTTTTTTATTTTAAAGTTTGTGTAAAAAAACCTACTAGTTGAGTCTCTAGTTTTGTATGTGTAGTTCAAGACCTACAGGACTTTTACCCTACGATGCATAACTAGAAAGAACTATTAGAAGGATTAGAAACATAAGAGACTTCACAAACTTGTAGAGTAAATGGCGAACAAATCACAAAACAATATGGAAACACATGAACCAAATTATGACGCACATGACATTAAGGGATTATGCTAAACCTAAGGCAAATGAAATTCACTTAAGTAATCAAACTCCTGCCATAAAAGCTAACACATTTGAACTTAAGTCTGCTATTATCCAAATGGCACAGAACAACCAATTTGGGGGAACGCCGTCTGAGGATCCAAATTTACACTTAGCAAGTTTTTTTGAACTTTAAGCTACAATTCACTATAATGGCGTGTCAAATGGCGTCGTTAGGCTTAGGTTTTTTCCCTTTGTATTGAGGGATAAAGCCAAAATATTGTTGAATTCATTAGCACTTGGATCAATTACGACTTGGCGTGACTGAGCCCAAAAAGCCACAGTTCGATTCGATCAACCAATCCCTTCGGTTTGATCGACCACCAATGTCATTCACAAAACCACACTTCGGTTCAATCGGTCACTAAAGTCAGATCATAAAACCAATCACTTTTGTTTGATCGACAACCAAGGCTCAATCGAACAATCAATTGGATGTTGCATTATTTGTGCTTGCTTTGCATTTCTTGCATGTTCATGCCATATTCCTTAGCTTGTGTTTGTATGCATATATAAAAATGAATTTTTGAACGTTATGTGATATGTTAAATACTATTACATGAAAAATCAAGTCTTTGTCTTTGGCATATGCTTGCATGTGGTGTCTCCTTGAGCACCAATACTTGCGGTAATTCTGCACACATATGCCATCATATGTGGGTGGCTTAATACTTGCAAATCTCAGATGAGTGGTGGCTAGCTGCTTGCCCGTCAGTGTGTGAATCTTCTAAATGGAGAGCATGTTGCCTCATCTCTTATGGCATCACACTTGAATGTAATAACACATTCCAATTGTATGCTCAATCTAGGTTATGCTCTAAAGTCACTAAACTCATTGAGTGCAAAATATGTGTACATCTGATACTGTTATATAGTGTGATTACATGATCATCACATTGTGTGGCTTGATAGGAAATTAGACTCATTAAATGAGTAACCCTGTGTTGATTTTGATGCTTTAACGAGTATTGCTCGTCAAGTAAATTTGGTGAATAGTGTGAGTTACCACATCGGGATCAACACAAGTATGATTATGATAAGGTTCTAAGGAATCTAACATACGTCACCTTACAGATATTGACCTCATTTTTATTGAGATCTAGTCTCTCTTTAGAATAGCCCAGGGTCTAGCCGTACGACTTTCCTGGTGACTATCTTAGAGGACTAGTAATGTGACCCTTTCCCCATAGAAACTCAAAACACTTCTTTGCTTCACTTGAAGTTTTTAAATGCTTAAATTCTAACCTATGAATGCTTAGAATGATGAGACCAAGTATTAGGAAGCTCAAGAGGAGTTCCCAACAAGATGGTCAAGCTTTAAGCTTATGCTGAGTGGCCCGGGTGAGGCTCACACACACATTTACACATTACAATCTCACACACTACCTCACAACCCTAAACCAAACTTCTTTACAATTGATCTCCTACTCTTTTGAAAACTCATGTGGGTGGTTTCCCCAAGCATTTAGCCTCAGGCTAGGGTTTTGCTAGTACCAACACATGGAGGATTCAAATGGGGAATTCCCTTGGTCTATGGTTCAAATGGGTTATCACTCTCACTCAACCTCAATTTTACCAAAAATTCTAACATGACCCATTTGCCCCTAAACTCTACCAAATGACCAAATTACCCCTAAAACCCTTTTTTGCCCAAAATTCCCAAGGTCAACCAAAATTACCAAAATCCCTTAAAAGACATCTCAAAACATTCCTCACCACTAAAAATACCCAAAACACCTCAAATTTACCAAAATTCCCCAAAATACCCATAAAATACCCAAAATGACCAAAATGCCCCTCCTAGCCCAAAAATTCTAAAAATTCGAAAAATTCCCAAAAATTCTCAGAACCCTCTAAATATTACCAGTTTCAATTTTGAACAACCACATTGAACTAATTTGACCAAATTAGCCCAATTTGACCAGAAGCCCTAAATTTACCCTTTAAGCCTAAAATACCTAAATCACCCCATAAGTCAACCCAATTGACCCCAATTTTGCCTAATTTCAATTCCAAACTCTAACTCATCATCCCTAATACCAATCTAAACCAAATCTATGCTCAATTTAACCTAATTGCAAGTCCAATTAAAACCCAAATTAAAAAAAGCCTCAATTTTGACCATATGACCAAATCTCCTCAAATTAAACCTAATAATCAATTAATTTCCCCCAATTTTGAATTCTAAATCCTTCATGACATTCCCCTAAACAAAATTGAATCATCAATTGCCCCCAATTTTATCCCAAGCCTCACCTAAGGCCAACCAAATCCAAAATTCTCAATTTTACCCCAAATTGATCACATGTCCAAAATCCATCAAAGTTAAGTCCCTCACTCTAAAATTGACACCCAATATATGTTGAAAACTATTCATAACAATCATCTATACATTTTGGAACCATCAATTGTGCCATAACCCCAATCTAGCCAAGCCCAAACCCAAGCTAACCCAAATGTCCCAAAATTGACTAAATGACCAAAGCTCACCAAATTCACCTCCCAAATAAATTCAAAGCCACCCCATATATTTTCCAAACTCTTCATAACAATCATACACACAATATTGCTCAATCAATTTTTCTCAATCTAAGCCCAAACCTAACCTAGCCCAACTTGAACCCACATAACCCCAAAATTGAACCTATGACCAATTTGATCAAATTAGACCAAATGTGACCAAAACAAACTTACCATGACCAGCTTTTGAACCCTAAGGACTGAGATAGATCCACCTAGTCCAATCTTGTGGAGCCATGGACCAAGGGTCCCGCAAATTAGGGGATTCCCTTCCTTAAATGGGTAAAACCTAAGGAGATTTGCAATAAATATTTAGCCACTTAAGTTCATCACCATGATGGCTTAACCTTTGGCTCACCTGACTTCTGGCCACCTCCCTTGGCCTGGCCGGTGGCCTAGTTACTGAAGCAGCTCAAAATTGAGAGCCATCCCAAGCCAAACTTAACTCAATTGACCCATCCAATGTGTCAAGCTCTAGTTGCTCACTAGAGCTGATCTGCCTTCCACCTAAGCAGACAATTTCACCCACCAGCATGCCCTGAGCTTCACCAGGCAGCCATGGCTATAAAAGCCATCCTTCACGGACAAGAGGGGGTGCTGAAATTTCTTAAGGAAACTCTGTCAAATTGCTTCCAGTGCTTCCTCAAGACCACCTGAGTGCAAGCCCGCCATCCTTAGCCATTGAATCCCACCATCCATAGCTAATTTCAGAGCTCAATTCTCAGCTGAAACCAGAACATTCCTTACCACAGCTCCACGATGCACTAAATCCAAATTAAATGCGCCCACACCATTTCAAACATCTTTTGAAACACTTCAAGCCCAACTTAAAATCAAATTGGTAAAAATTCTTACTAAATCAATTTGCCCCTAGAGACCTTTACTCACATAATTCATAAATAAACTTTCAAGTGATAGTTACCCAACTTTTGAGATGATTAAAGAATTAGTTCATTGAGCTTAAGGGTATGAAATGGATGAATCATTTAATGAATATGATAAGTTCAAATGAACTCAAGAAAGTTCTGTCGGCATATTTTTAGGTTATGTGTTTTATTTTGAAAAGGGGGTCGCCTACAGAAATTGTCGGCATATTTTAATTTAATTTAAATAAATAATTTGAAAAGTAGTATTTGATTTTGAAAATAATTTTTAAATTTGAAGATTTTAAGATATGAAATCAAACTCGATCTCACATCCCGAATAGTTTATATAAACGTAGCACCGCACCACAAACCGTGCATCTATCCCGAAGAATAGACACACTCGCTCGATGGTGGGGCTCGGCTAAATAAACTGTGAGGATTTGCGACATCCGTTTGGTCCGCGAACCAATTTTATAAGCCGACAAATTCCCTCGCTTAATATAAAAAACATTAAACAGGGTTTATATTACTCGGGTTCTTTAAAATTCCCTATAAGGGCAAGCCCCTATAGTTAATTACATCTTAAGTGACGGGAATCACCTAAGAAAACTCTCGATAATAATCAATAATTCTCGCTCTCAAGAATTTCAAAGTTTAAGTTTTCAAAGGATTGAGTTTTTGAATCTCAATAGGAATGGATCAAGTTTGGAACATTTTATTTTAGGAATTCAAAGGAATAAAAGTAGGAGAAATTACGGATTCGAAGCGAACTTCGTAATCTCCCGACTATCCTATTGTTTGGCTTGGATTTAGAAAGTCCTAATATTTATTTAATGTTTTGATCTTGCTAATTTTAATTAATTAGGGCTTATATTTATATGATAGAATCATACAAATAACTTCGGAAGATATGAGGGTTTATGTTAGTATCGGACGACTACCTCGGAATCCTAAGACCTGGCTAGGGCTTAATTTGCAATGCAAATGCCTAACGAAGAGTTGAGGATTTATGTTGCACTAGGCAAACTACCTCGAAGTCCCGTGGCTTGGTTATTTAATTCTAAGAATGGTTCTGCTGATGTAGATTCAAGTTTTGCTGACGACGATGGCCGTGCTGCCCACCATGCTTCGAGCTCCTTGTTGTTGCAGAGGTTTAGTTTTAGAAATCATAAATCAGGGGATGAGAAAAGTGTTTTGGTTTAGAGAAGTCTTAATTTCCAAGTGTTTTTTGTATTTTAATTAAAACAAATCTTAAAGTCGATTATAACGACACCGGTTAAGATCCCACTGGCTCCATCCTTCCGCATCATTATTTTTATCGGATTCACTTAGTCCAGTATGAATTTGCTAAACTCAACCGAATGAGTTCCACACTTTCATTTAGACCGTGGGAAATCCCGTTAGCAACACGTAGGTTACATCATCCGAGGTATTCCCGATCATCCAACAAGACGTTTTAATTTAGTTGTAGTTGTAGTTTTGTTGTTCCGTTTGTGATTAAATTTTGAGTTGTTTTATATTTTGAAATGTTGTGGCGGTGAATTTTATCTTGTAATGACTTTTAATTTAGTTATGGGTTTCGGCTTTGGTTTCTGTCCTAAAGGTGTGGGTTTTCATGCAATAGCTTGTTTTATCATGCAAGAAAAGTAAAGTGCATTCGCAATAAAGTAAATTGCAAGGAAGTAAATCGCAGTGAAAGTAAATTGCGATAAAATAAAAGCGTACCCTGAGGGTCTTCCCGTCATCCCAAGCTGCACTTAAAACATGATTAGGACATTTAAGCAAGTTCCTAGTGTAAAGCTAAGGTAAGGGTTATGGTTTTCTACCAAGTTCCTAATCCTATAGCTAGTCATTTCCTATGACGTCTAGGTTCTTTGTGTTTTTGGTTCGAAGACGATTTTCTTCATCAAAGAACAATTAAGTTCAATTGTTCTTATAAATATCCTATCATATTGAGGAAGTGCTTAAGAAGAATCTTAAACATCTTTTCAATATTTCTAGGATTGTTTTAAGTCCAAATGAATTTAATTATGTAAATGAATCGATCGTCTCAGGTTTTAGTTTTGTTGTCTTCGCTCGATGAACTTAGGACATTTGAATATCCTTATGAGTGAAATGACATTTCATTTAATATTCGTTTAGGAGTTATGATAACTAAAGCTTTTGAGGTAAATCGGTGCTCAAATGGTTTCTGTGATTCAAATTTAAGTTCAAATTGATGATTTAAGTTTGGAATAGTGTTCAAGTTATTTTAGATTTATTTTTGAGTTCTTCATGTCTTAGGTGATGTTATTTAATTCAACTTAATTTAACTTAATTTAATTTAATTTAATTTAATTTAACTCGATTTAATTCAATATAGTTTGATTTGATGTTACAGTAAATTAATTTGATTTAATTTAATTTTTAACTTAATTTTTTAAATTTAATTTGATTTAATTTAATTTAATTTATTTAATTTAATTTAATTTTTAATTTAATTTTATTCATTTTAATTTTAATTAAAATTTTAAAAGAATTCAATAATTTAATTTTAGCTTTAATGATTAAGTCTTTTAATGTTTTAAATTTGAATTATTATTTTAATTAAGAATTAAACATTAATGAAATGATTAATTTAGGGATTTTTTAAATTAAAGAATAAATCTCTTCCTAATAATATCCCTATTTTAATAATTCCAATTTTATTATTCTTCCAAATTTAATCAATTATTTAATTAAAGTTTAATCATTTTAAATTGCTTAATGGGTTTCTACCCTTCAATTATTTAAATTTCAATCATCCAAATCACATTAGGATCAAATATTTTACTTGTTAATTTTTTATTAAACCTAAAGTTTTAATTTAAGGGTTAAAATTTTAATTACCATTTTGTCCTTCAAGCTTAATAATTTCATAACTCACTAAATTGAACTCAAATGAACTTGAAATTTTTTATGTGACTTCACTCATATGTCAATAAAGATATGAGAGGAGAAAATGTGATTTTTCTGTATTTAATTTATTTATATAATTATTTTTGGTAGAAAATAGAGATTTCCAAGGAAAATTTAATAACATGACCAAGGGAAAGTTTCTGTCCTTAAGAAAATTAGGGGACATTCCTAATAACCAGGGGACCACTTGGACCAATTTTGGTGATTTTTTGAATTATATTATTTTTATTATAATTATTTTAAGTTTTGGAGTGTTAATTAATTTAAAAATAGAATATAAGTTGGAAAATGAATTTTATGTTTTTCAAAAATCTCTCTGATATCAAGGAAATCAGAGAAGCAAATTTTGCAATTTTTTGATTTTTCTATGATTTATTATAATTATTTTAGTGAAAATGCTAGAAAATACATTTTTTTAATTTTAAAATTACCCTAGGGCTTTAAAATTTAATATCTCAACCTAGAAACATAAGAAAAATATGGGGTTTGTTCCTAAGTGATTAAAATTCAAAATGTGACATTTTAGTGAATTTTATTATTTTTGTGATTTTTATTATTTTTTAATTATTAAAAATATTAAAATAATATTAAAAATCAACTTTTTTAGAAAATTAAAATTTTAATTTTCTTAAATTCCCCTAATATCAGAGAGGCTCCAAAACCAATTTGGTGAATTTTTGAAAGATATTTTGAAAGTTATGAATTTTTAAAGTTTAAAATGACTAAGTGGATTAATCAACCCAATTAATAGGGCTAACCAAGTCCAATTGACTTCAAACTTTTGTGGTGGTTTCCTCTGATCCTAAAGGTCAGTGGAGAATTGATTTCAAGTCAATTTGATGTATGGTTAGCTCTAATTAATTAGAGACCTATTTTGAGTGTTTAAGCCAATTAGGGTTGTCTAAAATGAACTAACTCAAAACCTATTTTTCCTAGGGTTCTCTCGGTCATAAGGAACATCACCAAATTTTCCTAGAATTTATTTCACAACATGCTATTTATTGGAATTAAAATACTCAAAACAATGACATGAATTTGAAAAATCAATAATTCTTCATAGGGATGGCCTCGACTTTGGAAAATTCAGGGAATGTTCCCAAATTCAGAGGCTTCAAAGCCCTATGGTCTCATGCCATGGTGAATTGTATACATGCATGGAGAATTAAATGTATGCAGAGAGTAAATAAATTATAAAAAATAAAATACTTGATGAAATTAAATGATTTCTTTTCCACATTATTCTCCTCTCGTTCACCGAGCAAGAGGGTATTTTTATTTTATTTTTCCGATTTTCCTACACAAAGTTATGAATTTTTGAAGTTTAGGGAATTAAATAAATAGAAAATAGCCCTAATTTCCTACTTATCCACGCGGCGCCACGCCATCCCCAGCGCTCCGAAAGGCCACGCGTCGTCTCCCGATTCGGCGCCACCATCCGACTCGGCGCTCCAGGGCCCGCGGTTCATGCACCATCGCGTCGTCCGGCTCGATCCGGACCGGTCCGCTCGATACACGCTCGATCCGACGGCTCCCGCTCATCGTCTACGACCGGTGTGCACCCGTGACCGTCAACCTTCTAACCCTAATTTCTCACTCGATTCTCAAAGGATTTTCGTGTTCTATGCTTCTACTGGATTCGTCTCGAGGAGACGAACACATCCATACGGTAAACATGCATTGAAATTTATTCAAATGAAATGGAGAATCTCTGTAAGCTCGGGAAGAAGAATGAGTTCATACCTTTGCTCAGAGATGTGAAGCTTCGATCTGAGGGTTGTTGCACCTTCGATTGGATCCTAGCAAGCTCCAAATGAAGTCTCCCGGTCTCAGTGAATTGTTCAGTTGGACTTCGACCACGCCCGATCACAAAGCTTGGAGGCCGGAGCAACCGGGTGGCCTCGGAGATGGGGCTTTTGCTCGGTGGACACCTTCCCTTGGTCCGGTGAAGGTGTAGAACCAATCAATTTGGGGATTGGCTCACCGTGGAGAAGTGTCCTGGTTTGGGTGGAATTTCAGTTGGGAAATCGAGTTTTATCGATGGGGATTGGGGCAAATCGACACTCGGGATCAACTGCTCTAAGGGTGGAGAAGGGTCCGGAACAATTTTGCGCAGTTTCGGCAAGGTTTGTGCAACTCTCTTCTCATGGCCGTGAGGGGGTCGGGCTTAAATCAGGAGAGGCTGGAGGGCCTCCCGGGGGAGCCGAGGGCCGGGATCGACCGCTAGGTGAGGAGAAGAACGACCATGGTGGCCATTGGGCATGGGGCAGCTCAGGCAAGGTAGAATTCCAAAGCTTGGCCTCTCCCAAGGTCTCGGGCATGGCGTTTTCCGGCGATCGGGTGGCCGGCCGGCCGAGCATGGGTCACCCTCAAGGTCGGGTGGGTCGGGTCGGGACTTGGTGCAAGCAATCGGCAATTGCCATGTGTAAAGTGGCCGATTTAAAATGGAATGGGGAAGGGGTCATTTTGGCTTCAATTTGGTCAACCCATTGGTTTGGGTTGGGTGCACCTTCCCATGGCTCGATTTTGGGCCGAGAGGATCGATTGGGTCGCCCAAGAGAGAATGGTGTGGTCTCCATCCATGATGAGGTGGCTAAACATGGTTTAGTGTGTGTCATGAATAAGGTTAAAAAGGCCTAATGAAAGATTAGGAAAGGAGCCCCTCCTTTTACCATTAATGGCATGGTCACATGCCAAACTTTCATGGCTTCATATGGCTTGTGAATGGCTCATGCATGGCTCCATGTGGCTTAGGGAAAAGTTGGTTCAATTTCATGGAAATGGATTTTGTGACTTTTGGCATTTTGGTGAGAGTTGTCATGAGGTTTAATTTTGGAATAATCCAATGATGAATTTAGGATTTAGGGATGATTTCAATCAAGGGATGATAAGGAGAAATTTCATGTGGGCTTTAGGATAGGCTTGGGCTTTTGAATTCGAAGGAAGTGGGCTTTTAGGAAGGTTTAAGGGAAGTGGGCTTTTAGTGTTTAAAAATGAATTTATGGATGGAAATTTTGTAAAGAGGTTGGGCCAAATAATTGTTGAGTTTGGTTTGGGGATGTGTCATGAGTGGTTTGGAGTCAATTTGGTGTGATTTGGACTTGAATTGGTTTGAATTTGGGTTTATTTGGTAAGTGGGCCAATGTTGGGTCAAATTGGGCTAACTTGGGCCAATGTTGGGCTAGGGTTGAAATTGATGTAAAATAAATGTTGGGAAATGTTTATGGGAGTGTTTCAAAGAGGTTTTGGCTTTGGTTGGGCTTTGATTTTGGGGTTTGGGCTCATTTGGGTTAGGTTTGGGTTTAGGCCAAAATTGGGCTTTTTAGCTTTGGGTTGAATTTGAGTGGGGTTTGGATCTAAATTTTGGGCAAATCATGTTAGTGTTTTGTTTATGGGGATGTTAAGGAAGATTTAGAAAAGATTTGGGGTTAATTGGAGTTGAATTGGGTGAGTTTGGGTTAGGTTTGGGTCATAGGTCCAAATTGGGCTTTAAGGCCAAAAATGGAATTGGGTCCAAATGTCAATCAAATTGAACTTGGATTTGGTCTAGATTGGTGTTGGGGATGTTGAATTGAAGTTTAGAATTGAATTGGACCAGAATTTGGGTCAATTGGGTAGGTTTGGTTTGACATTGGGTTCACTTTGGGTTAAAATGGGTCAAATTGGGGGTTTTGATAAAAGTGGGGTAAATTGACAAAATTGGCCAATGGTGTAGTTGGACAAAATGAAATTGGGAATATTTGGGATTTTCTGAAATTTTCTGGGAATTTTCTGAATTTTTGGATTTTTTGGGTCAAGAGGGGTATTTTGGGTATTTGGAGGGTATTGGGAGGTATTTTTGGAATTTTTGGTATTTTTGGGTATGGATGATCAATTTGAGTAATGTGGGAATATTTGGGATTGGTCTTGAGGATTTTGGGTGATTTGGAAATTTTTGAGAAATTTGGGCTATTCGAGCTTTAGGTAGTAGCAGGTGTAGGGTCCCGGGGGTCAAAAATTGAAAATTTGGAAAATTGAAGATTAGGTGAATGTAAGTGGAATAAAATCATTTTGGTTGAGCCATGAAGCCATATCAAGCCCACATGAGCCGTGAAGGGACTCATTTGAGGCATCCACTATGTTGTTCCTAACCCTCTTAGCCAAGGGCTTAGGGGTTAAGGACCATCCATGTGAATCACCTACATGAGTCAGGAGGTCAAGTTGGGTAAGGGTGTGTTTCTTTAGGAGGTGTGTGAAAGTGTAGTGTGTAGGTGTAGTGTATAAGTGTAGTGTGTGTGTAAGTCAGCCCCTCACCGCACCAGTGCCACCTGTGGCGGTCCTAAGGCCAAAAGTCCTATAGGAACTCATCCTTTAAACTTCCACATTTGATTTCAACCCTCTAGGTGATTAGGGGTTTACAATCAAGTTTGTGGAGTTTGCGGGGAGTTAAGAAGTGGTTTGAATTTCTAAAAGGTGGGTCTCAATTCTAATCCTCTAAGATAGTCAAAGGAAAAGCCTAAGGCTAGATCCTAAGCACTAAAAGAAGAAGAGAAGACCTCATCAAAAATGAGGTCAACAAGTTCAAAAGGGTTGTGAAATATCTAGGCATTCTCTGGATCTTTTCACAAGTCTTCTGGACATCTTGCACGACAACCGAATCTATCATACTTATTAAAGAAAAGCAACTCTCAAATGAATAAATATAACCTACCAAGTTATGAAATAGGATTTGGTAGGCTTGTGTCGAACCTATCTATAGGCTTTACTTTCTTGCAAACTATAAATGTTTACTGCAAAAGATACTAATGTTTCAAGTAGAGGAATGAGAAGACTCGACAGGTACGCTTTTATAGTTTACAATACTTTCTTTTCCTACACTTTCTTTACTGTACTTTTCTTATCTACAAACTTGCATATTAAATAATAATATCACCCTGCACGAAAACTGAAACCTTTAGGATAGCCGCAAAACTAAAATCAAAAAACAAATCAAATTAAAATAAAACAAGATAAAATTCACCACCAAAACAATCAAAATATAAAATAACTAAAAATTTAATCACAAACAAAACAAAAATCATAAGTGAAACTAAATTAAAACGTCTCTATCGGTTGATCGGGAATCCCTCGGAGGAGGCAACCTACGACTGCTAACGAGCTTTTCCATGGTCTAAATGAAAGTACGTAACTCATTAAGTTGAGTTTATTAAATTCATCTGGACTAAGTGAATCCAAAGAAAATGGTAATGCCAGAATGAGGGAATCGTGGGATCCTAACTGGTTTCGTCATAATCAACTTTAATAGTCCCCTAATAAGACATTAAGACGCCTCAATTTAAACTTTTCTAAAACATGCTACTTCTTCTAATCTCTTCAATTTGACACTTCTAAAATTAAACCTGCTACGATGAGGAGCTTAAAGCATGCATAGTGGGCAGCACATCCATCTTGAACAACAAAACTCCTTAGAAAATATACAACAAGCCATAGGACTTCGAGGTAGTTTGCGTAGTGTAGCATAAATCTTCACATCATCTCTTTAGGATTTTGTACTTCTAGCAATATAAGCCCTAACTCATCTTAGGTTCCGAGGTTATCATTAGATATGACATAAATCCTCCTATCTTCCAGGTTATTTACATGATCGATATCAAGTGAATGTAAGCCATAATTAAATAAAATTGCCATGATGAAACACTAAATAACTATCTCAACTTAACCCAAAATACCTTTAAACCTAAAATACCTAAATCACCCTATATGTCTACCTAATTGACCCCAATTTTGCCTAATATTAATTCCAAACTCCAACTCATCATCCCCAATACCAATCTAAACCAAATCCAAGCTCAATTTAACCCAATTACAAGTCCAATTAGAACCCAAATTAAAAAAAACCTCAATTTTAACCATATGACCAAATCTCCTCAAATTAAACCTAATATCAATCAATTTCCCCCAATTTTGAATTCTAAATCCTTCATGACATTCCCCTAAACAATATTGAATCATCAATGGCCCCCAATTTTAGCCCAAGCCTCACCTAAGGCCAACCAAATCCAAAATTCTCAATTTTACCCCAAATTGATCACATTTCCAAAATCCATCAAAGTTAAGTCCCTCACTCTAAAATTGACACCGAATATATGTTGAAAACTATTCATAAAAATCATCTATACATTTTGGAACTATCAATTGAGCTATAACCCCACTCTAGCCTAGCCCAAACCCAAGCTAACCCAAATGTCCCAAAATTGACTAAATGACAAAAGCTCACCAAATTCACCTCCCAAATAAACTCAAAACCACCCCAAATATTTTCCAAACTCTTCATAACAATCATACACACAATATTGCTCAATCAATTTTTCTCAATCTAAGCCCAAACCTAACCTAGCCCAACTAGAACCCACATAACCCCAAAATTGAACCTATGACCAATTTGATCAAATTAGACCAAATGTGACAAAACCAAACTTACCATGACCAGCTTTTGAACCCTAAGGACTGAGATAGATCCACCTAGCCCAATCTTGTGAAACCATGGACCAAGGGTCCCGCAAATTAGGGGATTACCTTCCTTAAATGGGTAAAACCTAAGGAGATTTGCAATAAATATTTAGCCACTTAAGTTCATCACCATGATGGCTTGACCTTTGGCTCACCTGACTTCTGGCCACCTCCCTTGGCCTGGACGGTGGCCTAGTTACTGAAGCACCTCAAAATTGAGAGCCATCCCAAGCCAAACTTAACTCAATTGACCCATTTAATGTGTCAAGCTCTGGTTGCTCACTAGAGCTGATCTGCCTTCCACCTAAGCAGACAATTTCACCCACCAGCATGCCCTGAGCTTCACTAGGCAGCCATGGCTGTAAAAGCCATCCTTCATGGACAAGAGGGGGTGCTGAAATTTCTTAAGGAAACTATGCCAAATTGCTTCCAGTGCTTCCTCAAGACCTCCTGAGGGCAAGCCCGCCATCCTTAGCCATTGAATCTCACTATCCATAGCTAATTTCAGAGCTCAAGTCTCAACTGAAACCAGAACATTCCTTACCACAGCTCCATGATGCACTAAATCCAAATTAAATGCGCCCACACCATTTCAAACATCTTTTGAAACACTGCAAGCCCAACTTAAAATCAAATTGGTAAAAATTCTTACTAAATCAATTTGCCCCTAGAGACCTTTACTCACATAATTCATAAATAAACTTTCAAGTGATAGTTACCCAACTTTTGAGATGATCAAAGCTTTAGTTCATTGAGCATAAGGGTATGAAATTGATGAATCATTTAATGAATATGATAAGTTCAAATGAACTCAAGAAAGTTCAAAAGGGTTGTGAAATATCTAGGCATTCTCTGGATTTTTTTCACAAGTCTTCTAGACATCTTGCAGGACAACTGAATCTATCATACTTATTAAAGAAAAGCAACTCTCAAATGAATAAATATAACCTACTAAGTTATGACATATGATTTGGTAGGCTTATGTCGAACCTATCTATAGGCTTTACTTTCTTGCAAATTTTAAATGTTTACTACAAAAGATACTAATGTTTCAAGTAGAAGAATGAGAAGACTCGACAGGTACGCTTTTATAGTTTACAATACCTTCTTTTCCTACACTTTCTTTCCTGTACTTTTCTTGTCTA
The DNA here is from genome assembly GCA_022702705.1 of Papilionanthe hookeriana x Papilionanthe teres. NCBI lineage: Eukaryota > Viridiplantae > Streptophyta > Magnoliopsida > Asparagales > Orchidaceae > Papilionanthe > Papilionanthe hookeriana x Papilionanthe teres. The sequence continues at coordinate 16,434,731 of CM040437.1, read as the reverse complement.
CAAACTTGCATATTAAATAACAATATCACCCATGAAAACTGAAACCTTTAGGATAGCCGCAAAACTAAAACGAAAAACAAATCAAATTAAAATAAAACAAGATAAAATTTACTACCAAAACAATCAAAATATAAAATAACTAAAAATTTAATCATAAAAAAAACAAAAATCATAAGTGAAACTAAATTAAAACGTCTCTATCGGATGATCGGGAATCCCTCGGAGGAGGCAACCTACGACTGCTAACGAGCTTTTCCATGGTCTAAATGAAAGTACATAACTCATTAAGTTGAGTTTATTAAATTCATCTGGACTAAGTGAATCCAAAGAAAATGGTAATGCCAGAATGAGGGAACCGTGGGATCCTAACTGGTGTCGTCATAATCAACTTTAATAGTCCCCTAATAAGACATTAAGAAGCCTCAATTTAAATTTTTCTAAAACATGCTACTTCTTCCAATCTCTTCAATTTGACACTTCTAAAATTAAACCTGCTACGATGAGGAGCTTAAAGCATGCATAGTGGGCAGCACATCCATCTTGAACAATAAAACTCCTTAGAAAAAAAACAACAAGCCATAGGACTTCGAGGAAGTTTGCGTAGTGTAGCATAAATCTTCACATCATCTCTTTAGGATTTTGTACTTCTAGCAATATAATCCCTAACTCATCTTAGGTTCTGAGGTTATCATTAGATATGACATAAATCCTCCTGTCTTCCAGGTTATTCATATGATCGGTATCAAGTGAATGTAAACCCTAATTAAATAAAATTGTCAGGATGAAACACTAAATAACTATCTCAAATGGAAGTCAAACCATAGGATGGTTTAGGAGGACACCAAGATTTTCCTTGTATCTATTTCTTTCTCCTAGCTTTCTCTTCCTTTGAATTCCAATAATAATTGTTCTGAATTTTGAGCCACTCACCTATTGGATTTCCTATTACCATATTTTCTTGAAGATCCTTCCTTTTGGAAGTTATGAATACAATATTTCCTGATCTATATCAAGAGTTTTCTTAGGTGACCTCGGTTATCTAAGATGTAATTAACTATAGAGGCTTACCCTTATAAGAAACTTAAAGACCCTAGATTAATATAAGCCTTATCTAATACTTTCATATTAGGATGAGGAAGTTGTCGGTCAACATAAATGGTTCGCAGACTAAACAGATGTCATAGATTATTTAGTTTATTTGATCAAGCCTCACCACCAAGCAATATATTTATTCTTCGGGATAGATACATGGTTTGCAGTGCAGTGCTTGATTATTTAAACTATTGCATATATGAGATCAGTTTAATTTTGTATTTTCAAAATTAAAAATGATATTTTCTGAAATTATATATCAATATTATATTAAATCTCTATTCCTAAACCCCTTTGTCATCCGACAACAGGTTGTGGGTTCACATTTAATAGTTTGTTATACTTTTAAAACTAGTTAATTAGCGAAACCAAGCCATATATGAGGCCAAATCTTTCAAAACCCTTTAGGTTACTAACATCATATGCTATCTTTGGACACTTTTGTTAAATGGTGTGGTGGGTTAGGCTAAGATGCTAGGTAGTATTTTTATGTTCGACTATAGTCATTGGGTGGTTTGATTACTCTAGATAGGCATCTTTTTGGTTTGTTGCCTTCTGTGCATTTACTGCTTGAGAACTTCCATACTGGTAATGGGGCCTCCACATCTAAATTCAATGAAAAAAATAACTGCACTATTCTACATGTATCAAGAAAGAGTCCCCATACTTCTTTAATTAACATAGCCAAACAATAATTTCTACATAGGAGGTTATCTAGAATGACTGGGGTGTTAAAGACTCCCCAGACCCAGACGGAGCTATAAGTCATTTGTGGGGTTGTTCCAACTATGTAGTTAATCCCCTCTACTCGTCTTCTTTCTAGTCGCATCTTCGTCATTAGATTGCCAAGTATAAGTTCCACTTGTGCCTATTCCACCCTTTAGAGAGTGATAGAAAATTAGAGGCCTCTTTCCTCAGGGCTTAGGGCTATCGGGATTCTCTTGGATTACACAATTCATGGATTGTTGATAAGATGTCACTAGTAGTGTTGGGTAGACTACCTTCACGATTAGGTTGACTTAGGGTCTCCATAGCTAGCAATGACGGATCCATGGTGTCCTACCTAGCTACCTCTACCTGCTAAGAGATTCCACCCCCTTCCTGTAGACGTCTCTTTTGAGCCCTGTCATTCCTTCGAAAAAATTATTGATATCGTCTCATGGGCCCTGCACGCCTAGGCATTGCTGCTCTTAGTGGATATGGTGATTCACCCTTTGTCTAATAGCCTGCTATACGCTCGAAATCATTGAGATTTTCCCACTTGAGATTATCAAAATCTTTTGGTTTCTCAGATAACCAGATAAATTTTTTTGTAAGCAAAACTCTTCTTATAGAGAGTATTATTAGATATCCTCAAGCTATAATTAACCAAAGAAATACATTCCCTTGGGAGCTTTTGTTAACCCAGAACAAGTACAAAACCTTGATGCTCTGGTTGTGGGTTGCTTTCATAGGGTTTTCTTCACAGATATATTTCTTAGGCAGTGTAAAAACAAGATAATAAAATAAATAATCACCTAATAAAGTGGCATTTATATCATATATAGGAAAATGTTGAAGGCTATGAAAATAACCAATAAAATGTCTTAGGTTTCACTCAAGAAATATAAGGAAATGAGAGTAGTTCAAGCTTTGAATAAACTGTATATTAATTTTTACCTTTGACGTTTTTTATTTGAAAGTTTTAGATATAATTTCTATTTAAAAATGCGACAACAAAAAAATATAGCTAGTCCCCAAATCATATGTAATATAGGATTTTAGAAAGTTGATATGAAATATAGGATTTTTTATGTAAGTTTCTCTTGGAACTCTATATATTAGCAACCAATTAATTAAGTTGAGTTGGTCACTACTTGACATGATCTGTCACTTAAGAGGGAATTTTACCATCCCATTCTTGTCACTCAAAATTGTATAAGATATATATTTCTCCAACTATAATGGATGCTAAGGTCATGAATTTGAGAGTTGACATGTTTTTATAAGGGTTCTAAAGATCTTTTTCTTGAATTTTAATCATAACATATAGCCATTTGCTACAAAAAAATAACAATAAATAGACTTTTATGACAAAAAAAAAAAGCCCTAGTGGTGGTCAGATAGAGATTCCCTATAAGGCCTTTTTGGGATTGAAGAAAGATGTGACATATTATACAAATAATTGCATACAAGTTAGGGTTTCGCTCGTGTTGAGTATTTAGAAATTGTCGTTGAGTGAAAGCTGGAAATCATAAATGAAGATAGTCGATTTAACTTAAGTTGTTGAATCTGTTTAAAATAATTTTTGGTGGGACAATTTAAAGGCAAGATAATAAAATAAATAATCACCTTATAAAGTGGCGTTTATATCATATAGAGGAAATTGTTGAAGGCTATGAAAATAGCCTATAAAATGTCTTAGGTTTCACCCAAGAAATATAAGAAAATGAGAGTAGTTCAAGATTTGAATAAACTATATAGAAATTTTATCTTTGACTTATTTTATTTGAAATTTGTAAATATAATTTCTATTTAAAAATGCAACAAAAAAAATATATAGCTAGTTCCCAAATCAACATGAGACCGAGCTTATTTTCAATTTTTATTAATTTCATATGCAAATTAGATTTATTTAATATCATTTTTTTTGGAATTTGTCATTTGTCATTAGTCTTGAGTTCACCTTATATGATGAAAATATATTTATTGTTGTAAAATAATAACAAAATAAAAAATAAAACTAAAATATGATAGAAAGGTAAAAAAAAAATATGTGGCAAGTTGACTAAAGAGGAAGGATGTTAATTCTTCATTTACATAAATTTAAGTGACATTTTATGATTTATTTCTTCTATTCTCAAAAAAATAATAGAAATGAGGAGATACAGAATGAATAAGAAAATTAAATGAAAAGATAACCCGGTGGGGGTTGTTCTTTCTTTTTCAAATAACATAGCTTATCATTTCAAAATGAATGTGTGTGTATCTAAGCTTTATATAAATTTCAAGGTATATTACACATTTAAAATAGAAGTCATGACAAATTTATCAAAGGATTAATATCCAAAATCATTATCATAACTAAGTTGTATATTTTGGTATATATGATCTACTAATAATGAAATTATAAAAGTAATTATTTTAAACATTGAATTTGCATCTCTTAGAATTCTATAAAATGCAATATAAATTAACATTTGTTTTAGAATATCTCTTCCTTTATGTATTTATATTTGTCAATGCAAATGAATGATGGTAAAATTTAAAATACTTTCATGATTACTTTACAAATATCAATCATGCTTTGACAATTCTACATTTGAATCAGTCATATGAAGCACTAAAATTCTAACTTTTAAATTTTTAGTTTTAGTCATTATCTCCAGCACAAAAGTGTATAGCTATCTCTCATCTCCAGCCCAAAAGCAGCGTTGAAATTCTTACAAGAGGCTACCATCTACACGTACCAGAGATTTCTTAACACCCCTGCCTGCCTTTTATTTAACTAATCACGGCCCTGCATTTCCATAACTCTCTGACTTTACATGTTGTGCTCCACATGACTTTTCATCGTTAGAAACAGTTAAATATTTAATTAATTAAACCTGCAGGTTCGAAATATAAATATTAATATTACATAAAACAGATAAATACACTGTGCATCACCATCACATACTTTATCTTTATTTGGTATAAATAAATTATCATAGTCTGAATTTTAAAAATGGGCAAATTACTACTCATTATTACGTGCGGACTATAGCGTGGATCTCATCCTATTATTGAACGCAAGCGTGGTGTGATCCACACCGCCGTCTGCATATCCAATTCGCCGGACTTGTAATTTTTTCTCGTTTATTAAGCATATAACAAGCCTGATGAGAAACAGGTGGGTACATTAGCGTGCATAAATGCACCACCTATAAACTATTGTACCCATCCATATGTACAGATCAAAGTTGTGCGCACGGAGATATATTTAGGTGTACTTTGTATATAAAACTATAACAGCATTTGACTTATACTTTTTTTGAAGAAAGGTGCACCTAATAATACAATAATATAATCCCATATGGCTTTGAAAACTATAGGAAGTATACTTAATTAACATGACAATATCATTTCAGAATGTTCTACCTAAACGACTTGTATTATGGTATTGTTTATCCATTTTTGACAAATCAAAACTGGTTTTTTCTTTAAACTTTGAGGCTCATTTGACACATGGGATGGGGTTTGCGCGTTGAGAAAAATGGAACTTATTATTATTATAATAATATTGTTAAGAGATAAAACCGTGCATAAATTGGCTTCTTTGACCTTGCTGATCATTCACATTTAACAGCTTTCAGCATCCTTGTGCTATATAAATTTAATCCACCCTAAATTTCAATCCTTGAGGACAGCAGCTCAGGACTGAATACCACAACTGCAACTGGTTCTGTATGTATATATATATCTCTGTCTCATTGTCTGTTTAAGGCTATTTCTGGCTTTATAAGAATAGAGGCATGAGGTTTGCTGGCTTGGTTTTGTTGCTTGGGCTATTGGTTTGTGGAGCATGTGCGGATTCTACTTATGACTTCAACGTAAGTAGCCTCTAGAGCTGTTTCATGGGCTTATGTAATCTTATAATCATGGAAAATCAGCATATATGCATGCATAATTTTATTTTTTACTTCTATGAATTATATGAATGTTTTACTTAATCAATGATTAGCAATTGTTTGAGGGGAAAAAAGAAAAGGAAAAACTTTGTTTCAAGCTACAGCTAGTCCAATAAAGTAGAAGAAGTAAATTTAGATTATATATATGTTTTTAGGTTCTCAAATTACTTAGTTTAGACTTCTTTAATAATTGATGATGTCAGATGTATGTTAAGTTCTTTGAATGTTTTTTCATTTTTTTCTCTAGTGATGATCTAGCAATCTAATGGGGACAATATTTTCTTCCGACATTTTTGACTATGAAAAAAAAAAAAAAAGTTTAATAACATATACATAGTTAAATTTTACAAATCAAAAGTGTATGGTTCATGTACTAGTCTATTTCTTATGTTTCTATTAGGGAAAATTATTACTTACGACTGACCACATGTCCGGACGAATGTCTAGATGCGTCTTGTCGTCGTGTATTACATGGTGACTTATCTGTACCGTCATCTAGATGTGTTGTCGTTGCATATAATAATTTCTCGTACAATATAAATCTTTGATTTAATATGAAGTGGAAGCAAGATGTTGGGTTCTATTTTTATTCTCATACAAATTTAACTCTATAATCGGCATTATAACCACAAGATATATGTTAGATAACTTATTTGTGTTAGGTTTTATCTTAAATAACAATCTATCTAAGACATCATATATTCAAAAAATTGATTCTTTCATCATTTTCGTGTGTGGTGAAATTTTTAATCATAATAGAAGTAAGAATAATTTTTCTTATTGTCCTCTTAAGCTAACTTGTGTTGTATGCGCTTATCTTGTAGATTCAAGAGGTACCTTACACTCGTCTATGTCAAACAAAGAAGATTTTAACAGTAAACGGCCAATTTCCTGGCCCAACAATAAATGTTCAAAAGGGTGACACCGTCACCGTCAGAGTTCACAACCAAGCAAACTACAACATCACCATTCATTGGTATGCTCATATTATTACATTCTCTGCAATAATCTCTTAATTTTCACCTAAACCTAATAAAAAAAATATACATGACCATTACTTATTGTAGGCATGGATTGGTTCAACCCAGAAACCCATGGTCTGATGGTCCAGAATACATCACACAATGTCCGATCCAGCCCGGCACTTCTTTTACATACCGTCTATTATTCAGTGAAGAAGAAGGCACCATTTGGTGGCACGCACACAGTGATTGGGATCGAGCTACCGTTCATGGTGCCATCATTATTCGCCCACAAAATAACTCCTCCTTCCCCTTCCCCACTCCCTTCAAGGAGATTCCCATCATACTAGGTAAATATGAATACATTCCTCTCACTCCCTTCAAGGAGCTAACATGCATATATATATTTTTACAGGCGAGTGGTGGAAAGCAAATGTGAGCCGAGTGATCGAAGAAGCTCTCCAAACTGGCGGCGCCCCCAACATCTCCGACGCCTACACCATCAACGGTCAGCCAGGAGACCAATACGCCTGCTCAAAACCCAACACCTTCATCGCCAACGTCTTGTATGGCAAAACCTACCTTCTCCGTGTCATCAACGCCGCAGTCACCAGCGAGCTCTTCTTCGCCATCGCCAATCACAAACTGACCGTCGTCGGTAAAGATGCCAGCTACGTCAAACCATTCTCGTCCGACTTCATCATGATCACCCCTGGGCAAACCATGGACATTCTCCTCGTCGCAAATGCCACCAATGGAGGCCGCCACTACATCGCCGCCCACAACTATGCCAGCGCAGAGGGAGTCCCTTACGATACCACCACCACCACCGGCATCCTCCAGTACAACTTCGGCTCTCTAAACTTAACCCCATCTTTTCCTTCCACCACTCTTCCCAACTTCACCGACAATGCAGCCGCCACACAGTTCGTCGCAAAGCTACGCTCGTTGGCCAGCATTGACCACCCGGTCAACGTACCGCAAGCCATAGACCAGCGTTTGATCATCACGGTGGCGGTCAATCTCCTAACCTGCGAGCCGGGAAGGACGTGCGGCGGTCCCAACGGCGACCGGTTCGCCGCCAGCCTTAACAACATGAGCTTCCCCCTTCCGTCCACAGACATACTAGAGGCTTATTATTATAACATAAGTGGGGTGTATGGGACGGCGTTTCCATCGGAGCCACCACTGAACTTCAACTACACCGGCGAGAACCTGCCGGGGTACTTGCTGTTTCCGAGGAGGGCGAGGGAGGTGAGGATTGTGGAGTATAATACTAGTGTGGAGATAGTGTTTCAAGGGACAAGTTTGCTGGCGGCAGAGAACCATCCTCTGCATCTTCATGGATTCAGCTTCTACGTGGTGGGAAGAGGGTTTGGAAACTTTAATAAGACTACGGATCCTTTGAATTATAATCTCGTTGATCCCTCTTATGAGAATACTGTTGGGGTGCCCAGGAATGGTTGGGCTGCTATTCGGTTCAGAGCTCTTAACCCAGGAGTTTGGTTCATGCACTGCCATTTAGATCAGCATAACAGCTGGGGAATGGATACTGTATTAATAGTTAAAGATGGAGCTGGAGCGAATCAGAAAGTGCTGCCTCCACCATCATATATGCCTCCATGTTGAGAATACATAGCCGACTCCATGCAAGGGTTGATTTAATTGGGTCTCCTCTAAAAAATAATAAATACGCTTAATTTGTTGTAATAAGACGGACGAGTTTAAAGTTCCAATTTTTATTTTAATATACAAAAAATAACAGATTTAAGGAGTTTGTTGGTGTTGGAGATGGAATTTGTTTGTAAACATTGGTTTATGTGTAATTTTATGTTTAATTTGTTTTTAATTTTTATTGGTGTATTATTGTTGAAGGTTACAGATTGATTCAATAAATTATATATATACTTCGTTAAGTAATTGGAGATTTTTTTTCACCTTTTTCTTTTTTTGTTAAATATATTATAAATTGCTGAAATAAAAGCATTTAGGTACATGTTGGTAGAATAGCCTCTTTGAATGTCGTAAGTCCCCTCAGGACATGGGTTCGAATCTTTCTTTGGCGAATTTGCCGGTAATGGGAGCGCTTCTCAAATAGCTTGACATATGAGGGTATTAAGAGCTCGTATAATAGAGCTCCAGCCATTTTTTTTAAAATAATATATATATATATATATATATATATATATATATATATATATATATATATGAGCATTGGTTTAAAGTTTTGATGATATTTAATGTTGACAATGGTAGAAAATAACACATGAATCCAAGATCAATCCAAGATCAAGGTACTCGGAGAACAAAAAATAAATGGAAGATTTACATACATACCGCTTAATTTCTATCTATTTACATTTCTAGCACCTAAAATTTAATTTTTACATATTTACTATCTTACCTACAAAGTGTATTTCACTTTTGAAGAGTTGAAATAATGATATTCAATTTATTATATATAAGATATTACAATTTTATGGCTGCTAAGTTGTTAATTTAAAATGCTGTTAATTATAAATTTTATAATATGCTACGAAATTTTGGCGAAAATTTCTTTGGAAATTACGGCTGAGAAATCTTTATTCTCTGTTAGATTCAAGAGATGAAGCTTTCCAAGCAATTATTTTTTTGGTGAAAAATCGATTAAGAAAATTTAGTATTTTGCGTCACGTAAATTTTTTATTTTTATTTATGGTGTCAAATCGATTAAAAACTTGTATTTCTGGAAATTTACCCCATTTTTCAGTGATGTTATTCGCCATAAAATTAAAAAAAATAAAATAAAAAAAATAAAACTTAATTTTCTGTTGGGTTGATATGGTTAGTTTGCTTATTGATTCATCATTAAGATTTATTTGGAATGATGTGCCTATTGCTTCCGGTTTATATCTTTTCTTAAAATCAAATAGGGGGCAATATATAAATTTAAGAGGAGCTTCCAGGAGAAGGAAATTTAAAGGAAGTCGTGAACTTAGTTATGTGAATCCTGAAGCTGTTAATGAACAATTGATGGGTAAGAGTATGGATATGAATGATATAACTTCCACCTCTAGGTTTACTAGAGGAAGGAAAGATCATGATGATGAAGTTTAACACCTTATTTTGGAATATTTTAGGTATTGCTAAGGGTGATGCCTCTAATAGACTTAAGCATTTAATTCATTCTTATTGTCTTTATTTTTTTGGGATTCTTGAACCTTTAGTTAATTCTTGCAATAATACTTGATATGTGAAGAGAATTGGTAATTTTAATTTTGTTGCTAATATTAATAATAAAAATTTATTTTTTTGGAAAGATTTTATTAAGGTTAATATTTTTATTAATCATAGGCAGTTATTACATGTTATTATTACTTATCATGATTTTATTTTTCACTTTTCTTTGATCTATGTTGGTTGTACTAAGAATAATAGGATCGAATTGTGGAATTTACTTAATTCCATTGGTTCTTTGAATGATCCTTGGTTAGTTGGGGGAGATTTTAATGTTATATCTATTGTTAATGAGAGGAGAGGTAGTAATCCACCTAATCTTAATTTGATGTCTAATTTCATTAATGTGCTTTTAGATAATGGTCTTTTTTATTTGGGATTTCTTGATAATCCTTTTACATGGCATCATGATAATATTTTTAAAAGATTGGATATATTTCTTGCTAACTCTGTTCGGAATAATAATTTTAGCCTTCATGAGGTTCATAATCTTGCTTTTGCTGCTTTTGATCATACTCCTGTTTTACTTAAGGTTAAAGATGATCTCAAAAAGAAATTCTATCATTTTCATTTTTTAAATATGTGGCTTCTTCATAACAATTTTCTTCAATGTGTGAAAGATAATTAGAAAGTTTGTAAGCTTGGTTTTCTGCCTGTTAGTCCTGGTTGTAAGCTTTGGATACTTCAAAAACATCTTGCTAAGGTTCTTAGAAATTGGAATTGGTCTGTTATTGGAGATCTTAGTAAACTGGTGGCTGATGCTGAGGGTAGAGTGAAGGATCTAGAAATTCAATACAATCTTAATAATATTAATCTTGATCTTTTTTTACAAGGACAAAAAGATCTTACTAATGCTATTAATATGAAGGAATCCTTCTATGCTCAAAAAGCTGCTAAGACTACCTTTTTGGATGGAGATAGGAACATCGCCTTTTTCCATGCCTGTATTATGAATAGAAGGAAATCCAACGTGATTTTCGGCATTAAGGATATGTTTGGCATTACTTTTGTTAATTTGAACGATATCATTATTGATGGTGTCAATTTTTTCTTTAATTAATTTTCTAGTGATGGTAGTGTTCTTGATAAGATTAATATTGATCTTTATTCTCAGAATATTAACTTGCAGTCTCTTTCTCTTACTTATATTCCCTCTATTATTGAGATTAAGAATATTATTTATAGCATGGATGACGATAAAGCTGCTCAGCCGGATGGCTTTACTATGGAATTCTATAAAGGAAGCTGAGAGATTATTAATACTGAGCTTGTTGATACTATTCAGGATTTTTTATGGGTAATGATTTACCTAAGTATTTTAAGACATCTAATATTGTTTTAATTCCTAAAGAGAATGATGCTACTTCATGAGACTCTTTTAGACCTATTAGCATTAATATTATGGTTTTTAAAATCATTTCTAAAATTATGGTTAAAAGAATTCAGCCTATTTTAGGTAAAATTATATCTCTTAATCAAACTGCCTTTCTTAAAATTAGATATATTGGAGGTAATGCCTTTACTGTGCAGGAGTTGTTGTATGATCTTAATAGAAGTAAAAGATGTAGTAATGTGATTTTTAAAATGGATAATAAGAAGGCCTTTGATTATATTAAGTGGGAATTTCTGATGGATGTTTTGAAGGCTGATGGTTTCAATGATGCTTTCTGTAAGCTTATTTACAGAATTCTTGATAACAATTATTACTCTTTAGTTATTAATGGCAATTCCCATGGTCATTTTAAAGCTACTAAAGGCATTAAGCTGGGAGATCCTCTGTCCCCTTGTCTTTTTATTCTTGCTTTTGATTACTTTTCTAGATATATTAATCAACTATTTGAAAAGTATCCTAGCATTAATTATAAGCATAAAGGAGGTATAAGCATTTCTTATTTATGATTTGCTGATGATCTTATTTTGTTTACAAATTCTAATAGATGTTCCATTAAAAGGATATGAAATCTTCTTTTACATCTATAGAAAGCTTCAGGTATGCGTTTTAATACTTCCATATGCTACTTCTATTGTTTTAAGTATGTTTCTAATGCTAAGAAAAAGTGGATTACTACCTATACTTAATGCAATATAGCTGCTATACATATTAAGAATCTGGGTTTTATTCTTGACAATAGATCTAAAAAGAATGCTCTTTTCCATGAGCTGTTGGATAAGGTTAGATTGAGGCTTCATAATTGGGAGAATAAATTTTTATCTTTTGAAGGAAGCATTACTCTTCTTAAGAGTATCCTCACTTCTCTTCCTTTATATATTCTCCAAGTGATGAACATGCCTCAGAGTATTATTAAGAAGCTAGAGTTTTTATTCAATTGTTTCATGTGGGATGGAAGTGGTAAGAGGAGCCTGCACTGGAAAAGCTAGGATAAACTTTGTAGGCCTGTTAACTGTGGTGGGTTGAGTTTTTGTAGGCTCTCTGATTCTATTAAGTTTAATTATATGAAACTTTGGCTCCATTTTCGTAAGCAAAATTCTATTTGGACTTCTTTGCTTAAAGCTAAATATTGTGGTAACAATCATCCTCTTACTGTTTCTCCCTCTAAATCTGATTCTTTTTTGTGGAAAGAAATGCTTAGGATTTCTTCTTATGTTGATAATTTATTATGTTGGGATATGGGTAGAGGTGAGATTGCTTTCTGGTATGATGACTGGATGAGTAATGGATCTCTTGGTGATTTTTATGGTGGCCCTCAGGACATTAACATTAAAGTTAATGATTTCTGGTTGAATTATAACTGGAATATGCCTAAGTTAGTTGAAATGGTTAATTATAATGATGCTCTTTTTATTTCCTCGATACCTATTATGGTTGATAAAAGAGATGTGCCTATGCTTAAAGGGAAGCTGGGGGAGTCTGTTACCAAGACTTTTGCCTCTAAGGAAATGCTACCTCCTAGTATTGATCTTACTTGGAATTGGAATAAATGGCTTAAGCCTTTTATTTCTTTTTTTTTCTTGAGGCTTTCTCATAATTGTATTCCTACTGATAATATTCTTAAGCTTAAAGGTCTTAGACTTGTGTATAAGTGTTATCTTTTTCAGGAAATGGATAAATCTGCTGTTCATATTTTTGGTACTTGCAGGTTTACTTCTGATATTTGGAAAAGCATTTATGCCTTATGTGGCAGACATGACACTTTCTCTGGTTATAATTCTATTAATGATATCTATACTGATGGGAGTTCTATAGGCCATCCTTTCTTAAATTCTCTTCCTTCTATAGTAATTTGGTTTATTTGGATGACCATAAATTCTATCAAATTTGATACTTTGTTGATTACAGCTAAGTATACAATTGGTCAGATTTACTCTTATATCTATAAGAGTATTTTTTATAATGGTATCAAGCATAATACTAATCAGTATATGCATTCTATTACTACTTATCTTAAAATTAACATTACTGATACTAATGTTTGTTTGTGTAAGATCAGATCAGGTAAACATGTTACTCCGTTCATTAAAATTAATACTGATGGCTCTTGGAAGCATAATTCGGCTGGGATTGGTGGTATTTGTAGAACTTGGTCTGGTGCGTTCTGTTATGGTTTGTTGCTCCTATGATGGCTGTTTCCTCTATTGCAGCTGTGTCAGATGCTGTTGTTTTTACTTTACTTATAGCCAGGAAGCTGGGATGGTGTAACATAGTGATAGAAATGGATTCTTTTATTCTTTGGAATGTTTGCAGGACTAACACTAATTGTCATTGGAGTATTACTCTGCAGGTTAAAAGAATTCAGAATCTTGCTGCTGGACTGAATATTGTTTGGTCTCATACAAGAAGAGAAGGGAAGAAGGTGGCTGATTGGATTGCTAAATTTGGATCACTCTTGCAAGGTCCTATTGTGTCTAATGTCTTACCGGAGGAATTGCATTATTTCGTCTCTTTGGATAGATACATTTGTTTTGTTTTTGTCGGGTCTTGGGTGTGTGGAGTTGTATTTTTTTCTTTTTTCTTGGAGAGAGGACCCTGTTTTCTTTGTCTTTTTTTCTTTTTTTGGATTGTAGGGTGTGTGTGTGGGACCTCTCTCCCGGTTTTGTACTTTTATTTTTTGTGGAATAAAATGAGAGCCATAGTGCTCTTTACCTAAAACAGAGGAGCATACCTTTTCTGAGAATTTATATATATATGACATGTAATTCTTATATAACCACTTATCTAATGCTTACATATTAATATGTACATGCATAAAACAAAACTATTTAACATATTGACCCACTTTTTACATGTTTGCAAATTATGTTAATAGTAACGGCACCAAAAACTTGATCCCGCTTTAATATATATATATATATATATATATATATATATATATATATATATGATTTTATGATGGAATGTTTAATGTGGATTCTACGCAAGTATACGTATCGTATCAAGTAATACAGGGCTCTAGTGGAGTCCTGGTTATCGATCCCACAGGGAAGTTTTTAACAGATTTGTATCACCTAAAATTTAAAGGAATTACTTACTAAAATAGTAATCGGAAATTTTAAGTAACTACAGTAAACTAAGTAAACTAATGCTTGAAATAAAGTTGATTTAAATAATTCAGAAAAAAGTATCATTCTCCTTTTTTTTAGAAAATTAAGTGAATGATGAATCTAAATAGAATTCTTGAATTTTATTGTGACAAATAGGAGCATTCCTATTCTTTACCCTTTGGTCCAGGTGCAAAGAACATTGACTACTCCTATGTTTGATTACTGAATCTGCGGCTAGGCTGGGAGGATACCGGCCGCCACTTCGTAGCTCCCACGTTCCCCTCACCTGAGGGCTAACATCTACACTTCATCTCTCAAACAATAGGACCAAATTGAATATTTTAGTCTGTCACACTAAAATGTTCAATTCTACGTCCGATAAATAATATTTCCCTATTTATTTGCACCCTCCTTCCAAGGCTTTTGACTTCCCTGAATATTGGATGTAATTTTTACTATAGTTGATAATTCAACATATTTTAACAAATCAATCGTCGTATTGAAAGTAAATTAAGTTCTAAGTAAAAATTATCACAATTTATTTTAATATATTAGGTACTTCTATTTAATTTCATCAATTCGCATAATTTTTATAAACAATGAGAAAGACTAAGAAAACTACGCAGAATGCATGGGAATAAAACAAAGCACAGATTTCATTTAAAGTTAACAACAACAATAAACAAAGCTACATATCTTAATTTCCTTCCCAAGCAGACTCCTTGAAATTCCTTTGACTTTTCCTTCTAGCACAGCACACTTCTAACTCACTAAAGATTCACTAAAAAGACACACTTAAGACTCTAGAGACACACACAAATGACACCCAAAAGACACACTTAAGACTCGAGAGACACACACAAATACTAAAATTCGTCCTCTATTTATAGAGGTAGGCAAAGGTTCATGGGATGCTTAAACACCTCTTCAAAAAGCGTCCAGGTTCAATGTATTTGCATTTTGAACTGTCTCGCCGTCGGCGGGAAAAGACCTCCCTGTCAGCGGGGCTTCTAGAAGGCCTTCAAACCGCGCGATCTCGCTGTCAGCGGGCTCGGGCTTCCTATTTATGAGTAAAGTTGAATAGAAATATTTTTGAGTAATTAAATTAACTTTATAGATATAAGATTATCTAGTTATCAGGTCTAAGATTTCTAGCTTCCTATTTATTTCAGGAATGACTATATTTAAAAAGAGTAAATTACTTAAAATATTTAGATGATAGGAAGTTCAAGAAAACACTATTTAGTAAAATACTAATTTATATATATAAGTTTAGAAATATAATTAAGTTTTACCCTTTAGGTTGATTCCATTGAAGCCAATTTTTGATAAGGCATCTCCTCAAGCTTCTCCTCACTTATGTTTTTCTTTTCTTTTCTTTTCTTTTTAGATTGATTTTCAATCTTTCTCTTTTTTTTTCTTTTCCAAGTGAGGATTACTGTATCTGGATAGCCTGTTAATAATTTTGAACTTCAATTTCTCTTTGTAAAATTGAAACTTAAAATATTTCCTTACTTATATATATTTCATAGCCTTTACTTGATTGAGTTTCAATCCTTTCTTTTTCACTTAAATACTTAAGAATTTCAATTTTTAGAATATAGTTTTCCTTACTTTAAATAATTTACTATATTCTTATTCATTTTAACCAAATATCTTATTCCATTAATTAATTGAATTACTAGAAACATTTTATTTAACTTTCTATAATAATTAAATAAAGTAATTCATGTTTATTGAATTGAAAAACTACTATTGAAAATCATTTGATAATAATTTTTGAAAATAGAAATTGAGAACAATTTAATAATTAAATTTGTATTTTTACCTTCCCCCAAACTTAAATTTTTCTATCTATACTAAATAGTAAAAGGGAAAGTATATAGTAAAGTTCATCATACCTTTGAGCTTTAGGTATTTCTTTTCTTTGAAATTTTTGTAGGCTTTTTCATTACTTACAGAACCTGTACTGTTAGTATTCTTTCACATATAGTATTTAAAAGAAAGTGCATGGATGAAATTTTAAAATAAGTATAAAACATAACAAATGAAAACTTAATCTATTACTACACATACAATTAACTAACCTACTTTAAAACATATTAAAACAATCTAAAAAATATTAACAGTTCATAACTTATAAAAAACTTAAACAATACATTAAAGAAAGACTAACATCCTATCTAAAAAATATTCCAAACTAATTTAACACACATAAGAAGTCTAATATCATAGCATAAGCAAACATACCGACATCCACAAATTCACGTAAAGTACGTAATAATTACACACGTAATAATAAAGTTTCCAAAATAACAATAAATCTAAACAAACCAAACAAACTAAACAAAGGCTCTAATCTTCTGCATCAAAATCCCGTGCTATATCATCTCCCTGATCTCCAGGCTGAGAAGGCTGAGCAGTGTGGTACTGTGTATAGTGGGGGCACTTAGGAAAGACAACATCTAAATCACCACTCCTATATCGACGTTCAGCCTCATAATATGCAATTTCGTACTCTGAATGTCGCTGGAGATATTCACAATCATAATTGTGTCTTCTTTCCAAGCCTCCAATCCTTTGATCTATATGCTCAAATCTTCTTTCCATATTTTCTCCAAATAACTCAAAACTCTTTCTACTCAGGTTTAATTCATTCATCAGATCTTGAAGGGTAGGAGTGGTGTACTGAGGGGGTTCATAACTAGTAGAGGGTATATCTCTACTTGAAGAAGGTACATAATCCTCGTCCCGCATCTCCATTCTTCGTGGGATTCATGTTTCTTTATATTAGCTGAGTAATGGGTTTCATAGGTTCAACCCATTCCTCATCATTTCTTGCCTCTACCCCAGATAATTGGCAGAGTGCATAGATAAGACCAGGATGTCCTAGTCCTCCTCCACTTTCATTTCTTGAGGTGGCTAATATATTCTTATAAATCACACTTCCCATGTTAATACTCTTTTAGTTATGAATAAAGAAATTCAGAACTGCTCTATCTCTTGTTACCTCACTATGGTGGTAGGTAGGTAACAAAGTAGAACAAATAAAATAGTGTCAGGCTTTAGATGTTGCATTTAACATAGAAAGAGGGAAGTTTACCCGTTCTCGCCGCTTTATCTTCCGTACACCTTTCCCATCGCCGAGAAAGTCGATCACCTCTTCCAGATGGTCCTTCCATAGTTGTAAAAGTTTCATATTCGCCGGTGTAGGTGTCTCTAACCTCGTAATAAGCGTTTATTCTAGCAGCGTTGAATTCCACAAAAATCCTCTAACCTTAACCGGTGCATCTTCAACTCCGTGTTAAGTTCGTATAAAATTCCTTTACCACTTCTACAAATGCTCCGTCTGGTCACAAAACAGAAATTTTCCCACCCTCGTTCCTTAATGATTCGCTCAACTTCTCCTGTAGGATTTTTGAAAACTCGATCTTGAATGCTTTTTCTTGCTTGTATGTTTTGAAAGTATCGAGTTTGTGCTCTTGCGTTTATGAATCGGGTTTTGTCGTAATCTATCCGTCACTTTTGTCGTGGAGCCATTTTTCGATCTGTGAAATTTGCAAAAATTTTAACTAAACTCCCAAATATTACTAAGAAGGCTTCCTACAACATCTAAAATCCATTTAAATCAATTTCCATGAAATTCTTCCAAGTATTTTCTCCACATTTCGAAATTTTTCAAACTTTCCTAATGTAGAAGAAATCCATGGTGAAAATCAAAAATTTTTGCATAGGAGTGAAGCTCTTACCAAGGGAAGATGAAATCCAGTGTCAAAAAGTGTTGAAATCGCCTCAAATCCAAGATCTCTCAAGCCCTAGGTCGGTTTTTTCGAAGTTTTGAGGAAGGGGATGATGAATAGTGTCGGTTGACTGATCAAATATAGGTCTTTTCGCGATCTCACTGTCGGCGAGATTTTTCTCGCCGTCAGCGAGCTAATCAATTTGATAAGGCAAGTTTCAGGAAAAATCCGCCGTCGGCGAGCTCGGTCTCGCTGTCAACGGGTTTTCTCGCTGTCGGCGAGATCCCAAAATTTTTAAATTTTTGAAATTCGTGAATCATTTTCAACCTCAATTCGCCCTTAATCAATCTTCCGATCACTTAATTTAATAATAGTATGAAGATTAGATACTTATACTCACAAAAAGTTTACACAACACAAACAATATCAATTTTATATATGAAATCCATGAGACTTACAAACTTCACACTAACAATTTAACAACATACTTAACTTAAATGTTCAAATCCATAATACTCAGCATCACAATCCACACCACAACACTCTAAATGCTGAGACATAACAATTTACAAATAATCTCATCAAATCTGAGATGATCAAATTAAAATTAAAATCATAATAAAACCTAAATCCAAATCAACACATATATACACAAATATATGACATAAAATCGAAATCTTTCCTACTCTTCAGTGTCTGAATTATCATCCTCTCTGATATTCCCGATGCGACGCATGTGCACAAATAAATTGTAGAAAGGCCTGAAAGGAAATTATGCAGTAGATTCTTCATTAATCCATCCTTTCTGTCTTAGTAAATGAATAAAACTGGCCTCTAGATGTACAGTATGATCAAAGTGCTCCTTCATCCTCCAATCAATGTGATCAAACATATCAGAGATATTGTCGATGGAATTCATCACATTTTGCAATTCTTTCTCGAATCCTTTAATCTTCTTCAGAATGAAATTAGTTTTATCAGTAAGGGGCCTTGCTAAAGGATTGTTCTATGATGCTCTGTCAGAAATAATGGTAATCTCGTCATTGTTATCCAAAGTTGGAAACATATACGTAGGATCAAGTAGTTTCCATGGTAAAAGTACTTTTTCCCAAGCCTCATAAGAAACTTGGTACTGACTGCATAAAGCAAATATAGTCGATGGGTGTCCAAGTCCATGAACTGACCCATGCACAATTAATCCCAATGCAGACTTTACTATTATTGATCCAATATCGATAGGTAGTCCAATTTGAATACAGTAGTTTAATATAGCGCATTCCTTTGAAACTTTATTTACCATCATAGTAGGTAATAATTTTGATGAGATAAAGAAATGCCAGTGCTTCAAGACAGGGTTAAGAAGTGATGCAAAAAAACTGACATACCCGTCTTCGCGTAACTCTTAATCATCAGGTTCGTCGGTCAGATATCTATAGATCTCGTTCATATTGTATCTTGAAGGCACAAAGTTGGAATAATGACAGACAGAGGTATTCTCTATAGAAAACAATTCATTTACCCTTGAAAGAGTAAATGTTACCCATCTTCCTCTGACGTAGTCATTTCCATTGTTGATCACATGTAAATTAGAGTAAAACTCTTTAACTACTGGAATAACTACAACGGATGTCATATAACAAAATACCTCCCAATGCCACTGCGCGATCATTTCTTCGATTTTTGTGGTGGAATTATCTACTCCTCTGTTCACAAATCCCCTTTCTTTAATAAGTCTTTTCTTGATCATGCCTTTGTTGAAGATATGCTGCGCCTCCGAACTGACGAATTTTCTTCGGTTGAAAACTTCAGTTTTTGTGGTTTCTAAGAATTTGGTGTCCATTTCGAATTGAAAGGATTGGTCTCTAGTCGTTTCTAAGGAAGAAAATGGTGTAAAATTGGATTTGGGATAATTTCCGACAAAGAAATGGCTTAGATCCATCCAAAACCGCACGAAAATCTTTAATTTCAACTGCCTCGCCGTCGGCGGGAAGTTTCTCGCCGTCGGCGAGCTATTTATAAAACCGAATTAAGTCATGGCACACGATCTCGCTGTCAGCGGGCTCGGGCTCGCTGTCAGCGAGATTCGTAAAAATCACCCATTTTCGCTCTGGTCCAAATATTTTCTGATCTCATAATATAGGTTCGAATTTGTGATTATTCTAATTAAAAATTTTGAGTAGTAAGATTTGTTTTAATAATATAGACTCTCTAATTTGTAGATAATTAAAAATAAAAGACTACTATGGGTTGCCTCCCATAAAGCGCTTGGTTTAACGTCGTCCGCCCGACCTAATTTTAGTTAGTAATCAGGTTGACTAAGCATTAAAACCTCTTTAAAATTTGGTCTTCTACCTTCGAAATATGGTTTTAATCTATGTCCATTTACCTTAAATCTATGTCCCGTTTTTGGATCTTCAATTTCTATAGTTCCATATGAAAATATTTGAGTTATGGTGAAAGGTCCTAACCATCGAGATTTCAATTTCCCGTGAAATAATTTCAATCTACTATTATATAGTAGAACTTCGTCTCCGGTTCAAAATTTCTCTCGATTAATCTTCCGATCATGCCATAATTTCATCCTTTCTTTATAAATCCTATCATTATCATATGATTCATTCCTTAATTCTTCCAATTCATTTAATTGCAACAATCTCTTTTCTCCAAACTTCTTTCATATTATAATTAAATTCTTTAATCGCCCAATATGCTTTATGTTCTAATTCAACTAGTAAGTTGGCAAGTTTTTCAATATATAAGCTCGTAAGGAGTCATTCCAATCGTAGTTTTATAAGCGAGTCCCGTATGCCCATAATGCGCTTTCTAGTCTTATAGACTCGACCGATCTATTAGTGGTTTACGTACTTTTCTAATATACGCTTAATTTCTCGATTAGAAACTTCAACTAATCCACTAGTTCTGTGGATGATAAGCAGTTGATATCTTATGCATAATATTATATTTTTCTACTAGTTTGTGAATATATTTGTTTCTAAAATGAGTTTCTCCGTCGCTTATAATCACTCTCGGCATTCCAAATCTAGTAAAAATATTTTTCATTAAAAATTTTGAAACACTTTTAGCATCACACCTAGGTAAAGCTTGTGCTTCCATCCATTTGGAAACATAATCAACAGCTACTAATATATATGAGTTTCCAAATGAAGGAATAAAATGTCCCATGAAATCTAATTCCCGAACATCAAAAATTTCAACTTCTAATATAAAGTTTAGAGGCATTTCATTTTTTCTTGATATGTTTCCTACTCTTTGGCATTTATCGCAGGTTTTTATATATCTGTATACATCTCTAAATAGAGTAGGCCAATAGAATCCGGATTGTAGAATTTTATACGCAGCTTTATCTGTCCTAAAATGTCCTCCAAAATCGAATCCCGACATTTTTGAATGATTGGTTCAGCTTTCTTCATAAGGCACGCATCTTCTAATAATTAAATCCTTACATTGCTTATATAAGTATGGTTCATCCCAAAAGTATGTTTTAATATCATGAATGAATTTTTTCTGTTGTTGTAAAGTTAACATAGGTGGTAAAATATCACTTACTATATAATTCACTATATTAGCATACCAATGTATTCTCCACTCATTTATATTATAAAATTGTTCATCAGGAAAACTGTCTAAAATTTAATTATCAGTATCAGATAATTCATGATTTTCTAATCTTGATAAATGATCTGCAATTTGATTATCAGTTCTCTTTTGTTAATGATCTCAAAATCAAATTCTTGCCTTAATAATATACATCTAATTAATCTTGGTTTAGAATCTTTCTTTTGCATTAAATACTTTATAGCAGAGTGATCAGTATGTAATAATACATTTAGTTCCTATTAGATAATGCCGAAATTTATTAAAAGCATATACAACTGCTAATAATTCTCTTTCAAGAATCGTATAATTTATTTCAAAGCATCATTTAGAGTTTTACTAAGCATAAGTATATAACTTTGAAAATCTTATCGTATCTTCGCCCAAGAACTCGCTCCTATAAGCATAATCACTAGCATCACACATAAGCTCAAATGGTTTCTCCCATTTAGGTGAAACTATTATAGGTGTTGTAATTAATTTATCTTTTAATAATTCAAAAGCATTCAGCATTCGACTTGTAAATTTAAATTTCTTGTCCTTTTCAAGAAGTTGACATAATGGTTTAGTAATTTTTGAAAAATATTTAATATAACGTCCGTAGAATCCAAGCATGTCCAAGAAAACTTCTTACCCCTTTTACCGTAGTTGGAGGTGGTAATTTAGCTATTACTTGAATTTTTGCAGTGGTCTACTTCCATGCCTTTTTCCGAAATTTTATGCCCTAATACAATGCCGCTCGTAACCATAAATTGACATTTCTCCCAATTAAGAACTAAACTAGTTTTCTCACATACTTCAAATACTTTTTCAAGATGATTTAAGCATGTGTCAAATGTTGTTCCAAATACAGAGAAATCATCCAAAAATACTTCTATTCCATTATCAATTAATTTACTAAATATGTACATCATACATCTCTCGGAATGTCGTGGTGCATTACATAATCCAAAAGGCATTCTTCGAAAAGCAAAAGTTCCATAAGGACTAGTAAATGTAGTTTTCTCTTGATCCTCAGGAGCAATTTGTATTTAATGATAACTGGTATATCCATCTAAGAAACAAAAATATTTTTGTCGGCTAATCTATCTAACATCTGGTCTAGAAATGGTAAAGGGAAGTGATCTTTCCTCGTGGGTGTGTTTAATTTTCTATAATCAAAACATATTCGCCATCCAAAGAACTTGTCTTATAGGGATAAGATCATTATTTTCATTAGCTTTTACGGTTACTCCTCCTTTCTTAGGTACACAGTGAATTGGGCTTACCTAAGCACTGCCAGAAATAGGATATATAATACCATTATCTAACCATTTTAAAATTTCCTTTTTGACTACTTCTTTCATTATCGGATTTAATCTCCTTTACGGATCAACTTTAGGCTTATTTTCATTATCTAAAATAATTCTGTGCATACAGATTGAAGGACTAATTCCCTTAATATCTGCTAAAGTCCAACAAAAAATTTTCTTATATTTTTTTAATGTGTCTAAAAGTTTTTGTTCTTGAGATTCATTTAATTCAGAGGAAATAATAACTGGTAGAGTTGAAGAATTACCTAAATAAGCATATTTCAAATGATTAGGTAATATTTTTAACTCAAGTTCAGGAGGTTTAATAATTGATGGAACTATATTTTTTTTAGAGTTTTCTGTTTTATCCAAAAATTCAAATTTCTCTTGAATATAATCTAGTTCTTCATTTATATTGGCTTTTTCAATTAATTCAGTATTTTCTTTTTCTAATTTTTCTTTATAATATTCCTTAAAATGATCTTTTTGTAAATGATCGAGTACTTTCATTCGAAAACAGTAATCATCTTTTTCTAGCGCAGGATATTTCATTGATTTAGCAATATTAGAAGTTACTTTTTGGTCATTTACTCCC
This sequence comes from Papilionanthe hookeriana x Papilionanthe teres, assembly GCA_022702705.1. Lineage (NCBI taxonomy): Eukaryota > Viridiplantae > Streptophyta > Magnoliopsida > Asparagales > Orchidaceae > Papilionanthe > Papilionanthe hookeriana x Papilionanthe teres. The sequence goes on along the minus strand of CM040437.1, from coordinate 16,411,070 downwards.
ATAGTTAATTCTCCTTTCTGAACATCAATCATAGCATTTCCAGTAGCGAAAAATGGTCTTCCTAAAATGATAGGAATTTCTTTATCTTCTTCCATATCTAAGACAATAAAATCTACAGGGAAGATAAATTTATCCACTTTTACTAATACATCTTCAATAACTCCCTTAGGATAAGTAATGTAACGATCGCCTAACCGAAGAGTTACCGAAGTAGGTGAAATTTCTCCCAATCGTAATCTTTTAAAAATTGATAGAGGCATTAGATTGATGCTTGCTCCTAAGTCACACAAAGCTTTTCCATAGAATTTTTCTCCAATAACGCAGTAGATATAGTGAAACTACCAGATCTTTTAATTTTTCAGAAGCTTTTTCCGAATAATAGCACTACACTCTTCACTAAGTGCGACCATTTCATTATTAGTAAATTTTCTTTTTTATTTAGAATATCTTTCATGAATTTTACATAATTTGGCATCTATTCTAAATCTTCTACGAAAGGAATATTTATCGTTAATTTCTTTAGAATTTCAAGAAATTTTGCAAATTGTTTATCTTTTTTATGTTGAATTAGTCATTGAGGAAATGGTGGTGGAGGTTTTTCAACAGAAATTTTCATTGGTATTAAAGGATTTTCTAAGTTTGGATCTTGTTGATTCTTTTTCTTTTCAATTTCCACTTCCTCTTTTTAACTTTCAAGTTCTTTCTGAATTCGAGGTTCTAATTCTTTTCCACTTCGTAATCGTATCGCTTTAATTTGTTCATTTCCTCAGTATTTGGGATTTATTTCCACATTACTAGGAAATGTTCCAGTATTCTATTATTAAGTGCGGTAGATGATATGTCCAAGTTGAGTTTCAATATTTTTAATAGTTGTTCCTTGATTTTGTAATTGGTTTCCTTGTATTTGTAATTGATTTCTTGATTTTGTAAATATTGACCCATATTTAATATTAATTCTTCTATAGATAATTTCTTATCTTTAAATCGTGGGTTATTATTATTAAGTCCAAGTGGATAATTAGGTTTATAATTAGAATTTCCTTGATTTGAGGGATTTCCTAATGGTTGTGTTATGTTATTCATCCATGGTTGATTAGTTGTGTTATTATTCCAATTAAAATTGGGATGATTTTTCTATCCAGGATTATAATAATTCGCATAAGGATTATTGGGTCTGTTATTAATTGCATTTATTGTTTCATATTGAGATTGGGATTCTATAAGTTGTCCAGATGAATTTTCTTCTAATGTAGTTGGATAGTAATTCATTCCAAAATGATCTAATTTTTTAGTTACAGCAGCGATTTGCGAAGCTAACATAGATATTGCATCATTTTCATGAATACTAGCTATCTTTTTCGGATTCATTCTATCAGCAGCAAATTAAAAATTATTGGTTGCCATTTCTTCGATTAGTGCATAGGCTTCATCAAATGGTTTTGACATTAATGATCCTTCAACAGCAGCATCGATGATTGATCTTAAAGATGCTACTAATCCATTATAGAAAGTTTGAATAATTAACCAATCTGGTAACGCATGATGTGGGCAATTCCTAAGAAGTTCTTTAAATCTCTCCTAAGCTTCATATATTGATTCTCCATCAAACTGACTAAAAGAAGTTATATCATTTCTAAGCTTAGCAGTTTTGGATGGTGGAAAATATTTGGATAGAAATTTTTGTGATAACTCTCCCCAAGTTATAATAGATCCAAGTGCTAACGAATTTAACCACATTTTAGCCTTATCCCTTAAAGAAAAAGGAAAAAGTCTAAGTCTAATAAGCATCGTTAGATACTCCTTCATATTTGAAAGTAAGACATAGTTCTAAATAAACTAGCAAGATGTAAATTAGGATCTTCAGTAGGTGAACCACTAAATTGATTATTTTGTACCATTTGGATAATTGCATGTTTAAGTTCAAATGAATTAGCAGCAGAACATCGTGGTTTTGAATAGTTAAATGAATTTCATCTAATGTAGGATTGTCATAATCTCTTAATGGTCTCTGTTGATTGATATTTTCATTTTCAGGAATATTTGCCATTTGTCTTAAATTAATAATTTCTCTTTTTTGTTTTCTAATTCTTTTAATTGTACGCTCTAATTTTGAATCATAAGGTATTAAATTTTCGTTTCCAAATTTTCGCATACAATTTTATAAAACAAAATAGTCCGTTTACTTTAGTAAATAATTTCTTTACTTCCCCGACAACGGCGCCAAAAACTTGACCCACTTTTATATGTTTGCAAATTATGTTAATAGTAACGACACCAAAAACTTGATCCCGCTTTAATATATATATATTTGATTTTATGATGGAATGTTTAATGTGGATTCTATGCAAGTATACGTATCGTATCAAGTAATACAGGGCTCTAGTGGAGTCCTGGTTATCGATCCCACAGGGAAGTTTTTAACAGATTTGTATCAGCTAAAATTTAAAGGAATTACTTACTAACATAGTAATCAGAAATTTTAAGTAACTACACTAAACTAAGTAAACTAATGCTTGAAATAAAGTTGATTTAAATAATTCAGAAAAAGTATCCTTCTCCTTTTTTTTTAGAAAATTAAGTGAATGATGAATCTAAATAGAATTCTTGAATTTTATTGTGACAAATAGGAGCATTCCTATTCTTTACCCTTTGGTCCAGTGCAAAGAACATCGACTAATCCTATGTTTGATTACCGAATCTGCGGCTAGTCGGGAGGATACTCGCCGCCACTTCGTAGCTCCCACGTTCCCTTCAACTCGAGGGCTAACATCTACACTTCAGCCTCTCAAACAATAGGACCAAATTGAATATTTTAGTCCGTCACACTAAAATGTTCAATTCTACGTCCGATAAATAATATTTCCTTATTTATTTGCGCCCTCCTTCCAAGGCTTTTCGACTTCCCCGAATATTGGATGTAATTTTTACTATAGTTGATAATTCAACATATTTTAACAAATCAATTGCCGATTGAAAGTAAATTAAGTTCTAAGTAAAAATTATCACAATTTATTTTAATATATTAGGTACTTCTATTTAATTTCATCAATTCACATAATTTTTATAAACAAGGAGAAAGATTAAGAAAACTACTTAGAATGCATGGAAATAAAACAAAGCATGGATTTCATTTTAAGTTAACAACAACAATAAATAAAGATACTTATCTTAATTTCCTTCCCAAGCAGACTCCTTGAAGTTCCTTTGACTTTTCCTTCTAGGACAAAGACACTTCTAACTCACTAAAGATTCACTAAATAGACACACTTAAGACTCGAGAGACACACACAAATGACACCCAAAAGACACACTTAAGACTCGAGAGACACACACAAATACTAAAATTCATCCTCTATTTATAGAGGTAGGCAAAGGTCCAAGGGATGCTTAAACACCTCTTCAAAAAGCGTCCAGGTTCAATGTATTTGCATTTTGAATTTTCTAGCCGTCGGCGGGAAACGACCTCGCCGTCAGCGGGGCTTCTAGAAGGCCTTCAAACTGCTCGATCTCGCCGTCACGGCTCGGCTCACTGTCGGCAAGGTAGTTATAATTCCTTCGTAAATTCTCCTCATGATTTCGCCGTCGGTGGCCTCGATCTCGCCGTCGGCGACTTAGTTCATTTTGCATGAATTTCTTCCTTTTTGATCCAAATTTGCTCCATTTCTTGCTTTTTGCTTCCATCACTTATAAATCTTCGATCCTGCAGTAAAATAAAGAAAATACCTTTCTTTAAAGTGCAATTTCATCAAAAATAGATATGAATTTCTTAATGTATTTTTCTGTGATCACATATCATCTAAAATATCACCGTAGCAGCTGCCCAACACTGTTGTTAAGCTGCAGCGCAGCTGGACCACCACTACTCGACCACGATCATCGAGTTGCCGCCTCCATCATCGTTAAGTTGCCACCGCTATCGGACCACAAATGTTGGAAAACTATTGTCGAGAAGCTGCCACTACCAAACCATTGCTTCACCAACAACGCCTAGCCTAGCAATTATTGAACAATTGTTGCCATGACTGAATCACCACCATCTGATTGCCACAACGTCAAACTACTATTGCACAGACCTCCTCCACTGTTGAAGTCAGACCACCACCATCGTCGTCGAACTACCATCTTCACCAACACCCGACCTTTGTTGTTTGACCTTCACCGCTGCTACTGCTAACGTCAGCATGAGCATTAGACTTTATGAAACTCAATCTCTACCATCATATTATCTTCACAAGAGTCGGATCACCCTACTTTCTCTGCATTTTTTGCTGCTTGTCTAGCGAAATTCATATCTCACTTATTTTATATTATTTCCAATTATTCATGGGTTGGTAATGTTTTTTACCTATATTATGGTAGAATTGTTTCTACTGAGCCACCCCCCATGGGTATTCCCCTTCTCGATTTTCCATGTAAGAGTTCTTATTGTCTTTTTTTATCAATTTATTTTTTCCTATGTGTGTGTGTGTGTCAGATCTTCCTACAAAATCACACATTAATATATTACTTTGCCGCTGCGAATTTATGATCACACAATGGTTTGGAGTTGTCTGTAGGAAAGACAGTCCCATCACTGAAGAAGTTATAAAACTTAGTGAAATGACCAACAAATGTATTACTTGTAACAATGGAGCATCCTATTCTAATAAACACAACTTTAAAGGACAATCATAGAGCTAGAGACGTCATCCAATATCTTTTTTTTCTCTCCATGAAAGATGTTATTTGGTTGGTGAAGATGTCCTAAGCTCATGTTTGGAAGACCAAGTAAGCGGAATAAAGAAGTCTCGACATGAGACTCTTCAACTCCTACGTGAGGGTCTATGGTTGATGTACGCATAGCCAAATAAGGGTCTACTTGTAACAAGAAATTGAGGGGTTTTAAACTCAAGAACTGTAATGTTGTCGAATAGCCATCACTATTGTCAGACCACCGTCGTCGATGTCTGACCGTTGTCTGACCCAGAACACCGCTGCCTGACCAATATCGTCAAGCTGCCGCCACTGTGGACCACCTTCACCGTTGTTGGACAATCATCGTCGTGTCGCCACTGTCTCAGGACCACCACTGCCCTACCACCTACATCGATCTATTTTCACTGTTGGACCACAGTTGTCAAACCACTGTTTATGACCACTGCCTCCACCTAACCACAGTCGTCTAATAACCACAGGCATCGCGAGACCACTGTGGTAGTTGCTCAACCATGCTATTGAGTTTTCACTGCCTCTAGATCACCAATGCCTAAACACCATCGACAAGTTGCTGCCAAAGCTAGACCACCATTATCACGGCTCGACCACCACTATAGAGCCGCCACCACTGTCAAAATGCCATGGTCCAATTACAGTCGTCGAGCTTCCGACACAAACAAATCACAAATTGCTAGCCACAATCGTATGGCCGTTGCCACTATTGGACAACCACCACAGTCAACAGTTCAACGTTTTCTGATCACCATCACCGCATGACAGCTGCTTAGGCCGGATCACCGTCGTCTCCATTATATTATTGTTGCCACCACTGAGCCTCTATTGCTCGACCAACACAATCGCTACCACTACCACTGACGTAAGCAATAGACTTTATGACATTTAACTCTGCCTTCGGCATTTCTTCACAATAGCCAGGTCAGCACCACTTCCACAGCATTTTTTGCCACTTATTCAGTAGAAATATTCACATTCCACATGTGCTACAAATCTTTCAGTTATTCATGTGTCGTAAAGTATTGTAACCTACTTTAACATAGTGGAATCTTTTCGATTGAGATAGAATCTGTGGTTTTGGGTTTTCCATGTTTTCCACATAAAGACTTATATTGCCTTTTATTTTGATTCCTTTTTTACATGTGTATGCCAGATCTTCGCACAACACTTAAGCATTAATATATCACTCTATTACTGTAAACTTATAAGCGTGCAACAATTAAGTTCGTTTAGGGGAATGATAGTCTCACAATCTAATAACATACTAAACTTACAAAATAACAAAAAAAAAAAATACTCGTAACAACGAAATATCCTATTCTAACACCCACTACTCCGTGGGACAATCACGGAGTGAGAGACATTAAACATTAGATTTTCCCTTCATGAAAGGGGTTATCCAGCTGGTCAAAGCAACCAAGGCTCATCTTTGGAAGACCGGGCGAGTAAAATAAAAGAGTCAACATTAGGTATTTCAACTCCTTCGTGAGGGTCGACGATCAATTTATGCACATCAAAATACATTTTACTTGCTACAAGTTTAACAACCTGAAAAGGATCTCTCAAATTGTCGTGATGATGAGATTCCTTCTCCAGCAAGCTTAGATATTGATCTCCTTGATAGTAAAACTTTTACTCATCATCCAAAGGCAACTATATTGATAGATAGTTCTCTGATGCTCACAAGAAACTTGGCTCAGTCAACTTACTAATGCTGCCAATAATGTAATCTACAATGAGCTGTGATGTCAGGTTCAAGAAGAGTTCCCTCTAAGGGATAGTGATTATTTCCCCGCTTGATGTAATTTTCAGGTGTTTTCACTCTTGAGCTTCAGAATATTGACTCTTATGACGGTGTATCTGACCATTATTAATGCATTGAGCAATATCAAACCATCATGAACATCCAACTGGCTATTAATGCATTAATTTGCCAAGTTTTTACTACCACTCGCAAAGATCAAACTCACACTTGGTTCTACTCTCTTCTGAGGGTGACTCTCCACACCTTTAATGAACTCCATACTTTTTATGGAGCATTTCATAGAAAAAATAAAGTTGTGAAGAGTCGCTCTCAGAAGACACAACTCGTCTTTCAGTAATTTTTCAGAATAAGGGATAATCAGTTAAGGAACACTTCTAAACATTTTCCACTGAATCTAGTCAAATTTTAGGGGTCGATTCCAAATTAATGAGGGGGTTTTTATTGGAGGGCTCTGCCGAGGCAATTCGCTCTTACACTAACATTTTCTTTATTGATTCATCATTAAGATTTATTATGACAAGTTTATAGCTTCTGATTTATATATATATATATATATATAAATTCAGTAATGTTTATGTATTATATATATATATATATATATATATATATATTCCACACAAAAAATGTTAGTTTTATCGAATAATGGTGGTTTTATTACATCTCGATATGAGGAATGGCTAATAAGTCCCCATGTAAAAGAGCTCTAAAAATAGAAAAAGAAGAAGATAAAAATTCTGAAGAAGAGCTTCGAGTTACAAATTATTTCCTTCCTAGAAGAAGCTCTCTCGGCCAACCAATTTGCAAGTGTCGATTCCCCTCTCTATGAATATGACTCCATATAACAACTAGCTTGGAGGATAACTCGAGGATCTTATTAACCCAAATAAGAATGTGCCATGGAACAACAACTTCATTCAATAACATCTTTACTAAGAGCAATGAATCCATCTTCATATGAATATAATTATGCTTAATTGATAAGAATTAAGACATAAAGAAATAGGTTTTTTTTATAGATCATATATATATATATATATATATATATATATACCATGGTGGCTGCCGAGGAGAGAGAGGCTCGCTAGGGTTCGATGGATGATTCGGTGGCGGCCGCCGTTCGGAGGCGCCGGTGGGTGGTCGTGCAAGGTGGTGGTGATGTGCCGCTCCTTTGGGCTTTCTTCTTGGGGTTGGAGTCTTCCCGGCTTCCCCTCTTCTCCTTACTACTCGTTCCATCGGGTTTGGCCATCTCCGGTCGGTTTTCTTGTTTCCTACTGCTTTGGTGGTTGTTTCCCTCTTGGCCTTTTTGTGGAGATTCCCTGCTCCAGGGGCTGCTGGTTTGCTGAGCAGCTGTTTCTTTTCTGAGCTTCCCGGGCAAACTTTTTTTCAAATTTCTGCTTGTCTACTATTCTATTGGTACTCCATTTCCCTGCTAGTTAGTTTGGGTGGAGGTCTCTATCCCCATGTCTGACTGCCACCTGGGTGGCAGACCCTGCAGTGGGGCCTCCTCCACCTATGCTTCTGCTGTCAGCAAAGGTCTATTGGCTCCAAAGTCATTCGACCATTTAATTTTCCCTCGTATGTTACATGATGTCGCTCGCCGCGTGTCGATCGCCCATTTATTAGACCCCTGGCGCTAAAGAGGGTAGACTCCGCTGTCGCTTTACTTCTCGGAGATGACTTCATTAGCCGAGGCTATTAAATTCACCATCATTGGCCGGCTCCGGCCGGCACCCCAAAATGGAACCGGTCGACATTTTCGAGCGGATGCACTTTGTTGGCCAATGGAAATTGGGAATCATGGATGGCAGGCATCTATTGATTAGATTGTCTAGTGAAGAGGATTATGCCAAGCTTCTTGATATGGAAGTTTTACATATTGCCAAAACTACTATGAAACTAATGAAGTGGTATCCAGGTTTTGATCCTTCCAAGGAGCCCCCTATTAAGCCAATGTGGTTTACTTTTCCTAATCTCCCCATACAATTATATCACACGCATGCCATATTTCAAATTAGCAGAGCTCTTGAAACTCCTTTAAGAGTAGACTCCTCAACTTTTGAGATGGGCAGCCCTAATGTCGCTAAAGTCCCGGTGGAAAGAGATGTGTCCCTCCCGTAACCGGATAAAATATGGATTACAACCTCAAATGAAGGTGAAGGATTCCGCATGAAGTGATCCTAGAGCAAAAACCCATTTTCTCGCCATCATCGTAGAATGTTTGGTCACTTAAAAGAGAAGTGCTACAGACTGAAGCCCCCACCAAATAAACCAAACAAGGCCAGAGTAGTGGTGTCTCAAGCTAATGACCCTGGGCTCCCTAGTGTTCCTCAACCTGAGATTGAACCTCAGCAGTTTACTGGGGAAAACATAGGGGGAGCAGTTCCAGGGGTAGAACCTGTAGACCCTCCACACAATGGCAATAACAACAAAAAAGGCAAGGAGTATATCAATCAGGAAACCACAATAGATGTTGAAGAGGTAGAAGAAGCTGAGGAAGAAATCCCAACACAGGAGCCTGGTCCTGCTCTGGACACAATCAACACTATGCAGAATAAAATGGTAGGTGTTTGGCGTACACAAAAGGCAAAAAAGAAGAAAAAACTAGCATTAGAACTCATTAAATTAGCCTCCCAACCACATACAAGTAATGAAAACTCGCTCAACCAAGCTCCCTCCCGGTACCAGCAGAGGCGTGACAAGATCCCAATCCCACCTCTACCACTCCCCACCACCCCAACAATCCTTAGATGTTTAATTTCCTTTGCTGGAATATTAGAGGGGCTTCTCACCCCCTCTCTTACAAAAGATTGCTTCATCTTTACAAGAAACACCAACTTTGGTGTATTGCCTTACTTGAACCCATGGTTCGAATAACCGTAAGAGATGGCTATCCAGTGTTCCCCGGGTGCTCCCTTTTCACTAATACTTCTAATAAAATCCGGAATTTTTGCAGGAAGGAGATCCAGTGGAGTGTGAAGATTGATCATTCACAATTCGTTCATCTCCAACTCAGCCTGAATGGTTTTGATTTAGACGTCACTTTTGTGTATGCTGGATGCACCAAGAGTGCAAGGCAGGAGATGTGGTCTGAAATTCATAGAATCAGCATTAGTGATCACTCCAGTTGGCTGATTGGGGGAGATTTTAATTGCATAGCTGCCATCGCTCGAAAAAATCGGGGGAGGACCCCTCACCTCACTAAACTAACTGAGTTCAATGATAACATTCAAAGAGCTGGGCTATTTGACTTAGGCTTCCAAGGGAATCAGTTTACATGGAGAAGAGGCAAAATCTGGGAAAGGCTTGATAGATTTCTGGCTAACAACAATTGGCATCAAAACTTCCTCCACACTATTATATCCCACTTAAACTTTGCTGGTTCTGACCACAGACCACTTCTTATTACCATTACTGCTTCTTCCAAGGCCTGTCAACCCCCCTTTCGCATATCTTAATTTCTCGGTCATCTCATCCCAATTTCCTCGCTTTCGTGGTCGAACATTGGATCCCCGGGACCCATGACAATCCATTCGTAACTCTCCAGCAGCTGCAATTGCTTGTGGGAAGGAAGCTTAGGTCTTGGAGCCGGAACACCATTGGAAACATTTTTCAGAAGTCGCCCAAGCCGAAAAGGTTGTGACCGGTCTCGAGACCGCCGTCGCTACCGATGACTCTAGTTGTGGAGACTTTGTGATCGCCCAGAAAAACTTCTTACTCTTATTGATTGGCGTGATCGGCTCCTCGAGCAGTAACTCGCTATTAGCAAATTCAAAGAGGGAGATAGGAATACCGCATTTTACCATGCTTTCATCAATTACAGGAGGAAATGTAATGCCATTCATTCTATTGTGAATGAGCATGGGCAACTGCTAGAGATGGGGCTGAGATTGCCATGGATGCGCTCAAGTTTTACAGAACCTCCTCACACACAACACCGCCGACGTACCATCCATTGATTCTCAACTCTTCGCAAGGAGCTCGCTTACACCCAGCCCCTTATTCTCGGATGATATTCCCTCTCGTGAAGAGATTTGGTTGGCTCTAAATACCATTGATAGCTCTAAAGAAGCCGGCCCCGATGGTTTCTCTCGTCGATTTCTATAAGAAAGCCCGGAATATTTGCAAAGCCGAGGTAACTAATGCCATCCAAAGCTACTTTCGTGGAGTTGATCCGCCCTAATATTTCCATGCCTCTACTATGATCCTCATCCCCAAGAATTCCGCCACCAAGGACCGGAACCAGCTCGTACCCATCGACCTCACATCCGTAATCGCAAGATCATCAAGCAAAATTTTAGTGTGAAGGTTACGACCTCATCCTGGACAAGATCATTAACCCTACCCGGTCCGCTCAGTGAAAGGCGCATCAATATCCGATAATGTCCCGCTTGCCCAAGAATTGCCGCCGGATCCGGATAGGCCTCGTAGGGGTGGCAACCTCATCTACAAGTTAGACATCAAGAAATCATATGACACTGCTGACTGGAATTTTGTATTGGAAGTGCTGAAGGCTAGAGGTTTTTCCCAGAATTTTTGTCAACTTATTAGCAGATGGCTTCACCAAAACCACCACTCTCTTCTTATCAATGGTACCTGTTGGGGTGGTTTTCAGGCAACCAGGGGTCTTAAACAAGGAGACCCCCCTATTTCCTACTATCTTTATCTTAATTATGGACTATTTTTCTAAAATGTTGGAAGCTCAAGTTTCACCTTATCACTATGCCAACTACCATCATAGATCTAACATCACCATCTCCCACTTGATGTATGCAGATGATATTATGTTATTTTCCTGGGCTAATAAACCCGTCGTTAAAAAGTCCTTAGTTGTATTCATCAATTCCGTAAAAGCTCGTGCCTTCAATTCAACCATGCCAAATGTGAGTTAGTTTTCCCTAACCACATTGCTCCTAATGTATCTCACTCGGATATCTCGCACCACGTGCTTTTCTAAGGCTAACCTTCCCCGAAGTATTTGGGGGTACCTCGATAAAAGGCGTAACCAAACAAAGTTCATTTTGATGAGATCATTGGTAAGATTCATACCAAGATCTCTAGCTGGGCTCACTCTTTTTTATCAAATGGTGGGAGGATTACTGTCCTTAATAGTATCCTTACATCCTTCCCTTCTTACATCCTTCAAATGTCTTGTATGAAGAAAAGCACTGTAATACAAATTGAAAGAATTTTCAATAGATTCCGTGGTATGGGAATAGAAGCAAATGCCTCGGGCTAGCCGGCGTAAGGTTGCTAAACCCTATGGGCCGGTGGTTCGGGTTTCAAAGGGCCGAGCAGCCTTCAAGCAGGTGAACTTTTGCAAGCTTTGGATCCACTTCGAGCAACGTAAATCCCTGTGGGCTAAGTACATGAATGGGAAATACTGTAAAGGCACTCACCCGACTTTAGCCCAGATCAAACCTGGGGCTTCTAGAATCTGGAAGCACATGATCAAGAATAGAGAGCTGGCTGACTCTATGTACCATTGGGAGTTGGGAAGAGGGGACATCTTATTCTGGCAGGATCATTGGTGCCCTCAAAATATGCTCACCGGCTTACCCCACATAATTAAAAATCGGCTCCCAATGTCCGATTGTCGGAATGAGGATCAACTGGATACTCCTCGCCCTTCACCCGATTCTCCAGATCATTCAAGACAACAAATTATCAATATTCCTTTTGATAGATCAAAGCCCGATAAAATCACATGGCAAGATGGGAATCTTAACAGCCTCACCAAAACCCTCTACCTGAAAATTAACAACTGGAATTCTACTGGCTGGGGATCTAAGCTTTGGAACAAATTTCTCACCCCATCTATGTCCTTTCTAAACTGGAAGATCTTCCACCATTGCCTCCCAACTGATGATATTCTTAAGCTTAAAGGGATTAGAGGACCTTCTAAATGTTCTCTTTGTGGCTCCGCAAGCTGAATCACTTCAACATTTATTTTTCATTTGTCCTTTCTCCCAGCAGGTTTGGACCCTACTTCACGATCCGTTGAACATCAACACTATTAACTTGACCGGCGTAATTTTTTCACTACTGCGTCTTGCGTAAGATTAAGCTCGGAGTTATCCCTTATATTGTGGCTTGGTTTATATGGATGCATAGGAACGAGGTGAGATTTAATGATCTTCCCCGTAAAGTTACCACCGTTCCGGAAACCGCCACTCCTACATTTCTAAGCTTATCATATTTCGAAGTTCCTCAAAGATCCTTAAAATTCCCCCCAAGACTCAATCAAAAATTTCAGGATTCTCAAAATCAATTGGAATGCTCCTACTTATCCATATATCAAAGTCAACACGTATGGAGCTTTCTCGGCAGATGGAGCTGGCTTTGGTGGAGTTTTCGAGAACCACATTGGCAAATGTGTTTGCTACTTCCATTCTCCCACCCATGTGATCGACCCCCGGAGGCCGAGCTCGTCCGTCGTCTACCGGCGCTTTCTTCTGTCCTCAATAATTGGAACTATTTAATAGCCGAGGGGGACTCCAAGTATGCTCATAAATTATATGCATGATAGTAGTCCCGCACCTCGGCACCACCTAGTTTGGAAACAAAAATCAAAGATCCGATCCGGAACCACTCTATAACTTTCTCTTTCATCTATAGTGGAGGGAAACAGACCGCAAACCGGTTAGCAAGGAATGCACTCGGTCTCGGGACATTATGGTATCCACAAAGCCTCCTCCTCAATTATAGTTTCGCCGGAAACCGATGTTTTCCAGTGCCCCACATTTCAGGATCGTGAATTAGTTTTGGTTGGGATCTCTCGATCACGTTTTGCCGTTGCACCTCCCGCCAACAAATTCTCGCTCTTCATGGTCACCGTTTTTCTTTTTTCTTTTTTCGAGCTCGTCTTGGAATTAGTTTTGGTGTCATTTGCTTTAGGTTCTACACCATTTTTGGGTATAGGAGTCTTACATGTAACTAACTCGTCCGTGGGCTAGTGGACTTAGTTAGTTTATTTTCTTTGGGTCTCGAGTTCGGGACCCCATAGTTTAGATGGGGACCTCGTCACTCCGATTTTTTGGTGTAACTTTTTATTTTGATTTACATGCAGGGAGCCTTGTCGCTCCTTCCCCCCAATATATATATATATATATATATATATATATATATATATATATATATATATATATATATATATATATATATATATATATATATATATATATATATATATATATGATCTATAAAAAAATACATATTTCTTTATGTCTTAATTCTTATCAATTAACGATATTATGCTTTAATGAAAGGTATTTTTTGTGTTTTTGGATTTAGGTGATGTAAAAAGGTCTAAAAAGGAAAAAAAGGAGCAAAAAGGAGCAAAAATGGAGCAAAATACAAAAAATGTAAAAAAAATATGGCCTGGCGCCAAGGCACTGAGAGCCGGCGCTTAAGCGCCAGACTCGATACAAAAACTGTCAAGTTTTTGACAACGTTTGATCGGTTATTTTGAAGGAGTGAGCGGTTATTGGATATTCTAGAAGACTGGCAGTTGTTCCTGGATAATAGAACATGTGATACATTGCATTTGGACGCTCCAAAACGGTTTTAATCGTGAAGAAGTGCGAGCCAAACTGAAGAGGTGCGAAGAACTGGACGCGGTGTCCGGCGCCTAGGCTTCAGACCGACCTTCTAGAAGATTCATTGAATGTGGACATGTTTTGAAGAGGTACGTCAAGGCAACCTTGAAGCCTATAAATAGGGGTCCATTTCTTCAGAAAACGTGCCCCTCCCATTGTAACCCTTTCTCTTATCCACTTAGGACCTCTCATCCTTGAGAGAGAAATAGAGAGAGAAATTTAGGGCCAACTTTTGTTTAGTTTAGTGAGTTTATTTTCAAGTTGTTGCATCCGGAGTTCATTACACCGAGGAGTCAGTAGGAATCAGAAGATCTGTAGAAGGAATATTTGAGATAAGTATTTTACATTTGATTCAAAGTTTATTTATTATGTTTTGTTGTTTATATTCAATGTGTTCTGAGTAGTTAGTTACTTTCTTCCTTCAATTATGAAGAGATTAATAAGATAATAAAAGATTTGATGGAGAATTGAAACTCAAAATATTTTCAAAACATTGTGATGACATTAATACATGATCTTACTTTACTTTTTAAATTGGCCATTTAAATTGTTAAAACCCGTCAAGAGTTTTGAGACCTCGAAGGAGAAGAACTCTTAACTTGTAAATGTCACATGAATCTTTGGGTAGTCGAAGGCCATGTGAGGGCTATTCAAGGTGAAGTGCAAATAAATAGGAAGATAAGATTTAAAGGGCGTAGAATTGATAAGTTTTTAGAGTGACAGATTAAATTCTTATAATTTGATTTATAGATTAGGAAAGGGTCACTAGTAGGGCCAACCATAGCCACCCTCGACATCTAAGTAGTGTGAGTCTAGATTAACCCATTCTACTAACAATACATCCGGACTCGATCCGTAAATTAGCCAATGTTCTTTGCGCCTGGATCAAAGGGTAAAGAATAGGAATGCTTCTATTTGGCTCAATACCATAAATCAAATTCTCCAATGAATATTAAATTATCTTAAAAATCTTAGCTTAATTGAAGGAAAGAAAGTTGTTTATTTTATATAGTTTTCATAAATCATTTTCTTATTATTGTTTTCTTTATTTGCATCTAGTAAATTAATAGTAATTTATAGTTAAATTAGAGGATAAAAAGATATTTTCGAAATATAATATTTCGAAAATTTATTACTATAATTTTTCCCCGTGGGATCGATACTGGGGTTATAAAAGAAAATCCTATATTACTTGAAACGATACGTATACTTGCGTAGTACCCCTAGTGTGTGAAATATTTTCTAAAAATTTACATCATTTTGATTTTATACACTAGCCACTATTTATAAATTGGGTCAAGCTTTTGGTCATCTTTTGGAAGCGAATATTACCGCATTATTGTGGGTCGAGTCAAGTTTTTGGCGCCGTTGCCGGGGAAAGAAATAAAATAGTTATAAATTTTTGTAAAAAATATTATATTTCTAAAAATATAAATATATAAAAAAATTAAATAATAATAAAAAAAGAGAAAGATATATATTTTTTATTTCTTGTTTTATGTGAAGATTTGGTTCAAGAATTAATACCTTTAGATTCCGAATTAGAAAGAACAATTAGAAAAATTAAAAAGGGAAAACAAATTCAAAAATTTCAAGAAATGACTACTTTACAAAATCCAATCGAACTTAATGATCAAAATGTTTATAATCCATTAAGGGATTATGCTAACCCTACAAGCTGATGAACTTCATAAGTAGTATTCAAATACCCACTCGTAGATGTTAATTCTTTTGAACTTAAACCGTCTATTATTCAAATGGTGCAAAACAATCAATTTGGAGGATCACCAAATGAGGCTCCAAATTTACATCTTGTTAGTTTTTTAGAACTTTGTGCTACCTTTAAATATAACAATGTTTCTGATGATGCTATTAGACTTAGACTCTTTCCTTTTTCTTTAAGAGATAAAGCAAAGATGTGGCTAAACTTACTAGCAACTGGTTCTATTAAAACATGGGCTGAAATGACACAAAAATTTCTTGCTAAATATTTTCCTCCTTCTAAAACTGCTAAATTAAGAAATGATATTACTTCATTTAGTCAATTTGACGGGGAGACAATATATGAAATTTGTGAAAGATTTAAAGAACTATAAAGAAAATGTCCTCATCATGCTTTACCTGATTGGCTAATTATTCAAACATTTTATAAGGGATTAATTGGATCTTAAAAATCAATTATTGATGCTGCTGTTGGAGGTTCTTTAATGTCTAAATCATTTGAAGAAGCTTACACTTTAATCAAGAAATCGCTAATAACAATTTTCAATGGCCTTCCGAAAGGATTAATCCTAAAAAGATGGCAAGTATTCATGATAATGAAGCCTTTTCTATTTTACCTTCACAAGTTGCAGCAATGTCTAAGAAATTAGATAATTTTGCAATTAATATTTCACATAATAACTCTGCTAATATTGAAGATTCTCAAACTATTGAAACTTTACAAGCTTTTGCAAGTAAAAATAATCCTTATTCAAATTATTATAATCCTTGGTGGAAAAATCATCCTAATTTTAACTGGAATAATTCGCAAGAACAATGGGGTAATAATCAATCTCATCCCACTAAAAATTGGAATAATCAAGTTAATCAAAATTATAAACCTCCTGGATTTAATAATCAACAGAAAAAGTTATCAATAGTAAGAATTAATTTTACAAATGAATAATCAATTACAAAATCAAAATACTCGCTATTCGTAATATTAAAAATCAAATGGGACAAATTGCTACTTTAATTAATAACAGTACTCGTAGGAACACTTCCTAGTAATGTTGAAATTAATCCAAAGGAAACTCGGAAAAGAACATGAACAAGTTAAAGCCGTGCAACTTAGAAGTGGAAAGGAATTAAAAGAAAGAATGCAGTAATGAAATCGAAAAAGAGATCGAGGTCAAGAGATCGAAAAACCTAAAGAAACTCTCTCTCCTAGTCAAGATCAAACCGTTATACCCGTTAATGTGGAAGTTGAAAGACCACCACCACCTTTTCCTCAAAGATCGAAACAGTTAGAAACTCGATCATCAATTTTCCAAGTTCTTCGAAATTTTTAAGAAACTTACTATTAACATAACTTTTGTCGAAGCTTTGGAACAAATGCCAACTTACGCAAAATTTATGAAGGATATTTTAAGCAAAAAATGAAAATTTGAAGCTTTTGAAACCGTAGCATTAAGTGAAGAATGCAAGTGCAATAATTCAAAAGAAATTACCCGAAAAGCTTAAGGATCCCTGAAGTTTCACTATACCCCGTGTTATTGAGAAAAATTTTGTGGAAAAGCTTTATGTGATTTAGGAGCAAGTATTAATCAAATGCCATTTTCTATCTTTTGTAGATTAGATTTAGGAGATATTACTCCCACCACTGTAACCCTTCAGTTAGCTGATAGATCTATCACTTATCCTAAAGGAGTTATAGAGGATGTCCTTGTTAAAGGAGATAAATTTATTTTTTCTGTTGATTTCATAGTACTTGATATGGAAGAAGATAAAGAGATACCTATTATTTTAGGAAGACCTTTTCTAGCTACCGGACGAGCTATGATTGATGTGCAAAAGGGAGAACTAACCATGAGAATTAATGATCAAGAAATTAAATTCAATGTTCTTAAATCAATGAAGTACCCTGATAAAGAGAAATGTTATCGAATGGATATAATTGATTATTTAATTGAAAAACATTATCAAGAAAAATGTAAAGTCATTTCTGAAGAAAATTTTGAATTTTTAACTGATGAAAATGAAGAAGTAGAAGAAGAATAAACTCATTTTATTAAAGATAATTGGGAAACTTTAGACATAACTCAAAATAATATACTTTTGCCATCAATTAAAAAAGCCTCTGAACTGGAATTAAAAATGTTACATTCACATTTAAAATATGCGTTTCTTGGAAATTCGTTAACTTTACCTGTTTTTATTTCTTCTGAACTGAGTAAAGATCAAGAAGAAAAACTAGTAGGTGTGTTAAAGAATTATAAGAAAGCTTTTGGTCGGACGATCGTCGATATAAGAGGAATAAGCCCTTCCATTTGCATGCATAGAATTTTAATGGAAGAAAATTTTAAACCTACTATAGAATCACAAAGAAGATTAAATCCTATCACGAAAGAGGTTGTTAAAAAAGAAATTATTAAGTGGTTAGATGCTCGTATTATTTATCCTATTTCTGATAATCAATGGTAAGTCCTATTCATCAGTGTTCCGAAGAAAGGAGGTGTAACTGTCACTCGTTAATGATAAAAATGAACTAATTCCTACAAGACAAGTTACTGGATGGCGAATTGGTATTGACTATAGGAAATTAAATAAAGCCACTAGAAAGGATCATTTTCCTTTACCTTTCTTGGATCAAATGCTGGATAAATTAGCTGGACATTCATATTTCTGTTTTCTGGATGAATATTCTGGTTATCATCAATAACTTATTGCTCCTGAGGACCAAGAAAAGACAACATTTACAAGTCCTTATGGAACATTTGCTTTTAGAAGAATGCCTTTTGGTTTATGTAATGCACCTGCAACTTTTCAAAGATGTATGATGTCAATATTTTGTGATTTGATTGACAAAGGAATTGAAACATTCATGGACGATTTTTCAGCTTTTGGAACTTCTTTTGAATCTTGTTTGGAAAACATAGCCAAAGTTCTGAAAAGATGTGAAGAAACAAATTTAGTTCTTAACTGGGAAAAATGTCAATTCATGGTCACAGAAGGCATTGTACTTGGTCACAAAGTGTCACAAGAAGGAATGAAAGTAGATCAAGCAAAAGTAAAAAATTATTGCTGAATTGCAACCACCTACTGCTGTCACTGATGTGAGAATTTTTCTAGGTCATGCTGGATTTTATAGAATATACATAAAGGATTTTTCTAAAATTGCTAAACCTCTTTGTCATTTATTGGAAAAAAGATGAAAAATTTGAATTTAATAAATAATGTATTAATGCTTTTAATATTCTGAAAGAAAAATTAATAATCGCACTCTATCATTGTTGCACCTAATTGGAATAAATCTTTTGAATTAATGCGTGATGCAAGTGATTATGCAATTGAGCCGTATTAGGACAAAAATATGAGAAAATTTTCAAATTTGTATATTATGCTAGTAAAACTCTCACCGAAACACAAAGAAATTACACTACCATCGAGAAAGAGCTTCTAGCTATAAGATATGCCTTCGATAAATTTAGACCTTATCTTCTTGGTACTAATGCATAGTTCATACCGATCATTCTCGCTATTAAATATCTATTATCTAAGAAGGATTCTAAACCTAGACTTATAAGATGGGTTTTACTTCTACAAGAATTTGATTTTGAAATAGTAGATAGAAATGGAACTGAAAGCCAAATTGCTGATCATTTGTCTAGAATTAAAAATGATATTATTTCGGAAGAAAATATAAATGAGAAATTTCCTGATGAATCTTTATATGTTATTCAAAGATATAAAATACCTTGGTATGCTGATATAGTTAATTATTTAGTTAGCAATATTTTGCCTTATGACTTGGATAACAAATTTATTAAGAAATTTAAATAATGCTAAATCTTATAATTGGGAAGAACCTCATTTATTTAAAATTGGAAGAGATTATATGATTCAAAGATGTATACCGTATGAGGAAACTTTTGCTATTATTCAAAAATGTCATGATTCCGATTTTGGAGGACACTTTGGCATAGATAAAACTGCATTTAAAATTTTAAATTCTGAATTTTATTGGCCTACCTTATTTAATGATGTGAGACATTATGTAAAAACATGTGATCGATGTCAAAAGATGAGAAATATATCTAGGAAGAATGAAATGCCTTTAAACTATATATTGGAAGTTGAAATTTATGATATATGGGGTTTAGACTTTATGGGACCATTTGTTCCATCATTTGGAAAAATTTATATTTTATTAGCAATCGATTATGTTTCAAAGTGGATCGAAGTCGTTGCTTTACCAAACCGTGATTCCAAAATTGTTTCTAAATTTTTAAAGAAAATGATATTTTCTAGATTTGGAATGCCTAAGGTAATTATCACGGATGGTGGAAGTCATTTTAGGAATATAAGAATTCAATCATTATTACAAAAATTTGGAATCAAACATAGAATTACAACTGCTTATCACCCACAAACAAGTAGAATGGCTGAAGTATCAAACAGAGAAATTAAAAGAATTTTAGAGAAGATTGTTAATCCTAAAAGAACTCGATCGGGTCGATAGACTCGATTCTGCATTATGGGCTTATAGAACAGCCTTATAAGACACCAATCGAAATGTCACCTTACCGGTTAATTTATGGTAAACATTGTCACTTACCCGTAGAACTTGAACATAAAGCTTATCGGGCGATAAAGGAGTTAAATTTTAATTTGAATAAAGCAGGAGAAAAGCGATTATTGCAATTAAATGAGATGGAAGAAATAAGAAATGAAGCATATGAAAATGCGAGGATTTATAAAGAGAAAATGAAGATGCTGCATGAAAAGAAAATTTCAGGAAAAATTTTTGAACCTGGACAAGAAGTATTACTATTTAACTCTCGTTTAAAACTGTTTCCTAGAAAATTAAGATCTAAATGGATTGGATCATGTATAGTTGAGAAAGTATACCATTATAGAGCTGTGGATATTAAAGATCCCAAAACAGGTAAAATTTTTAAAGTAAATGGAGTAAGATTGAAGCCTTATTTAGGAGATATTAAAAAGATTTATAAAGAGGCTTATGAATTGAGTCAACCAGATTAAAGATTTACTTAAGTCGGGCTGACGACGTTAAACCAAGCGCTTTGTGGGAGGCAACCCATAATTATCTTTTGTTTTGATGTTTTTATGTTTACATGTAAGGTTATGCCTCGATCTTGATTAATTTTATATTACTTTAGAAAAATTTGATGCTCATAAGTCTTTGTTGACTTAGGCTGAAAATTATTTTGAAGTGTGTAAGATTTAAGAATAGGATCACTATATTCTGAATATGAGTAAAAAGGAGATCAAGTTAACCTTCACTATGATTGTTTACAATATGAGTATTTGAGTCTAAAATACTCTTACCAGTATAATTTACCTATCTTGGAGAACGAAATTTTGTAAATTTGACGATTAGGCGAAACAGAGTTGAACATAGTTCCGGCGCCTAGGTGCCAGAATTCGGCGCCTAAGCGCCAGAATCATGCTATGTATCAATAAGTCCGGCGCCTAGGCACCAGATTCGGCGCCTAAGCGCCGCGGTTACTAGGTCGTGCAAAAACTGAAAATTTTCAGTTTTTCACACGAATTTCCCCTTTAAATTAACCTATCTTCTTCCCTAACCATCAAGCAATCAGAATTACGTCCCTTGAAATTCATTCTTGAGAGATTTGAGAAACTTTTGCTGAAATAGAAGGAAGAAATCATGGAGAAGAGGCTAGGGACAAGGTCTCAAAGGATCCTCAACCATACTTCAATGGTTTCATCGCTGTAAGTTCGGAGAAAATTTCTAGTCGTTTGGATAAGTTTGAAACTGATTTTAAAAGCATTGGAGATCACCTTCATGAGATGTTTCATCAAGTTGAACATCTAGAATGGCAAATGAAACTTCAATTTGATCATTTTGTGGCTTATCAAGATGCTCAAGTTGAAATGTATACGAAGAACAAGTGGATTGACGAAAAGACGGCTACGGATTTCCCGAGAGCGTTCGTGTTCTTTCCAAGTGGAATACACAATTTCCCTTGTGAAAATTAGAATATTCTGGTAGTGAGATAGTCATTGTATGGTTTGTTGAGTCGTTATATCGATTTAGAGAATCGATTGTGTTTGTTTATGTATTTGCTTTCATGTTCAATGTGTGTTGTTTTTGCTTGGAAATTGTTATGTTTGAGTGTGTATTAGAAACTTGAATCAAATATAATACTTATCTGGAATGTATTGAGTCAATATTGAAAGATTATGAATGGAATTTAGTGAGTTTGATTGAAACCTTATGTTTGATTGGTGGATTAAATATTTAATTTTTATAAATTTTTGAAAAATGCTGTGGAAGTTAGAAACTGAAGCCCTACTCCAATATGAGTAATTGAAAGTTGAATTTATGAAATTTGGTGGAAAATTTAATTTAAAAATAATTTTTTGTCAAAGGCGAGTCTGGCGCCTAGGCGCTGCACTCAGCGCCTAAGCGCCGCCTCGGCTCGGACCCGAAAATTTGCTTAAATAACCCCAAAAGCCATTTTTGACGCCTAAGCTTCATCTTCTTCCCCATTTTCGCAAAAATACACCTTTTAGATCCATTTTGAGGTGAAAACATCAAGGATTTGAGCGCGAAACCACTCGATTTCTTCGTCTCAAGGTCAGATCTACACTTTAAACCATTTATTTTCGATTTTCACCATAGATTTTCCTAGTTTTGCTAAGAACCGAAAATTTTGAAAAAAGTTTTTGATTTTTAGTGATTTCTTTGGATTTTTAAACTTATTTTCAGTTTTATAAACTTAAAAAGAGTTTAAATCTTTGATTCCTAAATTTGTTCTTGTTTTCTTTCACGTTTAGATGGCTCCAAAATCTAAACGCGGGAATGCACGAGATAACTTTGATAGCAGCAAATTTTCTACTGCGACTGCACATTTTCGCTACCACGAATTTGCGACGTCCAGGAAGTTCATTTCAGAACGAAGTTTCTATCATCCTGGAGAAATGATCGAAAACACTATCTTTGCGCACAATTGACAACGATTTTGTTATTTCACTGCTGTTGATGTTATCCCGATTGTTCGAGAGTTTTATGCAATATTTCTGGATGTCGAATATTATGAAGTCTTTGTCAGAGGAATCGGAGTTGGATATGATCATTGCTTATTTGACTGACGGTACTGGATCTTGGAAGATCAGGAACGAAAAAAGGGTAAACTTCAAATCCTCCAAATTAAATGGTATTTCTAAAGCATGACACTAATTTATTTCTCGCAAGATTGTTACCTTCCAACCACCCGAGTAAAGTGACTAGTAGATCGAGCGATCTTAAACTACCGCATTCAGGAAAGGAATCCTATCGATGTCTGGAGTATTATTTATGATTCCGTGGATTCTACCGCGAGATCCAAAGACTTCGTTAGATTGGGATTCCCATCTCTAATTTATTCATTATGTGTTAATAATGGAGTCACCGCCGATATTTCGAGGAGAAGTTAAAGTCTACCAACCCAATCGGGTGAGAGTGTTAGTATCTATGATCGTATTCGCGGGAAGAGATCGACCGCTCCTTCTACTTCGCACATACTTCGTGTAGACCTTCTACTTCTAGACCATCTACTTCTGCCGAGCCACCATCGAGTTTCGGGAATCAATGCATGATCGCTTTTAGAGCAGACAGCTAGGAGTTATTTCAAACTCACTCGCGTGATCGATACTATCGACGTGAAGCTTCGATCATCTATCCGATTATACCCGCAGGAAGAGTAGTTATGATGCTGAGTATGATGAAGCCCTAGTCAGATTTCTAAAGGGTGAACAAGATGTTAGTTTTCCTACTTTTCCTAGTTTCACACCATTTGTTGATGCTAAGGACGTAGAATTTTCCTTTGGTGACGACGATGATGATGATGAGGCTACAGCTAGTGACTAGTAGTTATAGATCTTTATGTTGTGCTACTCTGTTAGTTTGTTTTGTTTAGTTTGTTTGTTTAGTTTGATGTTTGATGTATGTTGATTTGTTTTTGTACCTGTGTGGATTGATTGTGTTGAGACTAAAGTTAGAGTTAATTTATATGTTTGTTTTAGTCTACTGTTAGTACTTAGTAATTTTGCTCTGCTTTAATTTTAATTTGTTATTATCATAAAATTAGCCTGCTTACTTTTTATACATGCTTCAATTTTATCTTAATTATTCATAAAAGCATGAGTAGAAGTAATTTTTCTTTTAAGATTGTTTTTAAATACTTATAAAAATTCTTATGATTTTCTTTCTTTCATACTTTCAAATTATCATAGTATACCAAAACTTAAGTTTGGGGGAAGGGAAAATCCATTCAAATTTAAATTTTATTTGTCCTTAAAGAGCTAATATTTTCTTAAAAATAAAAACATTTTAAAATAAATTAAGGAATGAAGAATTTATTTGAGTTCATTTTATTTTTGAAATTATAAACAATTTAGTGAAAATTAACTAAAATTTTACTAACTTTGATTGATTTTAAGAATAGAATTATTTAACTTAAAGAAGAATAAGATAAAGAATTTTTCTATTCATGATAGAAATAATAGAATTTTAGAAATATTAATTAATAAAAAATTATCACTTGAAAAGAAAAGATTGGAAATCTTTTTAAATTCTTATTTATGTTATAATAATTAAGTGGAAATGTATAAGTTTTGAAAATATAAATTAAGGATAGTGAAGTTCAAAACCATTAACAGGCTATCCAGATATAGTAATCCTCTCTATATACAAAAAAAAAAAAAAAGAGAAGAAGAGAGGAGAAGCTTGAGGAAATGCCTAATCAAAAATTGGCTTCACTTGAATTATCTTATAGGAAGAAAACTAGTTACCTATTTTACTTAATTTTTATACATGAATATTTATTTTGGAAAGCTTTTTCAAGAAGATCTTTTTCTTGTAAATAATTTATGAGATCTTAATATAATAAACTTCTATTATTTTCAAAATGGATGAAAAGTTTGAAATCTTATGATTTGGTAGTTAAATATTCTTTAAATTCTTAAAATTAAACCTAGTTAGTGAAATTGGGTTAATAATTTACTACGTACTTTATAAAATAAAAAATTATAAGGAATCTCAAATATTTATCTTTTATTTCAATGGTTATATATTTTATATAGTAGAAAGAGTTACTTGAGGACAAGTAACATTTAAGTTTGGGAGATTCTGATCTATAAAAAAATACCTATTTCTTTATGTCTTAATTCTTATCAATTAAAGATATTATGCTTTAATGAAAGGTAATTTTTTTGTGTTTTTGGATGTAGGTGATGTAAAAAGGTCTAAAAAGGAAAAAGGAGCAAAAAGGAGAAAAAATGGAGCAAAATACAAAAAGTGTAAAAAAATATGGCTTGGCGCCTAAGCGCCAGACTCGATACAGAAACTGTCAAGTTTTTGACAACGTTTGATTGGTTATTTTGACGGAGTGAGCGGTTATTGGACATTCTAGAAGACTGGCAGTTGTTTCTGGATAATAGGACATGTGATACATCGCGAAGAGGTGCGAGCCAAAGTGAAGAGGAGCGAAGAACTGGATGTGGTGTCCGGCGCCTAGGCGCCAGACCGACCTTCTAGAAGATTCATTGAATGTGGACATGTTTTGAAGAGGTGCCTCAAGGCAACCCTTGAAGCCTATAAATAGGGGTCCATTTCTTCGGAAAATGTGCCCCTCCCATTGTAACCCTTTCTCTTATCCACTTAGGACCTCTCATCCTTAGAGAGAGAAATAGAGAGAGAAATTTAGGGCCAATTTTTGTTTAGTTTAGTGAGTTTATTTTCAAGTTGTTGCATCTGGAGTTCATTACACTGTGGAGTCAGTAGAAATCAGAAGATCTGTAGAAGTAATATTTGAGATAAGTATTTTACATTTGATTCAAAGTTTATTTATTATGTTTTGTTGTTTATATTCAATGTGTTCTAAGTAGTTAGTTACTTTCTTCCTTCAATTATGAAGAGATTAATAAGATAATAAAAGATTAGATGGAGAATTGAAATTCAAAATATTTTCAAAACATTATGATGACATTAATACCTGATCATACTTTACTTTTTAAATTGGCCATTTAAATTATTAAAACATGTTGAAGAGTTTTGAGACCTTGAAGGAGAAGAACTCTTAACTTGTAAATGTCACATGAATCTTTAGGTAGTCGAAGGCCATGTGTGGGCTATTCAAGGTGAAGTGCAAATAAATAGGATTATAAGAATTAAAGGGCATAGAATTGATAAGTTTTTAGAGTGACAGACTAAATTCTTATAATTTGATTTATAGATTAGGAAAGGGTCACTAGTAGGGCCGACCATAGCCACCCTTGGACATCTAGTAATGTGAGTCTAGATTAACTTATTCTACTAACAATACATCCGGACTCGATCCGTAAATTAGCCAATGTTCTTTGCGCCTCGGATCAAAGGGTAAAGAATAGGAATGCTTCTATTCGGCACAATACCATAAATCAAATTCTCCAACGAATATTAAATTATCTTAAAAATCTTAGATTAATCAAGGAAAGAAAGTTGTTTATTTTATATAGTATTCATAAATCATTTTCTTATTATTGTTTTCTTCATTTGCATCTAGTAAATTAATAGTAATTTATAGTTAAATTAGAGGATAAAAAGATATTTTCGAAATATAATATTTAGAAAATTTAGTACTATAATTTTTCCCTGTGGGATCGATACTGGGGTTATAAAAGAAAACCCTATATTACTTGAAACGATACGTATACTTGTGTATTACCCCTAGTGTGTAAAATATTTCCTAAAAATTTACATCATTTTGATTTTATACACTAGCCGTTATTTATAAATCGGGTCAAGCTTTTGGCCATCTTTTGGAAGCGAATATTACCGCATTATCATGGGTCGGGTCAATATATATATATATATATATATATATATATATATATATATATATATATATATATATATATGGGTGAAAGAGCAATGGTGGCTCCCTACGCGTTAAGTTAAAAAAATGTTAAGGGGGGTGTGGGAAGTGAGGCGGATCCCGTTCTAAAACCAAAAGAAAATACATTAATACTCACCCGTAAGTGTTCCACTTCCCTCAACAAAACTCACACAAAAATTATCTCCAAAATACAAAAGAACACTAAGAATAAAAGGAGAAGCAAAAACCAAAACTGAGTTGTAAGAGACTTTAAAACCTGCATGCTCAGAATTTGTCCAATAGGGTAGCACAGAAGACATGAGCTTTAAATTCGCAAATAGATAACATTTGAAAAGGTTTTTAGAACAATTTGAGCCAAAAGGAGAATTCATGGTTGTCAAAGCAAGTGCAACCTGCAATGGACAGTGAAGACAGCCTGCAAAGAAGGGAAGATACCAAAGTGGTCTTGCCCAGTAAGAGTGACAGAAATGACCGTTAATGTTAATGTGGCAAGACACAAAAGCAAAGTGGCAGATGAACAAGAATTGAATAAAGCAAAAAAACATAAAAAACTAAATCAAGTTTTGATATAGGGGAGATTTAAAGAAACCCCAACCAAATAGGGTCGCAGAGATATGGGTGGGTTTAACCCCACCATAGGAAGATTACCAGCACTACAAGCCAAACAGTCAGCAGGGGTGTTCCCTTCTCTGAAGATGAAGTTCCAAATCACATAAATATTATTGGCACTAATAAGATAATAAATTCTATGCAGCAGGTGAATCAGGTTCCAGTGGGGAGGAGATTTTCCAAACAAGATATCATAAAGAATTTTTGAGTCCATCTCAACACAAAAATTGTTAAAAGAGAAAGCAGCAGCAGTTTGAATGCCCAAAAAATCGCCTCAACGAATCATCATAAGGGGGCCATCCGAGATAACAGTGAATTGAAGTAACATAGACATTTTCCCAGATGGTTCCTAAAAACAACCCCAACCGCAGCAGAGCTGGAGGACCAGACATCATCCACATTAAGCTAAACCCAACCCAAAGAAGGGGGGTCCAAAGAACTAACACAAGTCTGAAAGTAAGTATAAGGGTAAAGTACAAGAGGTGGCTTTAAAACATTTATAATAATAAGCTAAAATATAAGAAGTGGTAGAAAGGGAGGAGGGAGGGGAGGTATTGTACTTATGAGCATTCCTACCTTTCCAAAGGAACCAAAGAACTACAAGAGAAAAATGATGAAGGAAAGCCTTTAAATCCTCCTGCAGTTTCCAGCGCCAGAGATAATTCACCAGGATGCTATCATGACGCCAAGTAATACCAAAATTAGAACAAAAAAGGTTTCAAATATTTAAAGAGTAAGTGCAGTTGAAAAAAACATGTATGTAATCTTCCTCAGCCTCTTTACAAAGAGGGCAAATATGTTGACCTCATTTTTGGTGAGGTCTTTTCTCTTCTTAGTGCTTAGGATCTAGCCATAGGTTTTCCCTTTGACTATCCTAGAGGACTAGAAATGGAACCCACCACTTAGAAATTCAAACACTTCTTAACTCTTCTTGAACCCCACAGATGATCATAAATCTCCAAGCCCCTTTGGAACGTTAAAAGTCAAAGGTGGAGGTTCAAAGATGAGTTCCTATAGGATGGTCAAGCCTTAAGACAACCCTGGGTGGCTTGGTCTTATTGAGGTTCAACTTGCACACACCACACTTCCACACAGATTCCAAACCCTAAAACCACTCTTACCCAACTTGGCTTTCTGACTCATGTAGGAAACTCATATGGATGGGCCTCAACCCCTATGCCCCTGGTTAAGAGGGTTAGGAACAACATATTGAGTGCCTAAGATGAGTCATCTCATGGCTCTTGTCAGCTTAATATAGCTTCATAGCTCAACCAAAATGGTTTAATTCTACTCACATCTAATCAATCTTCATTTTTTCCAAATTTTAATTTTTGACCCCTAGGGACCTAAACCACCAAACCTACCAAATATCCTTGTAATTGCCCAAAATTCTAAAAAAGTGCCCAAATTACCAAAATTCCTCCAAATAAATCCTAAACACTCCCTACCACTAAAATTGATCATCCATGGCCAAATATACTAAAATTTCCAAAAATACCCCCAATACCCTCCAAATACCCAAAATACCCTTTTTGGCCCAAAAATCCAAAAATTCCAAAAACTCTAAAAAAATTCCAGAAAATCTCAAATATTCTTAATTTCATTTTTTTCAACTACCACATACCACAACTTTGTTAATTTAACCTAATTTGATCAAAAGTCCCAAATTAGCCCTTAAGACCCAAAATTGACTAAGTGACCCAATCCATCCCAAATTCAACCCAAATGTCATCCAATTTTCCCCAAATTTGTTTTGAAACCTTCCTAACATCCCCACAAACCAAACTCTAACTTAATTTACCCAATATTTGGACCCAAACTCCACTCAAGCCTAACTCAAACCAAAATTTCCCAAATTGACCTAAACCAATCATGAACCCAAATACGCCCAAATCCCAAAGTCAAGACCCAACCAAAATTTAAAACACTTTTTCATACCCCCATAAATATTTTGCAATATTAATTTTAGATCAAACCCAACATTAGACCAACTTTAGCCCAAGTTAGCCCAATTTGACCCACTTTGGTCCTATTACTAAAAGACCCAAATTAAACCCAATTCAACTTCAAATTACCCCAAACTTGTTCCAAATCATTAATGGCACATTCCTAAACCAAATGCAATATTTATTTGGCTCAACCTTTTACCAAATTTGCATCCAATAGTTTATTTTGAAACCTAAAAGCCTATTTCCTAAAACATTTAAAAGCCCATTTTCACTAAACTTAAAAATCCCAAAATTGGCTCTAAGGCCCACGTGACATTTTCTTCTCATCATCCATTTAATAAAATCATCCCTAAGTTTCAAAATCATCATTAAACCATGCTAAATCAAGCCTCATGCAAAATTATCCCTAAAATATCAAAATCCCTAAAACCCATTTTTATGCAAAGTGAGCCAAGCCACTCCCAAGCCAAATGGAGCCATTGAGCCATGCCTAAGCCACATGAAGCCATGGAAGCCACTTTCCACATCACCAAACCACTTATGGAAAAAGAGGGGGGCCCTTTCCAAACTTCTTCTTAAGCATTTTTAACCCCTTTAATGTCACACTCTAACCCATGCTTAATCAAAATCCTTTGGATAGAAACTTCTCCACCTAAAGTCAGCTGAGGCAAATGATTCACTTCAGCCCAAATCAAACTCTTGGAGGGTGAACCCAACCCATTTCTATGGTATGACCAAATTAAGCCAAAATGCACCCTTCCCCCTTACCACTTAAATCAAACTCCTTTACACATTTCCAAAGCCAATTGAACTCACCAAACCCCAGCCCTGACCTCACTGGTCAGGTTGGTGACCCATGTCTGCCGACCAGCCACCTTGGTCCCCGGAAAACACCACACCAGAGAGCTCCATGTGAGCCAAAAAATTCAAAACTTGTTTGTTAAGCTGTCCCAACCCCAGTGGACACCATGGCTCCTTTTCTCCTCCCCTAGGCAGCTGATCCCAACCTCCAATTGCCTCTGGGAAGCCCTCTAGCCATGCCTATTTAAACTCACCACCCCACGGCCAAAAGAGGTGATGAACAAAAAACTTTACCAAAACTCTGCCAAAATTACTCCACACTCTTCTCCTAGCATAGAGAAGTTGATCCCCACTGTTTTCCTGCCATAATTCCTACTGGTTGAGCTCAATTTCAGAGCTCAATCTAAGGCTTGAAACCAGGACATCTTTGAAACCTCCACCAAAATCAGATTAAAATCACCCACACCTTCACCAGACCAAGAGAAGAAGTTCTCCAGTGGAAGCCCCCTCACCAGGCCATCCTTTTGTGCTGGAGACCAAAGCTTGAAATCGGGCTTGGTGGAAATCATACCTAGGTTTTTCACCATAGATCTAGGCTTCATCCTTAGCTTCCTTGGACTCCAACGAATGTGCCAAGCCCCTCTAATTGAAGCTTCACTTCTCAGAGCTAAGGTATTGACCTCTTCTTCCTCCCGAGCTTCTATGAATTCTCCATTTTGTTTGACTTGATTTCAATGCATCATAGCCGTATGGATATGTTCGTCTAGTCTAGACGAATCGATAGAGACCAGCCACGCATGATTTGGTTGAGTATCGAGCGAGATCTTAGAAGTAAAAGGTGGATGGTTCTCGGGTTAGGACGCCTGGGGATGATGAACGGATTTCGTTCATTCGCGCGTGTATTGGATGGACGACTAGGATCACGTTGGACGGAGGCACGGAACGGAACCGCGGGACGCGTGGCTGCTGAGTCGGATGGCGGCGTCGAATCAAATTGCACCGCGTGTGCTTTCGACCAGGATGAGGATGACGCGGCGCTGACTGGTTTAAGTAGATAAATAGGATTTTCTGAATTTATTAAATAACTAGAACTTCAAAAATTCATAACTTTGCATAAAAAAATCATAAAAATAAACTAAAAATACCCTCTTGCTCAGTGAACAGAGGAGAATAATGTGAAAAAGAATTAGTTAATTTGTTGAGTCGATAATAACCCTAATTAGCCCAAACACTTAAAATTAAACTTTAATTAATTAGGAGTAATCACACATCAAAATCACTTGAAAACAATTCTCCATTGTCACTTAGCATACAGAGAACCTGACATAAGAATTTCAAGTCAATTAGAAATAAATTAACCCATTAAATGAATTAATTAAGTGACATAGTCATTTTGAAGATTAAAAAATTCATAAAACCCAAAATACACTTAAAAAATTCACTAAATTGGTTTTGTGGGCTCTCTGATATCAGAGGAGTCTAAAAAAATTAAAATTAGAATTTTCTAAAAATTTTCATTTTTAACCCTATTTCTAATATTTTAATAATTAAAAAATTGAAAAAATCACAAAAATATTAAAAATCACAAGAATGTCATATTTTGTTCCCTAATCACTTGGGAACCATCAAAAATATTTTTCCTAAGTCTCTAAGTTAAGAAATTAATTTTTTAAAGGCCTAGGATAATTTTTAACATTTAAAAAATGAATTTTCTTAACCTTCCACTAAAATAATTCTAATATTTAAAAAATGAATTTAGTTCTCTGACTTCCTTGAAGTTGGAGGGACTTAAGAAAAATATAAAATCCATTTTTCGACTTTAATTTTATTTTATAATTAATTAATACCCCAAAATTAAAATATTTATAATAAATAAAATATAATCCAAAAAATCACCAAAATTGGTCCAAGTGGTCTTCTGGTTAGTAGGAACCTCCCATAATTTTCCTAAGGATAGAAACCTTACTTTGCTCATGTTGTTGAATTTTCATTGAAAACCCTTATTTTTCATTAAGATAATTATATAAATTAAATTAAAAATGGAAAAATCACATTTTCTCATCTAATGTCCTAATTGACATGTGAGTAAGATGACATAAAAATTTTAAGTTCATTTGAGCTCAATTTAGTGAGTTATGAAGTGAACATGCTTAAAAGGGCATAAAAGTAATTAAGGATTTTAACCCAAATTAATATTTTAAGCTTAATCAAAGGGAGGGTAAATATTTGATTTTAATTTTCTCTTAGATGATTGAAAATTAGGGAATTAAAAGGGTAGAAACCCATTAATCACTTTTAATACATCAAGATAGAACCTTAATTAATTAAATTATTTAAATTTTGGGAGAATAATTAAAATTTGGATCATTAAGATTAGGGATATGAATTAAGAAGATATCAATTCTTCAATCTA
The DNA here is from genome assembly GCA_022702705.1 of Papilionanthe hookeriana x Papilionanthe teres. Classification (NCBI taxonomy): domain Eukaryota; kingdom Viridiplantae; phylum Streptophyta; class Magnoliopsida; order Asparagales; family Orchidaceae; genus Papilionanthe; species Papilionanthe hookeriana x Papilionanthe teres. The sequence goes on along the minus strand of CM040437.1, from coordinate 16,378,623 downwards.
AAATCCCTAAATGGATCAATTCAATAATACTCAATTCTTAGTTAATTCTAAAGTGTGATAATTGAAATTAATAATTAAAAAATAAAGAGAAATAATCTTTAATTAAATTGAAGCTTAAAACATTAAATGACTTAAAATTTAAACTAAAATAAATTTAAAACATTAAAACTAATTTGAAATCACTTGGAAACAAACTTAAAACAAATTTGAAACATAAAAATTAACCTCAAAACAATTAATAACAAAAAAAATGTGAACCAAACCAATTAAAATTAACCTAAAGTACTATGATTAATTTAAACCAAATTTGAATCATTAAAATTTAATGAAATTAAATAATCTAAACATATCTTTCAACTTAAATAATTTGAAACATCAAAGATTAATCTAGAACAATTCATGACTAAAATATCATAAATTAAAAATTAAATCAGTCTAAGACATTAAAACTAATTTAAAACATTAAGATCATTTAAAATATAAAAGTTTAATTGAATTAAATAACTTGAATACCACCTAAAAAGATCAAATAAAAACTTTATAATTAAATCAAAATTACTTTAAATCTCGAACTCAAATTTCAATTAAGAATGGCTAAATCCTTTGATGAACTAATCTTCCCCTGAAGGCTTTCACCTTCATAACTCTCAAATGGAATGTCAAGTGCAATGTCACTTTACTCATCAGATAATCAAATCTCCAAGTTCATTGAGCAAGAAACAAAACCTAACAAAATTCTTGGATGACCAAATCACCTGTACAGTGAAATTCATTTGGACTCGAAACAGTCTCAGAAATATTGAAAAGATGTTCAGGATTCGTCCTAAGCACTTTCTCAATATGATGGGGTGTTTTAGAAGAACAATTGAATTTAATTGTTCTTTGGTGAAGAAAATCATCCTTAACAAAACACAAGAACCTAGACGTCATAGGAGTCGACTAGCAATAGATTAGGATTTTGGTAGACAACCAGAACCTTCCCATAGCTTTACCTAAGTGCTTTCCATGAAATATATAAATGCTCTGACATGTGTTTTAAGTGCAGCCCTGAATGACGAGAAGACCCTCCAGGTACGCTTTTATTTTATTGTGATTTATTTACCTACACTGTACTTTACTTCTCTTGCATGTTAAACAAGAATGTCACCCTGCATGAAAACTGATAATTTTAGGATAGCCATAAAATTGAAACCCAAAACTAAACTAATAAGTCAAAACAAGATAAAAATTCACCGCCACAACATTCAAAAATATAAAACAACTCAAAATTTAATCACAAACAGAATAACAAAACTACAACTACAACTAAATTAAAAAATCTCGTTGGATGATCGGGAATCCCTCGGATGATGTAACCCACGTGTTGCTAACGAGATTTCCCACAGTCTTAATGAATGTGTGGAACTCATTCAGTTGAGTTTACCAAATTCATTTAGACTAAGTGAATCCGATGAAAATAGCGGTGCCAGGATGACGGAACCGTGGGAACTTAATTGGTCCTGCTTAATCAACTTTAAGATTTGTTTTAATTAAGACATTAAGACATCTGAACCTTAAGACTTTCTAAACCAAAACACTTCTCTCATCTCTTGATTGCTACTTCTAAAACTAAACCTCTGCAAAGAACAAGGAGCTTGGAGCATAGTGGGCAGCATGACCATCGTCGTCAGCAAAACTTGTGTCGACTTCTGCAAAACCATTCTTTAGTCTAAATAACCAAGACATAGGATTTTGAGGTAGTTTGCCTATTGCAACATAAATTCTCAACTTTCGTTAGGCATTTGCATAATCATGTTATGCAAATTAAGCCCTAACCGGTCTTAGGACTCCGAGGTAAATCGTCTAGTACAATATAAACCCTCACATCTTTGAGGCTATTCAGTATGATCATGTCATACAAATATAAGTCCTAATTAATTAATATTGGCAGGATTGAAACATTAAATAATATTCTCAAATTGAAGCCAAACAATAGGTTAGTCGGGAAGTCACCCAAGTTCACTTCCTGTCCATGACATCCCTTACTTATCTTCCTTTGGACTCTTGAAATAAACTGTTCCAAATTTGAGCTATTCCCTATTGAAATTTCCAAAATCCTATTTGTTTGAAGCCTTAAACTTTGAAATTATTGAGAGCAAAACCCCTTATCATTATCGAGAGTTTTCTTAAGTGATTTCCGTCATTTAAGACGTAATTAACTATAGGGGCTTGCCCTTATTGGGAACTTTAAGAACCCAGGTAATATAAACCCTGCTTAATTCATTTATATTAAGCAGGGAAACTTTTCAGCTTATAGAATTGGATCGCATACCAAACGGATGTACAAATCTTCTAGTTTATTTAATCGAGCCCCATCATCAAGCAATGTGTCTATTCCTTGGGATAGATACACGGTTTGTGATGCAGTGCTCATTTATATAAACTATTTGGGATGTGAGATCGGTTTGAATTCATATTTTAAAAATTTCAAACTTAAAATTATTTTCAAAAATCAAATGCATCTTTCTAAAATTATATATATATATATTTAAATTAAATTTTAAATCTAAAATTCACCGACAATTTCTGTAGGCGACCCCCTTTTCAAAACACATAACCTAAAAATATGTCGACAATTTCAGGCGATTCCGCTGGAGAGTAGTTCCTCTCTCCATTTTGACCAGATAGTTTTGCTGTCATAAATCGGTAGTGAGTCCATGTCCCTAGTGGATCAAACTATCATTTTTTCTGTTGAAATACCACGTTCATTTCTGTCTTGAATTGGTATAGTCAACTCTCTTGGATTTTGGAGCCACAGTTTAGACACCCCTAAACAGAGAGGTTCTGAAATCCTCCTTTTGTTACCTCTCCAAAGAGGTGGGATGGACCCCCAATAGGTGTTAGCTTAGGAGCAGTTCCTCGGATTGGGAAGTCTTGTGAGACTCTCTCTTCTTTTCCGGTTTCTGGATTGGGTCCCTTATCTTTCCTTTAACCTTTCCCCTTTTAATTTATTTCGTTCTTAATGAACAAACCTTCTAATAAACAAACCCTTTAATAAATGAACTCTGTTAAACCACAAATACATAAATTAAAACGAGAATTTGAAATACTTTATAAAGAAAATGAAAAGATAAATGGAAATGTGTTCGGACTCGTTTGGAGAAATTCCTCTCCTTTTCATCCTGACGAAAGGAAGCATAATTTGGAACTAACGCTTAGATTCTACCCTGCAAAAAATGTCTGCACCGAAATTGATTTTCTCCTTCACCAACGGGATAGACTTAGCTGTCTACAAGGACGAGCTGCCTAACGATGCGGTCATTCGCTTTGGACAAGGGTTCGACAATACAGACATTAAGTTCGCAGATGTTACTCTTTTCGCACTGATGAACAAAGTACCGGAAGCTGAGGAGCCCATAATTGAGTTCAACCTGAAATTGACTCAAGAGTTCCCTCCCCTACAAAGGGTCCTAACTGAAAGAAACACTGCTGTTCATAGGAGGTTAGCGGCTACCCCCAGAACTTTCATCTCTACCCCCACTGGTCTGGTCATTACTACACCTACCCCGTCTCCCGCCAAACTGAAAGGAAAAGAAGTCCAAGTCGGTGATGAGCCTGTTACCATGGAGGGTTCAGATTTTGCTGCAATACCATATGTCTTCGAGATAGGGTCCAGTTCAAGAGTCGCACCCTTAACCCGGACTCAAGGAAGAAATAAGAAAAGAAAGATTGTCAGGATCAAGAAGACCAAGGCTGCTGAAGTTGCTTTTCTGGAAGAGATTCCTGAGGAAGAAGAAGAACTGCCTGAGATCTCACCTTTGTTAGGAGGGAGTAGGTTTCACCCTCTCTCTGCTGTATCCGATGAAGACGATGCTCGAAGGATCGCCGCTGCGTTACCCCGACCTGCATACTACAGTGATTGTAAGAAGAAAGAGATTAATACTACTCTGCTAACTCGTTTGCGAGTAGTAGTAGAGAAATTAGCTAAGAAAGAAAGTTTTTCCATGTTAGAGATTCTGAGAAGAATGGGACGAGTACCAGCTAGATCCCGCCTCGGACCACGAGTAAACCTTGTCGCTGCTCTAGAAAGGCCAAGGAAGAAAGTGCGAGCTAATGAGAGAAGTTCTCCTGTTGTTGTATCAGGTCACCATATTTGAGAGGACACCACCTACCGACGTACGTACCGATAGACCATCTGGTCCTAGGCCTTCTACTGCAAGAAGGATGGTGTGGCAACTTACTATTGCTGAACCGATACTGACACAATGTTCTGGGAAGAAGAGTCTCGTTAGAGAGCCCGAATCTGAAGAAAGTGCTACTGCATTAAAGGAAACTCCTGAAAAAGAAGTTCAACAGTCGTCGCCTGACAACCGCGAGACCATTTGGAAAAGACCACTTGAGGATGCCATAGGGAAGCTAAGAACATCCAACGGCTGGCAAAAGAAAGAAGAGAACTGGGAAATGAAGTGGATTCATCAGAATTCATGGATGAAGAATGCGTTGAGATCAACATGGTCGAGAACCGAGTGTCGTCAGCCCTGCAAGGAGCTCCATCGACTTCAGAAAGAGATGAACCAGAAGGGATGAGAGCTCGTCTTTAAGAAAAAGATGACACGATCTCTCAAATGGCAAAAAAGATGGAGGAGATTGCGGCCGCCTTAGCCACTCTCCAGAGTCAGCTTCAACCTCAAAAGGAAACACCCCCAGAGATCATTCACATTGCAGATGGAGGAAAAGAAATTACATCTTTCAATAGAGATGAACAACCAAAGAAGGATTCTGCGCAAAGTATGATTCCCAAAAAAGATATTAAGAACATGGTGGAACAGCAGGTGCGAGAACAGCAGGTGCGAGAAGACTTAGCCCAGTCTAAGAGCGGAGAATCTATTCAGACGGGTAGAACTTACCCTGAGGAATTTGATGCAGTTCAATACCCGAAGGGCTTCGTACCACCTTTATTTAAGACTTTTGACGGTACGGGAAACCCCCGACAACATGTCACACATTTTTGTGCTAGTTGCTGCAATGCCGTTGGGAGCGACGCTTTGCTCTTTCGTCAGTTCGTCAGCAGTTTATCAGGGATTGCCTTCGATTGGTATGCAGAATTACCGAACAGTTCAGTCAAGACCTTTACTGAATTGGAGAACCTCTTTGTTTAGTGGTTTGCCGGGGCTCAGCACCACATCACTATTGGTGATCTAGTGGTGGACCAACAGAAACCGAACGAAACTTTAGTGGATTACATACTTCGATGGAGGAACTTAAGTATGAAGTGTGAACCACAGCTTCAGGAACAGCATGCAGTCGGTATCCTATTGAAAAGTATCCACGGCCCGATAGCACTTCTCCTCAAAGGATTCACAATTAAGACTTTCGAGAAGTTGCTTAGCAAGGCCGGGAGCTTGCAAGAGGAGGCAAAACAGCTAAGTTTCATTGACAAGACTCATAAGCAGAAGCCCGTAAAGGCTTTTGAAAAGAAATTCGGGATCGTCATAGCAGTGGATAAAGGTAAGCAGCCAGTGTAAATACAGCCAGAGTGTCCACAACCAAGTTATCAGCCACCGCAACGGACTTACCAACAACCTCAGCAGAACTATCAACAGCCTCGACCGAGCTATCAATCATGGCAACATGACCAACCACCGCGTCGTCCACCACGTGCCCTGAAGGAACTTCTAAATAAGGAATACCCCTTCAAAACTGAGGCAGTAGCTAAGATGTTTCACAGTTTGATGAAGACTTTTTGACTTTCAACTACCATAGCCCAGAAAGCTAGAGGAAGTTGACAAGAAAGATCATCCGAACTACTATCCATACCATAGGATGCTTGGACACAAGATAGAAGACTGCTTCACCTTCAAGAATTGGCTCGAGGATAACCTCCAGAAAGGGATCATAACGATCCCGAATGAATACATGAAGGAGCCCCAAAAAGGAGGTTCCGTTAATGTTGTTTCAATGAATCCTATTGTCCCGATAGACCCTTACATGACCAACGATGGATGGAGTAATGTCTGGATAAAGTCTTCAAAGAAAAATTAGGATAACATTCAGACCGCTTCGGTGCTTGCTTCAACTCAGAGTTTGAAACACGCTAAGCCGGCACTATCTCTTGCAATCGAGGAACCGCCCTGGAAGGAGGAGAAGATCGTGGAAGAAAAGAAGACCGAGGCTCCAAAGGGTAGACTAGGGGCTGCTTATCCTAGGATGGTTTTTTCTGATTCGGGGGAGAAATTCCTCTGACCTCTGACTCTGTATGATTATTTTCTCGCCCCGGTGGGATCTTATAATGATAAGAGTTTTGGTGTTTGCTACATTTTGACTGTTTCTAACCATTACGTAACTAACGACAACCAACCCAATCCGAATATCGATTTCAATACAAATAACGATTCTCAAATCATACAAAACCTCGATGAAAATGACGAAGGAGAAGACGTTCACAAAGATGGCTACAAAAGCTCAATGAGTGACGAGTCCATTTATGAATTCCGAGGAGCTCCAATTGCGATAGGATTGGATTTATCAGATTCCGAAGCATTTCCAGAAGAGCCAGTCATTCAGATTCAAGAGGAGACACTGACAGATCCAGCACCAGATGCAAAAGAGATAACAGAAGTTAATCTAAGAAGCAGAAAAGTTTTACCCCCGAGAATGGGTCCAAAAGATAAAGGAAAGCGGTGGCTGCTCAGGAAGAGCCAACCCCAGCAGAAGAATTGCCCATTCGAGAAGAGACTCAAGAACCTAGTAATAAAGTGAATTATAACGTGCTAGCCCATCTTAGGAAACTACCAGCCAAACTGAGCATCTACGACGCTCTGATCCTGTCAAAGGAGATGAGGGAAACTCTGATCAAGGCTTTACTTGATCCAGAAATTTATTTAGCTAAAACGGCCGGTAATTCCTTAGACGAGGTTTGCTCGTTAAGAGAATAGCGCAGTGTTACCTTCACGGATAGTGATATGCTACTTGGAACAGCTGATCATAACCGAGTGTTGTACTTTTCAGTCACTATCGGAAAGTTCACGCTCTCCAGGCTGTTAGTTGATCCGGGAGCATCGATCAACATAATGAATCTTCATACGTTAGCATATTTGGAAATTAATGCTCGCGACCTCAAAGCAGATAAAATGTTATTAAGAGGATTTAATCAGAAAGGAGAAAGAGCCCTTGGATCAATAACACTATTAATGAAGATCGGTGATTTGGCAAAAATAACCGCAAAGTTCCATATAATTGATTCCGAGACATCGTTCAACGCTCTACTGGGTCAGCCATGGATCCGTGAGAACCGGATGGTACCGTCGTCTCTGCATCAGTGCATAAAGTATTATGAAGGAGGAGAACAGTGTATCAAAGGTGATTTGTAACCGTTCTCCATACACGAGATTGGGATTCACGAAGATGCAGCCTACTATGCGCCTCCGAAGGAAACTGTCTTCTCTAGAAATACCATACCAAATGAAGCAAAAGGAGTTTGAGACAATGAAGAACCTAAAATTCTTGTTCAACAGTCACTCACCAATCCCTTACGGCGAGATGGTGAAGGTTTCTCCAGAACTCGCACCCGAGGTTGAGGCAGGGGACGAGGTCAAGGAAGAAACGGTGGAATAGTTGAAAAAAAGAAATCAATCATCGATTTTGATTTGGAGAATAGTTCTGAAGAAGAAGAAACCAAGAAAGAAGTAATTAAGATAAATCAAAAGAAACTCCAGTTCAAGATCTCTCTTGAAGATGAAAAGAATGAAGAATACAAATCGATGTTCGAGAAGATTAACCACTATGTGCATACTATGACCCTAACCCCGATCCATCCTATTAAGGTCGAGGGTATGATGGTCAAAGAAGTACATGGTGGTGGTGTTAAGCCGATCAAGTTTTACCGTGGTGTTTCTTTTTCCAAAATTGAAAATGATGTAAAATTTGAAGATGTTACTTCTTCTGAATTAATGGAATTGCCTTTTGAGTGGTACTCTCCCCGTGTTCAGAATTTAATTCAACGTGGTGTCTTACCTAAATAATGGACAAAAGGTCAATCATAACACTTTGAAAAATAATGGAATAATACTAGTCGACCGCCCAATTCAAAGTATGGTCTCGGTTTCGGCACATTAGCACCAGCTGATGACACACAATGTTGCTTGGTTGTCACTTGCGAGCCTAATGAAGACTGCCTGGAAGCTTCAGATAATCTCAAGGATCTACCAATCAGAGATGCTCCGCCAGAATTTGAAGAAGAAATTAAATCTACAATAAACGAGTTAATGGAAGTTAACTTAGGTACTAGCGAAGAGTCTAGGCCGACCTTTGTTAGCTCCTAACTCAATAAAGAAGACTCCAAAAATATGATTAAGCTATTAATGGAATTCAATGACTGTTTTTCTTGGAGTTATGATGAAATGCCAGGATTAGCTCCGGAGGTTGCAGTTCACAAGCTAGGAGTGGATCACACTGTTGTTCCAGTCAGACAAGCTCCGAGAAGAATGCGTTTAGAGATCGAACAAGAAATAGCTGAAGTTAAGAAACTCATCGACGCTAAATTTGTCCGTGAAGAGCAATATCCAACATAGTTAGCCAATGTGGTATCAGTCAGAAAGAAGAACGGTCAAATCAGAATCTGCTTGGATTTCAGATATTTGAATAAAGCATGCCCAAAAGATGAATTCCCGCTACCAATTCCAGAATTGATGATCGACGTCGCTTCGACACATGAAATCTTCTCTTTCATGGATGGATCGTCAGGATACAACCAGATAAAGATGGCACCGGAAGATGAAAAGCTCACGGCTTTCAGAACGCCGATCGGAATATACTGCTACACAGTAATGCCTTTTGGATTGAAGAACGCAGGAGCAACTTACCAAAGAGCAATGACAAGGATTTTTGATGATCTCATTCACAATCAAGTCGAGTGCTACGTGGATGATTTGTTCATCAAGAGCAAACTGAAGAAAGATCACCTGTATGATTTAAGAATTGTTTTCGAGCGGTTAAGGCAATTTAACCTTAAGATGAATCCCTTGAAATACGCCTTCAGCGTTACCTCTGGGAAATTCTTAGGATTTGTTGTCCGACATCGCAGAATTGAAATTGATCCGGAAAAGATTAAAGCTATCTTAGAAATGCCGCCTCCCAAAACTTTGAAACAACTACAATCCTTTCAAGGGAAGTTGGCATATCTTCGACGTTTTATTTTGAATTTGTCAGGTTGGTGTCAGCCCTTCTCGGCATTATTTAAAAAGGACGCTAAATTCATTTGGGAAGAAAAATGCCAACGAGCCTTCGAGGATATTAAGCATTATTTAATGACACCTCCTGTCTTAGCAGCCCTAGTCTCGGGTCGACCGTTGATACTTTATATCGCGGCTTTAGACGACTCCCTTGGAGCCCTGCTAACCCAAGTCAATGACGAGGGTAAAGAAAACGCTCTCTACTACTTAAGTCGCCGTTTGATTCCGACAGAGACAAAGTATCCTCCTATTGAAAAGCATTGTTTGGTCCTGATCTTCGCCGCTCAGAAGCTCAGGCATTACATGCTCTCTCATAAGGTCAACTTTATCTCGAAAGTTAATCCATTGCAATACTTGATGACCCGACCGACGCTTTCCGGTAGACTTTCCAGGTGGTCGATGATACTATTGCAATTCGATATAACTTTCTTTCCTCTTCGTGCCGTAAAGGAGCAAGCCCTAGCAGACTTTCTCGCAGCACACCCTTTACCGGCAGAATCGCTTCTCAACGACGATTTGCCAGACGAGCATATAATGAGCCTAGAAGACCCTGATGATTAGCGTTGGGAACTGTACTTCGACAGAGCATCTTCAGCACAGAAAGACAAAGAATCACAAATGATAGTGCCCGGTAAGGCAAGGATCAGACTAATATTTATAACACCAGAGTGGGGGATATTAAGATACTCCTACCATTTAACCGAACCATGTACGAACAACGAAGCAGAATACGAAGCCCTTATAACCGGACTGGAGTTAACCATTCAGATGGGGATAACAGATATCAACATCTACGGAGATTCTCAGTTGATCATTCAACAAATCGTCGGACAGTACAGAATTTTGAAACCAAGACTCGACCAGTACTTTCAATATGCCATGAAGTTGCTAGAACAGATTCCTGGTACAAAGGTCCACAGTTTTGTCAGAAGACATGAGATTTATTGGCGCTATTCGAAGATCTACTACCCAAGTGCAAACGGCTTGGCCGAGGCTTTTAATAATACTCTCATCCAAATTCTAAAGAAAACTTTTGACGACAACAAAAGAAATTGGCATGAGAAGTTATTAGAATTCTTATGGGCCTACATAACGACTTTCAGAACTCCTACTCAGTCTACGCCCTATGCTCTAGTGTACGGGTCTAAGGCAGTCTTGCCCTTGAAAGTTCAACTTCCTTCTCTCAGAATTGCAGTTGCGAATAAGATCACTATAGATGAGAATTCCAAACTATGATTAGAAGAATTAGAAAGCTTAGAAGGAAAATGACTTTCAGCGCAGCAGAATCTGGAATTGTATCAAGCCAAGATGATCCAGGACCACGACAAACTAGTCCACCCAAGGGCATTCAAAGTTGGTGACTTGGTTCTAGTTCTTAAGAGACCTATTCTTGCACACCGTAAGATAAGAGGTAAAGTTGAACCGACTTGGGAGGGGTCGTTCGTGTTCGAGATAGTCTACACAGGAAGTTCCTACCAGCTCGTGAATTGCCGCGGAGAACGATCTATGCTTCCAATCAATGGACGATATTTGAAGAAGTATTACACAACCTGATGTTTTGAAGGATGAACTTTAAAAAAATGAACTCTCATTCCTAGAAGCACGGGTAAAGTAATCATTTGTAACTGGGTTCGAACCCAAAATATAAAAATGGATGATAAAAATCATTAACAAAAAGATGTGTTAAGAAGAAAATATGTGAAATCATAATAATAAAATTTTGACCCTTCCTTCCGAATCAAGCTCGGTCTTGATCTTTCCTCATCTTTTCCTACTCCTATTAAGATTTTTTAAAAAAAATGAATAAGAATTTTTCATTAATAAGTAATTTTTTCTTATTGTTCTCGTTCTTAGTACAGCCCCTGATCCTTTCTTTGTTGTTCACAAGAAAATGTCGAACTGGCGGTTGGTTTTAAACTTTAAGAATGGTGTGAGTCTAGCACTCGACGAAAAGAAGATGAAGGATGGGGCAGTGATTGAGATCGCCTCTGATTTCACACTGGTCGGGCTACAGTACGAGAAAACCGATTGAACCCCGATTGACCGGGAAGAGTTCCGTAGCCAGACAGTAATGAAATTGGGTGGCCCGAGTAAGCAGTCTACCAGCAAGAAAAGGAAAGTAAGCGCCGCTTATGCAACGGGATAAGACAAGAAAGTTAAGTTCGTGGTTGCTACAACAGAGGGCAGGCTTGTCAGCACCATGCCCACAGAAGTTCAAGAGGTAAGTAGAGCTACTCTCACTCCGACCCAACGAAGAAACAAGAACCGCCGCATTCGCAAGATGTTAAGCAAGCTAGTAGCGGACCAATATGAAGAGGCAACTGCTACCATCAGTACAAAAACTTCGAAGAAGCCGGTTCAGTAGGAACCAGAAAATATAAAACCAACTCCAAGAACAGTAGAAAAGATGAAAGAAATTCCAAGAAGATCAGAAAGAGAATTAGCGCCGCGACGCCACACAGATGCACCAGCTTTGAAGAGTCTTGTTGCGAAAGCAACCCCAGAGGATGTCCTCACAGAGACTATCCCCGAGGAGTCGAGACATGCAGAAGAAAGTGCTGGGGTTGAACCATACATCCCACAGTACGTTACCAGACCTCGCCGATTACATATAATCCTAGAATACGAGCTGGAGAGAACGCAGAAGGTTGAAAAAAAAACTTTTGAATATTTTGAAAGAATTCGAGGCAAGAGGATCAGCATCTTAGAAGGCCTTGAGCTGCATACGGATGTGTTCTCAGACTACGAGCAGCAGCAAATTGTGGACTGCGTCATCGAACTTCAGAATATGGTACGAGCTGGTCATTTGAGAGAGAAGGCCTACTCAGAACCTCAAAGATGGATGAAAGGAAAAGGAAGAGTTACAATCCAGTGTGGGTGTTGCTACAACTTCATCGAGGACAGAAAGGGAAATCCACCAGGGATACTCCATCATAGAGAGGTAGATCCGATGCCAAGAATTATAAAGAGGATGGTAAAAAGGATGGTGACATGGAGGGTATTGCCTGCAGATTGCGTACCCAACAGCTGCATCATTAACATATACAAGGAGGGCGACTGCATACCACCACACATAGATCATCATGACTTTGTCAGACCTTTCTGCACAGTGTATTTTGTCAACCAGTGTAACATCATGTTCGGCTCTGACCTCTGGATAGCAGGCCCCGCAGAATTCCAAGGGCCGGTGGAGATACCTCTACAGGTAGTTCCGTCTTGATGCTAAAATTGAATGGAGCAGACATCTCAAAACACTGCATTCCAGGTGTGCCTGTTGAGCGGATCTCCGTCACTTTCAGGAGGATGGACGACAGCAAAATGCTTTTCCACTTTCAGCCAGATCTAGAATTAGAGAGCCTTCGGCCCTATGAGCTGTGAGCTACATGAGAGATAGCACACATCTAATGCACATTCTGATGGCATTTCCTACCAAAGATGGCTTGGAAGGTGATGTTATTGTCCATGTATCTCACTATTTAGACATGGATTTCGACAGATGCTTTTGGAAGAACTTGCAAGAATCTTACACAATCCATTTTTGGATTTACGTGGATTTTATGAGATACTGAATTTTCAAGGAAAATATCATCATGTTTTGGATCGAGCTATATGATGTATTTTCAACAAATTGGAATGGAGACGACCATGTCGTGTTTTGCCTTCACCTCTTTTGTGTAAATTGACAGGGAAACACCATTAAGTTAAATGAATTTCGAACGAAGAATGAAAAGAAAAGAAAATAAATAAAGAACTCTTTTTAAAAATCTAAATGTCAAAACGAACGCCAAATTAACACGAACTCTAAATGAACAGAAATGAAATTGAACCACTAAAGCAAACGAAACGAATCTAGATCTCGAATTGAATTCCGATTTGAATCCATCGATTTGAATCTTTCGACTGAAATCCATTTGAAGCTCCTTTGAGCCCTCTTTTGAGTTGATTCTTCCCCACAGAAGACTTCAACTTCAGTTTCAAACTTCTAAACTTTTTTGTCGTCTTGAAATCATTTCGACTCTACGCGATCTCTTTTCTTCTTTTGAGAAGGTCGACTGAGTCTACTGACATAGAACCACGAAATTTTTAATTTGGTTCTGATGGCATGGATTCATATCCTTCGCCAAACAATCAAACTTTGATCAACTCTCTCGGGATGTGAAACACTTTCATGTCTCATTCCAATCTCTTCTGCGCAAAAATTTCCACAGGATCTTGAAAACCCAAATCAAATACAAACGTTTGGGATTGGTACCTAAATTCCAGATCCCATCCTTTTGAGGCTGGTACCTAACTTCTAGTTCTCATTTCGAGATCGATACTTAAATTTCGATTCTCTTTTTTGAATTTCTACCAATCCCGCATCCTTCTGAGAAACTTTTATGCATCATAATCCTCCAACTTGGGTATAAGACAGTCAAGGCATCCTAATCTCAGTGACCGCCAATCCCGCATCCTTCCGAGAAACTTTTCCGCATTCTAATCCTCCGACTTGGGCATAAGACCGACAAGGCATCCTAATCTCGGTATCCACTAATCTTGCACTCTTTCCGAGAAACTTTTCCGCATTCTAATCCTCCGACTTGGGTATAAGACCAACAAGGCATCCTAATCTCGGTGTCCGCTAATCTCACATTCTATCCGATTAATTGTCCGCACTCCTGAAATTCTAAGGTTGGTACCTAACTTCTGACTCTCTTCCGAGGCTGATACATAACTTCCAGTTCTCACCCTTTTCGAGGTCGGTACCTAACTTCCTACTCTCTTCCGAGACTGGTACCTGACATCCAGTTCTCACCCTTTTCGAGGTCGATCCTTACTTCCTACTCTCTTCCGAGACTGGTACCTAAGTTCAAGTTTTCACCCTTTTCGAGGTTGGTACCTAACTTCCGACTCTCTTCCGAGACTAGTACCTAACTTCCAGTTCTCACCCTTTTCGAGGTTGGTACCTAAATTCCAACTCTCTTTCGAGGCTGGTGACCCACGCTAAATATATGCGCACTAAAAATTCAATCCCCGGCAACGGCGCCAAAAACTTAACTCGCAATCCGCTGATGACAAATATAATAATTAATGCTTTCAAAATGTAATATATAATAATAGCAGCTAGTGTATATAATTATAATTTTATCAAAAATATTTTACACACTAGGGGTACTACGCAAGTATACGTATCGTATCAAGCAATATAGGGCTTTGAAACAAAGACCCCAGTATCGATCCCACGAGAAGTGAGTTATGGATTTTTAAATATTTTAATTTTATTTTTAAGTATTTCTTTTATAGTTATAAATTTGATATTTTTAATTTACTAGATGTAATTATAAAGCAATAATGAAATAATTAATGTAAATAGCAATAAGACAACAACTTTCTTCCTTTCAATTAATCCAATATTTTCTAAGATAATGATAAGTATTCGTGGAGAATATAAATTTATGGTATTTTGCCAAATAGAAGCATTCATATTCTTTACCCTTTCGATCCGGGTGTAAAGAACATTAGGCTAACTTTATAAATCGAGTCCGGATGTATTGTTAGTAGAATGGGTTAATCTAGGTTCACACTACTAGATGTCTAAGGGTGGCTATGGTTGGCCCTACTAGTGACCCTTTCCTTCTCTATAAACCAAATTACATGAATTTAGTCTGTCACTCTAAAAACTTATCAATTTTACGCCCATTATATAATACCTTCCTATGTATTTGCACTACACCTTGAATAACCCGCACAAGGCCTTCGACTACCCAAGGATTCATGTGATATCTACTAGTTAAGAATTCATCTCCTTCTAGGTATCAAAACTCTTCAACAGATTTTAACAATTTAAATGGCCAATTTAAATAGTAAATTAAGATCTGGTATTAATATCATCACAATGTTTTAAAATATAAATAGTTTCTAATTCTCCAAAGAATTTTATATTATCTTATTTATCTTTTCATAATTGAAAGGATAAAGTAAACAAACTACTCAAAACACATTGAATTTAAACAACAAAACATGATAATAAAACTTTGAATAAAATTACAAATACTTATCTCAAGTGTTTCTCTTACTGAACCCTGAATTCGTCTAACTCCAAAGAAAATAATCTTCAAAAGCACCAACTCCTTAAACTCTCAATACAAACTCTAAATAAAATAACTAACTAATTTATGAAGGATAGTAAAATGTGGCCCTAAAGTATCTCTCTAATTCTCTTTCTAGATGGGGCTCTAGATAGGGGGACTAAGTTGGGCGTTGGGCCTTGAAGGAGTAGCCTCCTATTTATAGGCTTTAAGGGTTGCCTCAAGGCACCTCTTCAAAATATCTCCACATTCAATGAACCTTCTAGAAGGTGTGTCTGGCGCCTAGGCGCCGGAATCTGGCGCCTAGGCATTGGACTCTGCGTCCAGTTCTTTGCACCTCTTCACTTTGGATCGCACCTCTTCGCGATTAAAACCGTTTCCAAGCATCCAAATAAATTGTATCACATCTCCTATAAACCAGGAACATTTGCCAGTCTTTGAGAAGGTCCAATAACTGCTAACACCGTCAAAATAACCGTCCAAAAGTCGTCAAAAATCTTGACAGATCCTGTATCGATCTGGCGCTTAGGCGCTGGATTCTGGCGCCAGACCAATAATTTTGACAATTTTGCATTTTGGCTCCATTTTTGCTGCTTTTTGCTCCTTTTTGCTCCTTTTTCACCTTTTTTCCTTCTTGAACATTTTTTTATCACCTATATCCAAAAACACAAAAATACCTTTCATTAAAGCATAATATCCTTAAAAATTTGATAAAAATCAAGGCATAAAAATGGGTATTTTTTTCATGGATCTATATTCCGCAAACTTAAACGTTACTTGTCCTCAAGTAACCCTTTTTACTATATAAAATGTATAACATTTGGAATGAAAGATAAATATTTAAGACTCCTTGTAATTTTTTATCTTATAAAGGCTTTTGTAATCATTAACCAAATTTCACTAACTAAGTTTAATTTAAAGAATTTAAAGAATATTCAACTACCAAATCATAAGACTTCAAAAATTTTTCATTCATTTCGAAAATAATATAAGTTTATTATATTAAGATCACATAGATTATTTACAAGAAAAAGATTTTCATGAAAAATCTTTCCTAAATAAAGATTCATGCATAAAAATTAAGTAAAGTATGTGACTAGTTTTCTTCATATAAGATAATTAAAGTGAAGCCAATTTTTGATTAGGCATATCCTCAAGCTTCTCCTCTTTTTTTTTCACAGTGAGGATTACTGTATCTGGATAGTCTGTTAATGATTTTGAACTTCACTATACTTAACTTTTATTTTCAAACTTTTACATTTTCACTTAATTATTATAACATGAATAGAATTTCAAAAAGACTTTCAATCTTTTCTTTTTCAAGTTATAATTTTTGATTTCTTAATACTTCTAAAATTCAATTATTTCTATTATGAATAGAAAAATTTCTTAATCTTATGCTTCTTTTGTTAAATAATTCTATTATTAAAATCAATCGAAGTAATTAAAGTTTTGGTTAAGTCCACTAAACTATTTATAATTTCAAAAATTTAAGTGATCTTAAATAGATTCTTCGTTCTCTATGTTATGTTAAGATTTTTTTAAAAATATTAGTTTATTAAGGACAAATAAAATTTAAATTTGCATGTATTTTCCCTTCCCCCAAACTTATGTTTTGGTATATAATCATAAAAAAAAATAAAGTATGAGAGAAAGAAAAGTATAATTTAAAAAGGAATTTAATAAGCATGTAAAAAAAATTCTAGAAAGAAATATAATTTACTTCTACACATGCTTTTTATGAATATTACAGAAATAATGAAGCATATAAAAGTAAGCAAGCTCAAAAATTTATTTTATAGTAGTAGTTGAATTAAATAATTACATAACTAACAGAAATAGAATAACATTACTAACTATTCTAGAATACTAAACAGTAGGCTGAAACAAAAATAAACACAAATTCATTCAAATTTCAGTCTGCAACTAAATATCTAAAACAGTCTAATCATCAAACGTTTCATACAAAGTCTTATAAACAAATCTAAACTAGCAAACAGCAAACAACAATCAATACTAGCAAACAAAAACTAATCTAACAATAGACTCAGCACATCTCAGAGGTAAATCAGGCTACTAATCACTGTCTGTAGCCTCGTCATCGTCATCACCAAAAGAAAACTCCACATCCTTAGGATCAACATATGGTGAAAATCTAGGACGAGTGGAAACCGAATATCATGCTCACCCTTCAAGAATCTAACTAAAGACCCGAATACTCGGCATCATACTCACTCTTCCTCCGGGTGTAATCGGATAGGTGATCAATTTTCTTATCCATAGTATCAACTCCGCAGTGATTTAGAAATAACTCATTCTCGTCGCTCCGACGAATTGATCATGCATCGATTCCCGGACGGTGGCTCGGCGGTACAAGTAGAAAGTCCGGAAGTAGAAGCTTCTACCGGAGTAGGTACAGAAGTAGAAGGGGCTGTAGATCTCTTCCCACAAAGATGATCATAGATACTAACACTCTCCTGCCCAATTGGCTTGGTAGACTTCAACTTCTCCTCAGAAATATCAGCAGTGACTCCATTGTTCACACATATAGTATAAATCAGGGATGGGAATCCTAGTCCTACGGAAATGCTTGGATCTAGCGAGTAGACTCCACGGAATCATAAATAATACTACCGACATCTATCGGCTTCCTCTCCTGAATGCAGTAGTTTAAGATAGCTCGATCTCTAGTCACTTCGCTCAGGTGGTTAGAAGGTATAAGTCTTGCAAAAATAAAGTAATGTCATGCCTTTGATATATCATTTAACTTAGAAGATTTTAAATTTACCCATTTATCGTTCCAGATCTTCCAAGCTCCAGTGCCGTCAGTCAAATAAGCAATAATAATCTCAAGATCTCCATCAGATGGAGATAATCCAGAATAATGGCACTCGATGGTAGGTGACCGTCCATAAAAAACATTGATCCTTTCTGGTGTAAATCC
Organism: Papilionanthe hookeriana x Papilionanthe teres; assembly: GCA_022702705.1. NCBI lineage: Eukaryota > Viridiplantae > Streptophyta > Magnoliopsida > Asparagales > Orchidaceae > Papilionanthe > Papilionanthe hookeriana x Papilionanthe teres. The sequence continues at coordinate 16,360,402 of CM040437.1, read as the reverse complement.
TACTCCAACACCTCTGACGAAGATTTCGTAGTCTTCCGCATCCAAAAAGTTAGCATAAAATTTGGGCACGACTGGAATAACAGCAACAGCGGTGAAATAACAGAATCGTTGCCAGTTGTGCGCAACGATCATGTTCACGATCATTTCACCGGGATTGTAAAAGCTTCGCTCTGAGATAAATTTTCTGGACGTCAAAAATTCGTGATATCGAAAATGCGTTGTCGCAGTCGCGAACTTACTATTGTCAAAATTTCCTCGTGCCTTTCCTCTCTTAGATTTCAGTGTCTAAATGTGAAAGAAAACATAAATAAATTAAGGAATCAAAGATTTAAACTCTTTTTAAGCTTAAAAAACTTAAAATGAGTTTAGTAATTCATGGAGAAACATTAAAAATCAAAATTTTTCTCAAAATTTTGGTTTTTAGACAAAAATAGGAAAAATTAAGGTGAAAATAAAAAATAAATGGCTAATGGGGGTTTAAATGGTGATTTTTGGGTAAGCAGGCCGAACCGGCGCCTAGGCGTCGAATTCTGGCGCCTAGGCGCCAGACTCGCCTTTCAAAAAAATCACTTTAAAAATTTTAATTTCCACCAAAATTCATAATTTAAACTTCTAATTACTCATATAAGAGTATTGCTTCAGTATCCATCTTCCAAAATATTTTCCAAAAATTTTAAAAATTAAAAATTAAATTCACCAATTAAACACAAGTTTAAATCAAACTCTTATAATTCCATTCATGATTTTCAATTTCGGTCTCAATACAATTCAGATAAGTATCATAACATGATTCAAGTTCTAACAACGATCAAACAATACAAATTTGAAAGTAAATACAACACACATTGACCATGAAAGCAAACACACAAACAAACACAATAAATTCACTAAATTGATACAACGACACACTAGATGAATAACAATCTCACCATATCACTATCTAATTCCCATTATCTTGGCAAGGAAAACTATTCAGCCCACTTGGAAAGAATGCTAACGCTCTCGGAAAATCCGTAGCTATTTTTTCGTCGATCTAATTGTTCTTCGCATACATTTCCACTTGAGCATCTTGATAAGCCGCTAGATGATCAAATTGAAGTTTTGCCTACCATTCTAGATGTTCAATATGATGATACATCTCATGGAGGCGATCTCCAATGCTTTTAAATTCTGCTTCAAACTTATCTAGACGACTAGAAATTTTCTCCAAACTTACAGCGATGAAACCATTGAAGTAGTGTTGAGGATCCTTTGAGACCTTGTCTCTAGCCTCTTCTCTAAGATTTCTCCTCTCCATTTCTTCAAAAATCCTCTATAATCTCTCAAGAATGGAGTGTATGGATCAAAATAATGATTGCATAGGATTGGGGACGAAGATAGGGTCATTTATAAGAGAAAATCGTTTGAAAAACTGAAGATTTTTTGTTTTGACACGATCCAGTAACTGTGGCGCTTAGGCGCCAAATCCGGCGCCTAGGCGCCAGACCCATCGACACATAGTTTACTCTGGCGCTTAGGAGCCAAATCTGGCGCCTAGGTGTCGGAACCATGTTCGGCTCTTATTTGTCTAACGTCAAATTTCAAAGTTTCGTTCTCCAAAATAGGTAATTTAGAATGGTAAGATCAATATAGACTCAGTAACATAAATTATAAGCAATCATAATGAAGGTTAACTTGATCTCCTTTTTACTCATATATGAAATAAAGTGATCCAATGTCTAAACTTTATATATTTCAAGATAATTTTCAGCTTAAGTCAATAGAGTCTTGTTTGCATCAAATTTTCTAAAGTAATATAAAATTGAATAAGACCGAGGTATAACCTTACATTAAAAATGTAAAAACACACAAAACAACGAATAACTATGGGTTGCCTCCCACAAAGCGCTTGGTTTAACGTCGTCAACCCAACCTAATTAAGTTTTTAATCGTAGTAGACTCAACTCATAAGCCTCTTTATAAATCTTTTTAATATCTCCCAAATAAGGCTTCAGTCTTAATCCATTAACTTTAAAAATTTTTCCCGTTTTGGGATCTTTAATATCCACGAGCTCCATAATGGTATACTTTTTCAATTATATACGAATTCTATCCATTTTGATCTTAATTTTCCAGGAAAAAGTCTTAAACGAGTATTAAATAATAATACTTCTTGTCCTGGCTCAAATATTTTCCTGAAATCTTTTTATCAGGTAATATTTTCATGTTCTCTTTATAAATCCTTGCATTTTCATATGATTCATTTCTTATTTCATCCATCTCATTTAAATGCAATAATCATTTTTCTCCTACAGTATTCAAATCAAAATTAAACTCCTTTATCACCCAATAAGCTTTATGTTCAAGTTCAACAGGTAAGTGACAATGTTTACCATAAACTAACCAGATAGAGTGACATTCGATTGGTGTCTTATAAGCTGTTCTATAAGCCCATAATGCATAATCAAGTCTATAAACCCAATCAGCTTCTTTTAGAATTAACAGTCTTCTCTAAAATTCTTTTAATTTCTCTGTTTGATACTTCAGCCATTCCACTTGTTTGTGGGTGATATACAGTTGTAATTCTGTGTTTGATTCCAAAAATTTCCAATAATGATTGAATTCTTATATTTCTAAAATGACTTCCAACATCTGTGATAATTACCTTAGGCATTCCAAATCTTGAAAAAATCATCTTCTTTAAAAAATTTTGAAACACTTTTGGAATCACAGCTAGGTAAAGCTACAGCTTCAATCCACTTTGAAACGTAATCAACCGCTAATAAAATATAAGTTTTTCCAGATGATGGTACAAATGGTCTCATAAAGTCTAAACCCCATATATCGAAAATTTCAACTTCCAATATATTGTTTGAAGGCATTTCATCTTTCTTGGATATATTTCCCATCATTTGACATTGATCACATGTTTTCACATAATGTCTCACATCTTTAAATAAGGTTGGCCAATAAAATTCTGAATTTAAAATTTTAAATGCAGTTTTATCTATTCCAAAGTGTCATCCAAATTCGAAATCATGACAATTTTGAATAATAGCATAAGTTTCTTCATAAGGTACGCATCTACGAATTAGAGAATCTCTTCCTATTTTAAATAAATAAGGATCTTTCCAAATATAAGATTTAGCATCATTTTTAAATTTCTTATTAAATTTGTTATCCAATACATAAGGTAAAATATTGCTAACTAAATAGTTAACTATATCTGCATACCAAGGTGTTTGGCATCCTTGAATAACATACAAATGTTCATCAGGAAATTTCTCATTTATATTTTCTTCAGTAATAACATCATTCTTAATTCTAGATAAATGATCAGCAATTTGGTTGTCCGTTCCTTTTATATCCACTATTTGAAAGTCAAATTCTTGTAGAAATAAAACCCATCTTATCAGTCTAGGTTTAGCATCTTTTTTAAACATTAAATATTTAATAGCGGAATGATCAGTATAAACTATGCATTTGGTACCAAGAAGATAAGGTCTAAATTTATCAAAGGCATATACTATAGCTAAAAGCTCTTTCTCGATAGTAGTGTAATTTCTTTGAGTTTCGAGTAAGAGTTTTACTAGCATAATATATAACTTTGAAAATTTTCTCATATTTTTGTCCCAATACAGCTCCAATTGCAAAATCACTTGCATCGCACATCAATTCAAAAGGTTTATTCCAATTAAGTGCAATAATTATAGGTGCAGTTATTAATTTTTCTTTTAAAATATTGAAAGCTTTAACACAGTCTTCATTAAATTCAAATTTAGCTTCTTTTTCCAATAAATGACAAAGTGGTTTAGCAATTTTAGAAAAATCCTTTATATATCTTCTATAAAATCCGAGCATGACCCGAAAAACTTCTCACATCGATAGACAGTGGTAGGGGATTACGGTTCAACGAATAATTTTCACTTTTGCTTGATCAACTTCCACCCCTTTTTGTAAAACTTTGTGACCAAGTACAATGCCTTTTGTGACCATAAATTGACATTTTTCCCAGTTATGAAATAAATTTGTTTCTTCACATCTTTTCAGAACTTCGGAAATATTTTCCAAACAAGACTCAAAAGAAGTTCAAAAAACTGAAAAATTGTCCATGAATACTTCAATTCCTTTGTCAATCAAATCACAAAATATTGACATCATACATCTTTGAAAAGTTACAGGTGCATTACATAAACTAAAAGGCATTCTTTTAAAGGCAAATATTCCATAAGGACTTGTGAATGTTGTTTTCTCTTGGTCCTCCGGAGCGATAAGTAATTGATGATAACCAGAATATTCATCCATAGAATAGAAATATGAGTGTCCAGCTAATTTGTCAAGCATTTGATCCAAGAAAGGTAAAGGAAAATGATCCTTTTTAGTGGCGTCATTTAACTTCCGATAATCAATGCAAATTCGCCATCCAGTAACTTGTCTTGTAGGAATTAGTTCATTTTTATCATTCAGTGACAGTTACTCCTCCTTTCTTCGGAACACAATGAATAGGACTTACCCATTGGCTATCCGAAATAGGATAAATAATTCCAGCATCTAACCATTTTAAAATTTCTTTTTTAACAACCTCTTTCATGATAGAATTTAATCTTCTTTGCGGTTCAATAGTAGGTTTAAAATTTTCTTCCATTAAAATTCTATGCATACAAATGGAAGGGCTTATTCCTCTTATATCGATGATAGTCCAACCAAAAGCTTTCTTATAATTCTTTAACACTCCTATTAATTTTTCTTCTTGCTCTAAACTTAGCTCAAAAGAAATAATTACAGGTAAAGTTAATGAATTTCCAAGAAATGCATACTTTAAATGTGAAGGTAACATTTTTAATTCCATTTCAGGGGCTTTTTTAATTGAGGGTAAAAGTATATCATTTTGAGTTATGTCTAAAGTTTCCCAGTTACCTTTAATATAATGAGTTTCTTTAAGTAATTCTACTTCTTTTAGTTCTTCATTTTCATTAGTTAAAAATTCAATTTCTTCTTCAGGAATGATTTTACAATTTTCTCGATAGTGTTTTTCAATTATAAAATCAAAAATATCCATACATGAGCATTTTTCTTTGTCAGGGTACTTCATCGATTTAAGAACATTGAATTTAATCTCTTGATCATTAACTCTCATACTTAATTCTCCTTTTTGCACATCAATCATAGCTCGTCCGGTAGCTACAAAAGGTCTCCATAAAATAATTGGTATTTCTTTATCTTCTTCCATGTCAAGTATAATGAAATCCACAGGGGAGATAAATTTATCTACTTTAACAAGTACATCATCTATAACTCCTTTAGGGTAAGTGATAGATCTATCAGCTAACTGAAGGGTTACAGTGGTACGAGTAATCTCTCCTAAATTCAACCTTCGATAAATAGAAAATGGCATGAGATTAATACTTGCTCCTAAATCACATAAAGCTTTTCCACAAAATTTTTCTCCAATAGTACAAGGTATAGTAAAACTTCCAGGATCTTTAAGTTTCTGAGGTAATTTCTTTTGAATTATTGCACTACATTCTTCACTTAATGCAACAATTTCAAAAGCTTCAAATTTTCGTTTCTTACTTAATATATCCTTCGTAAATTTTGCATAAGTTGGCATTTGTTCCAAATCTTCAGCAAAAGGTTGTTCAAGCTTCAACAAAATTTTGCATAAGTTGGCATTTGTTCCAAATCTTCAGCAAAATTTTGCATAAGTTGGCATTCGTTTATAGTAAGTTCTTAAAAATTTCAAAGAACTTAGAAAATTGATGATCAAGCTTCTGCTGTTTAAATCTTTGATGAAAATGTGGTGGTGGTTTTTCAACTTCCACATTAATAAAAATATTAGTTTGATCTTGATTAGGAGAAAGAGTTTCTTTAGGTTGTTCAATCTCTTCAACCTCAATCTCTTTTTCAATTTCATTCTGCATTCTTTCTTTTAATTCCTTTTCACTTCTAAGTTGTACAGCTTTAACATGTTCATGTTCTTTTCCAGTTTCTTTTGGATTAATTTCAACATTACTAAGAAATGTTCCTGGAGGTCTGTAATTAATTACATGAGCAATTTGTCCCATTTGTTTCTCAATATTACGAATAGCAGTATTTTGATTTTGTAATTGATTACTCATTTGTAAAATTAATTCTTCTATTGATAACTTTTTCTGTTGATTATTAAATCCAGGTGGTTTATAATTTGAATTTACTTGATTATTCCAATTTCCAGTTGGATGGGATAGATTATTACCCCATTGTTGTTGTTGGTTATTCCAGTTAAAATTAGGGTGATTTTTCCATCCAGGATTATAATAATTTGAATACAAATTATTTTTACTAGTAATAGCTTGTAAAGTTTCAATAGTTTGAGAATCTTCAATATTAGATGAGTTGTTATGTGATATGTTGATGGCAAAATTATCTAATTTCTTAGATATTGCTGCTACTTGTGAAGCTAAGATAGAAAAGGCTTCGTTATCTTGAATACTTGACATTCTTTTAGGATTAATCCTTTCAGAAGGCCATTGAAAATTATTGTTAGCCATTTCTTCAATTAAATTATAAGCTTCTTCAAATGATTTAGACATTAAAGAACCTCCAATGAAGAACATCAATAATTGATTTTAGTGATCCAATTAAAACATTATAAAATGTTTGAATAATTAACCAATCGAGTAAAGCATGATGAGGACATTTTCTTAATAGTTCTTTAAATCTTTCCCAAGTTTCATAAATTGTCTCCCCGTCAAATTGACTAAATGAAGTAATATCATTTCTTAGTTTAGCAGTTTGAGAAGGAGGAAAATATTTAGCAAGGAATTTTTGTGCCATTTCAGCCCATGTTTTAATAGAACCTGTTGCTAATGAGTTCAACCACATCTTTGCTTTATCTCTTAAAGAAAAAGGAAAGAGTCTACGTCTAATAGCATCATCATAAACATTATTATATTTAAAGGTAGCACAAAGTTCTAAAAACTAGCAAGGTGTAAATTTGGATCCTCATTTGGTGTTCCTCCAAATTGATTATTTTGAACCATTTGAATGATAGATGGTTTAAGCTCAAAAGAATTTGTATCTACAGTAGGTATTTGAATACTACTATGAAGTTCATCAACTATAGGGTTAGCATAATCCCTAAATGTTTTGTAAACATTTTGTTCATTAATTTCAATTGGATTTTGTAAATTGTTATGTAAATTAGCCATCTTTTAGATTTTTTTCAGTTTTTTTTCCATTTTTAATTCGTTTAATATTCTTTCTAATTCAGAATCTAAAGGTAATAATCTTTCAGATCCAGCACTATGCATAAAAAGTAAATTAACAAGAAATAAAATCTCTACTTATTAACTTTTTTTATATATTTTTATATTTTTATATTTTTTATATATTTTATATTTTTGATAATAAAATAAAATGAATAAAATAAAATAAAAATATTTAAAAGCTAAAAATTTGCCTCCACTTCTTCCCCAGGCAACTGCGCCAAAAACTAGACCCACGCTAAATATATGCGTACTAAAAATTCAATCCCCTACAACGGCGCCAAAAACTTGACCGGCAATCCGCTGATGACAAATATAATAATTAATACTTTAAAAATGTAATAGATAATAATAGCAGCTAGTGTATATAAATATAATTTTGCATTTTGGCTCCATTTTTTCTCCTTTTTGCTCATTTTTGCTCCTTTTTCACTTTTTTTCCTTCTTGAACATTTTTTTTATCATCTATATCCAAAAACAAAAAAATACCTTTCATTAAAGCATAATATCCTTAAAAATTTGATAAAAATCAAGGCATAAAAATGGGTATTTTTTCATGAATCAGTTGGTACCTAACTTCCAGCCCTCATTTCAAGGTCAGTACCTAAATTCTAATTCTCATCCTTCTTGATCAATACTTAAATTCTGATTCTCTCCTCGAGGCTGGTACCTAAATTCCAGTTCTCTTTGTAATCCTGAGTTTGGAACCTAGATTCTAATTCTCATCTTAAATCCAAAATTTCTTCGAAATACATCGTGAAATCAATCTCAAATCAAATTTCAACCAAAAAGGAAACTCGAATTGAAATTCAAAACTCAAACATAAAACATGAAATAAAAATGAAACGAATCTAAAATTTAATCTCTTGATATCTTGTGATTTGAAATTTACCACCTTTTTCTCCAGCGAGAGTTATGGAATCTTCAGTCTAGGAGATTTACCAGATACTCCCGCCTAGAACTTTCTTTGCTCTCTCTGTTTATTCTGAGAGAGTTGTTTTTTACGTCTTTGTCGGTTCAGTTGATCTCTTTGGTCAACGCCAATATGCGCGGTGTGTTTGGTTAGCACACCACACCTATTAGGGGTCCATTTGTTGACCTCATTTTTTTGTGAGGTCTTTTCTCTTCTTAGTGCTTAGGATCTAGCCATAGGTTTTCCCTTTGACTATCCTAGAGGACTAGAAATGGAACCCACCACTTAGAAATTAAAACACTTCTTAACTCTTCTTGAACCCCTAAAATTGATCATAAACCTCCAAGCCCCTTTGGAAGGTTAAAAGTCAAATGTGGAGGTTCAAAGATGAGTTCCTATAGGATGGTCAAGCCTTAGGAAAACCCTGGGCGGTCTGGTCTTGGTGAGGTTCAACTTGCACACACCACACTTCCACACACATTCCAAACCCTAAACCCACTCTTACCCAACATGGCTTTCTGACTCATGTAGGAAACTCACATGGATGGCCTCAACCCCTAAGCCCCTGGCTAAGAGGGTAATGAACAACATATTGAGTGCTTAAGATCAGTCATCTTATGGCTCTTGTGAGCTTAATATGGCTTCATGGCTCAACCAAAATGGTTTCATTCTACTCACATCTAATCAATCTTCATTTTTCCCAAATATTAATTTTTGACGCCCAGGGGACCTAAACCCACAAAACCTACCAAATACCCTTGAAATTGCCCAAAATTCTCAAAAATTGCCCAAATTACCAAAATTCCTCCAAATCAATCCTAAACACTTCCCACCACTCAAATTGATCATCCATGGCTAAATATACTAAAATTTCTAAAAATAATCTTCAAAAGCTTCAACTCTTTAAACTCTCAATACAAACTCTAAATAAAATAACTAACTAATTTATGAAGGATAGTAAAATGTGGCCCTAAAGTATCTCTCTAATTCTCTCTCTAGATGGGGCTCTAGATAGGGGGACTAAGTTGGGCGTTGGGCCTTGAAGGAGTAGCCTCCTATTTATAGGCTTCAAGGGTTGCCTCAAGGCACCTCTTCAAAATGTGTCCACATTCAATGAATCTTCTAGAAGGTGTGTATGGCGCCTAGGCGCCGGAATCTGGTGCCTAGGCGCCGGACTCTGCATCCAATTCTTTGCACCTCTTCACTTTGGTTAGCACCTTTTCGCGATTAAAACCGTTTCCAAGCGTCCAAATACATTGTATCACATGTCCTATAAACCAAGAACAACTGCCAGTCTTCTAGAAGGTCCAATAACCGCTAACACCATCAAAATAACCGTCCAAAAGTCGTCAAAAATCTTGACAGATCCCGTATCGACCTAGCGCTTAGGCGCTGGATTCTGGCGCCTAGGCGCCAGACCAATAATTTTGATAATTTTGCATTTTGGCTCCATTTTTGCTCCTTTTGGCTCCTTTTTTTGCTCTTTTTTCACCTTTTTCCTTCTTGAACATTTTTTTATCACCTATATCCAAAAACACAAAAATACCTTTCATTAAAGCATAATATTCTTAAAAATTTGATAAAAATCAAGGCATAAAAATCGGTATTTTTTTCATGGATCAAAATCCCCCAAACTTAAATGTTACTTGTCCTCAAGTAACTCTTTTTACTATATAAAATGTATAACATTTGGAATGAAAGATAAATATTTAAGACTCCTTGTAATTTTTGATCTTATAAAGGCTTTAGTAAATCATTAACCAAATTTCACTAACTAAGTTTTATTTTAAGAATTTAAAGAATATTCAACTACCAAATCATAAGACTTCAAAAAATTTTCATTCATTTCTAAAATAATAGAAGTTTATTATATTAAGATCACATAGATTATTTACAAGAAAAAGATTTTCATGAAAAATCTTTCCTAAATAAAGATTCATGCATAAAAATTAAGTAAAGTATGTGACTAGTTTTCTTCATATAAGATAATTCAAGTGAAGCCAATTTTTGATTAGGCATATCCTCAAGCTTCTACTCTTTTTTTTTCACAGTGAGGATTACTGTATCTGGATAGCCTGTTAATGATTTTGAACTTCACTATCCTTAACTTATGTTTTCTAACTTTTACATTTTCACTTAATTATTATAACATGAATAGAATTTCAAAAAGACTTTCAATCTTTTCTTTTCAAGTTATAATTTTTTATTTCTTAATACTTCTAAAATTCAATTATTTCTATTATGAATAGAAAACTTTCTTAATCTTACTCTTCTTTAAGTTAAATAATTCTATTATTAAAATCAATCGAAGTTATTAAAATTTTGGTTAAGTCCACTAAATTATTTATAATTTCAAAAATTTAAGTGATCTTAAATAGATTCTTCATTCCTTATGTTATGTTAAAATTTTTTTAGAAAATATTAGTTTATTAAGGACAAAAAAAATTTAAATTTGCATTTTGGCTCCATTTTTTATAATTTTGCATTTTGGCTCCATTTTTGCTCCTTTTTGCTCCTTTTTCACTTTTTTTCCTTCTTGAACATTTTTTTTATCATCTATATCCAAAAAAAAAAAACAGCTTTCATTAAAGCATAATATCCTTAAAAATTTGATAAAAATCAAGGCATAAAAATGGGTATTTTTTCATGGATCAGCTGGTACCTAACTTCCAGCCCTCATTTCGAGGTCAGTACCTAAATTCTAATTCTCATCCTTCTTGATCAATACTTAAATTCTGATTCTCTCCTCGAGGCTGGTACCTAAATTCCAGTTCTCTTTGTAATCCTGAGTTTGGAACCTAGATTCTAATTCTCATCTTAAATCCAAAATTTCTTCGAAATACATCGTGAAATCAATCTCAAATCAAATTTCAACCAAATGGAAACTCGAATTGAAATTCAAAACTCAAACATAAAACATGAAATAAAAATGAAACGAATCTAAAATTCAATCTCCTGATATCTTGTGATTTGAAATTCACCTCCTTTTTCTCCAGCGAGAGTTATGGAATCTTCAGTCTTGGAGATTTACCAGATACTCCCCAGCTAGAACTTTCTTTGCTCTCTCCGTTTATTCTGAGAGAGTTTTTTTTTCGCCTTTGTTGGTTCAGTTGATCTCTTTGGTCAACGCCAATATGCGCGGTGTGTTTGGTTAGCACACCACACCTATTGGGGTCCATTTGTTGACCTCATTTTTGGTGACGTCTTTTCTCTTCTTAGTGCTTAGGATCTAGCCATAGGTTTTTCCTTTGACTATCCTAGACGACTAGAAATGGAACCCACCACTTAGAAATTCAAACACTTCTTAACTCTTCTTAAACCCCACAAAAGATCATAAACCTCCAAGCCCCTTTGGAAGGTTAAAAGTCAAATGTGGAGGTTCAAAGATGAGTTCCTATAGGATGGTCAAGCCTTAGGACAACCCTGAGCGGTCTGGTTTTGGTGAATTTCAACTTGCACACACCACACTTCCACACACATTCCAAACCCTAAACCCACTCTTACCCAACATGGCTTTCTGACTCATGTAGGAAACTCACATGGATGGGCCTCAACCCCTAAACCCCTGGCTAAGAGGGTTATGAACAACATATTGAGTGCTTAAGATCAGTCATCTTGTGAGCTTAATATGGCTTCATGGCTCAACCAAAATGGTTTCATTCTACTCACATCTAATCAATCTTCATTTTTTCCAAATATTAATTTTTGACGCATAGGGGACCTAAACCCACAAAACCTACCAAATACCCTTGAAATTGCCCAAAATTCTCAAAAATTGCCCAAATTACCAAAATTCTTCCAAATCAATCCTAAACACTCCCCACCACTCAAATTGATCATCCATGGCTAAATATACTAAAATTTCTAAAAATACCCCCCAATACCCTCCAAATACCCAAAATACCCCCCACCACTCAAATTGGTCATCCCCCATAAAAAAAACTTTGGACAGCCAGAGTAACCTCCTTTTTAATAATATCCCAGCATGTAATGTAAAAAAGCAAAGGTAAACCCATCAGAGCCGGGGGCTTCGTTAGGGTTAATATCTTTAAGCACAATAAAGATATCCTGCTCAGTAGGAGGACCAGATAGGGATAAGGAGGCCACATAATTCCTTTCAGCCTGAAAGAAGGTGGAATTAACCATAGAAAGCTGCAGATGATCAGCACAGAGAGAAGAGAAGTAAGATACAACATCAGCCACAATATGATCCAGATCAGTAAGAACCCTCCCATTTTCAGTAACAATTTTAAGGATAGTATTTATTTTCCTCCTATGCTTAATAGTGGCATGAAAGTATTTGGTGTTTCTGTCACCATTAGAAAAATGAACATCATTAGCTTGTTGTCTTAAAAATCCTCCTCAATAGAGATCTGATTAAGAAGGTGATGGTGGGCCTAGGCTACCTCATCAACAAGAGAGGGGTTGGAGACGGACCGAGCTTCCGTGTCATCAACAATATTCTGTGCACTAATAACATTAGTATGAACATTACCAAAGACATTAAAGTTCCACTTTCTGAGGGCAGCAAAAAGTTTTTTGTGCAAATGCCAAAGAGTGTACCATGGAGTGCCAACCACGTCAGGTTTCCAAGCCTGCTTAACCAAACTCAGAAAAGATGGGTGAGAAGTCCAAGCATTAATGAATTTAAAATGATACTGTGCAGGCTTAGATTGAAAGGCCAAAGTAAGTAAAATAGGATTGTGATCAAAAGTGACATGACTAAGGTGATTAACTCTGCACACATAGTAATAATTAAGCAAATCAGTATTTCCTAAGAATCTGTCCAACAATAGGGTACCATGTCTCCAAGTGTAGGGAGAACCAGAATACCCTAAATAAAAAAGCCTATCATCAGTAATAGAGTAACAGAAACGAGATATTAAAGCAGAATCAGGTCTAGAACCACCCCCCCTGCGTTCCACAGGGGACATGATCATATTAAAATCCCCACCCACAATCTAGTTGCCAGTGATAGCAGTACTCATGTGAAAAAGTTTTTGTCAGAGAAAGATCTTATCAGGAAAAAGAGTACTAGCATACACAAAAGTGGCCCAGGCATGGAACTCTTGCATAGCAAATTTGATGAGAACATACTGCCTGTCATACTCAATGATTTGCAAATATAAGTCCTTCTAGAAAATCCAAATTTTGTTATGATGACTACAAAAATGTAAATAATGTTTATATTTTCTCAGAACATTAACTCTATGAACAGTAACTAAAAGCTCAAGAAGAACAAAAATAAACTGTTTATGGACCCTACAAAGGTGTTTAAGACGATTAAGGGGATTGGGGTCTGCAACTCCCTTAATGTTCTGATGGCATGGATTCATATCCTTCGCCAAACAATCAAACTTTGATCAACTCTCTCAGGATGTGACACACTTTCATGTCTCATTCCAATCTCTTATGCGCAAAATTTTCGCAGGATCTTGAAAACCCAAATCAAATACAAACTTTTGGGATTGGTACTTAAATTCCAATTCCCATCGTTTTGAGGCTGGTACCTAACTTCCAGTTCTCATTTTGAGATCGATACTTAAATTTCGATTCTCTTTTCTGAATTTCCGCCAATCCCGCATCCTTCTGAGAAAATTTTCCGCATCATAATCCTCTAACTTGGGTATAAGACCGTAAAGGCATCCTACTCTCAGTGACCGCCAATCCCGCATCCCTCCGAGAAACTTTTCCGCATTCTAATCCTCCGACTTGGGTATAAGACCGACAAGGCATCCTAATCTCGGTATCCACTAATCTTGCACTCTTTTCGAGAAACTTTTCCACATTCTAATCCTCCTACTTGGGTATAAGACCGACAAGGCATCCTAATCTCGGTGTCCGCTAATCTCACATTCTATCCGAGTAATTGTCCGCACTCCTAAAATTCTAATGTCGGTACCTAACTTCTGACTCTCTTCCGAGGCTGATACTTAACTTCCAGTTCTCACCCTTTTTGAGGTCGGTACCTAACTTCCTACTCTCTTCCGAGACTGGTACCTGACTTCCAGTTCTCACCCTTTTCGAGGTTGGCACCTTACTTCCTTCTCTCTTCCGAGACTGGTACCTAAATTCCAGTTCTCACCCTTTTCGAGGTTGGTACCTAACTTCCGACTCTCTTCCAAGACTAGTACCTAACTTCCAGTTCTCACCCTTTTCGAGGTCGGTACCTAAATTCCGACTCTCTTTCGAGGCTGGTGACCCACGCTAAATATATGCGCACTAAAAATTCAATCCCAGACAACGGCGCCAAAAACTTGACTCGCAATCCGCTGATAACAAATATAATAATTAATGCTTTCAAAATGTAATAGATAATAATAGCAGCTAGTGTATATAAATATAATTTTATCAAAAATATTTTACACACTAGGGGCACTACGCAAGTATACGTATCGTATCGAGTAATATAGGGCTTTGAAACAAAGACCCCAGTATCGATCCCACGAGGAGTGAGTTATGGATTTTTAAATATTTTAATTTTATTTTTAAGTATTTCTTTTATAGTTATAAATTTGATATTTTTAATTTACTAGATGCAATTATAAAGCAATAATGAAATAATTAATGTAAATAGCAATAAGACAACAACTTTCTTCCTTTCAATTAATCCAATATTTTCTAAGATAATGATAGTATTCGTGGAGAATATAAATTTATGGTATTGTGCCAAATAGAAGCATTCATATTCTTTACCCTTTGATCTAGGTGTAAAGAACATTGAGCTAACTTTATAGATCGAGTCCGGATGTATTATTAGTAGAATGGGTTAATCTAGGCTCACGCTACTAGATGTCCAAGGGTGGCTATGGTCGGCCCTACTAGTGACCCTTTCCTTCTCTATAAACCAAATTACAAGGAATTTAGTCTGTTACTCAAAAAACTTATCAATTCTACGCCCATTATATAATATATTCCTATGTATTTGCACTTCACCTTGAATAACCCGCACAAGGCCTTCGACTAGTCAAGGATTCATGTGATATCTACTATTAAGAATTCATCTCCTTCTAGGTATCAAAACTCTTCAATAGATTTTAACAATTTAAATAGTAAATTAAGATCTGGTATTAATATCATCACAATGTTTTAAAATATAAATAGTTTCTAATTCTCCAACGAATTTAATATTATCTTATTTATCTTTTCATAATTGAAAGGAGAAAGTAAACTAACTACTCAGAACACATTGAATTTAAACAACAAAACATGATAATAAAACTTTGAATAAAATTACAAATAATTATCTCAAGTGTTTCTCCTACTGAACCTCTGAATTCTTCTGAATCCAAAGCAAATAATCTTCAAAAGCTCCAACTCTTTAAACTCTCAATACAAACTCTAAATAAAATAACTAACTAATTTATGAAGGATAGTAAAATGTGGCCCTAAAGTATCTCTCTAATCTCTCTCTAGATGGGGCTCTAGATAGGGGGACTAAGTTGGGCGTTGGGCCTTGAAGGAGTAGCCTCCTATTTATAGGCTTCAAGGGTTGCCTCAAGGCACCTCTTCAAAATGTGTCCACATTCAATGAATCTTCTAGAAGGTGTGTCTGGCGCCTAGGCGCCGGACTCTGCATCCAGTTCTTCGCGATTAAAACCGTTTCCAAGCTTCCAAATACATTTTATCACATGTCCTATAAACTAGGAACAATTGCCAGTCTTCTAGAAGGTCCAATAACCGCTAACACCATCAAAATAACCGTCCAAAAGTTGTCAAAAATCTTAACAGATTCCGTATCGACCTGGCGCTTAGGCGCTGGATTCTGGCGCCTAGGCGCCAGACCAAAAATTTTGACAATTTTGCATTTTGGCTCCATTTTTGCACCTTTTGGCTCCTTTTGCTCCTTTTTCACTTTTTTTCCTTCTTGAACATTTTTTTATCACCTATATCCAAAAACACAAAAATACCTTTCATTAAAGCATAATATCCTTAAAAATTTGATAAAAATCAAGGCATAAAAATGGGTATTTTTTTCATGGATCAAAATCCCCCAAACTTAAACGTTACTTGTCCTCAAGTAACCCTTTTACTATATAAAATGTATAACATTTGGAATGAAAGATAAATATTTAAGACTCCTTGTAATTTTTTATCTTATAAAGGCTTTAGTAAATCATTAACCAAATTTCACTAAGTTTAATTTTAAGAATTTAAAGAATATTCAACTACCAAATCATAAGACTTCAAAAATTTTTCATTCATTTCTAAAATAATAGAAGTTTATTATATTAAGATCACATAGATTATTTACAAGAAAAAGATTTTCATCAAAAATCTTTCCCAAATAAAGATTCATGCATAAAAATTAAGTAAAGTATGTGACTAGTTTTCTTCATATAAGATAATTCAAGTGAAGCCAATTTTTGATTAGGCATATCCTCAACCTTCTCCTTTTTTTTTTCACAGTTGAGGATTATCAGTATCTGGATAGCCTGTTAATGATTTTAAACTTCACTATCCTTAACTTATATTTTCAAACTTTTACATTTTCACTTAATTATTATAACATGAATAGAACTTCAAAAAGACTTTCAATCTTTTCTTTTTTAAGTTATAATTTTTGATTTCTTAATACTTCTAAAATTCAATTATTTCTATTATGAATAGAAAAATTTCTTAATCTTATTCTTCTTTAAGTTAAATAATTCTATTATTAAAATCAATCGATGTTATTTAAATTTTGGTTAAGTCCACTAAATTATTTATAATTTCAAAAATTTAAGTGATCTTAAATAGATTCTTCATTCCTTATGTTATGTTAAGATTTTTTTAGAAAATATTAGTTTATTAAGGACAAAAAAAATTTAAATTTCATTTTGGCTCCATTTTTAATAATTTTGCATTTTGGCTCCATTTTTGCTCCTTTTTCACTTTTTTTCCTTCTTGAACATTTTTTTATCACCTATATCCAAAAAAACAAAAATACCTTTCATTAAAGCATAATATCCTTAAAAATTTGATAAAAATCAAGGCATAAAAATGGGTATTTTTTTCATGGATCAGCTGGTACCTAACTTCCAGCTCTCATTTCGAGGTTAGTACCTAAATTCTGATTCTCATCCTTCTCGATCGATACTTAAATTCTGATTCTCTCCTCGAGGCTGGTACCTAAATTCCAGTTCTCTTTGCAATCCTGAGTTTGGAACCTAGATTCTAATTCTCATCTTAAATCCAAAATTTCTTCGAAATACATCTTGAAATCAATCTCAAATCAAATTTCAACCAAAATGGAAACCCGAATTGAAATTCAAAACTCAAACATAAAACTTGAAATAAAAATGAAATGAACCTAAAATTCAATCTCTTGATATCTTGTGATTTGAAATTCACCTCCTTTTTCTCCGGCGAGAGTTATGGAATCTTCAGTCTTGGAGATTTACCAGATACTCCCCAGCTAGAACTTTCTTCGCTCTCTCTGTTTATTCTGAGAGAGTTGTTTTTACGTCTTTGTTGGTTCAGTTGATCTCTTTGGTCAACACCAATACGCACGGTGTGCTTGGTTAGCACACCACACCTATTAGGGGTCCATTTGTTGACCTCATTTTTTGTGAGGTCTTTTCTCTTCTTAGTGCTTAGGATCTAGCCATAGGTTTTCCCTTTGACTATCCTAGACGACTAGAAATGGAACCCACCACTTAGAAATTCAAACACTTCTTAACTCTTCTTGAACCCCACAAATGATCATAAACCTCAAAGCCCCTTTGGATGGTTAAAAGGCAAATGTGGAGGTTCAAAGATGAGTTCCTATAGGATGGTCAAGCCTTAGGACAACCCTGGGTGGCCTGGTCTTTGTGAGGTTCAACTTGCACACACCACACTTCCACACACATTCCAGACCCAAAACCCACTCTTACCCAACTTGGCTTTCTGACTCATGTAGGAAACTCATATGGATGGGCCTCAACCCCTAAGCCCCTGGCTAAGAGGGTTATGAACAACATATTGAGTGCTTAAGATCAGTCATCTTATGGCTCCTGTGAGCTTAATATGGCTTCATGGCTCAACCAAAATGATTTCATTCTACTCACATCTAATCAATCTTCATTTTTCCCAAATATTAATTTTTGACGCCCAGGGGCCCTAAACCCAGAAAACCTACCAAATACCCTTGAAATTGCCCAAAATTCTCAAAAATTGCCCAAATTACCAAAATTCCTACAAATCAATCCTAAACACTCCCCACCACTCAAATTGATCATCCATGGCTAAATATGCTAAAATTTCTAAAAATACCCCTAATACCCTCCAAATACCCAAAATACCCTTTTTGGCCCAAAAATCCAAAAATTCCAATAATTCTCAAAAAATTTTAGAAAATCCCAAATATTCCTATTTACATTTTGTTCAACTACCACAAACCCCAATTTTGTCAATTTAACCCAAGTTGATCAAAAGTCCCAAATTAGCCCTTAAGGCCCAAAATTGACCAAGTGACCCAATTCATCCTAAATTCAACCCAAATGTCATCCACTTTTCCCCAAATTTGTTTTGAAACCTTCCTAAAATCCCCAAAAACAAAACTTTAACTTAATTTACCCAATATTTGGACCTAAACGTCAACCAAGCCTAACTCAAACCAAAATTTCTCAAATTGGTCTAAACCAATCATGAACCCAAACAAGCCCAAATCCCAAAGTCAAGACCCAACAAAAATTGAAAACACTTTTTCATACCTCCATAAACATTTTGCAACATTAATTTTACATCAAACCCAACATTAGCCCAACTTTAGCCCAAGTTAGCCCAATTTGACCCACTTTGGTCTTATTACTAAAAGACCCAAATTAAACCCAATTCAACTTCAAATTACCCTAAACTTGTTCAAAATCATTCATGGCACATTCCTAAAATAAATGTAATATTTATTTGGCTCAACCTTTTACCAAATTTGCATCCAATAGTTTATTTTGAAACCTAAAAGCCCATTTTCCTAAAACATTTAAAAGGTCATTTTCGCTAAACTTAAAAAGCCCAAAATTGGCTCTAAGGCCCACATGACATTTTCTTCTCATCATCCATTTAAT